>JANRGV010000062.1:62395590-62446240 GCA_024734035.1 Alethe castanea | reverse complement strand
TCTTGTCCTATTACTGTGAGCTAGAATGAGACATTCAGCTATTAGCAGGTCACAGCTACATAAAAGCCAGTGTACACCAATGAAGCGGGATTCTTCTTACATCAGCTAAAATAAATTTTTGTGACTTACCATATTGTTCAGTTGGACATTTCTATAAGAACAATAGAAAACTCAGAAAACTTTCAAGAGTTCCACAGCTGGTATTATGGTTTGTTTTCTTCTTACCTCCTGACAAGGATTAATTATATAGAAGGGACAATGCAGGTTCAAACCGTTGGATAGGTCTTAGTTTTGTTGTGCTGTTGGTGAAGCAGAGGATGGTGTTTGTGTGTTTCCAGGAAAACTGACATGTGAAAATCAAAAGGTTTGGGAGTTCACTTGAGTTTTTATATCCCAATCTCTTTGATCAAGAAATCTGACGCAAAACTCTCAGAATAAAATATTTTCTCTTGAGACATCCAGTGGTCTTCAGAGGCTATGCAAGGAGCTACACTTCCTGTATTTTGATGATTTAAGAGCTCTGAAGAAGGCTGAACTATGTTGTTGGGTTTGGGAAAAGCACAGGGTATCAGTGATACTGTTACCTCCAATAAACTCCAAAACATTCTGCAGTTAAACTTCAACAAAAATTCTGGTTTTGTTTTAGCAAATAGTTGTATTCTATCTGTCTTGTGCTTAGCAAATCAGAACTGACACAAAACTATGAAATTTATTGATTCTAAGATGTCTGGTGTATTAAAAATCTGGGGAATGAAGACTATTTCTTTTATTTATGATATTATTAAGCATTATTCTTGTCACGGGTGTTATTAAAGTTACTATCGTTGCATCAACCACAACTATTAAATACTGAGAGGACAATTTTGTCCTTGGACTAGGTGTTAGAAACTATATGGCTGAAGGACAGGGCCAAGTCTGACTGGTTGTTGGAGAGCACTTGTTGCAAGGAGAAACACATCTCAAACACTGTTTTCAGGGATCTAGTGGCAAGTGATTTTTTTCCAACAACATATGTGCACATGGAAGGGAAATTTCAGTGTGACTGTGAATATTTTCAGGCCTCAAAAGCCTTTGATAGTTCCTCAATTCAGCCATTTTCACATGCTCACTAATTTCACCTTAAATCCTGCTTTTCTGAGTGGAACAGTACGGTTTCCAAGCAGACTTGAAAAAGCTCAAAACCACAAACAAAAAACACACCCAACTCAAAGGATCAGTCATCTTTGCTTCTCAAGTAGAGAAATCTACCTTTGCTTTTGGAAGGAGAACTGGGAAAGAGAGCGAGCTTGCTTTTCAAGGGTCAACTTTCTTATTTTTTTCTGTACTCACAACACTTAATGTGTGTACATCTTAACCAAACAGTTGTAATCCTTTGAATAGAGCAGTGTCTGTTTCCAAACTTCTTTCACAATAGGTTTTTATTTTTCTTCTTTGTGTTCTTACTGTGTTGAGAGCCTTGCTAACTGCTTTTGGTGTTAGTAATGGGACAGTTTAAATTTTAATTAACAGACTTGCTACAAAATATTCCTGTGGAGGCTGGGAGCGTTTATCTCTTGACTTTCATCTCCTTCTGCCACTCTGAAAAATGGCTTTTGCTGTCCGAGTCCTACAGTGTGTCCAAGCAATGCTGTTCCTTTCGTCAGAATATAAAGTTTTTTACCCTTTTTGGACTTAATGACTCCTATTATTTGTCTGAAATACATAACTAGGTATGCAGTGGAAATAGTACATCTGTTCTTCAAGTACAGCTTTATAAATCAAGGTTACAGGGAGATGTTTTGATTATTTTATTCTCTTTTGTTCATATTGTTGTGATAGAATGCAAAACCAGTACAATTGTGAGCAATAACAGTGGTTAAAAGCCTTTTTCTCCTCTCCTTGACCCTTCAAATGAAATAAGGTTACTCTCACAAGAATGTTTTTTATAATTATAAAACTATTGCATCATCTCTACATGTGTCCAAAATCTTAAATTTAGTCATACATCACTGCCTAAATTGCCTAAAGTAAAATAAAAACTCTGGATGCTTTATGACCTTATAGGAAGAAAAAATTTTTGTGGTCATATGCTCACACATTAGAAAAGAAAATGGAAAGCACAAGACGCTGGAAAACTAGCAAAAATTAAAACCTCAAAATTCGTTCTGCGAGTATAAAGCAATTAAATGAGGAATGGTAATAATCATAAGAGAAGGAAAAATATTAATTTTCAAGCTGTTTACTGCTACATTCCTCCCTGAATCACTCTATTTTAGTATATTGATAATTTTTATATCCAAAAACATTGTTGTCTGATTTGGTGTATGGTGTTAAAGAACTTCTGCTGTGCATTAATATTTTGTGTTAAAGCATCAAATTTTCCAACCATGCACCTTATTAGAAATTTAGGTTGTTTCTGCATAACTTACTATGTGTATCATTCTGCACTTTTCAATGATACTGCCATGTTGCAGGTTTATCATTGTAAATATGTTTGTGATTAAAGCTTCAGTTTTCTAAACATTTTTTATGATCTGAGCACTTAGTGGTCTGGATTCTTGTCTTAAACACCCTACATTTGTTTTCGTATTTTCTTTAAGTTGTAAAATATTTTAAATCAAAACAATGAATTAGACATGGCCTTTTTTGGGCTAATTAATTCTTAGTTAATGGGAATATATTTCATTATAATGATGCCCAGTGAGAACTTGCTTCTCTCTCACCACCCCATAAAAGCATCCTCCAAAAAGAATTGTTTTTCTTTATATTTGCTATTCAAAAATAATAAATTTTATTTCTGTAGCATGCTGCAGTGGGGATCAGCACAGAGCAGATGAAATGAAAACACAGGAAGAAGTTATTCTGTATTTGTAGTGGCTTGGTTCTCAGTATTGTTTTGCCAAAAAAAGGTCAGGGACACAATATTTAACAGCCTTTACCTTAATTCTAAAGCAGAATATTAAAAAAATCACCCCTTTCACACATATTTGCTTTCAAGTGACTATACGTTTATTGAACCATTTATTAAGTTCTCAATTAAAGCTTGTTGTAGCTTCAGTGACTGTGCAAATTTCCTTTAGCAGGCACAGATGAAAACACCGAAGAGCTGTTTTGGCAAAGCCAGCAGAGAGGTATAGTCAATAGCAGTGCTGAATCCTCCAAAAGGATAAAAAAATGCTAAATTCAAAAGATGAGTTGAAGTGTGTCACAATTAAAAATGGCTTTTTGGACATTCTTGGATGAGTCAAAATGAGACAAAAAAAAAGGGCTTAATTAACAGAGCAAGTATTCTTGTCTCTCTATGCAACAGAATGCATATAATGCCTTATTGTTGGATTTCTGCACTTAAAGAGAAGACAAAATTCTTGGTTGAAGGCTAGATATACTTCCAGCAGATCACTGACATCCATTTAGTCTGCAATAGCAGGAAGTGTTTCTTAATGTTTCGGTTTAAAGTGAGATTAATTGCTTCTACTGGATGAAGTTGAGGCCATGCTCTCAAAGGAAAAAATCTGTTCCTTCTGGCTTGGGATATGGAGCCTTGGAGTGGCCTATCCAACCTTAATCATGTAGTTACGATTTCTTAGCTTATGTTTGCTGCTGGTAGAATGACTGTGTGATCAACTGATGGCAGTCTGGCAAAGGAAGGGGGAAAGCACACAATGCTGTCACTTTGCATTCCTCTGCTTTCACGCAACTCCTGTGCAGCAGAAGGCAATGGCTATTCTTTTACCCACCCTCTCCTTCTGCCCAGTCCTTCTGTTTGGTCATCACATGTTTGAGACATTTCTCAGTTGCAGAGAAAACTGTGGTGTAAGATATATAGGTTCATTACAAATTCAAGTTTCAGGAGGTAAGGAATGGGGGCTGTGAAGTCTTCAAATGCAAACCCATCACAGATATTATCAGAGTATGTCAGGAATAGTTAAAGAGAATGAGCTGCAAGTAGATTTGTCTGAAATGTGTAAAACTCTCCTGAAGCATGGAAACCTACATGAAGAAAGTATTCTCTGAGGTACTGACATGACCTTGCACTTACTCAGAGTATTTTATAACAGCACTTACTAGGCTATTTAAATGCTATTATCTCTTCTGACAGTGGCATGTCCTTTGTATTGCTATAGCAATAACAGGATAAAATACTGTGTTTTGCAGTTATTTAACACCATCACTGACTCACACTGGTGTTCCTGGAATAAAGGAGACAAAGAAAATTATCTTTCTTCTCCTCAAATTACTCCTTTTTCTTATTTTTATACACCAATTTAAATGTAATTTCCAGTTCTCAACATAAATCTCTTGGCTCTGTGATTCCACAGAAATTTCTGGAAGCTGAGTCTATCTCTTTGCCAAGGTGCCTGTGCCTCTCAGGCCTGGCAGGAGAAGGCTGGCTCTGGGCTCTGTGGTCAGAGCATGGCTAGCCCCCAGCACTGGCCAAGAGTACGTGGGCACACAGATTTTCTCAAAACTGGGGAAGTCCAGCAGCCTGACAGGGTTTCTCCAGGTGTTTGTGGTGAAGGGGTTGGTTTGACAGATTCAGCTCCTGTTAGTCCCTTCTTGACATCGCCTCTGTTTCCAAACCCTGATGGCAAGGAAGAGTATCCAGTCTCCTGTGTGCCTACCATAGCAGTAGCTGCACTGCCTCCTTTCCCTGGGGGCATGGATTTCCTGTGCAGCCTGTGCCATGGCTCCAGTAACTGGAGCAGTATATGTTGTACAGCTGTCGCTGCTCATGAGCACTTCTGTCCTCCTCAGAATATGCTGGTGACAAAAAAAAACAAACCCTGAGTTATGTGGTCAGGTTGGAAAGATAAGTTGATGTGTGCAAAGAAGTTACTGTCCTGATTCATCTGACATAAATACAGACATGCCTTTGAAAACTGATGAGCTAAAACTGCTCTGTTTTTGAGAAGAGGCTTGAATTTCTTCATATTCTCAAGGTTATCTTGACAAAGCTTATACTGATTGTTTGTTTGGAAAAGGCAAAGTCCTTTTTTTCCTCCAAGATCATCTGTGGACAGAGTTCTCTAATAAGCAACATTCTGCCTTCTTATTCAAAGAGATGTCTAGTAGCAGGAATGTTAAATGGTTAAAATTTCATAGTGTTTTCTATAATAAGGTAGATTTGAAAAGCTTCTTCAGAGGAAAATACTTCAGCTACCAATAAAATGATTTAATACCAAACATTTTAATTCTTACTAAATACAGTAATATTTAATTTAGTTTTTTATTAATAATCAGTGGGAGCCAGGTTGTGGCAGCTAACTTGCTTTGCTATACAAAAGGATTTTCTATTCTACTTACTGCATATGTGAATTATAACTATATTTTACCTATTTTTCTGTGTAGATGGAGGAGGCAAGAGGGATAAGAGTAATTTGTAGTACACATGGTTTACTGCTTGCTTGAAAACTTTCCTATTTGAAGCAAATGGAGAAAGCATAACAACATCACCTTTTTAGTATTTATTGAATATTTACTATTATAAGCAGCTTTTTCTTTAACAATATAGGATTTCCACAGCAGATGTGCATTTACACTGTTCAAGTACATCATTCCTCACAGTATAAACAACAGTTGCTGGGCATTAATGGAATCCTCTCAGGGGAGAAGTCTGTTATCTCTTTGATGGGAACAGATCTTTTATCAACCATGGTTGTTAATACAGTTGAGGGAGACCAGAGAGTCTGTTAATTATTCTGTTTGGAGGTGCTTTAATGAAGTTATCAGCGAAGTACATATGTGAACTTTCTTTTACAAAATAAAGCTTAAAATAAATATTAAAATAGATTTTAAGGGAAAAAATGGCATTTGCCTGCAGATGGATTGCAATGTTTGTGAGCATAGGTACATTTGTTAGTTTAGCAGCAATCTTTTCTAATGTGATTCATGCAAGATAATTTTTATTTTAATAATAACCATTACTTTTTGCTGGTAGTATATTTTCCTGGTAAGTACTGCCTTTTCCCTCCACTCTTCCCCAGTCAAATTTTCTACCTGGTGGCGTTTTTTAGATTATCACATATTTACTCAAGGAGTCAGCAACTAAACAGATCTGACTCAGATAGGAGTCAGGGTGGGTCCTCCAGTAGCAAAAGCCATCATTCAAATTCCTGAATTCTGGGACAGCCCTCCTGCTTCGAGATGCCTTTAGCAGGCAATATATGCACATCCATGCCTGGTGAGCCTGAACTGAAAACCCAGTTGCAAAAAAGGGAATTGGACATGACACTGGGAGAAGAGAGCAGTAATACCGATGAGGGAGATACTTCTTTATAGAAGCAAAAGTTTTTAAAAGGCTGGAATTTGGAGATTTTGTTCTTCTGTTCCCTTAAGTGCATATGAATGGACAAGACATGAATAGTGCCACATAATTCCTTCATTCTCATCTCTTACATTCTTCCCATGAGTTACTGTCAATTAGTGGAAAAGTCATGTGTTTGAACCATAAATGCTGTCAGTTATTTTCTTACTTTACTTTTTTTTTTTAAAGACAGTTGTCCACCAGTGTTATTCTAGCTCTTCTATTATACCATGTGGCTCTAAGACTCACACTCTTTTACAGCTGTGGGAGCAAAGGCTGAGTAGAATAAATGTCTAATGAGTGGTAATTCTCCTGCCTTCTCCTACACCAAATTTCTGTCTGCTCTTGGTAGTTTCAGCTAAAGGTTTTTTTGCACTGCTTCCTACAGAATCATTTCTGCATTGCTTTTCAGCAAAAATCTTCAAACTAATGTTTATACATCAGGTAATCATAGTGTCTCCCAAGGCTCAGTTTTCCTACACCCAGAACATCATCTTGTATATTTTCTGATGTAAAGGCTTTTGGGAATTTTGGCTATGTGAAAGTAGTACTCTCTCCAGACATCCCTTAAAGATCAAATATTTTGAGGGAATGCAGGTTTTTACCAGAACCAAATGAAAAGGACAGGATGTGGCCAGTGAGAAAGAGGGTTGATTAACAGTAAACACAGCATCTAAACAGGTTTGGATTCCCAATAGGAAAAAAAAAAAATCAGCTGACTGGCACCTAAAAATTAAACATGGTTATGTGGAGCCTCTGCAGCCATAAAGTTATTTTACACTGTCTGATACTTGAGGAGTGAGTTTCAACTAACAAAGCTTGTTTTCTCTTGTGAACAGTTTAAAAAAGATATTTGAAGGACATGGTGAGAAAGGAGCAGCTGGTTTCAACAGACACTTGGTTGCACTTTCCCTTTAAATTTCTGAGATGCTCTGCTTTTTCATGCATTCTTACTGCCCTTTCAGAATCAATGCAACGTTTCACTTCTCCTCCTAGGATGTCTGTAGTTATAGCTGGTATTGAACACCAGAAGACACAATCTCTTCCTGACTTCTTTTTTTTCTGTAAAGAATTCCTTCTGTATATGTAACTAATAGTAGGAAAATAAGTCTGCTCAGCTTTAGGAGTGGTGTTAAGTTTTATGTAGCTATACAGCCTTGTTTTTTTTAAACTCCTGTTTGAGGTATACAATTGCAAAACTTCCATCCAGGACTATGCCACCCAATGCCAGTTCTTCCTTTCATATGAGTGGGTTAGCATGCAGGTTAAATTCACAGTTCACCACTAAAGCAATTGCAAGGTTACATGTTAGAAACTTGGTGAGCAGTATGCAAAAGGCTTGTGGTGAAGGCCATTCTATTATGTAATGGAGAACTTCAGTTACGTGAGTATTAATATTGTTCAGGAATGTTGAATCTTTGAATTACACATGGAATATAGTGGGGAGGGTGTTCAGGGAAAAAAATTATCTTGCTGAGTAGCATGGCAGAATTCCCTTTGATTTTTTCAAAAGTAGCCTTGACACTTTGCTGATGATTTCAGGTTTGCTTATTGATCAGGTTGAAACAAACAGATCTTACTATTACTGTTAGCTTAGGTCTTGATCTTGTTAACCCTTAACTGCCTTTTTAACTTGCAAATTTATTATTAGGGTGTTTCTTTCAGGCTGTAGAATTATGTTTAATTCATACAGCATTCCTGATTCCTTTCAACCCAGTAAAATTCAAATATTTTTCTCCCACTGAGAGTAATTTCCTTCCTGTATTCATTCTTCCTCACTTATAAACTTTGAGAGAGAAATATTAATGTAATTTTAAGTGTTTTTCTGCAAAAAATTATCGATCCCAGAATTTTTACATTTTAATACATGCTTTTGCTGAGGCTCACACTAAATTTAGCGTTAATTTTTTTATATGTTTCTGAACATCATATAAATGCTGGGAATTTTCTTCATCTTGCCAATGAGAAGCATGTCTTCTGCTCTGCCTTTTATCATTTTACTGAGCTTTGGCATTTCTTAAAATTTATTTTAAGGTCAAAATTTACTATTGTATCATTTAAATTGATCTCTGCATTACAAACCCTTAAAATTCTTCATATTTGGGCTTATGGCTTTGGTTTCACTGAAGCATATGGTAGATATGCCTAAAGCATGTTTATCAGAAAAGCCTCAGCCTATGTGCAGAACTCACCACTCTCACGGAATATGCTCCCTTGCAGCCCTGTCACATCCAAACCTTGGCACGTAAACACAAACAACATTGCAGACAGCAGTGCAATTCCCTCCCTACCTTTGCTGTCTTTGTTCCTCTTTTGACCTCCCAAAATTTCTTGGGCTCCCTGATCATAGCACTGGGCTGGGACTTCAGTCATGGTGAATGATTTAAATCTTTGTGTGACAGCCTCCACTCCACAGCAGCTCTTTGGTTGTACAGCCATGGTATAATTTCGCTAGGGGCTGCCTCAAGTTTGTCAGCAATAAAATCCCTTTTAAACAGACTAGAACTGTTCAGAACAAAGGTTGTGTACACATACTACATTGACAAGCTACTGCTGGTACAAGCTGAGGTTGCACCATGTAATTTAGTTGCATCAGCATGTCCCAAGCACTAATTACAGAAGCCTAATGAGGGACAGGGTGTGTAGATCTGGGCTCCCACCTGACCTGTAAAGTACCATGACACTCACGTATTTCATGTTGTGACTGGCCTTTCATTGTAGCTATTTACTGTTTCACCACTCTTTATGCTTCACAAATTTTTAGAGGGTTTATGATTCTCTACAGGTACCTCATTAAAATAGGAAGTGTTAATGGACTTATCTCCTGTGGGCACCACCCTCTCGTTGGAGATTCCTTGTGGAGAGTTACTTTTTGGACAGAGGACACATATCTGAGATACAAATGCTTTTAATAAGACCTTAGATGTATAGCTATGTAATTGTCACTTTATTAATAGTGGATGAGGGCCCAAAAGGTCTACAGTTTGAAGATACCTTAGGAGGAGCTATTGACCAGAAGAGTTTTCTACAGAAATACAGATTATATGAATAACATATTAACTGTTTTGTTAAAGACCATTAAGAACCACAAACTTTAAAAGGTTTTGCACTTAAAAAAAAAAAACAAAACAAAAAACCAAAACACATCCTCCATTTCAAAGTTGAAGATATTTAAATTAAGAAACTAAAACAAAATACTGTTTTGGGCTGATTACATTTGCAGCACTGAAATCCTGTAACCTCTGAGGGAAGGTTTCTTTTAGTCCCAGCTGTAAGTCTGCTTTGAGTGTGAAGCAGGCAAGACTTCATCCAGCTCTATCCTCTCCCTGCCAACACTGCAATTTGGATATTAACCTGCATCATAAATTACTCCTTTGTACCTGAAAAAGTCCAGTACTTTAAACTAACTAGATAGATGTCATTTCCTATTCCTTTGACTCTTCATTTTTACTTCAGCTGTCAACAAAAGGATCTTTATACAACAATATACCTTTCTGAGTTAGGATGAAAGGGAAAGCTAGGGCTGACATCAATTCCCTGGTGTCTTCCTTGCCTTTTTCACTGCAGTTAAATTGGTGTTCATTCTGTAGACTTTTATAGTTATCAAAAACTGTTGACAATTTTACTTTTGTGCACCTGGTTAATTGTGCATAGATACTTCTTTCAAAAGTAATTTTCATGTCAAAGATACCCTGAAAAGTTGTTCTGTCTGAAATTCAACTTCCATATGTCCCGCAAACAACATAAATAAGAGAACATCCATATCACAAATTGAGAAGAACCTGACTCTTTCAGAAAACCATCTTTCTCTGTGTTTTTGTAAGGTAAACCTGTAGGCTAATTTACTGTGTGGAAAATTACCTTGTGACCTTAGTTCTGAAGGGCTGATTTCAAGTTTTTGGTACCCTCTAGGCACATGCTGGTGTTGTAAGTTTTGCACTTAGCAATTTAGTACGCCTCACTGGCTTAGGCAACGTTTGCAAACTACTTCTGCTTGCTTTGTTTCCACATAAATGTGAGGGTTCATTTAAAAGAACTGAAGGCTGCATAAATTCTTTAACTTCTTCCAGCAGCATAAACTTGCATCAGAATTCTTGGTATCAAGTATCTCATGTAAAATATAGGGAATTTAGTAACAAGCTCAAAGACAGGAAAATCATCCTGCATTGAATGCAGAGACAAATGTTGAGGAAAAAGAAATGAGTATTTGTAGGACTTAAATGGAAATTAGGTTTTCTTTGAAGAGGAGTCAAATTATTCAGCACTTTAAAAGAAATAACAGATGAAATTGTTTAAATTAACACGGAAAACATATGTTTGTCTTGTGAACTTGTCTCACCATCTATTTGTACTACTGCACTTGAGCAGTGGGAAAATTGTTTACCTATCACCCTGTAGCCATCTATAATATATTTCCTTTGGAGTAATTTTCTTTTCTGTGTTAAAGCTGGAAAAGTGTATTGCCTCAGTATGAATTTAAGGAACCTAGGATTAACATGACCCAGAGGCAGTAAATAATTTTGCCACCTACACTAGAATGAAATTTCTGATATAGTGTTTTTCATTTCTGCTACTAGTGTCTAACAAGCTATTTTTTTCAGACTATAATGCATATGATAATGTAGCCTTGTTTTATTTATGGGGTATACTGACATGATGTCAAGAAAGACACCTTTTTTGTGTTATTAGTCAAATCCCAGTCTGCACATTAAGTTTCTATGGACTTGAGACCATTTTATAGGTACCATTTTTTTTTTCCAAAATTGTAAAGACCAATAAAAGTGTGTAGGTTTTTTCCTTGGAAGGTACCAGTGGTATCATGGAACCAAAAACTGAAGCCATGAGATACTGAGTCAATGAAAAATAGATAGTAATAGAATTATCCCAAAGGTTCTCATAGCAAAGAGGGAATAGTTGAACTGCACATCATCATCATGAGTGTCTCCAAAACAGCTAAAAAATAATACACAAGATGGAGAAGCTTGTTTTCACCTAAGAATGTAGTTATTTTTTTATGCTTCCAGGGATTTTCTTTCTATTCTATACCATGTTATTAGATGTGGAAGTCTTGATATAATGGCTTGTGGGAAAACATATGTACAAAAAATATGTACTGGAGTTTTCGTGGCTGGGAAAGGGAAGAAGGAAAGATGTCCCTGTTCTTCTAAAAGCACATTATATATCATGTAATATAATTCTGCTGTGTGCAGTGGTGCATGAGCAGTCTTCTTAAGATGGGGACTTGGCAATGAGTTCTCAGTCTTCTCAAAAATATATCAAAGAATCATGATTAATATTTTGAGATAAAGGGTACCTAAAGGATTAACTCTGTTACACATTACAGCCCTGATTAGTGGTTAATTAGGAATGACTGCAAAGGCTGGTGAGAGGAAGATGACTTATTTCAGAGTGGGTATCTCAAAAACCCAGGTAATATACAAAAGAGAGGAAAAGAAAAGGATATACAGGAAAAATTAATAGCTCTGTAGTGATCCATGGGTTATCTGATAGACTGCAGAGCAACTTTGTGGAATAGAACTGGTGGGGTTCTGGTGTTGATCCTGAGCCAGCAACGTGCCCTTACAGCAAGGAAAAGCAACATCAGCACCAGCAGGTTGAGGGCAGTGACTCTTCCCCTCTGGTTCCCCTCTGCTCAGCTGTGGGGTGCTGGGTCCAGCTCTTGGCTTCCCAGCCCAAGAGAGGTGGATGTACTGGAGTGAACCCAGCAACACACCAGTCCAAGGGATTGGATTGTCTGATGTATGAGGAGTAGCTGAGAGAGCAGATGTTAAGTCTGGAAAAGAGAAGGTTCAGGGTGATCTGATCAGTGCATATAAATATCTGATGGGGGTAGCAAAGAAGATGAAGCCAGATTCTTCTCATCAGTACCCAGCCAACGGACAAGAGGCAGTAGATCCAAATTGAAATATAAGAAAATCCTTTTTTTTTTATTACTGTGATCTGACTCTAGGATAAGTAGCCAAGATAGGTTAAGAAGTCTCCATCCCTGAAGGTATTAAAATCCTGACTGAATATTTTACAGTGGCATTCTAGATGGTGTTTCTCTGAGCAAGGGTTAGAACTAGATGGTCTCCAAAGGTCTCTTTCAACCTTAAAACTTCTGTGATTAAAGTGACAAATATGTTGTTTCTGGCTATGTATTTGTAAGCCTTTTGAAAACAAAATTTAGGTTTTTTTCTTACTCTAATTAGTTTCGTGTTTCTGCAGCAATATGAACTCCCTTGTTGCAACAAGAGTCTCAAACATTTTAAGATAAGATAAACTGTCAAGAGGTTTAGCTTCCGTATTACATCCATCTTACTCTACAGGCAGTGTAAAAAATTTATTTTTCAGCACATCTTTGTTTTCTGAGAGGAGAACTGGATTTTCTCTACTGATGGGATCCCAAGGAGATAATCCTTACACATCAATAAGGAACCATGTGCAGTTAATTAACCTGGAATTTGTTAGCAGGGATTATGTGAGGGGAGGAAGACAAGAATAGATAACACATAAAAATAGAAAAAGTCACACTTGTTGCCAGGAGATTATAAGAGGTCAGGTCTCTTGACTTTTGCTTTCTGATTTATAACAGAAATATAGTATTCATAGTTTATTTTCAAGCTTTTAAAAATAGTAATTTTACCTGAGAGATCTCTAACACAAAAACAAACTGTGAGCTTTCTAAGATAAACTGATTTTTGTGAAATTATCTGCAGTCTGTCAGACTTAACAGCTCTCAGGATTTCTAATTGCAAAGGAGATGAAGCAAAGTGCTGCTGACAAGCCATCTGGACAACCTGCATAATGTAACAGACTTAAAAATTCATGGTGAAGAAGATCCTCTCCCTTTATCACTAGCAAATCATTGTGGCATTTCTATGGCTTGGTTGCTATTGACAGCAAAATTTTTCCTCCTCAGGCTTGATGTTGACTTGGAGGATGGAAGGACAGTGACAATGCTGAGGAATCTAGATTCCATTACTGATATGAGTAGTTTCTCACAACAGATAAGAAACTTCAGTATTCTGTCCCAGTTCCCCACCCACAAAATAGATATCAGGAAAGCCTTCACTTAGTCTTAGAATTACATTCATTTCCTTGTTCCCCTTTAAAAAAAAACAAAACAAAAACAAAAAAACCCACAAGGAAGGTCCTGTTAAACCTTTTTTAAAGACATCAATACCCCCATTTCATGTCAGCAGCAGTAGTTAATTTTAGGAATATTTAGTAATATTTTGTTCTCATTTCACCAATGAAAACTGGCTCTGAAATAGAGCCCAGTTGTTTGGCCTCATTGCTATTTGCACAGTAGCAAACGCTGCTAGAAAGATGATGAGCTTATTCTGGTACTGAAATAGGAAGAAATCAGCCTTTTACCCAGAGTTATCACTTTTCTTTTGCCCTGACCACAGTTGCACTCTGCACCTCTGTCCAGCACACACACAGCAGGATGCTGGTATTCAGGCTCCATTAGGTTATTGACACATCCTGTTCCTCAGGAACCTCCTGGGATCAGAGTAATTGAGCTCAACAGTTGAGCCTCTATAGAAATATCCCTGACCTTTTGCCTTGCAGTCAGTGGGGTGACCATATGTGAATGCCAATTAAGAAGCCATGGGCATTTTGACTGAGGCAATTGGGTCAAGTGTAGCATAGGGGTTATATAATCCTTTTTCCTATTAGCTTGTGAAAGTTGGAAGTACAGAACCATTCCTTTCCTACCTTCCCTTCACCAATAGATTTTTATTCATACTTGAAAGATATCAACTTTTTTTTTTTTTAAATCAAATCATCATAATCAGCTACTTTCAAATCCATCAGTACAATATTTACACTTCTGGAAGAGTTATTATGGTAACAGAAATAAAAATATTTTGAAAATAGGGATCATTTTCCTTCCTTCTGAGAAAGAAAGTGTGATTACTTCACACTGATGGTGATGGTAAGATTGAAATGAATACCTGCTTACAGTTCTGCTTAGTTCAGATGCTTCCTTAAGGTGAGCCTGCTTTCTGAATTGCAGCTGTTAGATTTTCTGAATTATGTGATGAAATTTCAATTGTATCAAGCAAGAAAGTGCAGTGGTAGACATGGAACCAGATGAGCAAATGGCTGAGGAAATGAGGAAGGAGAGCTCCCCATCTACAAACCCTTACACCAGCACAAGCAGCAGGATTGAAGCTTGTGCTGCACATAGTAACTCCTGTACAAAGCCAGTGAATTTGCACAGAAGGACTGCTGCTATCCACTGGGGCTGTCAGCAAAACAGCTTTAGTGTTTTCTATTTCATTTGCTGAAACTTAGTCAGCTTTGCCCTAGGATTCTAAGAGGTCCCACTTAAACATTTCCATCCTGCATTATTTTGTGATATACCACTTCCAGTTTTAAATAATACATGAGTAAAATCAGATTGTTTTGTTGTATTGCTGGTATGATGAGGATTTTCCTGGTAAAACGAAAAATGGTATGAAAAGAAATTAATGTGACAGTCTCTCTAGCCTCTGCTCTTGTGTTATGAATGCAATGTACAGGAAGGGGTGGAAAAAGCAAAGATTTCTCTAGAAAGCATAGGAGAAGAATGATACAGTAAAGAATAAAGTAATGAAAATGGAATAGTTCAACTAATGCATCACACAGTAATGCAGACAAAAAAATCTGCTGAAATATTCATGATGAAGAGAAGTCACAAAAAATATGCTGTGAGGAATTAAGAGAGCAGAAAGAGATGTGTGAGGGGAATTCAGAGGATGTGAGCGGGCTGACACTGAACACAGAGAAGGCTTCATTAGAAGGAAACAAGTAAGAAAATGGAAATAAGGGTGAGCAAAGAGAGCTTTTCCACAAAAAGGTGATGCAAATCATTACCAGATAATGGGAGTTGATCTTTATGGGACAAATTTAGAGTTGCTGTGGAAACTTTAGCATGCCAGTTTTTGGAGACTAGGGGTAAAGGTGGAGGAGGTCAGGAAGACTTACTTTCAATGTGGGAAAAGTTCATTATTGGTGAAATTACACATCCCACAGAGATGTGATTTGTTGATTTTTTTTTTAATTTTTTTTTTTTTGGCTGCAGATAATGTTGGTGTCTGTGAAGGATTTCGGTGCCCACAGAATGTTTGGGGTCAGGAAGGACCTCTGGAGATCATCTAGTCCAAGCTCTGCTAAAGCAGGTTCACTTGGAGCAGGCTGCACATATACACATCCTGGCAGGTCTTGAGTATCTCCAGAGAAGGAGGCTCCACAGCCTCTCTGTGCAGCCTGTTCCAGTGCCCTGTTATCCACACAGGAAAGAAGTTTTTCCTCACATTTAGATGGAACTTCTTGTGCTTCAGATTGTGGCTGTTGTCCCTTTTCTGGCAATAACTCAAACTTGTTCACAGGCTGCTGGTCTGGCACAATTCTGAAGCAGTGTATTTCTCTTGCATAGTCTGTCATATAGTCCTCTGAAAAGCTGCACTATGAGGGAATTTTCAGTTTAGAGTTAATGAATAAAGAATTTACTTTGATAATGTATCATTTTGCTAATACTAAGAAGCTTCTTAAAGCATACAGTAATCCTTAGCTTGCCAGGAAAGGCTATTTCACTAATTGAGAAATCTAATTTTAGAGGTAAATTCATGCCAGACCATTACTGCAGTATTATACTCAAAGCACGTATGGGAGTGATTATATTTTAATCTTTGGTCTTGATGGGGGTCTGCTTCCTACAGCCTTTCAGTTTTAATTCCAGCTTGGAAAACATAGAGGATCCCTGTAGAGTGACATTTATGCTCTTGTTTAACTTCTTGTCCTTGAGGCTGGAAGCTTGAGTAACCCTGTTTCCCTAACCTGACAACCTGCTAAGAAAAAGAGAAAAAAAAAATAAAAAATAAAAAAAAAAATCTAAGTTTTGCCCCAGGAGCAGAGAGGAAACACGATGCCCTGTACACAGCAGTATTCTAGCTGCTGGTACACTTACAAATGAGAGGAGCAGCAAACCCTGCATAACCCTGCATTTTCTATGCTTCAGTGTCTTGCTAGATTTTTTTTTTCCCCCTCTGGGGTCATGTAAGTTTTATCTGGTTTTGTAATTTATAAGTATTTTGACTAACACATATTCATGGGGTCTTTGGGCTATGCTTCAGGAAATAGACCCATGTTTTAAGGATGGACTTGGCAAATGAGAACTTAGGCAGAGCCCCCATTAATTTTAAGATTGCACCACTTTCTCCTGTGTATGAATGCTAGGGTACAGGGTGGTTAAATGACTTGTCCAAGACACAGTATGGGTTTTAAAGCACACAGCCACAAATCACTTCTAAAAATATCATGTACAAGCGATATTGACTGCAGCACTGAGAATGGCAGGCCCTTAGATATGAGCTTTTCTCAGGAGAGAAAAGCTCACAGGATGTCATCAACATCATTATGAGATGACACTGTAAAAGATGAAGGTGTGCCAGGTTTTAGGCTTGGGATGATATTTATTGCTACACTTTTGGTTTTCAGAGATGTGGATATCCCACTCTGGGTGTGCTCAAGACCAGGCTGGATGGGGCTCTGAGCAGCCTGGTCTAGTGGATGGTGTCCCTGCTTGTGGTGAAGGGCTGGGAATTGGATGATCTTTAAAGCCCTTGCCAATCCAATTCCTTCTGTGATCTAAAATGGAATAGATAGTGCTGGATGCAGAGAGTCTGCACATTAGGATCTACACACATATTGTGATGATGGGGTGGGGTGAGAGGCAGAGAAGGTCTTCAATTTGTGTGTGCACTGCTCAGTAATAACTAAAGCACCAAATTATCAAGCGTTTTGATCACAAAACCAAAACATAGCCCTGTGTCAACCTCTATGAAAAAGAAAATAAGAACAATAAGCAAAATACAGGACAATGGGAAAAGAGTGAGCAACTAGATGTCAGTTTAATGGAAGTCTTCTGATCGTGGGAACAAGTGACATTTTTAAATTGACTGTGCTTTTTGTCAGCTTTAGTGTTTTTTGGGGGGGATTTGCTTGTCCAGTTTTCTTTTTTTTCCCCTTTTTTCTTACTTTTTTTTTGTTTGTTTGTTTGTTTTTAGGAAAGGAAATACATTTGTACTGTTCCTTTTGGGATAGATGGTGTTTAGACCATATAGATTTTAGAATTATGTTGGACTAGGTAATTTTCAGCTTTTTTCCATTTAAATTGTGGTATTGTATTCTGTGTCTATCTGTTCATCACCACACTTTAAACAAGCACCAAATAGTTATGTTCAGAAAATCCTCATGTTTATCTTGTCACTGGATACTGGATTCTTTTGCTCAAAACCCAGAGAGGAGCCTTACAGCCTCACAGCTATGTGTTTTAATATTATTTGCTACCAGCTGCTTGTAAATACCTGCAAATAATAAAATTATTCTGATATATTCACCGAGATGTTTGAAGAATTATGACTGAAAGTGCAAACACTAACCTATCCTTAGAGAGAGAGAGAGAGAGAGAGACATAGCCAGAAACATATGGTTTTGAGTTGAAATGATCCTTCTTCCTCACCATGAGACAGTGTGCATAATCCTGAATTATGGAAAAAGAACAGGCAGTTCCCACCACATTGGGAGCTAAGTTATGAATAGTTAATGACAGCATGTAAAGGCAGGGTTGGTTTGTACTTTTAGGTGGCTTACCTTCCTTTTCAGAGGACTTACTGGGAAAAGGAAGGAACTCAATTTAAGTAATGTGAATATAAGAAATGGAGAAAAGAAAGATCTGTCAAAACAGGGGAAAAATATTTTGAAAAAGGTTATATTAAGTAGACAGGTATCTTGGGAGCTTTTTGGTACAGAAATTCTCGAAATAGCAGTCTCAGGAAAATCTTAGGAATAGAATGTCTTTATATTTGTCCAGAAACTTCAATTCTTTCATTTATCTGGGGACTTTGATTATTCTTGTAGGAGTCTGGTATCTGTTATGATTCAAAAATCTAAGAAATAACATATGGAAAGTCTGTTAGGAGACAAAAAGCCATATTAGGATTAGGTTGGGGTCTGCTAGGAACCATAACGTTTTTTCATTCCTTTCCATTTGGTCCAGCTTCAGGAAATCACTAACAGGGCTCTTTCTGCTATTCATAAAACACTGAGCAATGTCAGGTCAGCTGGGGCCTACTTTGTGTTTCATCGAATTCTGTCTGAGCAGCACTGTGTAGTTGAACAGATGTGTAAATGATACAACTAGCTCCATCATCCAGTTTTTCCCAATTCCTCCTGAAGATAGCAAGCAGTTCCTTGCATTGCTGAGCTGTGATTGCCTGTGAAGAGACAGGACAATATGTAGAGCAAACCCAATGCAGATGAATACTGTGGTGATGCTGCTGAGAGCAACGGAGCCACATCCCACCTGGGCCATTCTATAAGGTTGTGTCCCAGCACCCCCCTGTGAAAGATGCAAGAGAAATCTCTTCTGCTGTGAGTGCACAGCAAAAACCCTGCTCTTTCTTTCATGACTCTTTGGCCTCCTTCACAGTGGTGGTTTGAAAAGAAGGCGCTCAAATGTGCCAGGAAGTCAGTTTGAAATAAAGGGAAAGAAAAATCACTTCTAAGCAGTGTTCAGTCATTCAGAAGGTGGATTCAGCACTTGTCTGCAAAATCTTTTGTGTGTATTTCTAGCTTTGAAAATGTTACAGTACAAATGTGAACTCCCATATTTATTCCTTCTAAAGAATTGACAAATCAGATTCAGAACTGTAATGAAATATAGTGAGTTTGCATTTTTGTCTTTTTATGTGCCTTCTAGCTGCCAGTCTTATCTGTTCAACCTGGACTCTCAAAAGCTCTCTGCATAGTTCTTAATTTGTGTTGTCAACAGAAATATTTTGATAATGGAAATTACAGGGCCCTTCCTCTGAAAGGCCAAAGAGCTCAGTCATTTGGAAGCAGCTATTGCTCCTCTGGCAGATGTGTACAAAGGGCTGAAGATTCTCTTTCCCTAGTACATCAAGGACTACTTCTTGAACTTGTTGTTTTCTTGACTGTCTTCCTCCTGACACAGTTTTACCAATTAACTGCAAGCGATTTTCTGTAACAGCTTATTTTAAAGGCCAAAATCTCAGCATGTCAGTCTTGCTGGATCTCCAGTACAAGCCTGCTTAGAAAACATCTTGTATCACATGCCTCATTGCCAGGATACATGTCAACTTGTGGAGATTCAGGGGTTTTTTTTCTTTTCTTTTTAAGCCTATGACTGTCTGAGTTTGTCTAGACCTGGCTTTTGCCACCTACGTATTCCTCTTTTTCAGTAGTATATAGTAGTTTGGGGTTTCCACTATTGCAAAAAAAATTTTCTCTTACAATTTTTTGAGCAAACTTAAAATATCAGCAAGGGTAGGTATTCACCAATAGCTTAAAAATCTTTATATATATGTATATGCGTTTGTAATTTTCATTAATATTATTTATATTAATATGCTTAATATTTAATACTAACGCTAATAAAAATAAGATGAAAAATAAGAAGACTAGCTAGAGGTCTAAATAAACAGTGGGCTTAGAGAAGAAACAGGCAGTCAATATCTCATTTTCCTATGTATGTCCATATGTATAAAACACATGCACCCATTTCTCCTTGTTTTTCACAAATTAATAATTTTGTGAGCTGAAGCATTGAAACACCTCAGAATATTTTGACACTTAATGGGCTAAGACTCAGAACCAGTAAAAAATATATTATTGGCAGAGATATAATTTTAATTGCTTTTTGATAGTGAGCTAAACTGGGTAAGACTTTCTGTGCATTGTGGAACAGGGAAAGATTTGGAAAATTAGCCATTCCATTTGGAAGCCCAAAAGTGCTCTTTTAAGCCCTCACCATGGCACATGAGGTAGATTTGTAAAAGACTTATGACTTTGCCTTCTGTTCAAATGAATTGTGGCTCAGGAAGTATCTCCCTCTTAGTTTGCCTTCTTGTTACTTCTTACCTCTTGCTTTGAATTTCTGAGGGCTGTGCTCTCTGAAATATAGGATTTAAGTTGTTCTGTGAATCAAAATGAACCTCAGTGGCGAACTTGCTGTTTAATATTACTTCAATAATTGCATAATTTAGCACCTTCTAGCATTGTTCTCTGGGTACTATATGAAATTAATTATCCTTTGCTTATTGAGAAATTTAACCGTAGAGATAAGATGGTCCATTTTTATTGGCAAGTTCAGTAGCTGCGAATTGAGGGCTGAATTCCTGATGTTGTTTAGGGCTTCTCATAAAACCCTTTTCTTCTGATACTTTAACCAGGTTCTATCTAAGAGTAGTGGAAGTTTATAAACTTGTTGAATCTTCATGCAGGATAGATTTATCTTTTCTAAATAAATCAGGCTCATTTTTTCAGTCATTCTTGAAGAAATTACTGAAATAATTTCATATTGAAGTTCAGAAATTTTTCATGGGCATTTTAAGGATACAGTTTAGTATTGAAAAGTGGAGTGATCAGACATACCAAGCCGTCCTAATTAAGTGCTAATTTGAATTCAAGACCCCATCTGAAAGCAAAATTTCTTGTTTTGTATAGGTAAACAATTGCTGACTATGTTCTTGATAATTTCAGTAGCTACCCATACTTATGTTATAGTGTATCTATAGATATATGTATAGATATAGATATATGTATAGATATCTATAGGTATCACGGAAGGGTAGGATAGTAGGGAGATAATGAGATTTGAAAAAAACCCCCAAAACTTAATAGGCTTATTAGACAAGTGCAAGTTGTGTTGAAAAAAATGAGTTGTCTTGCAGGTGGAATTTTCACCTAATAGATAATAATTACCTTTTATATGATTATTAATCGTATAAATTTATAGAGGGTTTAGGATTTCTCTTGTTCAGACCTGTTTTTATGTAAAAGACATAAGCTAAATTGGAATATTTCATGCAAGGAGAAGAGAGAAAGTAAATGTAAATATAAGTAAGTCTGTACAGCATATACAAGTAGAGGCATCGGAGAGAATTTGCTAAAAAAAAACATAGCAAGTACTCTGCCTGATTGTGTATGCTGAACATAACTTAATGGGAATGACATGCCTCATTTCTTCCCTGTGCTCTAGTTTAGACACAACTCCTTTGTTTGCCTTTTAAATAGTGCTCAGTTTATTTAAATTCCTTCTGACTGACAAAACCAAGGTTGCCTCAAGAAATGATGGGGGTCATTCATTTAATCGGTATTAGCTAGTTTTACTTACTGCTCATTTTAAATCTCAGCATTTGTCATCATAGTTAGACTGCAAGGGTGAGAAACTTTATCAGAGCCAAAAAAAAAAAAAATGCATGGATGTGCTCTGGTTTTGAGAAGTCCCTGTTCCTCTCACAAATTACAGACATAAAACATCTAAGATAAACCCCACTTGTATCTGAAAAAAATGCATATATGGAAAGGATTTACATGATTTTTTTGTGTTAATGTTCCACTGACAATGAAGTAAACATGCAAGCAGATTTACCTGGCCACACATTGACTCTGCTATGGGTCTCACTAGCCACGATTTCCAGTGACGGCCTTTGGTCCTGACTGGAAGATCAGGATGTCTTATATCTCCCTCTTTCAGTGGGAATGGAAACAAGATTCCACCTTAACTTCAGACACCAGAGAGCTTGTTTCACTGAATACCTGAGGGGTCACATACAAGTCCTTTACATTTGCTTTTCTCTATTTTACTGGTTTGCTGTGATTCTCAGATGAGCATGTTTGATTGTCCTTACATATATATATGCAACTTTGACTTAGAGTAAACTCAAGAGAACAACACAATGGGAAATGCTTATGCAACCCATATCTGCGAAAATTGCTAATGTGAGTCTAAAATAGCCTCAAACTACTGCAGCTAAAATGAAGTGTCCTAGAATGTGACTTCACTTGAGTGACCAGCCTGAAGGAAGGTCACATCATGCTGGGAGATGATCTGACCTGACACACTGAAATCCTTTTCAGACTGAAAAACAGAATTGTACCAAGCAACTGAAAATAGAATATACTTTATGTTAATTTTCTTTGTTTTGCTCTTGGTGGTAGGCTTGCTTTCATATCACAAACTGTCCTTGATCCAAAACCTGAAAACTCCTTGTCTGTGGTGAAGATACACAGCCAGCATTGTCTTTTCTTTCTTATTTAATTTATTTATGTAGACACATATAGTGTAAGTGTATATGTGAATTTGAGAGTTTATGTATGTGTATATATATTTTGCGTGTGTGTGCATTTACACAAAAAATTGTGCCTTGTTACAGACTGATTTGGGAGGAGAGCTTATATCCATTTTTAGGACATTTGCCTTCTAGATTTCACTACATCTTAATTTTGTCATCTCCTAAACAAGTGGAATGTATGAGAATAGGAAAACAGATTCAAAACTACTTAAAAAATAGAGAAAAAAAATTGTGTGTTACCCACACACTGAGAAATACAGTTTACTTTTGACCTGGCCAAAAATAATTTGGAGATTTCTATAAACAAATCTTGAGGCACCTGATGAGTACTCCTCAGTGCTGGCTGGGGTTTTGGCCTTGTAGGGCTTGCTGCATCCAGCAATACATAGAGCCAATGCTGCAATGCTGCCCTAGCTCTAGGTCCAGCCAGCAGGGAGACTGATCGTGTACCTTCAGTGTGTATTTACACAAAAACATAGCACAGATCAGAAACAGAGATACTCAACACTTCCATAAACAGCACTGAGGACCTCATCCTATTCCTCTTCCTATCTGACCAGGATAAAAGTTCATTATTGGGAAATATATACATATCCTCCAGCAGTGACTGTGTTGTCTGTAGGTGGTCTCAGACAGGGTATCCTGATGACTCAGAAATTGGTGTCACTGCCAGTCCTTGGGGCAGAAACCCTCCGGGGATGTCTTAGGGCAAGGGCTTTTGTCCCTGACTGGGTGATCAGGGTTCCCTCTCTCACCTCTGGGCTGTTCTACTCCTTCATGCCTGGAGAAACCAGTTTCTTACACCTGCTGATCAGGTGCTGATTCACTGCCCAAAGGATTAGCAAGGTTAGCAAGTTTCTTAAGCAGTTTTCAGTTTAAATTATCCATCTCTTAATAATTTCCTATTTTTAAATTTTAATTCAACTATTTTTCATTTTAAGCAAACGTACTGAGGTACAGTGTGGTATTAACTAATTGCATTTCTTCTTCTAAGATGTGTCCACATGGCACTGTGGTACTGTAATAATTTGCATGTGCTCATAAAACATTTTAGAGTACTGTAATACTCACCTACCTCTACATTGCCTCTTCTTCAGATGTTCAGAGCTGACTACTTAAGAAAAAAGTTAACAACTATTATTTTGTGTTCAAACTCAGTAAGGAAGATAAGGGATTTCATGGTCACAGGCTGCAAGTCAAGTGCTTGTACACTTCAAAAACAGCATTATGGAAATAAAACAAAACTGCAGTCATTAGCACTGAGGGAAATCTTTCCCCAACTCCTCTCAATAATGTTTGTTCATGCTCACTGCTGTAAAATAACAACCTCTCTTAAATTACCCCAAGAAGTTTTCTTTTTCAAGATTATATTCTGATAGGTATATAATTACAGTCAAAACAACAGCAAAATACTGTGATTTCAGTTTGAAATTTAATTGCCTTACCTGCATAATCATTGCAGTACAAATTAGGCACAGCTGCAGAACAGACAGAAGGTTTCTTTTAACTAAAATTATTTCCTTTCTCTTGACTATATCAAACATGTGCGTTTCAGAGATCCAGATTTTGAGAAGATCTTAATTTATGACTATAGAGTGTTTATGCATACTTTTATAGACATGGGCAAAGATTTTTTTATTGCCATTTTTCCTTGAAATGTCTAAGTAAAACAGTCCTTTGCTGGAAATGTCCATTTTGAGCTGCTGCATCTGCAGCTTATTTATTGAATCCTGGAACTCAAGGTTTTGGTTTTAATCAGATTTGCTCTTTACAATTAGGGCAGCACATAAATAATCTTGTGGCATTAAATCAAAGTAGTTGTCATGCTTGTCAAATGTCTGTAGTCTGCACAATTAAAGGCCCTTGAAGGGAAGCAAGGGTGGGGTGCAGTACGGTTTGAAAGAGTATATACCATGAAAAAGAATCTCCTCTTAAACAATTGACAGGATGCTAATGAGGTCAGAATAAGCAGAAGAAGAGTGGGTATTTTTGCTTAGGAACTAATGCAAGAATGCTTGAACTTTATCAGGAAGGAAATGGGGAGCTTAAAAATCTGCTGGCTTCATATGCATGAAGATTGGTCTCTCCTCAGTACACTCCCATTTTCCCCAGGGTAGCTGTTAGAAAGTAACCTGTCCCTAGAGTTCTTAATTATGATTCATACCCTCAATCTGAAATCTAAAATTATATTCGTCAGAGTTTTTGAGAGCAGTGACAGACTTTTCATTTTTGTTTGTTAATGATCTGGGCTTTTAAAAATCTAAATCTATAACTAACTTTCAGAAATAATTACAAACAAAAATGTATTTGATTTTGCTGATGAAAAACAGGCAAATTAATTACTTTATTGTTTGTCTTGAAAACTCATGTCTCTACTGCAACAAAAAGGTTTTCTTAATGTGGCAACCCATTTTTCAACATATAGAAGAGGAATGAATATTTGTTCTCATTTTTCTTGCCTCAGGGATGCTGGATGATAATACATTGTGGAGCTGTTTTATGATCTTTTAAGGTGTTTGAGGAAAAGTACATATTTAATCATTCAGTTGTCTGACTAGACATGGCAGAATAAAATGTGTTTACAGAAGACATGTCTTCAAAGAGTTAGTGAGTGTTAAACAGGTTATCCTCTAGAAGAGGTGGTCATCTGATTAGTAAATAATAACATTTTAAGAGGATCATCTCCCTTTCATAGGATTGACTTTTATCTGGTGGCCCCTCCCCAGGGGTCAGGGTTCTGACTCGAAAAAGATTTAAGAGAAAAGCTGCGTCTTCCATTCAGATTTTATTCTGTTGCTGGCTTGTTTCTTAAAAATTTCTTTCTTTCTTGAGATTTTATGAGGCATTTCAAAGTCCTTTGTGAATCAGATAGACGGAGAGGAAAACAGTATCTGTAAGGGGGGAAAAAAAAAAGGATGAAGTAAATACAGAAGAATAGTTTACATGCACAGAATTCAATGTTAACTTTTATGTTTTTCAAAGCACCATGTGAAATTGTTGCTACACAGGTTCTGTAAGCAAAGTTCTGCATGTCTGATTGATAGAAAATGCTTAACTACTGCTGCATAAGGAAAGGCATACTGTTTAGGTCTAAGTATCACCTTCAATTTCTTTGTCTTGTTTTCTCAGGAGGTCATATTTCATCTAAACATCCAGAAGATGAATAAAAGAAAGAATAACCAGTCTGCAGTTGCAAACTTAGCTTACTAAAGCATACCTTTGTTTCTGAAAATTGTTTCATGCATTTTCAATTCCCAGGTGATTTACTATGCCTGTAAATAATAACATTATTGTGTCCTAGGGTTGTAGTAAACCAGGAAGTAAGACAAAATGTTGCCGGTGGAAAGCTCTTGTTCAGTATGTTTGGACACAAATGCCTACCAGAAGTTTGCATTAATAAATGTGCTTATAGTTGGAATGACTATGCTCTCTCTTACTAGTTCAGTGTTGTCCACAGTGAGGTAAGACAATGCTTGCAAGCTTGAGTGATCTGGTCAAATACAAGGTAGAAAGCTCATTACTTTTTCTCTCAGATCAGTAATGAGAAATAAGTGGTTGAAGTATGTGCTGCTCTTTGAGAATCCAAACCCATTTTTTCAAAGCCCAAAGGTCTGTAGTGCCTCTGAACCAATTTAGCAAGAAATTGTGTCATCTACCAGAAGATTTTCAGAGACACCACTCTATCCCTTCCCATGATAATAAATGTCACTTGTATTTCATTTGGAGTGAACAAAGTTGATTTAATCAATCTTAATCCTGAGACAATCTGAAAAAAAAGAAATTAGATTGTCAAGTGTTATTGGATTGAAAAAGAACACCTACCAGAGTATAAGTCTATAGATGTCACTGTCAGCTCGTCATCTTACAGTTCTTCCAAGCAACTTTCTTACGAAGTTAAAACATAGAGCCTCTAGCCCTCTTTGGGACTCCTCCCTGTAGGAGAAAAGTTTGTTCCAACCATCCTCAGCAGCCCTTTGATTAGAGGGAAGAAAGTGATGTGATTTGATTCATGGAAGGAGACTGGAACTCATTGCTGTAGCTGCTAATCACAGAAACATCCAAAGAACCTTAGAAAAAACTGACTTCAGATTCATTGATAAAGTTTTGAGGGGGATATTTGGCTTCTTTTTTTTTTCCCCTTTTGATTTGTCCTATTTACATCATCATTTGCAGTTTATTTTTTTGTTTGTTTGTTTCTGGCTTGTATATTGTCTTCTGTGGGAGAAATGGAAAGTGGTAGATTGGTGCTGTGTGGCCAGAATGAGCAAGATATTTTTCAAAGAAATTCCCTTGTGAGATTCTTTTAAGAGGCAAGACAGATACATATTTTAAAAAATAATAATAAAACAATTTAAAAAATCACAATGATCAAAATGTCCTTTTTGCTGGCTGCTACTTGATAGCTGTTGAAAGATTTTAGCTTTTGGACTGTCAGCAGTGTTTTCATATGTGAAAACAGGTTTGTTGTTTCTTTGGTGTGTTTTTTTGTTTTGGGGGGTTTTTTTTGGTTTTTTTTTTGTTTTGTTTTTAAATTGTTAATCTCATTTCCTGGGTAATATAATGTCCCAAAGATGTTTTGATCATTCAGAAGTCACATTTGTTTTTTTAATAGTTTTTCAGATAAATTTGGCAAATTAAATGTTTGTTCTAAAAATCATATGTAACATGCGCATTGTCAAAAGATTTTTAATATTGCAGAAACAATGCCACTTTGCTCATAAGAGGAATATTATCTCTCTTCTGCTGATTTTTTTGAGCTTTTTGGACTGAAATGATACACTGAAAACCCACAATTATATTTTGAGTGCACTGAAATATTCATGCAACATAATTAGGAATTGCTGCTGCCCCTGTCTAAAGAGGTGTGTAGATATGTGTATATATGCAATGCATGTAAATACACATACAAAATATGCATATAAATATATATATGTAGGGGGAAACTTCTCTTTTACAGTGTGATTCTATGAGTAAATAATTTATTTGTAAGTACCTATACAAGCAAATTGTCAAACTGAAATAGTAAATAAGGAAGTCTATACCACTTTAAGATATCTCAGGTACTAATTTTGGAGAAGATGCCGGTTTCCATAGGGGTTTTTTTTGGCAGTGAAATCTGTCCTACATCTTCTAGTGATTTAAATGTTTAATGTTTAAAATGCACATCAAGGGCTGGTTTTGTCTGATCACTGGCCACTTGGTTCCTTGAATACCATTTGAACAGAGAGAATCAGAACATGAGTAGTTGTTTAAGAATAGCCAAGTGTGCTTTAGGTTTCTTTTTAAAGGCAAAATTCAAGAAAACTGTTGTTTTTTATGAATTCTCTATGAAATAGTTTTTACTAGGTAAAGAAAGGATGCAAATGTGACTAGGGAGATAGACAATAGTAGCTAATGACACTTTTACTGGGAGCATGTTTCAATCTGTTTATATTTTTAACTAAAGAATTTATATATCAGAAAGGATTACCAAGTGATTGTTTTGTGATGTTTCAATGGACAAATAAGTATGACTTTGCATTTCTGCTTTTTCATTTTGGATAATCAATCACTTTCTGTCAAAACTGTAATGGAAAAGTGCTATTTTGATTAAATTAAAAATTTCATGCCTGTTGTCTTTTGTCCATGCACGAACTAAAGTGATTAAAATTGGCTTAATCTCCCAAGGATATATTCCACTACATTTTATCTTGCAACTGAAGAATGCATCTTGAGAGCTCTAATTGATCTTAGAGTGGTATACAAATCACAGAATCCATTCTGGATAAATATAAGTATTTTATTTAGAGGTTTGTTTTCATTCAATCATTTATTTGTTTTGTCTCATCCTTCACCATTCTCTTCTGGCCTTGGTTTTTTTCCCTTTTTTTCATTTTTTTCATAAGTTAGCTAAAAAGGTGATCTCTTCAAATATTTTCAAGTAGGCCAACATTTTTTTCTAAGGGTGGGGATTATATCTTGAAAATAGGGTCCTAGTAGAAGTTCTAGCAGCTGTGTTGCTTTTATGCAATTACAGCTAGCTAGTCTTGTGGGCATCTGATTATATATGGTCCTGAAAACTTTAATTAGTGATCACTGGGCTTGGTGTAGGAGCAGCTGACACAGGCGAGCACCATCTTGTGTCAGACATATTGACATCAATTTTCTTAATTAATGCAATTTTTTAGAAGTGGACAAGCCCATTGGGGATTTTCAACAGTATGAGATCTGTACTCTTAATTCCTAATCACAACTGCATTCTTCCTTGTTTGATGATGGATTGTCAAGTGAGCAGGTGCAAAGAAGGAAAACAGATTATGTGCTCCGTGTTTGTAAATGAGGGGATGTGTTTCCTCCTTGTTTTGATCGATGAAAGCTTTATTCTAGAAAAGGTTACTCTCAATTTGTTATTTACACCTTGGATGATCAGCATAGCCTAGAATATGCTTTTCCAAATTAGCTTTCTCTACAACCAAAGCCAGTACAAATGAACTTCCAGGCTTTAAAAGAAAAGGGAAAGGGAGATAAGTGTCCAGCACAGATGTTCTCATCAGTGCATTTTCAACCAGGAACAACCCCTTCTGCACAAGCACAAAGGATATAAATGAGCTTGCTGGTTTCTGCTCTATGTTTCACCTTGGTTTAAGCTCTGAGTCTATCCACACCTGTGGTCTATGGAGAGATTCAGAGGTTTACACCTCTCTGTGTCAGCTTTGCTGGAATGAGAAATTTCTTAAAATACACAAAAAAGGATGTACATTGTTTGTGTTATTGTGTAGAAATAAATTAAACTTAGGAATTTGATTTTTTTTCCCCTGAAGCTGAAGATATTTTTTGGTCATTATTCATCATTTCTATAACTGGACTTCTTGGGTTTTTTTCTGAACACTATGTTCAGTCAATGGCTGCAGTAAAAACACATTTTTGAAACTAAATAAGACCATAAAATTTAAATATACTTTTGACACTGTAATAGAATTACCTTTTATGAGCTTTCTGGAAAAGAAGGATGTTTGCTTGAGGTTCTTACCTCAGCTTCGTATTTTGACTATAATTACTTTTTTTCTCAGGATTTATTTTCATTCATGCATGTTCAGTGAGCCAGTTCAAAGGATGGTTGTGTCACTGAGGTGCAAGAGTATGCATGAACAGGAAAAATCTCAAAATTCCTATTATTATTGTTGAAAACCATGTATTATGAGGCTGCCACTATGGCATATAATTGTTTTCATTTAACTGGTGTTCATCTCCATATGCAAAAGACAAAAAAAGTGGTTGAAGGGATAAAAAAGTATAAAACGTATAGAAACTAGCAGTTCTATTTAGAGGCAATGTAGTTTGAGTCCAGTTTGTAAGAAAAAAACATGAAATCTCAAACATTTGATCTTGTGCTGTGTCATATAACCAGCCATGAAGAATTTTTCTGCTTTTGGGTCTATCTAGAGTAGCAGCTGTTCAGATGCTCAGTTTCAAGTCAGGTGTGTGTGTGAGGTGACATTTTCCCTTTCTGGTTTGTCATCTCAAACAGCAGAAGACTCATGTTGTGAAGATGCTCTTTTTCCAGCAGGAAGACTCTGGCAGTCTGGAATTCCAATTTATGCCCAGCTGGCTCCCTTACCAGCTGTAGTTTGATAGTTACTGCAATTAATTTACACATAAAAGAAAGGCTTCACTGTGCACTGCTGGGACAGTTTACACCTAGCTGGCAGAACAACCACCTTTGTATTTACAATGCTATTCCTGCACTGCTGTGCCTAACCTTGCTGATAAATCTGAATCAGACAAGTGTACAGGAACCTGTAATTCACAAGCTGTCACCATCCTCAAACAGAAATTAAGATTGAAACCTTCACTGATTTAAAAGGGGAAATTCTTCATCTAATGACCCAAATGTAGTTTTTAGTCAGAAAATAATAATGTAGGGGAAAGTTGCCTTCAAAAGCATCATTTCCTGTGGAAGAATGTATTATTTTGTTGTCTCCTAAGTATTAATGTTGATTTAGATAATGATAGGTTTATAAATAATAGCTTGAGCCTGAATGCAGATAAACATACCTATAGATTACCATCTACATATTCATATTTAAAACTATCTAACTTGCTTCTCTCTTATGTATATATGTGGGATTTTGAAGGAAAAGTGCTGCAAAACTATCACCTAGCGTCCTATAATATAATTAGCCTAGATTCAAAGAGAAACTTTTGTGTGACTATTCAGACTTGAAGATGCTTGGCTGATAAGAGTCAGTCTTACAACCTGGTTGCCAGAGCATTTGGATAAGTTATAGACCCATATCTGCCAGAACTTGACCACTATGTCCAAAAATGTAGAGCATCCTGGAAGTGAGAGAAGCAGCAACAGCTGGCTGCCTGACTCTAATCTATTTGTTAGGGCATTTGCCTGACATATTTCTCATTTATACATGTCCTTCTAGAGTAGTTCTCCCCCTTCAACATACTTCTGTGACTTTCAGATGCAAAGAGTACTAAGGAAATCCCATAATTATTCCTCAGGTAATCCCTTCTGGATGGCCCTCAACCAATCAGGTATCCTAAGAGAGTTGTTTGACCCACATATGATTTGCACTGCTGTCTAGACTGTATATTACTGACAGGAAAGATTCTGATTTTCTTATTTGCTTAAATCTCTAAATTCTATGATATCTCTCTGTGTTAGACATTAAACCTTGCATTTGGCTTTCTACAGAATGCCCTGACAGAAACCTTGGACACATAAATGGTTCAAGAATCAATTTGATAGTGCTGAAAAAAGAGATAAGTCTGACGAACTAGAACCAGATTATGCTAGGTTTCAGGCTCTTTGAGCAAGAGATTCTTTGAATAGTTAATTGAACGTTACCTAGCAGAAAGTTTGACCTTCACAGGAATTTCTGGATCACTTATAAGACCTTAAATGTCACCAAGACCAGTAAAATAAGTTGCTAAATAGAGATGCATAATTCTATTATCAGAATCAGAAGTCTGGAGAAGCTCTTGTCTGTGATTCACATACTGAGAGTCACTGCTTTGCTGTGTAGAATCTTTAGTAGCTGACTTCAAAACGGAAGAACTGAATTGGTGTAAATTATGAACAGAGTGGAAAAGCTATCCAAAAATCCTACAAAAATCTTCAATATAAAAAATGCATGATAATTTCAAATGTATTAAGTATTCAATGTGTTTCTGATGAGAAATTATACCATTTCATCCCAATACATTTCTGAAATAAATTTTATTTTTAAAATCATAATACATGAGCAGGGAGACTATTTGTTATAAAACCAAGCTATTCTGAGAATGCCAGAAGAGACAGTGTCTGCTTTTAATTTTCAATCCACTTTTTCAGTTACTATTTTATTGTAATTGTAAAATAGTAAATGATTTCACAGCAAATTTGACTGCAATTTAAATGACATAAATTTATTTCTCCATCGAGACAATTCAAAGTATTTCCCAGTTCTAATAATATTCTTGAGTCTTGATAATATATTTCATCCTCTTATCTTGTGGATAAAAAAATAACTCTGTATAAAAATTTTAAGTTTTGAAATATGTACAAGAGAACCCCTAGATAACTGATGTAAGGAAAACTTGTGGAAGACCAGCAATCCAAGAAGAGTGATGTTTGAAATTATAAAGAAAAAACAGAAGTACTGTGCCATTGGATAGAGGTTTTCTTTTCTGCCTGATTTGTCCCACACTGCTTTGCTTCCTGATATCAGAATAAGGTGGGAATCACAGAACTACTAAGTTGTCCTGCTCTTAATTTAATTTCATAAATCTGCCTTTAAAAACAAACAAACAAAAAAAACCCACAAAACAAACAAAAAAAAAACCAACAAAAAAACCCAAACTTATAATGGAGTTCTATATTGAAGCCCTTAAACATAATAGAAAATTTATAGCCCCACTGTCACATTAATCAATGGTTACCAGTAGCATCTAGGATTTGCAAAATTGAGCCTCTTACAGAAAGACTAGATTTCTGAATCCTCTGTAGAAAATTATAGGGATATTATTTTCTATGAACTTCTAAAAGATGGAGTTTTCGTCTCCCTTGCACAGACTGCCTGAGTCATAGGAGGTTTTATTAAAGTCTTTTCTTCAGAATTTGCATTTCCTCTAGTATTTTATTGTATAGTGGCTGCCATGACGTTTTTCCATACTGTACAGTAAGGATGCAGATTGTATTTCCTAGTCTCAAATCGCCAGTTTAGATGAAGGTCTGACTATGTGCCAGCCAACAGCTATTTTTCTTTTTTCTATCAAATCATCTGTCCAAGGTCCCATTCACCTCCCTCAACTTCTTTTACATAAGCTGTGGAAAAGCTATCAGATACTGAAGTGGGATTTTTGCTGCTGCATTTGTTTTGACCTCAGCTAGTGAGTTGAATGCACCACATCTGTTCTGACAGAGTATTCAAAGTATCTCAAATTGAGCAAAGAGCTCACAGGCTTCAGTAATGTAGCTAGCAATTATCCAGTAGATGGTGCAAATACATATTTTGTAGTGAAGAGAGGTTTCTTATGTTATTTCTGATAAACATTTTTGATCTAAATAAAACCAGTAATTGATGGCTTTCTGATCAACTTGTGCCATCAAACTCAAGGCAAGAGCTTTTGCTGAAAGCTGATGAACTGCTCCTGACTATACCTTGAATCTGAGGAGAAAGGAATGCAAATTCTCCCATGCAAACGGTGATGGAACTGTCTGACTCACACTATGCCCCCAGTGAGTTGTACACAGTGTCAGTGTGATGATGGCCAGACACAGTTCTGACTGTCACACACTCTCTCTGTCTCTCTCTCTCTCTCTCCCCCTCTCTATGTGTATATATATATATACACACACAGATATATATATATATATACACATTTACATTGCTAGGTCCTGCATCTGGGTTGGGGCAATCTCAGGCACAAAGAAAGCCTCAGGGATGAAGGGATTGGGAGCAACCCTAAGAGAAAGGGCTTAAGGTTGCTGCTGGGTGAGAGGCTGGACATGACCCAGCCATGGGCACTCGCATCCCAGAAACTCAGTTGTATCCTGGGCTGCATCCAAAGCAGTGTGGGCAGCAGGGGAAGGGAGGGGATTCTGTCCCTCTACTCTGCTCTGGTGAAACCCCACCTGGAATTGTGTGTCCAGCTTCTCATCATAATAAGAATGCAGACCTGCTGGGGTGAGTCCAGAGCACATCCATGAAGATGCTCAGAGGAATGGAGCATTTCTTTGGTGACAGGCTGAGAAAGCTGGGGCTCTTCAGCCTGAAAAAGAGAAGGCTCTGGGAACCCCTGATTGTGGCCTTTCAGTATGTAGAGGGAGAGACATTTTGCCAAGGCCTGGAGTGACAGGACAAGGGGCAACAGTTTTAAGCTCTTGTGTTGACCCTATACCTGACAGTGTCTAAGGTGATTTGTGCACAAGGTTTATATGACATTAGAGGTATCAAAGAGCAGAATTGTCTTTCTGATGCTTGAGCTTCATTGGTTTTGGATGATCTCACATAAGTACAAATTTGCCTAGTTGCAATAGAAGAATTCACTTTAGAGTGCTGCAGGTGAAGTTTTGAGGAGTTGACCTACGCACCATTGAGTCTACACTTTGAGTATACATTGTGTGGAGTGGTATCCCCCTGAGAAGCACTAAAATTACCTCTTTAGGATTACATCAGTTTTTTTCCCTTGTTTTATGAAGCTAGGAAAGGTAGAAAGGACAAAGTGATCACTCTCAAGTGTTAATTATGAACATCTTAATTAAATCTCCATTAATTTTTCTCTGTCCTCACCGTCTAATTATCCTAGTTGGAATCTTCTGGCGTATGTAAAATATGTGCAGCAAAAAAAAACTTCTGCAGACATTTGAAGATATATCAGGAGGTAACTCTGCCATAAAGGTTGCATTAAGCTTTTCAATTAAAACAGACATAAATTTCTCTATTTCACACTTTAATGATCAAATGTAAACTTCAAAGGTTCTAATAGCCATTAAATTTTTCTAGAACATTTATAAGCTAAAACAAACTGTTCCATTAGTAGTAGAACTAATGAAACTTGCTTTCCTATTGTCACCAATTCTTGTACATCAGCCCACACTTGCATGCAATCATCACAGGAGGGATGTAGCTTGTCTGGAGCTGTGAACCTGCTAAAGAAGTTTTATTTTTCTTCCTGTATGTTAACTCCTGCCCCTTGGAAAAGATTGGAACAGAACTGTTTCTGATTTTCCATTACTAAAGAATAAATAGTGTTTTCTCCCTAGAAGTAAGTTTGTAATAGGGAAGCAGGGGAAATTAATACTTTAATATCTTTAAAAACTTGTCCACTTTCAAATGTGAATTTAGTAAACCCATTGAGGGGACAGTGAAAGTAGAATCGCTTGATTTTTGCTTTTTAAGGAAGCTCATTAAATCTGACATGCTCTATGAAAAATCAAGATGGAACCTGGTTTTGAAATGCAGATTTAAGGGCATTGCTTTACTTTAAATATGGCCTAAGAGTTTCAAGATAAAATTCTAGCTCTCTGAAACAGAATAAATTTTCTGTTCTCTATCAAGTGGAGAGATGGATGCCTAAGTAGGACTTTCAATTCAGATGACTTTAATCTTACCGAACATTTGCTTTGAGATGGAGTTAACTCTGACTTGCTCACTTCTGACTTAAAAGGTTGTCTGTGTTCGGTGATTCAGATACTGATATTTAGTCAGACATATACATGTACAGCCATTTATGAGCTGTTGTTTGCTTTTCAAAATTAAAAAAAAAAAAAAATATTCCCCTCAACCTCGTCTCCATAGGCTGGATCCAGAAAGATTTGTGTAACAAATCTGTTGCAGTTAAGGTCAAAGCTAATTTCTGAATTTGGGAAACATAGTTGGGGTACTGCTTGAGAATAAAGCAGGCAATAAAACTACAGAGGTATTCCAATTTTTATAGAGATTATTCTTAATTTGCAGCTATAACATTACTTGCAGGTAAAAAAGATGCAAACGCTCTGTCTTCCTGCTAATGAGCGTGGTCTCCCAAAAGACTAACTTAAGTGTTTCTTTTGGACTTTTTCAGTGTGGTCATGTGTCTTTTTTCGGTCTTCTGTTTTGTCATGTTCCATCTTTCCCCTGATGTATTCAATCATAACTGAACAGCAGCTTACTTCAGTTGCTTTTAAAAATCAAAAGCAAGAGGTGTTATGGCCTAAAGGAAGGGTTAGGAGGGAAACTACTGCACCTGGTGCCTTGCAGTACACCTAGTGTGAAGCCAGGGTGTTGTTGAAACTCTGAAATTTTTCCAAGAAATTTATTTCTGCCAGAATCAGTGACTCTCTTAATTCAAATAACAGTTTTTGCTGCAGTAGTTACTGAAAATCAACAGTGACTGCATGTGAACTAAACTGAAAAGAAAATCAAGTTTCAAAAGCCAGAAGATGAAAGAATTAGTTTTCCTGAATCTTCTGCACTGTGAAATACAAGTGCTGGAACAACTGGCTTAAGTTTCTTCCAATTAGCTTCCAACAATTTGTAGCTACACAGTGCTGTATATGCAGTTGCTATTTTCTCTGTGAATTTTTGTTTCTTGAAACAATACAGCAATTAACAGTGAAAATGCAGGGGAGGGAGGAAGAGTTCTGGTTTTGTTTAACAACAAACATCCTTTATTACCCTGGCAGGTGTATGAGCCATTTTGTCACAAAGTTTTCTTTGAAAAGGAATCAGCACATTCTGTTGCTTTGCAGAAGGCAAGTATGATTTGGAAGATAAAAGCAGTTACACACAAAAGACCTCCATTTACATTCAGGCGTCATGGCTTGGATGAGTATGTGAAAGAAATCCTCTTTACAATATGTATTTCAAAACTGAGGGAAGAAAAGCAATCCTTCCCATGGATTTAAATTACGCTCATTAGTGTTGAAGAAGGAACTAATTTAAAACAATGATGAAGTTTTAAATTCTCCTAAACTTCATTTGCTGATGCAATCTCTGATGACAGTGCTCAGATGAGAATTTGAGATTTTGAAACTTTAAGATGGATAGGATGTGAAACCTTATGGTTCTGACAAACTCCTGTCACACATAGATACAAATGAGATTGGATAGTTTGATCTTGAGAGTGAAATGCTTGAACAGAAGATATCTCAGACTCTGGCAGGAGAGAGATAGGAAGAGATTTTCACTTGAATGCCACTCAGACAAAAATATAGGCTGGGATTTTGAGATGTAGAACTCCCTGGGATTAAAGAATAGGAACTGTATTTTCTTTCAGCACTTGCTAGAAGGGAAGGATTAGAGGTTACGTGATGACTGTTTTTCCTTTTGGTGGTGGTGATGATCTAATGTGGTAGTAAATTTTAATAGCTTGGTTTTTTCCCTTATCAGAAGACTTAGCAGGGAAGGCAGGAGATACAACAGAGCTGGTCACTGAGATACTGATGCCTTAAGTTTTAGCTCTCATATTTTTCAGATTCTGTACTGCTTAGGTGTGTAGCTTTGAACTTCATATTAGTGTTAGCAAGTTCTCTTCACAGAGTAGGTAGACAAAACAATCCTTTTCCAGCTTGAGACCAAGGATAACTGGTAAAAGCTTGAGGCCAAAAAAAGCATAAACAACGGGGAACTGAAGAGAGCAAACAAGGAGGATGAGACTTCATGACCTGAAGGTGCAATTGGACAATAAATCCCAATATGGAAATGGACCAAAACTTATAAAAGTGTAAAAGCTCATGACTGGATCCATCTCGTATCCATCCTGGACGTAGCCCTGGCCAGGCTCTTGTACTGCCCAAGGTGTATCCTTTAAAGGCCGTTCAATAAACATCTACTTTATTATTTCAGCTCTGTCTAGTCTCTGTTCCAGGTCAGCCTCCCTAGGCATCAATACCACTAGAGTTCCTGACTCACCAATTCCAAATGTTTGTTTTGAAATAAAAAAGCCTCCTATGCTCATTAATATTCTACTTGCATGTTTAAAAAAATGTCTTTCAGAAACTAATGGCAATATAAGAAAACACAAAAAGTATACCTGTTGCAATTTAAGTGTTCAGCATTGTTAATATTGTTAGCATTGTCACCTAAGAATATGCCCTGAATTCCTAGGCACAGGTTGGAAAAGGTATCTTTTCCTTTTCCTTTCCAGATGAATCAAAGTCTTACTTTCACCAGGTTTTCTCCATTAGTTGTAGACTTCTAAGACATTGTGATTTTGTTTTGAATTAGCTGCTGCCACCTTTCATAGCTCTATAAGTCAAAGCATTTTTTTATCCTCTTTCATTTCCATGCACATAGTCAATTTCTTGATGATAATTCTAAGCCAGATTGAAAAATTATTTCTTATTTTTCAACTGTTCCTTGAAATCAATGTGAATTTTGATATTTACCTTCAAGATAATTGTTATCAGGTTATGTGTAAGGAAAGCCGCAGTACTATCCAGACAATATTGACAGGTAGATTAAATGTTTTAACTTCTTTTTTCTTACATAAACCTAGTTAATTAAATTTATCCAGAATGTGCTTATAGAGCTGACTTTTTAACCTTCATTTCCTCTTTCTATTTGTGAGAAGTGCAAGGTATCTCATAACAAATCCCTGGGACATCACAAAATCTGGTTAAGTGAAAAAACTAGTCAATATACTGGCTTTAAAATGGACAAGCATCGATATTCAGCATCTTTTTTAGTATTCCTTTGCCATTTTTAATCAGTTTCTATTGAAATAATGGAAAAATAATTTATTTCCTTAGAGGTAACATAATATCTGTGAGCTCCCATAACTATTAACTAACAAACAAGTACTCAGCTGGTTAATGTAACACTATTATATATTTATTGACACTATATGTTTATATAGTTTCACATGTTCCACAGTGATTGTCCTAGTTTAAAAAAAGTAGATTATTATTTTGTCACACATTGTGTAACCACGTTTTATGTGTAAAACACTTGCATGTAAAGAATGTTTGCAGGTTAAACATGACGATAATACACCGTGCTACAGAATCAATTATTCAGATTTTTTTTTTAATTGAAAAATTTACTTCTCAACCACAAGAAATTTAAATACTCTTTCTCCCTTTGAAAAAGGTAGAATGGGGAATTGCAGTGGTCTCTTCTTTGGCTAGAATGAATCTGTGCGGTTGTTTCTTGGGTCATGGTTCTCTAAGTGGAAGCTTTACTGCTGGCTCCATATGTAAAAATTACTATTATTAATCTGCTTTAGAGACAGTTTAAAAGTGCTCATGCTATACATAAATGTGCACTCTATTTGTAGTATAAAAACAAAACAATCTAAAAAATTTTAAATTTCTGTGTGTTGTGATTAAGGGACCATATTTCCTTCAATTAAGAGTCAAAATTTCTCTTGTGATATCTAACATGATAGATACAAAGAAAGCTCAGTTTTCTATATAATATTTTTTAAATCAATTTTACAGTTGAAAAATACATGTAGTTTTTTCTTTTTATTTCTGTATAGTATTACTGAGTATCATCACCAAGTGTATAATTCTTTTGAGCCTCTGCCTAATAATTCACAAGCCTCTGTATATTCTCAGCCTGTGTTCAAATTGATTGATTAATAGTTGCACCTTTGAAGCATTTGATACCTGTAGCCAACTTTTCTCTGTTCCAAAAGCTCTTAACAGAATACCAAATATGTGTAAAGACTTTAATCTCAAAAAATATTAAGGTTAAAAAGAAGAAACAAATCAGAATCCATTTAAATTAGAAAAACAGAAAAATTATCCAGCAGTTACATCTATTTACATAGGCATGCAACAGTTAATAATACCTGTAATTCTAGGTATTAATAGCATTACAAGTTTTTCCAAACATATTTACCTATTGACCTGTTCACTGGATAGTCAAGCAGTAGAAAATTTAAGTTAAATTTAGTAATTATTGCACATTGCATTTGTTACCAGTAGAACAAAGCAATCAAGATTTTTATGTCACAGCTGAAAAACACCCACATTGCTGCTGAGCACATTTAACAGTAAACAACTGTGTCTGAAGCAAGCATAAAACTTCCTGCCATGCTCATTCTCTTTGTATTGCCTCTTCATTCATCTTACTGCCTTTGCATTGCTCTGCTTCATGCACTTTATGCATTGAGTCCTACTTAATACTGAGGATGTGAACTCAACAAAAAATGTGAACTCTTTAGGGGAGAGAGAATACAGAAATGTACCTAACAGATAAGACACAAAATAGTGTATTTGAACATGCAAAAACCAAATATTAGTAAATTTTAAATTTTTAGATTCTATTTGTTAACATTAATTATTTTTAATATGTTGTAGAAGAATGCTACTTTAAGAAGAGTTAATGTGCTCCGAGACTTGTGACTACAGTGCTGTTTTGAGGAATATTTCTGAAATGTGTGCATAGTCTGACCTTTAAAATAGCATTACATCTATGAAGTGGACTTGGTATGCATGTCCTATTACTTAAAAGTCTCTACAGATTAAAAACAGTAGTCTATTTGTTTAGACAACCATAAGTCTCCTCTGTGAAGATATAGCTTATTAGCTAAGCAGATAAATATTTTTCACAGTTATTTTGGATTTTTTTCTTAGTATTGACAAATGGAGTCCTGAAACACATGGCACCCCCATTTTTTTTCTGTGAACCTTGCATGGAAGAGAGACCTTGAGACTCCTCTTAGGTAGGACTCTTATTTGCACCAGAGTGAGAGAGCTTTATTTCCAATTATATCTCTAAAACTTTGGAAATACTTTCTTGTCTTAGGAAGAGCCAATGGCACAGCTGATACTACAGGGCAGAGTATTTTTCTCCCTCCTCTCTCCCTGCACTGTCACAAGAGGAATTGGATAAACGCTGGGAACTTCACTCTTGTTAAATGTTTCTCTTAATGCAAACTTAATTTTGTTCAGACTGGAAGCATATGTTTGCTCTCTGAAGATGTGGAAATTAAATCACTTTTTAATGTGAGTACTAAGACTCTGAACTCTGACAAGTGAGCTGTGTTGCATTGTCTTGAAAGCTGCTGTCACACATTCATGAAGGTCAAGAGCTGTGTCTCTACTTTCATCAAACAGATTTTTATGTTCACCAGGTGCTAAGTTAAGTAAAGTTCAGAAGTGTGAGTGGCAGGCACATGGTACAGACAGAGGATTTGGAATACCGTACAGGCAAAAGTAATTTTGGAAGACCTTTTGAATCTGTGTGGAAGCATACAAATTCATCATAAATCAGGGAAGGACTGTTCAGAAGAAGACAATGCCAAGTTTCAGATCAGGTCATGAGCTGAATCTGAACCTTTCAGCAAATTGGAACATCTATTATTTCTCAAGTGTTTTACTAGTAAGGACTGAACAGTCATATAAAAGTAACAAAATCTATGTCTTCAAGGGGAGTTTCAGTAACTTTAATGAACTGTCAAATACCTTGTAGAAAACTGTTATTTTTATGACAGATAAAGCTTTCAGTTATGCTGAGTATTTGTACAATTTATTTTAAGAAATGCAGACTTTTGCCACTGCATCGTAGTAGTTGGAGCAGATTGAAATTGTTTTTAAAATATCTTACCAGGAAACAGTAACATTTATTGAATTTTACAGACTGGTATAATCTTAATATAAACCACTTCATAGGGAGACCTTTCTCTTCCAAAATACAATGGGCTTCAATTTAAGAAAGTACAGCATTTAGTGCAAAACCTTGTTGTTGCTTGAGGGCTTTCACACTGACTTTGTCTCTGCTGTTTTAAAACTTTAGTGCTTCACTATTAACAATGAATGAAAAGTCAGACTTTCAGGAAGGGCAACTGAATACAGTTGATATTTTCATACATACAGAAAAAGGTTCAAACATGGATGCTGAAGTTAAGCCTTAAACACACTTTTGTAGACATCTAAAGTTAGGACTAGAAACATAACTGGTAATGAGATTCATGGTGTGTAACATCAGGTGACAGGATCCCATCTGTTCATTTGTATTTCACAGGTCAGTGACTGAGAGAAATTCACTAAACTCTGTAATCAGTATTTGGTAGACATGTCTGATCAAGAAGGCATAAAATATTGATGTGAAAATGCTAAGAAATCAATATTTGCCACTTATTTGTTTAGCTTGTTTCAAGTCCTATCTATGTCTGATTTAAAAGATGCTTACTTATAAATTGGAATACTTTGATATGTTCTTCAAGACTATATCAACACTGATGATTGAAGTGTTGAGGAAGTAAAGGATGATTTTTCTAAAAGTCATCCCCAGAAAAAAAGAGTTGGATATTTGGATGAGGATGAGAAAGGGCAACCTTACCAAAATCATTGGGACCATCTGATCTCCCAAAGAGCTAGCAATTCTATTTGAAAATCTGGCTGTCTAACCCGAAGATGTTGTTTCTTTTTCTTCTTTTGAGACTTCCATTCTATCAGAGTATTATTTTTACTTATATCTTTTAAAAGATTCAGAACCTCTGGGGGAAAAAAGCCTATCAAACAAACACCAAAACAAATAAGTCACTACTGTTAATAATGCTGCTTTGCTAATTGTTATCAACACTTCAACAACATGAGTAATATATAGAAAATGTTTAGGTAATGCCAGAGGGACTATTATAAGAAAATGAGAAAAAATGTCTGCCACTTCACTAGTTGGAAAGTACTTTGTAACTTATTTCAAATAATAGGAAAGTTTAATCTACAAACTACAAAAACCAAGGTACTGACTGTTGCTCAGGTGCATTATGTTTCTTAATTTGTTCTTAGTGACAGGTTTTTGAGTCTAAGATATTAGACAACTACATCTTCTGCTTTCATTGTAAAGAAACAAAATTTTCTTGTGCATTCAAGGTATAAAATTGCCCTTTGTATAGCATACAGTTATAAGCAGTTTCCCAATTTTGAGGTTTCCATAAAACTTTTAAGCCAAAGTACTGGTGAGCCGTGTCCTTACATGATTGTCTTAAAGCTACTGCACATTGCTAGCTGTGATTCTTCTATTAAACTGGTAACTAAAGCTTGTTCAAAGAATGCTTACTGCTATCTTTTAGCATAGAGGATACCCATTTGCCATTAAAAAAAGATTACAAGTACAATGATTTGTCATCATCTTGGGGTTTGCAGTCAAATTAAGTATTGTGAGAAGAGAAAGGGATTTGGGGACAATACTGAAGAGGTGCAAAAGCATTAAATGGGTCATACAGCAATGGAAATTATATGCGACTTAGTGGTCACTACTTACTAGTATGAGAATAACCTGTTATTTTCACAAGTTATTGATATTAAAATGGTGCCCTATCTCCCCAAAGATTTATCAGTGAAAGAAATTATCTGAAAAACAGCCAGAGATGCCTTACTGGCTGAAGGCCTAAGAGCAATCCTTTCCTAAGGAAACCTGTTTATTCACAAGCTGAGGGATTTCAGACAAAGGAGGAATGGATGCCCTTGCTCTAGTTTCCCTGGCCAGCTACAGCTGTAGTGAGAGGTTACAGAGGGGCCCTTGTCAGCATTTTGTCTAGACTTCTTTGCCCAGCCCTGCTCCTTGACAGAGGCTTAGAGCTGATAATGTCTTTATTCTCAGGTTCTGCCATTCTTATATAGCATTTCAGAAATTTAGCATTTTATATCACTCTTCTGAATAAAGCAGGTAAAAACATCATCTACCCTCATGATGATTATAGGTTTCAAAGGCAGAAAACAAGATACTTTTAGCACCATTTTGGAAATCTAAAAATTTTACTCTTGCATTTCCCATCTTTGAATCTTGACTGACAATGTGATCTGATCTTTAATGCACCTTCACCAAGAAAGCTGTTCATGCATCATAAGAAATTCATGTTACTCAGATAACTAATTACTTAGATAAGGGCAGGAAGCCTGCAGGAATTTTTGCCTGTGTTTTTTTGTTTTTGTTTTTCCTGCTGAATTTTTTTATTTTTCTTCTACCTAGCTTAGTTTATATTAAATTAAATGGGGCTCTTATGCTTCTTTTTTTCTTTCAATGTCCATCAGTTTCATCAGCAGATGTTCTAAGAATCTTCTGCTTTTTTTTCAGGTTTCCTGAGCCATTTTCAAGTTAATTAGGCAGTGTAATTTCTCCTTGTGTATCTCCACACTTGATTTTTATTTTTACACTTTTTTACACAGACTGCATAACGTTTTTGAATAAAAGCATGGAATAATTTTAGGTTGGAGATATCAGGACATTCCCTAAAACAGGGAATAGGGCCTACAGACATCTTGCCTTTTTCTCCTAGAAGGCTTTTCTTTTTGATGTAGCCCTAAGATGTGATTGATACTGGACAGCTGAAACATCTTAAATCAGCTGCCTCATTTAAATGCCATACTCTGGAAATACTGACAACATCCAAAAGACAGAGCTTTTTTGACCTGAAAGCTAAAGCATAATATTTTATTTGTTGGGCCAATAAAAGGTATTGCATTATCTACCTTGTCAGTAGGCACTGACATTCATAGTGCTTGGCCCTTATCCTAGGACACATAAACTGCTCTTGATAAATTACTTATGAAAGGATGGATAGACAACAGGCACAGTGAGAGCAGCATATCTCTCTTCCCTGCCTCATTCAAACAGGAGAGATGGTGTGTTCAGTTTTTCCAGTACAGGATGTTTCAGGATGATTGCTGTAATTGAATCTGGTAGCAGACACATTTGTGGCTCTGCAGATGCTGTAAAATAACATTCAATGGGGTTTTTTTGAGTCTCTTGCAGCAGCCCCCACCTCTTCCCATCCAGAGGAATACCAGCTGAGGTAATAGCATTTATGTTTGTGAAGGAGTTAGCCCTCAAAGTGCACATCAGACCAGCTTTTTTGTGCTTATCAGCTTCCCATAGAATGTCAAGACAAAGCTGGAGATCCAGCTGTCCAGACTGTATTTTTAAAGCCATTCCTTGACACCCGGTGTTTAAAGGTGGAAACCTTATCCTGAAAGTTGGCTCAGGTGAAACAGAAGTTTCTACAGGAGAGTAGAGGAGGAAGAGAGAGCTCACTGGCTCTGGCCCAATAAAGTGCAGGAAGACTCTGAACTAGCCATGGGCAGAACTGAAAGTTCAGCTCCACTCACTGAAGAAAATCCAAATCTGGGCCCCACTAAAATAAAACATTCTGTAGCCATTCCTGTGGAACATGAGTGAAAGATTGGACACTGTTTATGCAGCCAATATGCTGCCTTGTTTATGCAGGGACTGAAAAATGCTTGAATGCTACAATGAACTGTGTTTTTACAGATCCATGGAAGAGACGTCATTTCAGTATAGGCTATGCAGATTTGAACTGATATATGAAACTACTCTATCCTCATCCCTGAAGATTTACCAGCAAAATCTGAGGGCAGAGAATGATATGAAAGATAATTTATTAGCTGCTGAGAAATGTTGCATTTCAATAGGTTACAAAGAGTAGAGCCACTTAGTTTGGAAAAGACCTTTAAGATCATCAAGTCCAAGTGTTAACCTAGCACTCCCAAGTCTATCACTAAACCATGTCCCTAAGTGTCACATCTGTGCATTTTTTAAGTACATCAAGAGATGGTGACTCCACCACTTCCCTGTGCAGCTTGATAACCCTTTTGATAAATAATTTTTTCATAATATCTAATATAAATCTGGGTGGTAGAGTGTTCCCACTGGAGTGCTGTCTGGGCAGCTGGATCAGTCACAGTGGGTGCAGAGCTTGGTGAGGCAGCAGCTTTCTGCTCGGTGGGTAGCAGTGCTCCATGGTTGAGCTGTCTGGGCTCCTGTGCCCTTCCTGTGCCCCTTGCTGCTCAAGGTGTCATTCCATGCCCTTGCTGACACACCACACCCTGGCTATGGCCACTCCCCAAGGACTTCTTTTACAGGACTAGGGAGCTTGGTTTACATGGCTTCTGGCCTCTCCCAGCTCTCATTTGCCACTGTGGCACGAGCTGTGAGCTCCTGGCAGGTGTCTCTGCTCCCCTGACATCCCCCTAGATCAGGAAACACTCATGTGCACCACACTAGAGCTCCCCACTGCAGGGACTGAGAACTAATCTCACAGGGAAAAAACCTACCTTCTTAAATCACTCAGGTTTTTAAATTTAAGTATGGATGACGTACTTGCTTTTAAGAAAGTATTAGTATTATAGGTGAAATATTGTTGACCTCTTTTGTGGCTTTTTCTGTTGTTGTTGTTCATATGTTTGGGTTTTTCCTGAACACATTTTTGTTTCTTTTCCCCTCTACATATTTTAGTTTAAAACTTTAAAACTCTTCTTGGCCTCACAGAAGCTGACTGAACATGCATGTTGTGGGCTTTCTTGGATTGGAAATACACAAACTCTTTTAGTACACAGATGTTCATCTAAATTACGTGAGACAGCCTTTAAAATAAGGCAGGTGCTGTATAAGTGATTCCTGTGTCCTGAAGTTCAGGAGTATTGAGTTTTAGTAAGAAATTTTTATTAGAGATCTTAGTGATGAAAAAAGTGGGAAATAATTAAAATACTACTGAGAAAACATGATAGAGTGAGTTCATATAATAATGACATGAAATAGATTGGGTTCTGCAGAAACCTTGTGCCTTCAAAGAATCTTGGATCTAATTCAGCTTTGTAGGTTGGAAAGTTAGGAACACTAAAGAGGGTGCCTAAAATCTATGTGGGATACCATTTGAATACAAAAGAAAGGTTATGACTTTCCTTTCATCTTGTCTTTTAGGCCTTTCCCAATAACTGTGCAAGAATGCAGAATGAATCAGAAAACAGTAATTTATACTTCATTTGGATGCAGGTAGTATGTTTTGTGCTTAAGCTTTGGACTTATCTCTTACGGTGCAATATAACTTTGGAACTACTGTACAGAAAGACCAAGCCTGTAGTAAGTAAATATTAGAAAATACTCATCTGCTCGTGCTTTATTTCTTCAATCCAACTAGCTGTTTATATGTTTTCCACCTCTTACAAATGTGGGGGAGAGTCTCAACTCTTTTTTACTTAGAGAAGTAAAATATTAGCTATTACTTCTCTTTGGTGAAAGAAATGTTCTAGGGAGAATTTCAATATGTATTTTAACATACCCAGTCAATTTGGTATTTATTTTAATTTGAAGCAAATTTAAAGGTAAATTGTTTAAAATAGAGATGTACCTAGCAATTGGGATTTCTGAAAGTAGCTTAATAAAGTAGCAGAAAAATGCACATTACTGCAGAAAGGCAGAGGCCAAGCAAATGTGTTTCCAGAACAAAGAATACACTGCTGCTTTTCAGTTTTCTTAAGGCAGGCAATTAAATATGGCCATCAAGGAGCATGAGAACCCCTTAATGCTTGAGCCTTATGTTAAGATTTATAGAACAAATAGAGCAAGCTTGGATAGTTGGGTGAGGTGTGTGGCCTGTGTTATGGTCAAGTACTTGACCACAAATCACTTGTTTAGCCTGAAGATTTGTGGTTTTTCTGTAAAAGCTGTTTTCTTACTGGTGCTTTAATCCACACTGCCAAAGGCCTCTTAATCCCAAATTTACCTACAGCTAGGTTTGTTCAGAGAATTTATGCTTTTTAGGAATGCCTGAACACGTACATTCTAATTCTCTCAAAATCATCCATCCATCCCCTTGGCAGTTTTGAAGGTAAGACTGCATTCTGTGCATTGCTAGCTGGAGCTGGGATGGATGTGGGATCAAGTGCATGGCTCTTTAACTATGTGGTGGTTTGGGTTTTGGGGCAGAAACAGGGAAGGCACCCTCACAGGGCAGTAAGGAGACAAGTAAAGGGTTGCCTGGATGTCCAGAAGCAGTGCATTTTCCCTGAGTAAATGTTTGCTGCCAAGTTGTTTGATGCCATATCCGCTATTTGGATCTTGGGTAGCACTAAGTAGATCTCTTCTGACTGTGCATGCTTGTTGGCCACATGCATTGTAGTCCATCTCTTTGCCATCAACATGAAATAGAATGGGAACTTTGTGGATGGTGAGCCATATGTAAACACCATGCAGAGCACATGGACTGGCAAGCAAAGCTAACGCAGATTTGTCCTCATACGCCCTGTTTTGTCCATACAGATGATACAGTCTCTTTTTCAGTGACAAAACTGTATTCTTTGATTGATTTATTTATTACTCAACTGCAACAACCAAAAAGGGGATTGCGCACAAAGCTTTCTGTGGAGGTGGGTTTGTTTTATACCCAGTATTGAGGGCTTCATCTTAGCAAGGACATTGCCACATTTTTGTACACAGTATGTGTCTGGTCATCTATGGAGTCATTGTGGGCCTGGTAGGTCACAGATTTAGTGACAGTCAAAAGTTCTATCATAATTTGATTTCATCTAGCATGGCCTCTATCATCATTTAATTTAGCTTCCAATGAAGAGATTTGGCTAGTTTTCATTCCAATGTGAAGATCTTTTAATTGCACTTCAAATAGAAGAATGTTGCTCCTTCATTTCTGACTGAAAACCCAACAGGGAAGAATGATTTTTGAAGTGGTGAGAACTAAACTGTCTGTGCCATCTTTACTCACCTCAGTAAGATTAATTTCTTGCAGATCTGATCATTACGCATCCTGAGGTGGAATATCAGTTCCAAAGGAAACCAGATGCAATGAGTAAGTCAGCTTCACTTCCTTGCAATGCTAGCAACATCTGGGTTTTTAGTGCCCTTGTTAGCTAAAAAAGAAATGTCACATATGTTGGAAGTCATGATTCTGCTTCCCCCAAAAATTGGAGAAAATCACTCACTTTTATAATGAAATGTCTATTGTGGTGTGGGCTGTGCTTTCTGGGTGTGGCCTGAAACAATTTTTGTAGCAGTTTAAGTGTCTATTTATTGAGTGTAAGGAAACTGGAGGCCAAATGCATTACATTTTTTCAGCTGAATTCAATTTTTGATTCTCGAATGGAGACTAGACTTTTACTAACAAAGCTTTTAGTGAGGCTAAGAACAGAAAATAATTGCATTCTATTTCAGCTTTTATTCCACTCCTGCATTTTGACAGCCAGAGACTCCATACATCTGTGTTTCAAGGGAAGGCAGATGAAATATCTGCTTTTCGTAATTTTTGTTTGGTTGGGTTTTTTTTACCTAAGGCTTCACATTTTTTGTTAGAATACTATGGCATTTACTTGTTTGTGTATTTTCACATTTCTTATTGCTAAAACCACCATTCAAATGTAATACTCATTTTGCAGCCTTAGTAGCAGAACCTCATATGGGTTAATATCTGCCAGATATTTTGATGAAGCACTGACCACTTTGCCAGGAGAGCATTGTCTCTGCTCAGGTTTAATATTTCATTCATCCTGCTGGGAGTTTTCTCATCTCTTCTTGAAGGAAAAATGGAGTTATAGGAAAGAGACAATATCCTCTGCAACTGTAAATCATTGTAGGATTGACTTTGGAGGGAGGATGAGATGGGGAGACAATGGTATAAAGGTATAAGAGGTAAGATATTTGGCCATAACAGGCAGACAAAATGGGACTTTTTTCAGTGCTTCCATACATTGCTTCTTTCAGGAAAGATCTTTCTCACACAAAGGTGTGGCATCTGTAAGAGTTTGTACATGTCCAGCCTGTCTGCAGGTACTGCAGCGGGTGAGGAAACTGTAGAGAGGAGTTGCACTATCTGCCACAAATATTCTGTCCCCAAATGTGCCCCTGGGGGGACAATGAGAGTTCAATGCACTAGAAAATGCCAGTGGTTGAATTAAAGTCAGGAAAATGTGATTTTCTCATCAAATTGTGCCAACCTGTACAGAAAGGCATCAGTATTCAGTCTGAGCTGATAACAGGTTTAAAAGATGTAGTATATTCAGCGCTGCCAGGAGACAGCATAGACACATCATTCCTTGTGTGCTGCTGCAGAATAGAAATTACATTGTCCCAGAAGGCTGTGTTGAAATAGAACTTTGAGCTTTGTGCTTTATGAAAAGTTGTGATACTTGGAGATTGGTGGACCAAAAGTTTATCTTCTTTTTTTTCTTTTTCTTCTTTTTTTTTTTTTTAATACTTATCTGAGGAAGAAGGAGAAGTTTTACTATAGTAATATTTGCTAAAAGGAGCTCTTGATGGTGGCCTCATGCTCAATGCCTACAGCAGGAATCAACAAACTAAACAGCCTCAGGGAAGGCTTTTAAATGGACTCTAGGATAATACCCAGCAGGGTCTGTTTTGAAGGTTTCTCTTGATTTTACTGAAGCTAAAGCAAGGAAAGAAAAAATTAAAGGATATATTTTCCCAGTAGAAGTCTTTGACACAATCTTATATGTCTTACTTTCCAGTCTCTGCTGAATGAATAGTGAAGGGATCAACACGGTAAGTTGGAATGCATGCAGAAATAAATAACAAAATGTGGAAGAGAAACATTTTTATATACTTTAGTTAGAGATCAGAAAATCTCTAGATTAGAGAATCACATGAGGTATGCAGAAATCTTCACAGTTTCTTGGAAGAAGCATTGGCTGGGGCCTTTTTTATTATGTACATTTATATCTCTGATTAGTTTTTAAGAGTACAACAACGTAACATTTGAAACCCACAGTCTCCTTTTAATGCTGTGTTACTGTGGAATAACACTTTTTGCCTCAGTGATGTGAGCATTGCTGAAAAATCAGAAAATTTCTCAGCTGTGAAAGTTGGATCTTTAAATGGTGATTTATAAAAGATTTTAAGTGTCTGGGAGTCTTTTATAGATTTGCATAGAATCAGCTCTTGTAATGAGATAAACATGAAGCCATAAATAAGCCTCATTGTTATTAAAAAATAAATCAGAACTTAACAATAATGGGAAAAAGTATGATTTCTCATTATTCCTAAAATACAAAAAATGTATAGAAATTTTGCCTTGGAAGTTCTGTTAGAATTGAGGAGGGTGGAAAAATTTTAAATTTTTGATACCTTTGTCTATGTTATTGTAATGATTTCTGCATGCACTGATCATGAATAATAGCTTCTATTTACAGAAATGTAATCTTCCTATACACCAATCTGATCCTGAGTGAGGATAAGGAGGGTTGAGTGATCACATGAGTGCCAGTTATGTTGGCAGCACATAAGGGACATCTTGTAAACAAACAGTTCCAGAAGCATGGAATCAGTTCTTACATGGACAGGGAAAGCAGTATGACCAGTTCCTTGTTTTCCTCATCTGCCTCTTTAGCTGTCTATGTTAATTTCCATCAATTCATCAGCAATGGCATTCTGTAAGAAGTGTCTCACTGTCTATCAAAGAAAGCTATGGCTCACATCAGTCCAAATAAAATAATAAAAATATTGTTCATTGCTCAGTATTTGCAGAATCAGTTACCCCTCGTCCT
>JANRGV010000062.1:62333822-62395490 GCA_024734035.1 Alethe castanea | reverse complement strand
AAGTATGAACTTCTGATGGTGGTTGTTGCTTTCTTAGAAGAGATTATGTTTCTGATATTTCTGAGAGCCCAAAGGATAATTCTAAACACCTCAAAGAGGCTCAGACACCAAGCCACTCTCTACGAGTTGAAGAGTGATCAATTCTTGACAAGAACCAAATGTCAGTTTTCCCTGATACACTGCACACACAAAATTGACACCTGCTCACAAAGTCTCCCTTCTTTCTCACTAATCTACTAATAGATTAACAGGCATCCTCACAGAAAAAAATTGGACCATTTTATGCCACATCATGGTGTGGTAAAAAACATAGGTAGGATGACATTAAAAAGCGTGGAATGAGCTAATCTTCCGGGACCTTCAGATATCCAGCTGCTGGCAGAGCTGAGCTTGCCCCAGGTAGGTGCAGGTATGGCATGTTAAGCTCTGGTTCAGACCTTAGGACTGAATTAGAGCTAATCATTGCAGCATAGCAGGATAGAGAGAACAAACTGTGACATACAAATAGAGTAAAAGAAAATTGTGCTTAGTAAGGAAGGAATGAATAATTGGCTGGGTATATTTATTATTACCTTATAATGAGAAATTTGAGTTTCTTACTGACCTGCTGCTAAAGCCAGTACCATTAAAATGGAACTGGAATGTTAATAGTGCAAGTAGTTATTTCTGATGCTGCTGGCTAAATGCACCTGTAATTAAGTTTTTTGGAACAACTGCTTTGCTTTTCTTGGAAAAGTGGGAAAATGTTGGCAATAATACATCGTTAATTTAGGAATATCATTTTTGTAACCTTCAATGCAATTAATAAAGATTGCTTGGATATTTTGAAGCAAAATTAAATGTTAGAGCTTTGTAACATACTCTGCAGTCTTTTTACACGTGTACTTCTTAGCATGCTGCTAAAACAGCAAGGGGATAACAGTAAGATAATTGTTCCTTTTTCTAATTTTCTCAGTGCTTTCCCCATAGCAAGTACTGCTGAGCATGTGAAAGATATGCCACCAAATCTTCCCTTTTACATACAAATAAAGATGGAAGAAGTGTGTTATTGAGACTGTTGAAGTAGATGGGAAAATTATCCTGAGTTCCTGAGTGTGAACTTGAAACGAACTCTTCAGTGACTGAAAGTCCAGTTCTGGCAGTAGGTACCGAAAGCATGGCTGGCTGGTTGATACACCTCAGCCTCTCACCAGTGCCCATTCACTGGCCTCTAACTTGCAGTCAGGGTGTTTTGCTGAGTGTTTTGTGAAGCAGAAATACCAATGGCACATCTCCTTTCCAAGAATATTTTTGGTCAGGAACATCAAATGTTGCTCAAAGTCATTAACTGTTCACGGGCTGGGAAAGTTTTTCTCTTTGGGAATCTATATTTTTCCATGACAAAATAAAGGATAATAAATGCATGCTTTGTACTGATAGATTCTGTTAGTGAAACACAGTAATAAAAAACAAATTTTCAGCTGCCCTGTAATAAATGTGTGTACCAGTCAGAAATAAGGTCTGCTGAGTTTGCACCTCAGGTCAAAGATAATTTAGATCCATTAAGGCAGTCAAATGACAATCCTGGGATGGTAACAAAAGTCTTGAAATTATAGGCACGGGACTATGAGGGACCCTATGACCATAAGCACAAATGAGTACTTATTGATCAGTCTGGATGCCATCTGGAGAGAAACTTGTTTTAGGGTATAATAAGAAATGTTGTTTGGCTTACCTGTGCTCACTGAAGAGGCAGTAGTGGAACTGAGGTGTGTATCCTGAACAGTGTTGAAAAGAGGAATCTCCTGCTAGAATAATCTGTATATTGTGAAAAATGGTAAGGAAAATCAGCAATCTTCTGTTAATTCTTTTTCCAAGTACTGTATGTAGGGTTCAGGTAGCTTAATCATGAATAGAATTGTGCATCAGCGTGTGAAAATTGACTATAACTTATTATGCAGGCATCTTTGGATTGTTTTTGCAAGTCTGCAAGGCAAATTGCTGAGTTAACTGTTTCTGTACTTCAGAAAAGAACATTCAGAATTGATCATTGTGATATCCTCTGCTGTACTGATGTACACACAAGTATCATCACTAAAGAAAATTCTACCCTGGTATTTGGTTAAGGTTTGTTTGACTATGTTTTGATCAATTTCTTTGGCTATATGCCTTTGAAAACTGGATATTAAACATGAATGCAACAGGACTTTGGGAAGGGCTTCAAAATTTCAGTCTATATTCACTGTCATAGACGTATTTTTCTCTCTGACTTTGAGAATAATGCCCTCTTAATACAGCCACTGTAGCAAATCCTGCTATCTGTTCAGTAGATCACGCATATTACGATTTGGTTTATCCTTTCAAGTGGGTTAGAATAAATGAGATTTTCCACAGCTGAATTCTCAAATTGCCTTAAGCTGAACTTGGCTATTGTTGATGCTGTGAACATGGTGAAAGTTGCATGAAACCATTTGTCAGTATATACTGGGAAAGTAACATCTGAAAGGATGGGAATGTTTAAAAAAAAAAAAAAAGGCAATAAAACCCAAAGAGTTACGTTATTTACTCCAGTGTTACAAAAATTTGAAAAATACCAGAAATACGTGTTCATTTTCTGTGGGGAAGAAAAGCAAAGAAGCTGTAAAAATTGCAGACAATGTATTTGGTTTCCTCTTAAAGTGCAAAAAAGAGGTGATTAGCAATATCAGAAGAAACCAGATTGTGAGAGATTGACATTGGCCAGCTGCCAGACCATCAAGTTGCCACTGTTTCACTCTGGCACAAAAGGGATCTTGGGAGGAACACAAAAAGGAAAAAGAAAAAAAAAAAAAGGGCAAAACAACAAGGAAGAAAATAAGAATTTTTAGCATATGCTGTAGAAGAGGGAGGGAAAAAAGGAAGAAAGAAACTGTAGTAATAATTTATCCAGACACCTGGAAAAGATGGCAAAAATATTCTTACTGCTTTGTTATTGGTGTGATTCCCACACTAGGCTGCTGGAGCATCTGCCCTGCTGCTCTTCTGATTTTTAAAATATTAGCCTTGAAGGCAAAATGCCAAGTTCGGTTTTTAGCAAAGATTCAGAAAGACATTTTATCAAAAAAGCTAAAGACTTCTGTGTTTCAAATGACCTGCTGGGAACTCAGAAGGCTTGAACCCATGTTGGAAGTGGCACCTGTCATCATGGAGATAAAGCAGAACGAGAATGAGGAGAAATGCAACACAAATAAGTGTTTGTCTAAGTGCTGATATAATTTGGGCTGGTTCAATAGGTGTAAAGCTTATGTTGGAGAACTTTGGCCTGTAATTCATTAATCTCTACTGTTTTAATCCACAGCTGTTTGTGAACCTGCTGCAGCTCTGGTGTCATGGCAAACTGAACTCAAGATAAACTGAAGCAGTACAAATAAGGATTGTTGTCATGTGCACAAACAGTACAGAAAAAGAGGTGAAGTTGAAAAAGTGTTCCTAGTAAACATAGAGGCCTTAGGTTGTGAAATAAGAGATCCCTACAGTTTCTTTAGAAATGTTATACACGTAGCAGTAGTAACTGGTATAAATTTATTTTACTGACCTCTTCGGTGCACAGGCAGGCAGGCTGAGATTATACCCAAGATTTAGGTATTATAGTGTATAGATCTAGGAATTATAGAAAAGCCAGGTGTAAATTTTAGGTTTGGAAATCTCCCTGCCTGAAGTTTCACAGGCTGAAATGTCTACAGAGTTAGATCAGAGAACAGCAGTGAATCTTAACATATAAAAGGCAGATCAGCCAAAATACTCTTAAGTAGCTGGGTCTTAATTCTTTTGGTGTTATAGGAAGTGGCCTGTATCATAATTTCATCAAGATCATAAATTATAAATGCATTTCTCCTATTGGCATTAGACAGCTGCATGGAACTGAAATGTGAAATCATATTAGAAGATAATCAGCAAAAGATCACTATCTAGCCCCGTTTTTATTTATTTTTAGTGGTTTGAGGATTTTTTGGGGTTTTTTTTTCATTCATTTCTTCCTTCTCCTATTTTGGTGTTTACTTGGAAATTTGAGAAACCAAAATATTTTATCATTAATTCCTCTGTAATTCCTCTTTTGCAAAGTTCTCATCTATATGAGGTTCTTATAATTGTGTTTCACTTTCAGTCTAACATACAGCAAGGAATGTGCTTTCTATCAAACTGTGCATGTGCTTAATCTCTACATTTTTGTTATTGAAGAGTGTTAATTTTTTTTTCCAGTCTGAACTCCTTCTCTTTGATGAACAACCTTTGTCCTTAAGAGCTTTTGTACATTTCATCTCTAGACCAAGTGAAGTGCTGCAATGCTGCATTTCTGAACAGATTTTCTTTAAGAGCATTCTCTCTTTACAAATAAATGAGTAGCTTTTGTAGAATGATATGCGGTTAGTCATAATTTGAAGAGAGTGAGAAAGAAAGCAGCCTCCTGAATGAATGCTTTCCTACTGTATGTGGCTAATTAAAATCCATTATTACTTCCTGATTTGCAAAAAGCAGTTAAGATATGGATTATTGGTGGCTTATGGATAAAGCCTGAAGAAGATCACATTGTAAAGCAGTGAACAATTTGCAGCTAGATATCGAAGGGTAATGTATCAGTGATGTATGTTTGAAGCGACTGAATGACCAAAATACTGTATAGCAAAACTCAGTACATTCTTATGGCACACACTCATGGTTGACAGTGAAACATCCTCACATCATTTTAAAGGCTTTGATCCTTCTGAACATATGAACAATACCTTCAGAAGGATCTGAGTATATATGGCAATTTGAATGACTACACATGGAATTGGATGCCAGGTGTTGTTGATTGGTGCTCCAAACTTTGAAACTTTGAGCTAGTTTCCAAGAATTATTATCTGTTGTAGTGCTATTGGAATAACTGTATCTAAGCAAATGGTTTTTTTTTTTCTGATTGAAAAACCTGGAATTATTTGTGCACTTCCATTTTTTAAGAAGGTGTTCAGAGCTTGAAGTTTTTCTGTGAGATTTGAACTGGCCAGACTGACATGGAGATGGGAAAATACATGCTACTTCAAAGTTGATCACTCTTGTCTGAAAGTTTGCTCTTGGTATAGTTGCCACAACTTTCAGAACAGCCAGACTGGGAAGGTAGGAAGAGCATGATCTTGGGTAAGGCAAGGAAGACTTTCCAAATACTGGCCATGTGTTTATAGAGAACTTCCACTGTAAGCTGTTTCAAAAGAGCTGCCTTAGGTCAATACATTGTTACTTTAAAAAAAAAAAACAAACAAACCAAAAACAAAAACAAAAAGGATTCTGTCAAGAAATTTTTGGTTGCATAAACATAGCAAGGCATTGCCCAGAAAACACAATCCTACAGTAGGATAAGAGCTCATGTACCCCTAGGGGCTGATTGTTGTTGCAGGCAGATGATGCTTTCATATCCATTGAAACTGCAATTTTAAATTCAGATGGTCCCTGTTGTGCTCTGATTATTTTATGAACAGCCTTGCTTTCCAGCTCCATGCTGGCATACTAATTTGATAGTTATTTCTTTTCTAATTTCTTAGTCTCAGACCTAATCTTTACGCTCCTTCTAATTGTTTTTTATTATTACATTTACTGTTTAAAGCTCTGGTTTCTCTCTGTACCTTAAGTAGCTTGCTGCCAGAGCAGCATCTTTGCTACACCACTGTGCACACAGTGTTCACTTGCCTGTATTTGCATAATGAGCTAATCTTTGTTGGCTGATTACTTTGTGGAAATAATTGAACTTTTAACTGATAATAATTGCAATCTATCAAACTGCACAGTCACCTCACAAATGATCAAAGTATGTTTGCTCAAAGCTCGGCTGAAATTTATGAGCTGTCACTATGTATCGACACCCAGCTGGAAACTTAACCTAACATTCAGCTCTATCATAACAAAAACTGGGATCTTATTAGGTCAGTTGCTCTGGAGTTAATAAGATAGTAAAAGAAATCCCAATACTGTTCTTTGTGTAGGTAATGATGTACCTTACTATAATGTTAGTTTGAAGCCAAGAGAGAAAAGCATTTACTTTTCCAAGCTATAGTTTTAAACTGAGTGCTTTGCCTTGTGCACTGAGCTTATGATACTAAAATTTTATTTGCAAGCTGAACACACAAAGCTTTAACTTCTTCAGACAGATTAAATATGTCTAAAGCTACATATTAACTTACCTGTCACATCTAGCCTAAATTCCTTAATTTACCTTTTTTGTGAAAAAGATTTAGTAAGTGTTAGCATTGCTTTATCTATTCACAGATGAAGCTTTTGTTGTAGAATTCACAAATAATATAATCTTGGTGAAATTGTCATCAGGATTAAATAAAAATGTGTCAGCGTTGGCCTTTACTGCATGGCAGAGTTGAGTGTTTTGCTACAGTGATAAAGTGCAGTTAAGTCCCTTGATTTTTGTAACACATTCTTTTTTGTGAATGACTTTTTCATGAACACAAACCATGAGATTGGTACTGTATTTCAAGGAATTCTTCATAAATTCTGTCCCATGTCCTGAAATTTTTTGAAATTGCAACAGAAACTCCTGGTACAAATACTAAAGAGAAGGCTCTTTCTTGAAGAACTTACATGAACGAATAGGGAGAGGGACCAAGCATTCTTCTCCATGGTCTAGAGCTGTGGATCTGCAGCACAGAGAACTCTATTTGCATGCTATTGCCCATGAGTGGGGATGTGGAATGAGGAACTAAGCACAACACTTTCCTGGCAAAGATTTTTGAAGACATATATGTGGAGTTCTCCATACGGCTCATACTTGTAAGCAACACTCAGAGTAATCAATTTATGACAAGCTTCCAGATAGATTTCTGATAGGACCGTTGACAACTTTTAAAGAGTAACAAGCTGAACAAATCCTTCTGTGAAGAGGTTGTGGTTAGTGTCAGAGAGGCTAGAGAAAAGCTAAACTCGGCTGATCCAAAACTACATAGTGAGAGTACAAAATAAACTTGAATTGACTGTATTGTAATCAACCTGGAATCTGCAAGTAATGGTTCAAGTAGCCCTTTAGAGTTTTTACCCCTAAGTACTCATAAGATGAGTTTGTCATCTTCTATTGCAATTGTCATGTAACTCCACTGTTGTTTTTTTAAAATGTGTAAGTGACATGGATATACAAAGACCTTAGGGATAGACGCTGGCAGGTGTGGTAGACAGTGGAGAAAAAGGACAGATCAAAAGGACAGGAAAATCTGCTGTGGGTCCTAGCAGGGTTTTTCCCAAAGGAAAATTTTTTCTTTTGTTGTAGGTGGTGAGCTTGTTTTCTTAGTTAGAGATAACATTTGGGTTTGTTTCTAGTTAATTGCCCATTTTTTATCTTCTGAAAGGGTCATTTGGAAGACCAGTTCTGACATTTACCCCCTCTGCTCTTCAAAGTTAAGTCAAACTGGCTGCTCACAATCCAGACCATGAAGCACCATAAAGAATGTTAATGTATTTCTTTAAATCTTTCAAACTTCAGTGTCTGAAATTTAGAGTAAAGTTCATGTTGGGAGAAACAAACTATTTTTACTTTGGGACTTTGACACTTTCATCTTATCTACTGTAACCAGTTTAAGTGCTTGTGACACAAGTGGAGGAGACATTTTTCCATGTGCTATTTCCATGACTATTAGTCATGTTACAGGTTCACCTTGCAACTCTGGCTCCCACACCCCACCCGAGCATCTAGAAGACAACCCTCACAAAAAAGGATGATGTGCTTCTGCTGTTTTAATTATTAAAGACAGCTAGTGGAAGGATCTGGTAAGAATTAAGAGTGGTGCAAGAAGTGAGAGTACTTATCACAGAGGCAAGGATTACAGATGGTAGCAGCTTGTTGTTTTAGCTGCTTGAAACAACATGTTCCAGGAGTTCTTCATTATCCTTTTTCCGTAATGAATATTACATTTTAAATAATTCCTTGTAATTCTGGGGGGCAGTGGTGATGGAGAGGGGGACTTTTTCATGAGAGACATTTAAAATGATTTGCCACTCTGAAAACAATTTTGGAAAATATTTGACGAAATCTGTAGTCAAAATTCTGTTGAGTATTTTGTCCCATTATTATTCACCACAGAGGATGAGTAGCTGATTCGGGGTGGAAGATATCCCTGTTTTCCTCAGCATAGTGTGTTAGCATTGCATGATGTTGTCCATAGCTGTGTGAAACAGCTAGCATTAAGAATAGCCAGTGGTAGCTGCAGCAGCGCTGCAGGCTGAAAACAGAACAATAGTTGTTAAACACACACTGATATTCTCCCACTCCTTCAGTTCAGGATGTTTTGGAAGCTTCAAGTCTACTGCATGTTGAAGGTCAAGGCAATTATTCTGGATATAAAATTAGTTTCTCTAAGGGAGAAAGTTGCATGGCTCCAAGTGACTTGGCTGAAAATTAATCAAATTTAATTTTCATGGGAGTCTGAAAGGGTTGGGATATCTAGAGACCATGGCTTCCTCTGACTTCCAGATTCTGTACAAAATTAATTTCCTACAAATATCTGAATGACTCCAAAGTGATTTAGACAGATGGTCTAACTGGCTTCATGGGTCTGTAGTTTCTCTCAGAAGGAACTTCTTGCCAAAATTGTATTTGTTCCAAACTGTGGTTTCCTATTTTCTAACAGGAGGCTTTTCTCTGTTGATTCAGGGCTAGAGGAAGATGGGTGTTATAACCAAACACCATCCTGAATCAACACCGGGAATAAGTTCTTTTGCAGAAATCTTTACCTAGACATTACAGAAATTGTGACAGTATACACATTATGGCATTGTTCACAACAGTGGGTTTTAAAAATCAAGAGAAGGTTGATCTGAAAAAACCACTTGTAATTTGCCTTCTAAGTGAAAATTGTGTAGCAGTAGATTGCCTAGATAATGCAAAAAACTTACCGTATCTAAATCATTAAAAATTTTGAGGAGAGGGAAGTTTAATTGGATGTTTGCGCTTGTGGATGTCTGTATTAAAACTAAAGCATAATTTTAAAAGGTGAGTCAAATTTTAAAGGAGTTAATTCCCACAACAAGGATGAATCTGATTCCATGATAGGCTTTGAGTTAGAGCAGAGAAAATACCAAGAGCAAATGAAATCTTTTGAGAGAGTAAACACTAATTTCTTTTAAATTGTTAATTTCCCTTGGAGTTTTTATTCCTGTGGTGTTTGTTTCCTTAAAAACCTACTCCAAAAAAGCCTGCTTTCCTCATTCATAATTTTAAGTGAATTTCATGTATTCTCCTTGTCTTGTTCTATTTCTGAACAGGAAACTGACCTTATGAAGTACTAGTCAGGTGTCAGTTCCTGATTTAATACCATCTAAACTAATTTTTCAAACCATGTTGAAACCTCCCTATGCACCACTGCTCTGTATAATATGCTTTAAGGCTTTTTGTTTTTTGTGATGAAACAGAAACAAAAAACATTATGCCCTGGAGCTGTGGGGATTTTTTAATTTACTGGTGTTTTGGTATCAGAGGAACAGGGAAGATGTTTTTTCCCTGATACACTGCTGAGTATACAAAACTTTTTGAATAAGTTCTTGCTAGGTGAAGTAATAAAACTGGTACCTCATTCACGATCTGAAATGTAAGGAATTGTTCTCCTTTAGCTTAGATGTTGAATAAAAATGAACCCTAAAAGGGCAGGATCTGTGTATATGGAAATGTCATTTTAAATTACTGGAAACTGCCTTGAGTAATCTATCGTGGAAGAGTCATATCTCTGACTACTTATGTATGATCAGTTAATAAACAAAATGCCAGAAGAAATGTCAAAAATATAGTCCATAGATTTGCAGAAACAGTACAAACACTGCAGCTCTCCAAACGAGAAATAAATGATAGTTACTTCTCTTGGTACAAATACACTGTTACATTGCAAACAAGCTTTTAATTTTTATCTGCTCAAATTAGGTAAAATTTTATCTTCAATTCTAATCCAATTTGATATATAGGTAGATATTTTAATTTGAAAGGGAAAATACATGCTGAAATTACCACCTATTCTTGAATCTATGGACAATTGCTATGGATTAGTTAAAAAGTACTTGAAGACAAGACAAAATGGTTTAGAAAAGCTAAGACTTTTTACCTCATGTCCTACTGATTGAACTGGACATATTAAAACAGTCAAACCCAGAGTTTTGAGCACAACTATTTACCACTGATCTATTTTTTTTTCCCCTACGACATCTAAAATATTTTGTTTTAAAGTTTTTAGCTGCTTTCACTGTCAGTACTTCTCTTGTTGAATGAACACTTTATATAGTAATGGAGAAATTGTTTCCACCTGCAACACTGTCATTTAAAAAAAAAAAGGCATTATGGATCAGATTTTTTTTTTACAAAGGAACTCAGAGTTTCCAGAAAGAAAATAATTTGGCAAAAGACAACTAGGCAGACATGAAGAGGTGAAAACTATTTTTGGATATTATTGTTTTTTATCCCAAAAGGCTGACTCATGCTGCAAAGACTAAAGGAAGTAGTTTGGAAACTGCACGTATTTTAGAAGTAACAAGGATGTTTCTATCTGGCATGGCATCCCAGCTGATGGTCGGGGATATGACAGACAGGCAGAAGCAGCAGAGCTCAGTTGCCTCCAGTAGAAGCCTAGGTCAGGACTGCTGGCAGCATATTTGGGAGGTTTGTGTCTTCCTACAACCAGCTTCTCAGCTTTTTCCAGGTTGGGGATTTATTTAGTGTTTCGTTTTGGGGGTTTTGCACCACTATGTTAATTTTAAATCAAGTTTAGTTACACGTTTTAGGTACAGGGAAGGAAATACTACTTATCCTTTAGTGCTTGGGCTATCACTGGGGACTGGGAACAATGAGACAGCTGAAAATAACAGAAAAAGCTTGACAGAGGTAAATACAATCATGATGGAAAGGAAGGAAGAAGAAACCAGAAAAATACAAATAGATTTTGAGATACAAACTGTCTACATCTCAGTAGAATAGCTCCCTGAAAGAAAATAAGGAACTGAATAGAGAAATTTATATATAAACCAGAAAAGCTGGTTAAGGGTGTCTTCAGACTGGAGGTAATATAGTTAGTATGTAAGCATGTCTTCAGGTATCTATTGCTAAAATGGTCATTTGGTTTCAGACTGTCATTGATCTAGAGAAGATACCACTGGTTTCCCCATCACTCCAAGCTTTATTTATTTATTTATTTACATGTCTGCTTGTAATAGGTGTCAATGTCCTGTTTCTCTCACAGGGCACAACACAATTTTAAGTGATTACCAGGTACTAAGATGTAGCATTTACATAAAATTTTCATGCACTAACTGTTTTATGGATGTTCTCTAATTAATCACCTCAGCATATATGGACTGTATGAAAATGTACCTGTTTTGCAGATGGGAAAACTGCAGTTGATTGAATTCCTGGAAGCAATGCAAAAATTGCAACAGTAGCAATGCTTGGTAGTCAGGTTGTTTGCTTTCTGCTATTTGTATTTGACTTTTCTTTCTGGTTATTGTGTACAGGATTTCTTTGGATTAATTTGATGCAATAGTGATGAAAGTTGTTAATATTAAGGGTCAGCCCTGCAGTACTTTTCTCTTCTTTGTTGTGTGACAAGGAATACAAAATGACAGCTATTTATATGGCAAGAGTCCCTGGGTTAGGGACTATCACAAGGGCCTATTTTCCTTAAAAATTTCTGCTGCTGATAAAGGAACCAATGCCTTACTTCATAATAGATATTTAATCAGTCATGGTCTGTCTACAAACATATATATATTGGTGTTCAAGTGTTATTCACCATCTGGGTGTTTGTTATTTGTTGCTTCTTGGTTTGAGATATATGCCAAAATAAGGTTATTTAAGAAAAGAGAAACTACTATTAAGGTTAAAAGAATAGATCCTATGTGAATTATACCATCCACTGGCCTCAAGTGTCAGGCAAATAGTTGACTCTATCAGTTCTTGTCATAATTCCTTCCTTATACTTGCCAGCCTCTTTTATTCATGTAGGTGAGCTAACACGGTTCACAAAAGTGCAAATCTTTGCTAGACAAGAAAAAAAACTAAAGTTGTGAACTTATGAAGTGCATAGTCAGAAAAGTAGAAGTTGGTGGCAAAACCTTTGTCAATGTTCACTCTTTGGTGGCATATAATTTCAGAAATTTCATTGCAGGTTCTAATGTGTTTTCTAATTTGAATTTGAGTATGTGCTCAATTCATGTATATATATTCATTTTATCTAGCAAAGTTGTTTTTCAAGAACTTTGCAGTAATGTTTAGTTTGTCTCCCAGGAATGTGGTAGCAATACTGGCTAAATCTAAATTCAACATTTGTGGTTTCCATTGGAATTCCAAAATACTTACTAGATCATTAATTTCTAATAAAGATATTTTGAGATTCTGGACATTTTGTAAATTAAAATGCTATTGCATGTGTTGAAAAAACATAGCATTTTTCCTTCTTCTTTAGCCAAGTAATAATTTTTAAAGATTCTAATTTCATTCAGATGCTTTACTACATAAAATTTTTATTTTTTTTTTAAATACAGAATATCAAGTCTTTTTACACTGCACTGTATTCAAACATCTCGTTTTATCAACGTTATCCACAAAGTTGTAACAGACAATTTTGTTTTCATTTGTTGACTTTTCATGCACATGAATACACAACAGTAGTTGTTTCTAAATACAATAAAAAAAAAATCCCTTTGTCAGACTCGAGTAAGGCTTTAGGATGATGCTAGAAGGAGATGACAGAGAGACAATGAGAACAGGTTCAAGGCTTTATCAGGAAGACACTTCAGCATCCTACAGGTGGCCTCTGAAACTGCCTTCTGCTAACTGAAAATGAGGCTGTGCACATAACCTGTCTGGGAAAGTCTGGTTATCAAAAGTAGGTTATGTCTTATTGAAAAACTATATTCTGAAAACCTTTCTTATTTATTTTACAGTATGTACATTTCAACAGCCTGGCTGATTTTAGGTGACTGATGTATCAATCAATAAATCAATCAGCATCCTTTTAAAGGATGTAATCAAAACTGTAAAATAAAGTGCTTGTTTGCTTCATCTATGTATTCTCTGCTCTTATGGTCCTCATGTCTTTCAGCATCATTGGTCTGTAGATCTCCTCCAAGCTTTCCATGTAGTCTAAATAATCACTCACTCGAAATCCATGCAGTGCTTCCTCCTGCACGAATACACATAGAAAGCATTATTTATTATTCATTAAAAAAAATGTACAACTCAAATTTAATGAATTCCAAGCATCTAAAGATAGCTCATTTTGTGCTGATTGCCAGGGCTTGGCTGTTTAAAATAGATTTTATTACGTTTTATTTAGAATACAGATTTGGCAATATCTGCTTCCAGACAGTTTTTTTTTTTTCTAATTACACACTTGGTATCAGAATTTTATTTCATGGGAACATTGTTCACCTCATTTTTGAAGAATATTTCATTGAAGATTTTTAAGAAAAACTAAGTAAGCTTTAAGAAAGGAAAGCCAGGAACTAAAATATTCTTTTGAAAGAAGATTTTACACCAGCACATGGCATAAGTTTATAAGTGTGACTTTTATATCCAGCTAGACTCTAAAGAAAAACAGCAGATGTGTATTTTTAAAATCAATGATAAAAGAAGATCTTTAAGAAGTGCCTAAATAAAAACAGAATCAATTGTTCTGCACCACTACAAGTGAATAATTCTTACTAATTCCAAAACACAAAAAACAAAAAATAACAAACATAAAATAACAAAACATTTAAAAAATGCCCTCAGGAAATGAAAAGATAATGTTCCTTTTCATGGCTACTATATTGGAGGGATAAGGAAGATGCACCACAGCACACAGGATCCTGATGAACAGTTAGGTAAAAAGGGTTAATTTGTTGCTGTTGTGTGCTCATCATCTACTAATCAGTATTACCACTGCTGGCAGCATGTGCTGCAAAAAACTCTCTGAAGCCAGCCTCTGTGGACATAAGTTGTACCTCTGGTGTATTAACTGTCAATCTCTGCTAAGTAGAATTCCCCTGAGAACACCTACTCAGGCTTGGAAAACTGCATTTCAGCATCTGAACGGGAATTCAAAATAGTCATTACATTTCTTCTCTACACAGGAGCAAAGTGAAAGTAAGATTTTACCTTCCATGCTGCTCCTCATCCATTGTGAGAAGGCTGACTATGGTGGAATAAAGTTTATATAAATGTATTATTCTATTCCCACACACTTATCTGGAATTAAATGGCATGTAGTGACAGGACAAGCTGGAAGGGCTTCAAACTCAAAGAGGGTACGTTTAGATTATGTATGAGGAAGAGCTTTACTGTGAGGATGGTGAAGCATTGAAAAGAAGTTGTGGAACACTGAAAGTGTTCAAGGCCAGGTTCAATGGTGTAGTGGAAGATGGATTGGAATTAGATAATGTTTAAGGTTCCTTCCAACTCAAACCATTCTGCGGTTCAATTGCTTTTAGTTTCAATTAATTAAGACTTATCAATAGCTGGAGTACAAGTTAAGTATGCTCTTTATTTTTTTGCGAGGCTGGCTGTACAGTAATTGACATTTCTTCAAACTACCAGCTTGCTCAGCTTTGTGCCACATCTCTCTACAAGCTTCAGCAAGAGACCAATGTGCAAACTCACCTTTCTGGAGAGCACCTCGTTCAGTGAGATTGAGCCCACATACAGAGAACTGAATCAAATGCACTCATGACTTAATGTGCCTATTTGCTCATGAAAGAAATTGCTCAGTACAAAATGCGGGAAAGCTATTTTCTGGAAAATACTAATAAATATTATTTCACTCATTTACAATGACTACGTAAAATTAGTAAGAGTTTCAGATTAAGTAATGTATATATCCTCAGTATTCAGAGCTTCACTCTTCCTCAGCAGTTAAAAAATTAAGAAACCCGTACTTTCAGAAAAACCTGAAGATCTCGGGCTTCTGTGTGCTTCAGGATGTCTTGCTGTAGGTGTCTGAACACAGAAACACACATATATATTTGATAATCAGGACCAAGGAAAATACATATGGCAATGTAGTGACAGATCTCACTCCAGTCCATGTAATTCCAGAAACACTGAGTTATCCATTGCAGACAGATCTAGATGAGAATGAAATTATATATAATTAAATCATTCTATACATTCAGACATAGTTGATCAGCTTTATCTCCTTTCTATACTACAGAACTTCTTTCCTATAACATTACCCCAGTTGTAAAAATGAAAGGGATAAAGTACAAAAGGAGCCAAGATTCACAATTTTTTAATGCACAGCCTCTGAATAGATTCCTAGTGAATTCAGTGACTAAATGTGACACACTGAATCCATCCATCTCACTTGTTCAAGTATGTTCTGGCACCTCCTCAGGTTGAGATTCAAAGTCCAATGAAAGCAAAAGTGGTTTTTTTTCAAGATTTTGTTTTAAATGTGGCCTAAAGGGTAATGACAGTGATGATGGCATGTTCAACGTGGGTTTTCCTTTCAATTAAAGTAGTTCTCTGCATTATAAATGAATGTTAAGCCCTTCCCTAAGACACGTTTCCATTTAATGAAGTGAGTATGAACACAGTGACTCCTTAGCCCTGTTCTAAATTGCAATGTATTAAGAGGTATAATGCAGATTTCATTTGGTTCTAGACCACAAATCTTCTGCTAATCACTCCTTAAAGTGTTTAAAAATATGCAGCAGAATTACCATGACTCTAATTAAATGACAAGAACCATAGTCTGGCAGTAAATCTCTTTTGAGGTACTTATTGAAGCACACAATCACTTAAATACGTCAGAACTGTTTCCACAGTTCAGAGTTTGTTTTTAATACTGCAGTACAACTGCAAAATCACACAGAAGATAAAGTGACACCCACAAGTTGCCTTTCAGTAACTCATTAAATAAATGAAAAAATCCTTGTTAGAAGTTTAGAACAGTATCTAGTCTATTACTGAGTGCACACAAAAGGAGAAAATAGTGTAACTTGCACAAGAATAGCTGAAGGAGTGACTGTCTTCAAGTGTTTTCCTCATCCCAAAAAGAACCTTACTAGAAGCACCTTATTACTATGCTGAGATAAATTCCTTCATCTGCTACTCTTCTCTCCTCAAAAACCAAAGCCCAAGCTGACTACTTTAAGCAATGCTTGTACCACACTGGCATCTGCCCCCATTAAAAAGTCTCTTCAGCTGCAAATCTCACAACAAAAAGGAATTTGAAGGCATAAGATGAAAAGCACTTTTCTTGCCTTAGCACAGCAACACGCTTTCTCACTCTGGTGAGATGTCCTTTGCATGGAGTTCTTTACCCTTCATCATGATTGCAATCTTTATAATGCTTCATCCATAGCTTTCCATACTACCAAATAATTGTTGTAAGTAGGCAAAATGAAAGCTGGTGTTATAGATAATTATTCTGTTGTTGTAATACCTCTTTAATATGAAAGAACAGTGTTTTAGTTACAGTAGCTCATATAAAATTAATTCTTTTCTAATATCACAGGAACTGCTTCCTAGTGTAACTATCGCAAATTACTCATTTCTCTCCTATGAAAAATGCAGATAATTGTTCCAGGGAATAAGATATCCTGTTTAAATGCTAAATCTGAGAATTTAGATATATTATTTTTATCAATTTTTCTGCATGAACATGTAATAAAAGGTCATCAGCTTCAGTACACTGATATTATTCTATGACTCAGTTACTTTCTATTTTTAGATGCTCTAAGTCACTATGTGTTTTATCTCTTACCCTCAGTTTTATAACCCCCACACAAGTGCCATTTAGAAAAAATGGCCAGTAGTTCTTCAGTGTTCTTGATTTTGTAGATTTCAGTGAATAGGTTGATGATACTTTAATACACTTTAATCAGTTACCTGGGATGGCGTGAAACCAGACATGTGGAAGGCAGAACAGACAAGGGGCAACTCCGCTTTCAGCAACATTTCAACGTGGTGAGCACTGCAAAAATAGACTGGATGGATGCCATATTCCACTGTTGTAACAGGCAGGTGCATCTGGTTAACAACAACAACAACAACAACATAATCAACATTCATCAACAATGAAATTGAGGAACAGGATTAAAGATGACAGAAATGTGTTGTTTTTTAATGCCTTGTTGAGAACAAATATACAAATATATACAAAGATACACTTTTATATGTAAGATAAGTAATTCTGATTATTTTAGAGACAGGAAACAGGATAAAAAATAGGTTGTACTTCCATCAAGAAAAATATGTAGGTAATTAAAGTGTTAATAAGTACATCCTGATTGCTACAGTGCATTAGCAGTCTAGTTCCTTATTGTATACAGGCTTAAATCGTCAAAACAGGGATGGAGAAACTTTTTATGTTTTACACAAGAGAACAAAAGGAAAAAAAAGACTGATTTCTGCTGGATTTTTTCCCTCCATTGAGTGGTGGAGTAGAACTTCCATTATACTTGAAGTTTTTTGTTGAGCGTGCATATCTTTGCAGTATGTGTGGAGGGTGTGAGTGAAATTCTATTACGTGCAGCAAAAGGAGCAGAGGTTTTATTGCTGTGGAAGGCTCTGGATATCAATGCCCAGTTCCAGTTAATGAATCCTTGGCACCAGTGGTTTTTTAGCACTCATACAATGGAGCAAATTTCAGCACAAATTTCATTATGCTGGAACAACCTCAGGCCAGACTCAGTGCTGAATGGACTGATACCATTATCCCTTCTGGTGACAAGACAGATCACTTGGTATTGCTACAGAAGCCACCATGCAGAAGTACAGAATCTAACCTGTGCTTCTTGTACCCCAGAGCTCTCTGGTAGAGACTACTAGTTTAGAGTTTATGTTCAAAACATTCAGGACAACATGACAATGAATAAAGGGTTTTGTTTTTTAAATAGCTGGGAAGACCCATAATGACAGACAGAAATTATGCTTCCTATACTACAAACTCAACCCAGAATACTGACAATTTAAAATTGTCAATCATATAGTACATGTGCGGTAATAATTTTAAAAATTTACTAAATATACTCAAATGTATTAAGTAAATTTCAAAACTGTCACTTTAAAAAAACAAAAAATCAGATGGATGGACTTGCTCTGTAAAGGTCACTCAGCGGTATCACAGCTTTCACACAGAATTTAATGCCACTAATGAAGGTTGTTTTACTGCCAGCTCTCAAATTCATTAACATTGTCTTCACTATCAGTCCATCTGATACTTCTCTCCTTTTAAACAAAAATTTAAGCAAATATCAGATCTACATTTTTCCATTAAAGTTTTCAGGGTCATGAACTTAGCTAGGATGCCTTAAGGAAAATATACTGCATTAGGGAAAAAAAAAAAGAAACAAAATAAAAATTAACAAACTCCCAAGAAGTAAACCAAACTAAGGAGATGAATAACATTAATAAAGTCTCATTTCTAAACTTTCAAAGGAGCCTTTCAGAAAGAAACAGGTTATAAATTCTTACGGATAAATGCAGTCTTGGTAGCCAGAGGAATGCTGAAACAAGAAGACATGAAAATTGCTGCAGAAACGTCAGTGTTTTCTCCCTGTCCCCTGACATTATGAGGAAGATGGAAGATGCAAACCAGTCATAACCAGCATAGTGCTCCTGCAAGCAGCCTGAATAGGAAGTTAAGGAACTTGGGCAGAGATCTCCTACTCACTCTCCTACTCTCCTTCAACAACCACAGCTCTCCTCCTTCCCAGGCCCATGCACACAGAGCCAGGAGCTGGATTGTTAGACATAGCCAAGGAGAACAGAGCTGCACAGAAGGCAGCATCAAGGCACAGTAGTCTCTCAAACTGAATTAAAAGAAACAATTTAAGTTGTTTTCCCCATACACTGATTTTTTCAGTACAAAAGTAGTCATGCTAATGTAAACAAAAAGCAAGTGAATGCAAAAAAACCTGCACCAAAAAAAGTGGGCTTATAAAGTGCAAGAAAGCAGACTAGTGGAGGAGTAAAACAGGAGTTATAATTATTGAAAAAACAAAAAGAACTTAAAAGCCTTAAAAATGAGATTCGGCACATTCTGACTAATATACCTGAAGTATAATTTAATAGTGGCATGCAAATCTAACAGAAAAGAATATAGCAAAACTTGTTGAAAAGCTGTTATCTGTTATAATTTTTTTTACATGGAGTTCCACAGTTGATCCAAAAGAACCAAAAGTCTAGCCACTCCTGTTGGTCAGACTGCATCTACTTACTACATTTACCACTACATCGGCAGTATCATTAACAGGGTTGGTATTGTGGGAGTACCACAAATATTTATTAATGTTCAAAGGTGTATCGCTGCAGGCTCTTTATCACACTCAAAGATATGATCCCACTCGGAAACAGTTGATGACAAATGTGAATGGGATTTGGACTTCTAACAAAGTATGGGAACAAAAGGGTGAACATTTTCTTGAGTGCATTGGGTATGCATTTAACTTAATAAAATTTCAGAGTGAAAGTGCTCTTTTAACTTTTTTTTCTTTCCATTAATATTACACATCTACATCTCTATTAAATGTACAAACTAGGAGCTCAAATTCCACTGAAATTTTTAGACAACAGAACTTATATCATCAGGAAAGGATACAAAGAGAAGATACCACAGTTCTTTGCTGTTGTTTCAGAAACTCCTCACAATTCATTAACACGAAACACAGCCCACTTTCAGCATCTTCTTTTAGCAAGTTTAAGTATTTTCCATATCTATTTCAAAGAGTTAAAAACAAAACAAAACAAAACTCTTTAAAGATCAATTTTTTTTAATTCCTAAAAAAGAAGAACTCATATTTAATAAACCTTTATTTAAAAGTTAAACGATCATAAAGCTGTTCATCACTGAAACCATTCTGTAGATTCACACATAAATGATTAAGCAAAACCTTCTGTGGTCTACCTAGAAAGGATACAACAGCAAACATCTGCTGCTCATTGTTACAAATACTCACCCAAATTCCCTTCAGTTCAATTTTAGAGACCATGGTGGAGAGGAGCAAGTATTCTAACACACGACTTAGTTTCTACACATACAATATTTAGAATTGTATATAATTATTATATATTAATTATTATAATCAGAATTGAAACATTAATGCTAAAGATAGCAATCTGTAGAAGTACAGACATCTAAGCTCCTCCTTCATCCCAGCTCTGCAAATTGCCAGCCAAATAAAATGTTTCAATGGCATAAAACTAAGCTCAGCTAAACAGAATCATTTAGAGAAATAATGTGGGGGAAAAAAAGACACATAATTCAGGATAATGCAATTTTATGGTAAATCTTACTAGCACGTTACAATTAGTCTTTATAAAAATAGAGGATAATAACATACATAAACTGTAAAGATAATTTAATTATGTACTAATACCATTTTCAGTTCCAGTTGGAATTAATTTTCTTAAAGTTTATCTTAGATTTAAATGGTATAAAGCAATGAATTGATGGATTAAGTATTATTAAAGTTATTCCATGAAAATCAAACAAATCCTAGAAATACTCTAGGGAAATATTTTAATACCATGTACCTGACTGTCATTTCAACACCAAGCTGCTGCACAGATGAAAGGTTTTCTTTCTTCACATCTGCATCCACAGCTAAAATAAAATAAAATGAATTAAATAAAGTATTATAAGATATATGATATGAACTGAATGCTAATGTAAAGCTCTTTCTGTGTATGAATACCAATTCTGGAGAACTGTTTCCTATTCAAAATTATTTTGGTAGTGTTTGGAAAGGATTCATAAAGAATTCACATTCTTCACAGACTTTTTTAAAAATGAAAATCACCCTCTTTGTAAGGAACTCTTCATGGTTAGTATGGCTATCATGATGGTTTTAATTAGATTTACGCAAGTGATATCTTTTACAGCCCCATATCTTAGCAAAACTTTATCCTTTCCAGCCTAGAAATCAGACAAGGCAGCCTATTCTGATACACTTTCTTCCATTCCAGCAGCCATAAAATTTCCTAGCTGTAATTCCAACTTTATTAACAAAAATTCTATTTTTATATGAATCACAGAAAACTTTAAAACTGATGGATTTAAAAATTAATTAAATCCTGTATTTTCATGCATTTTTTTCATACAGTAAAATATACTCCATTTTCTGCAGTTGTTTAAATTAAAAATCCAAGTTGGAAAAATTTATAAATAATTATTTAAAGCAACTGCTGCTGTAGCATTTCCTCAAAATTTCAAATTCTAAATTAAATTTTAAATGGGTATTTTCCCTATCAGGTACATGTTATCATCCAAGATAACTATACCACAGACAAAAATTGCAGTCTAATAATATTATGAGTTACATAGCTGAGGGAATAAACCTTTAATATACTTTGAAAGTGCTACTTAAAAACAGCAAGAAATAAAACAAATTAAAACTTTTATTAACTGACAATATTTGTTTAAAATGTAAATAATAGATATGGCAGCAGAAGTTAAAGTATATTCATTTAAATGATAAATGTAAAATCTAGGTAAGAAGATCACACAGTAACTACTTACATTTTTTTTTATATCCTCAGACAAAGAAATCTGCCAGAGAAAGTAAGGGATTCCCTAGCTATTTATATGGGTAAACACACTATGTTCCTAGCACACAAACAGGGACTAAGGTATTAAAGATGAAAGAGTTAAAAGTTCAGGGAGAAAAGAACTCAAAGTGGGGGAAAAAAAAGACAAAAACCCCAAAAAACCACCAAAAATAAGACTCTGTCTGCTCATATGAGATGAGATAGGTTAAAATTTTTATGAAGAAAATAATACAGCAAAATTAAATTCAACAATGAAGCAATAAAATTCAGCAGAGGAAGTATGGCAAGAATAAAACCCCACCCTGTTTTATAACTTTCACAGAGAGCAATAATTTAAGTGTTACGGTTATGAGAAATTAACCTTGTAGCTTTGACAATATACTTATACATAACAAAAATCACCTGCTCTTTGAGTAAAATAATCTTATTTAATAATCTGATGGGACTGAAACAGTAAACCCACATCAGAGGTTTTTTGCAATCCAAGGAACAGAAGTTCAAATATCTTTTGCAGAGCACACCAGCAGTGCAATCCTTGAAAGAATACATATGAATTCTTAGGGCATTTCAGTTAAAACCCCACAGAGATAACTGAAGTATTCATAACTTTTGACAGCTCCTGTTCAAAGTTACCTGCTTACTCAGGCTGCAATTGCCATACTAAGCCAATTCATTTCCAAATTTGTGTGTGCAAGTGGGAAGGTGAGAGGCATAGATACATCCTAGAAAACAGTTGGAATTTAAATGAGTTGGCTATGGCTAATGACTAATGCAGTCCTAACACCATTGTGTTTAACAGCAGCAGAGGGCAAGGAGAGGCAATGACCTCTAAGCTCCAATGCAGTCCTGCTTCCATTTTGAGGTGGATCCTCTTGTGGATGGCAAAGCAGGTATCTGAGTCCAGCAAGGGTGTAATGAGGAAAAGCTGTATCACAACCGGCTGTGTGAGCCCAGTGTCCCAGTTTACAGCAAGTACTGAATGCTCATTGTCGATTAACATTAAAATAACATAACTGGTTTCACTAATCTTCATTGACTTTTCTTCTCTGTTGTAGCTATTTCTTAGTGGCTGGAAAGGGCTTTTTGCGCCCACCACACTTCCTTCTGATGTTTTCCTCTGTATTGTAAAGGAAAACAAAATTAACTTGAAGTCTGGATTGAATAATAATTCTCTATCACACAGTACCTTATCAAGGCAAAACTTCTTACTTTCAGACACCACTGTATTTGGCATAATCACAGCTCTGTACGCTGCTAATCCACAAATTGTATTTCTTTGTCCTGGGTCAAAAGTTTTTATTTTCCCCTTTGTTTATCACTTAAGAAGCTGGGAAGACTAGTTTTAAGAACACTGTAAAGTCGTTTAGAATTCACAAAGGACTACTTCCCACTGATTAAAAACTGGACCTAGAAACCTTAAATGCTCCATTAAACTTAGAAAAATGCTATGAAAAACAAATGGAATATTTAAATATTGCATATTGCAATCGACGGACAAAAAGCTTGCTTGTTGACTGAACTATTGTGATGATGCTCATACATCTGATTTAACACACTGAGTTAATTTTATATTTTGACAAACATTTTTCAATACACCTGATATAACTGTCTTGAAACACAAAAGGTTTCATAACAAAAAGGCATGGAGAAAAATCAGTTGTCTAAACAATAATGCCATTCATACTCAAAGACCAAACCACCTCTCTGAACTGTAAATTAATAATATGATACAGCACTCTGGCTATTATTAAATAGAATGAACAACATACTTTGGCAACTTCCTTTTTATTTATCTTAAAGCAAAAAAATCTATGTTGAATAGATATTTCACACTTCTTTTTTTAAAAATGAAAAACACTGAAAAACAGAAACCAAAATTAAAACTAGTGTCTTGAAGGATATCAGAATTCTGTAGGAGTTGATTTATAATCTAAGGAAATTCTTAGAAAGCACCTCAATGGACAGCAGTTTTCAAAATGCTTTGTGGCATTCAGGAGCACAAAAAGAGACTCCCATGAGGCATGATTTCCAAAGGCAACTACACCTTATTAAACTCAGTCTATAACTATAAACACGCCAGCGTAAGTAAACTGCCATGCATAGTCCCGTGGCATTCTTTATTATCAGCCTACACTTCAATTAACGTTACAATTTATATGAAAGATTACTTTCTTATTCATTTTCCCTCTTACCATGACAAAGCTTTTATGTGTTTAAGTCAGAAAATGGGCTACATTGCATTCATATTGAAACGACAGGATGACAAGCTGAAACAGCTTTACAGTGTATTTCATGTAACTTGTATGGTCTTTGGATAACATTTAATTTTTTCCCAGTTTAAAGTGCTATTACGCCAAAGACACCACTGGCTTCCCTTTTGTCTTAAGTAAAGAATATTACTAAAGCTGTCACTCACATTATTGGTTCACTTCCTGGGGCCCAGGCCAAATGGTTTTATACCTATATTAATAATCTTTGCACTATGCTCATGGATGCAAAATTTTAACTTCAGTGACGATGAGAAAGATAAGGTTTCTTGCTATGGATGAAAAAGACTTTTGATTCAAAGAAAATATTTAAGTAAATATTCTGCAAACAGCTGAAAACACCATGATAGCCAGAACCACCTGCATAATTCCCACAAATCCTTTAAAATACTTAGAAGCATATAGGTATATTTGTTATCAGATTTCTAGTCCATGGCTTTGTCCATATAAACTGAAATTGTGGAACCCATAATTTTTTCCTATTATTTATTATTTTTGTTAACAAACCAGCAGGTTTTCACTTACTCTTTTACAGTTCCCTAAACACTGACCCTGTCCATCGGCATATACCCAAGCAGTCAATATTAATCTTTATGTTTTGTCCGTTACTATCCTTTCTCATTCTGATGTTCTTATGAAAGTTTTCTATTTTAAACATTATTTGGACTTTTGTCAGAGCAAAATTTATGAATTTCTCTCCATATTCTCTTCCGCCATTTTGCTCCTGTTTCTTTAAATTGTCACCTCCTTCACCAAGCTACTCATCTAGAACACTTCTGACAGTCTGACCTCATATTAATTGTTAGAATTGTCTATAAAAATCTTTTTTAAAAGAAAAGTATTACTTTTGTTGGATTTGAACTGGGAATGGAGACAATGTAAACAAGATCCAAGAGTAATTGCTGGAAAATGTTGATGGCTTCTTAGAGGTAGTCTTGTGCAATTCTACCTTGACTATCAAAAGTATGTTATGTCATCAGTACTCTACACATACCAATACAAAATCAAAATATTAATTTCTAGCACTTCATTATGATCATCACAAATACTGAAGCTGTTTCTGGCAACAGCTTCATTAAGAATTAACCATATTTCAGTCCAGTTACCTAAACTGGCAATGGGTAAAATGCTTTCTGAAAACAGCATCTTAAAAATGGTAGACAGTTTGAAAAAACGCACTTATCAAATGATGCAGAAAGAATGGAAGAATTCCCTTCCTTCTCCTTCCCTTTCAGCCCGATTTCAGATTGTAATCCTGTATTTCTCATTTGCTGCTTCTTCTGAACAGCTATATACTGACACCTTCCCACTGGTGTTTTTAAAATTTCTCAGTTTCTTACCTGACCCGTCTGACCCTTCAAAGATTAAGAGCTCATTAAATGGCAGAAAGCTCCTATGAGATTTTTTTCAGAGAACTAAGGCTCATCTATGAGACAGAACACACCATGACATTTGAGTTTTATGGTCGAGACCTGAAATCCCTGAGGTTCTGTCCCTTTGGCAGTACACAGTAGAACTGTTTCAGGGACAAAGTCCAGTGGAAACAGAGGACTCGACTGCAAGGTTATCTGCAAAAGCAGAGCTCCCAATAAAATCCTGCTGATCACAAAATGCTGCAGCAGTCCCAAGTTTGGGGAGTCTGCAACACATCATGGAGATCAATTAAGAAGCACAGACAACAATACATTAGATAACATCACCTTTCTCTGATAAATGGGTTTGTTGACACCTAGAGAAAACGGTATAATTTTCACAAAGCATTTCTGTTACATTGAACTGGAATTTGCTAACAGAAAAAGGCTATTTTAGGAACTTCATATGAGTGCCATAAAAATGCATGGTATTTTACTGCTACAGTAAATTTCAGTTTCTTGCCATTTTATTACCTATTACAGCTAGACACCAGTGATTTGGTTTTCAAGTTTTAGGGTTTATAAAGGAGAAAGAAAAACAGCAAACTAGAAATTATTAATTATAGGAAAGGGGACAGACAGAGATCATTAACATATACACAGATTCAGTCATCTGAATAAACATCACAGCAGTATCATTGCTGCTAGCAGAAAGTAAACATCATGTAAGATTTGTGTTACTGTTTATAATTGAACGTTGCAACTGCATAGTGTTTTATCAGATATTTTTTCCTTCTCTCTTATCTTGAAAATGGTAACAACCCTATCTAATTTAATTTTTTCCATATTTGCAAATTTCATAAGAGACTGAAATCCTGAGGGGTTCCACAGCAGATGGATGACTGTGTTATTCTAATTACAACTAGCTACAGGTTTACAAAGCTGTCATTTTTTTAAGATAATCAAATTCTCATTTCAGGAAAAAGGATAAATGCCGAATATCTATGTACTGTACTGAATCCACTTTAATGAAAAATGTGACTTTCCTTCATTGAAATGAAGCAACTATAAGAAACTGGTTTTCAGTTCCTCAGACCCAAATATATTTAAAAGAATGGTGGATACACACAATTGCAAAGTTCATGTTGGCTTACTTAGGTGTGGAGCCAGAAAGGTGTCACCTTCTAGCAACTCATTAGCTTTACTGCATACAGAAAAATGTCTCTATTGTAACTAGTTTTAGGATTTGGGTTAGATGGCTCTTATAGGAGTACATGAAAAAGATAGCGTTACAGACTTTTGTTTCATCTCAATAGGCATGAATTTATTGGCCTAAACTAACTTCTGTGGTTAACCCTTATTGCTACACCTGTCTGAAAAAGGTGCTATGAAGTTTTAATAACTATTTTCCTATAAAAGTTAAAAGAAACTGGTGCTGAAATGTGCTGCTTGCCTGAGCAACACTCTTTTCTGGGCTGGAGAACTCTTCACAAAAGAAGTCTATAATAGTGCTGCTGCTGACAGGGAAAGAACTCAGTAAAGCATCACCAGTCCTTTGCCTACCTCTTACCACCAGATTACCGACTAAGACTTCTTATTCTCCCATTTCAAAGCTTGTCTTCGCTAAAGCACATGGAATATCAAAAGCATTTGCACATGAAAACTGTTCATTAGACAACCCTTTAAATGTTGGAGCCTTTATTTGATGACTGAACAGGCAAACTTATCCAGAATTAATGTCCAATAGTGCCAGTATAAGACCCAAAAAACCCCTCATTCAGAAAATACAAAACAAAGTATCAGACAGCCTGAGTTGGTTTATTATTCAAATAAAATCTTAAAGGCTCAAGAAAACCAAGAACTGAGGTTTTCATTATGTTATCTTTTTTTCTGTACCTATTGTTTTGGATTTCTCATTCTAGATAATTAATTGAATATATGCATTGTCACAGGATTTTCAAACTTGGTCTTTCTTCAAAGCTGACATTAAATTTTAGATAAATAATGTAGTGTTGATGTCACCTCCATCTAATCAGTAGTTAATGGTGAAATAAATTAAATAGAAGACCTAGGTTCCTGAATGTATTTTAAATCCCAGCTTTCATCAAAAAGTTGAGAGCAGTGGATTAAAAGTAAGGTACTTGATGACTAAGTCAATGGAGTAAGGCCTACTGCTTTTCTTTAGAGATCTTTCACACTGGATGGAAGCACTTAGCTATCATAATTAAGGAAGAGCAGGATTGCTGTCTTTGCTGGGCAAGGCATTAATCTAGAGGATGTACATTCAGATATTTGCTCTTCCTCTAGTTCGTTTTTGCAGTTTGAGCTTTTAAAGGAACAACCAAAATTATTACTTGAATTAGGAAGTTTCAGAAATATGTAATCAACAGGCCTTGTGAGTCCATGGAATTATTTTACTGCACATTATGCCTCACGGGAAGTTGAAAATTAATACAGGACAAGACAAAACACTTTCAGTATCTTTTAAGAAAAAGTTAAATTGTGATAGAAATAACTGTCCCATCAACAACTCTCTTCATAAACCAAAGAGACAGATTTTCAAATGAAATTGATGGTATCCTGTTAGCAAGCTTTTGGAAGGTAAAGGCCACTACATAAAAAGGAAGCTTCTAAAATTTCTAAAGGAGTTTTATGTTTTGAAACTTCAAAGGCAGGCCCCAAGTCTCCAAGGATACTACATCTGCATCCTATGGAGAGAGTAAAATATCAGTATAAATAACAGACTCTCCCCAAAGCAAGCTTGATTCTCCACAGTTAGTAACACAATAAGTACTTCAAATAGCTGAACTATAACCTGAGAGAAGAGCTGTGGACAACAGTGAAGAATGAAAGTGCATTTTTCCAGCAGATATTAACATTGGTTCTAAATCTTCTAATTTTACCAATGCTTCAAAGTATTAAAACACATTACTTTATACTCAGAATAAATCAACTTTATCATTCATCCTTTATTCTTGGCAGTAAGCACAACTTCTGTACAGAACTGACACTCAGATTACTCTGACAACAATAACAGCTCTTTAATACATACCCTTTAACACAATATAAAGTGTATACCTTTGTGGGGTTTTCAAAAGGTGAGTCAGATTGCTTACACTATCTTAAATATTTATGCCACCAGCTTTGCAAATCATCTATAATAGATGTCAACAAATACTCTGAATCACACCCTCACCTGTTCTGCATCTTCATGTTTCAATTACACACATAGAAATGTGAAAGCCTATCAATAATAATTATCTGTTCTGTTCAATCTGCACATCATTTTCTTCTCGAAAGTCAGGTATTTCCCACCAGTGAAGTAATGGATTTCTGAGCTGTTAAAGAACATTGTAAACAATGCCCAAAATGATACATAAATAAGCCTTAAATATGGAGAGGCTGCATGGCAATAAATTATTAGGAGACTGACCTTTATAGCTTTCCATGCTGAAATAACAATCTGTTCTGCTTTCAGAAAGATGTGACACGAACTTTTCAAATAATTCTGCCAAAACTGCAAGAAGTAAAAACCCATTTAAATGTTAGAGGCAATCAACAAAATATAGAACGACAGCATCTAACTAAATAACAACATGTGGGAAAGTAACGCTATTTAAATTCCTGCATATTTATTCATATTTTTATGGGGAAACAACTCAAAACATGCATTGAACTTTTACATTCTTAACACCATTCCTAACTTAAATTAAATTTTAATAGCTTTACTAAGAATATATTCAGTGTAAACAGAAAGAGAATCTCATATTATCTCTATATTCTCCAAGGATTACTTCAGAATTTGTTACATGGTTTCAATATGAAATGAAAATTAACTATAATTAAACTATTATATCTTACCCCATTTGTCTGTGTATGGAGACAGCAAAGGAAAACAATAAAACAAACACACCACAAAATCAACCAACCAACCAACCAACCAAAAAACCCAACTAAACCAAAAAACCCACAGAGAATAAAAACTTGACACCATCCCAAAATTATGCTAACAAAAGAACATGAAGTTTAAGGGCTATTTCCAAAAAACATCAATATAAAACCACCTATGCCATCACATGACAAAAATTATTCACTTACATTTATGCAATAGGAGTATTTAATTTGGAAAATTCTGTATTTAATGATGACCATAATATTCTTCTTCAGTTCTTGCCATGGAACTTTGAGTCTGCAAATACTGCATAGCTAAGTCCAATGCTGACATCTGCTCACTATGAAGGAAATCTTATCTCTCACCTTGATAGGATGTTAGCCAGGAAGTTAGCAAGAACTCTCAGTGACAAATCATTATCCAAACTGCCCCTGATTCCTCAATTTTGCAAGTCTGAGGCTCTGGCGACTGAACACATAACACCCTACAAGTTTAAACTAAGGTTACAAGGAAGCATTTACACAAACTGCATGGAGGAGGCCCATACGAGGTAAGCCATATTAGGAATTTAGGATAGCAACAATGAACTTTTTTTCCAAGTAAATGCTACCCTAAAACAGCTGCTGTTGGTTTCATAAATAGGGTATAAAGCATACGGGTATGCATACGGATACTTCTTCTCACAAGAATGCAACGTAAGAGAGCGTATTTTGAGAGTAACAACTGCTGCTACCTGTGGGATTTACTGTTTAAAGACCATGCTACCATTTCCCTGCAGCACTTCCATTTAACAGGAATGAAGCTTCAGCTCCTGTTCCCCCATTCTTGCATGTAACTCCAGGCACCCACTGCCCAGGTGGGTGTGCTGGTTTTTAAACTGAATAGTCTACAGAATCATAGAATGGCATGGATTGGAAGGGACCATAAAGAACACTCAGTACCACTGCACTGTTTAAGCAGACAGTGGCAGGAGCAGCTGCAGCAGCACAAGTAAGATGGAGCAACAACTTATGCTGGAGGTGGCAATGGAGAGAGCCAGAGACCTCTTGAGCTAGACATGATGACAGGAAAACGGACACAAGCAGTTAAAGAGTAGTGCAAGCTGTTTTGGGAATGAGGAGGAGGAGAAAGACAGGAGCTCCACCCACAGTCTGATGCTTGTTATGCCAGAAAAACAATGAAGTAAAAGATATAATAAAGACAATTCATTCTTCTTCCAATTATTTTAAGCTAACATACATTAAATCACAATTTTTTTGTCCTGATTAATTGCCTAACACATTTACAGAAATTAATTTACAATTAATGAGTCCAAAAAAAGTTTTTAAAAGGTTGCATTTTGGTAATGCTAAGAAGTTTCACTACAACAGCTAAACATGAATTTACTGCCAGAGTTCCAACTCCAACAATGACAAAATTAATTTTGCATTGCAAAGGACTACTAAATTAAAGCTAAAAACCTACATGTGTAATTTATATTCTTATGCACTCTTATAGTGAAAAGAAACTGCTAATTAAATATAACACAGCTACTTTTAATCATAGTTAATAAAACACATGGGACTAAAAAAAGCAATTTACTTTACAGGAGCGTAACAATTTATTCTTTTTTGAAGAATATACAAACGCACTAATCCTCACTAATGTGCTTAGTGGAATTTGGCCCACAAACAATATAACAAGTATTTGTGTAAAACGAGCAAATGTGTCTATTCCTGAAACTGTAGACAGCAAAAAGCAGAAATTATACTTTAAATTTGTAACTAGCTATATATTTACTATATGACTATTAGCATGGTGATTACTGAAATATGCCATACTATAATAATAAATGGGAACTCTGCTAAGACTAAAATAGCCCATAATTCAGAAAATATAAAACCAAGCTGGGACAGTGTACATTTCTTCCCTTTTTGTCATAAGGCATCCACATGCCGGACCTAGCAGGTGAATACTTCAATTCATTGCTTAAGTTAATAGGAGAAGTGACAGTTCAACTTCTAAGCAGTACTTTGAAACTCAAGCACTAAATTGATTTCCATCATTTGAAAGTCTTTATCTAAGTGCCTATCAGGATCTCTGAAAATATTTTAATCAAATTTGAGAGACAAAGACACAGAACAATGTGTCTCAAAACACATGTAGTTAATACATAAATAGAGGGTTTTCACAGGTACCGCCTTTTCCAAAGGAATGTCCATGTCAAATTAAAAGTAGCTGTTTTAATTTTTGTCTTTTAACACTACATCATTTAGCTGCCATTTGGCACTATAGAAACTGGTTCAGTGATTCTTCATTTAACTGGAAAACCAGACAAAAGACATTTAGGTAGGTTCATTGTAGAGTACCATCAGTATTGCTGTAAAAGCTCAAATTTTCAGGTAAAGTTTATGTGGCCTACCAACACATTGAAAAATGTTGATTTTTCTTAAATTATGGCAGCTTAACTGTATTAGTATTTAAGTTTTTAAGAGTCTAGCAATTATCTCATGGAAATTTAATTCTTACAAACAAAATCATGAGAATTTTAATTTGTGTGTGGGTAATCATCTATGGAATAAATGGAAATGCTTTTATATTTCTTAAATTACTTCAGTATGTTCACAAAACACCTATATTCCTGAAAGATTTTCTTTTTCCTTGAAGAAGTAGTATACAAAAGGAAGGTAACTGAAACAGCTTCAAAACTGCATAAGAACATTGTTTTTAATGTGATTAAAACTGTTTTAACAGGTAACAACCACAAGCACTAACCTAATTCCTACACTGAAAGTTTTAAGCCAAAAAAGGTCAAAAAATGGAAACAGCATCAGACATTCTTAAATCCTCTAATATAATCAGTGTTACTGGATCATATTCTATGATCTAGATGTTTCAGAGGATTTTAAAAGAAAATACAAAGGATTCTTTTGACAGCAGTTCTGCTCTCAGGCACAAGGTGTGACTCCTGGGGATGGTCCCATGCAGGGCCAGGAGTTGGATTCAATGATCCTTGACAGTCCCTTCCAACTCAGCTGGTTCTGTGATTTCTGTTAGAGGCTACAAATTCAAGAGTGAAAATCTTGGACAGCTTACTTTTTGCAAGAGTACTGTCAGAAATGTTTAACTCCATCAACCATACTTCAGTTTAATAAGTATGTGAAAAACAATTAGCAATTCTATTGTTGATGGTACCACCAAGGAGGACTTTCAATTATTGTACATTAAAATGACAAATGAACAACCTAAGTTTTCTCTGAAAAGATGAAAATAAGATAATAAAAATTCTGACAGTGCTTCCATTAGAGATGACTATTACATACGTTATATCAATATAAAAGTATTTTCTTTACTAATGGAAAAAACAGCCCTTCAAATTCAAACCAAATATTTACACACCAGCATGCACATTCACGTGCACTCACACTTCTTACAGTGGCTCCAAACTGATTTGGGGAACAGAAGAAAGAATTTCTGATCTGCAATTGCTATTTCTGCATAACATAAAGACCCACTGTTCCACTTGAATTCTGACAAAAGCTTCCTTGGAAAATCAAGGACATAAAAAGGTAAACATCTAGTTCGTATTATTCTAAAAACTTATTTTGCAAATACAATATCCACAGTTTGTTATCCTGAACTAAAAATACTACTACAGCACAACAGTTATGGGTTGTTTATCCTATGGGGAAAGTCCTGCAGTTAGTTTCAACTTTTTGTTGCAATTGCTAAAGGCTGCAGTACACACACATCACAAACAATGACACTGCCTCAAAGGCTCACTGTATTTTTTGCCAACATGTTTTGTTATGTCAGTTAATGCAGAGCATACAAAATATTGAAGGATTCCAGAGCTGACTGTAACCACTCTGCTTCAATCAAACATTTCACTTATAAAAGCTGAAGAAAATTCCTATGTTTTACCATAAGTTCTCACATGCAAGTTCAACAGCTGCTATCTTCTATTTTCTTGGTTGGTTGGTTTTTATTAAGAAAAAATGATTTGGAGGTAAATTAATAGGCCCTAAAGAATGCTGCAGATCTAAATCCAGATCCTTGGGGAGATAGGTGATGGAAAATCTGAAAGAATCTATGGAGCAAGTAATTTTAGCTCAATTTACTATCCTTATCCAAATCACATATGAATATAAAGCTTGAGAAGAACAGGATTTGGGAACGGAATATCTCATTATGAAGGGAAGAATATTAGCATATAATTGATTTGATTTCTGCAACACCCTAAATTTTGCTTTGGGTTTAAAGTCTTCTAAAAGGGGAGAGGAATAAGGATGTTGGATCTGCCCAGAAGTCAGCTGCTGATACCGTATTTACTGGGAACAGATGAAAAAAGAAGTTGCTGGAACTGAAAACAACAGAAATGCTTTCTGCAGTACCTGAAGGACATAACCTGACCAAAGGCTCTCCCCCATGGTTCTCTAGCTGATAAGCAACCTAAAGAGAACAGGAGCTACAAATCCTAACACCCAAAATCTGTGGCACGTTCATGGAAGGAATGACTGGAAGAGTGTCTTTGTCATAGCTTATTGTGCTTACAACAACAGACTGTAGGACAACTTCTGGTTGTTTACAGTATGTTTTGCTTTTAAGAGACCAAGAAAAATCTCAGACTTTCAGCCTCAACACATTAAAAGACATGCAAGCCTGAGGAAGGTTTGCATCTCCTTTTAGCAGTTCAATAAGGCTGCTAAATAAAGTTCAATTAGCTTTCAAAACCGGATCTTGATGTTTGAGCACAGAAATTACTTAAAAGCTACAGTCAGAGGTGATGCTTTAGCAGAGAAAACACCATTCTAAGGGCATCCCAAAAGCAATGCATTGTCAGAGCATTTAGCACAAAAGTATTGACTAAGTCGATGGTAGAGTAATCAACAAGGGAAGAGTGAATTAGAGATATTGATAGTGCACAGTTTGCTCTAGAATTTTTTGATGGAGTTCAAGTAGGTTCTATAGATTCAGCATTGGGTAATCCCAACACCAAATCACAGAATTTTTTTAACAAATCAATGCACATTACACTATACAGTCCTTGAATCTAATGTTGTCCTTGCTCATTATATTCTTGTTTAACTCCTGTTAATGTCAGTCCCCCTTAGAATGGGCCCAGTACAGAAAGCACAAGTGTACTTTGTTCTGTAAACCACAGAGATTGCTCCATCTGTAACTACAGAGAAAGCTTTGATTTCTGGACATCTGGACTGAAGTCTCTCACTCCTCTGAAATTCGTGAGAGTTTCACATGCTGCAAAAGATACACAGCAGCACAGCTGTGTCTTGTAAAATGGATTCAGTGAAAATGGATTCAGTGAAAATGATGTTGTCTCAAACCACAGAGCTGCAGATATTTTGCTGCTTCTGAAATATCTCCAAGCAGATACAGAACATCTGAAGAGCTTTGCGACAGCCAGTTGTATTAACTGCTTATGTAAATAATATAAAGAGAAGCCTTGGGCATCTGTAAACAACAACTTAGACTACATATTGACCATCTGACCATAATCAGATTTATGTCATATGGTTGATCTGTGTTTTTCTTTGGCTGCTTTTGTTTTTTAACTGAGCTACAGCAATGCTCCTGCGTGATCACACTGTTCATGAGAAATGCATATGAAAATTAAGAAAAACCCGAATGAACGGGTTCTTTGATGCTCAGAATGGTTAAATTCTGACATTTTTAACTGAAATTGCCCATTAATGTAATTTCCCAACCCAAGTTAACTCACTCACTAATCTCTGAAAAACATCTGTTTTCTTTCAGGCTTTCTTTTTCATTTTCTCAGTATCTCAATAATAGACCCTAGAGAGATCTGGAACGAAGACTTGCATTTGAGTCCTCTTTCTCTGTCAAATTTCACTGACGACACAGAGGGATAACAGTTGTAAAGAGAAAAACAAGACATAAAAGCACGAAACTTGTTTTCTTGTGAAGATCCCATTGAAATAGTTTTCATAATCCACACAAAACTATGGACTTCTTGTAAAAATAATGTACTCCTCAAAGAAAATATGAAGAAGAGCTGCTTACTAGTGGTCTTTTACCTGCTTTCTTTGTTAAATTTCTTAAGTCATACTCACTTGGTCCACTGATGCTATCTGGTCTGGTTTTCATGACTTTGCAGAACAGTTTTCTACAAATTTCTGCCCACCCAGTTGGCTTGTCTGGACTTTTTAGGAGTTTTAAGAGCTTGTCAAGATCTTTATCTGGAAGAAATGAAAACTAATATTATTCTATAATGATCATACACTGACAGAATCATTTGAGTTGAAAGGGACCTCAAAGATCACATAGCCCCAACTCCACTCCCACATGTATTTTTGGCAGAACTCATAAGAAAAGACTGCATAAATATGTCTTTTCCTAAGACACTTAAACTGGAGAAGCAGTCCTAATGTTGATAACATTCTGCTTTATACAAAACAGGAAAATTCATTCTACTTACTGATGGGGTTTTGTGCTTATTTTGGCCAGGGCAGAATTAATTTTCTTCACAGTAGCTGGTATGGGGCTTTGTTTTGGATTTGTGCTGAACACAGAGCTGATAATCTAGAGATGTTCTAGAGATCTGTGCAAGCATGGCAAACCTGGGAAGCCTGTACCAGTCAACCACCCTCTGGATGAATAGTAATTTCCTGGTATCTAATCTAAACCTCCCCTGAATCATATCATTTCCTCAAGTCCTGTCATTGATCACAAGCATGAAAAGATTAGTGCCTGCTCCTCCACTTCCACTCATGAAGATGTTGAAGACCACAGTGAGGTCTCTCTTCAGTCTCCTCCAGGCTGAATAAACCAAGTGACCCCAACCCCTCCACATTAGGCTTCCCCTTCAGACCTTCACCATCCTTGCTGCCCGGACACTCTCTAATCGCTTAATGTCTTGTTTATATTGTGGTTCCCAAAACTCCCCCGGCACTTGAGGCTGCCCCAGTGCAGAGCAGAGCAGGGCAATCCCCTCCTTGCCTGTATGACAATGCTGTGACCGATGCCCCCCAGGAAAAGGTTTGCCTTCCTGGCTGCGAGGGCACTTGGCAACTACCACGTAACTTGGGTTTCAAAATACTTGATGCTGCTATGAAATAGTTTCTGGACATCTTGAGCAGAAAAATAAAGATGGTACCTGAGACAAGGCAAATGCACATGAATTTGTTCCAGCTGTGTACAATCCCTCTGCTGTTGGACCACGCAGTTCCCTACCATATGAAAGGATTGCAACCTACACTAAGTATTCACTAGGGTGATTAACATTCTTCATACCACACAAGATCTCCTTTATTCTGTTTCTAGATTTTGGATGTTATAGAAACGAATGCTGCCATGAAAGGTGACTTCATTAAAGCATTGTCCTAGGGTGACTTTATGATGTTAGTACCCCCAACTGTATGTTCTGTTTAAGCTGGAAATTAAGTTCTGCAGCTCTAAGACTGGTTCTGAGAGTGAAGGGGGAAAAAGAAGAGTGCAGTTTGTTAGCAGAGACTGCACTTGCTCCCCCTATCCTTCTCCTGGACTGTGCTGTCTGCAGCAAGGACAGACAGCAGGAGAGAGCTCTCCTTGGCTTATAGTTAGTTTTTTTAGCTAGCGGAGGCAGAGAAGTTCCCTGGCTTCTGTGGCTTTTCTTTTTCTTGGAACTCATTGGCCCTGCTCTGGAAACCCAGAAGAACACCAGGAGCTTGCACCTGTGTCCCACTTGGGGCTGGGACATGGCATTTTCCCACAGGAGGGACTGAGAGAGACCGAGCCAGCTGTGCTACACCCCACAGAAAGGACTTTCTGAATTTGCCATATCTTCAGAGCAGTGAGAGGTTCCATTGTTTAATATTATTATTTTTTCATGTTTGTGAGTACTTTGCTTGTTAAATAAACAGTTTTTCCCACTCTTCTTGAAATAGATTTTTTTTCTCCTGAACTGGTCGGGGGAGGGGCTGCTTGAATCTGCTTTCTAGAGGGATCCCTTCAGAGGTTTTCTCCCTAAATTTGCCCTACACCAGGACAAGTGTCAACAATTGTTTGAGCCAGTCTGTGGATATTTATAATATTTGCTGTTCTTTATAGCATTTCTACTTCAAAACACTCTTCAAATGATCTTATTCTTTTAAGATTATCAGAATATTTTCAACAGAACTATGATTTTGCATGTAATTTATTTTAAGTTCATCTAAAGACCTTAATGATTTCATTGGAATCTATTATACAATACAAAAAATTTCAAAACAATATTATTATAGTAACCTAATCATTATCATTAATAATGACCCCAAATTAACCTAAGATTTCTTTGTTATCCTCAAATAAATAAGTCCTCAGTATCTTCCCAGATAACATGCAGTGATGCTTAGAACAGCTTACTTATGCAAATTTAATGTGAAGAAGGACTTAACTCTTACAGTATTATCAATATGATTTCTAGTTCTTTCTCTGCCCTTTTTTCTTATTTCTGAAATAGGTGAGTATTGAGGAAAATTCTAGACCTGCAAAGAAATACTCCTCAATACAAGTTAAACAGTTATTTTATTTCCTCAAGGATTGTAGTAATTCAGTTTGGCAGACAAGGATCAGAGACTACAAACTGAGATTTCATCAATCAATGTACCAGAGACCCATGCAACCAACATACTGTGGTGCAGTCATGTATTTAATATATCCAGTACAAACTGTAACTGGTATCATACTGAGGAAACTTACTGCAGATATTTTCTTCCAGGTAAACCACTTGCTTCCCTTAACTTGCCATTAAATGCGGACCATCACTTCTGCCAGCAGGTCATCACAGTACAAAAAAAAATATAAAAAGACAGAATCTTGGGGGTTTTTTTGGAATGAGAGTTGCTTACAGAAACTCATGATATCAAAAAATGTCAGCTTACTTTCACAATTTAGTAGGCAACTATACCTTGCCTAACAGTAGCCTTACCCTGTAGCTGAAACTTAAGCAACAACACAGTTCTGGGCTATACATATTGTGTGTTACTGAGGGCAGGCTGTCACAATACCACTACCACTAGAGGTATTCTAAACACCAACACCAAGAAACAGAAGTCCTCCTTTTATGTCTTCTCTTTTCTGATTTGTCACTAAATGAGGTCACTATTTATACTAAATTAATTACTTGAATTGTATTTTTTCCTGGAAAAATACCAGACCTGCTGAATGACACGAAGGCTAGAAGGTGAGTGAACAGGGGAAGGAGAAAAACAAAATAGAACAAAGAGAAAATATGATGAAGAAAATGACTAAGATCTTCCTCTACTCATGCTAGCAAGCTTTTAAATATGGTCATGATTGAAAAGAAGTTAATGTCAATTTAACCAATCTGTTGCACTTCTGCTCTCTTCTTCTTCATATGTGTCTATATTTTGCCATCCTATCCCTTACTTGTACTTGCTTTGTGCTAGCATTGATTGTTCTGTGTAATCTCATGAAAAAAAAACAAAAACAAAACACATTTACTAGTTTATGAAGCTATGAAATTGGACTATAAATAAGCTACACTTACATGCATGTATAAAATCTGAATCACTACATCAAAATAGCAATTTTAAATTGATCTCCCTTTTCTAAAAGATGCTGCTTTATAAGCCTTCAAATAATTCTTCAGCTAGCTTGTTTAGCTCTTCTAGAGCAAGTAAGACCCAGAAAAAACTCATCAATGTTTTATAAAACATAAGAAATGAAACAAGCCTTTTTTTAATCTGACTGTGCTTTGTGGCAGAAGTGTTTTTCTGTGATTAATAACTAAGATCGATAAATCCATGTGTATCTTATTCAACATCTAAATTGAGAGATGAACAACCTGATTACAATTTATTTGACTATTACATAGAATCAAATCCATATAGAGATATATAATTTAGGAAACCTCATGTGCATTTCTCATAGACCTTACTACTCTTTCATCCTTTTTTAATTGAATGGACTTAAAAGCAAAAGGCAACAGACTCATACACAAATACCAAGACAAATATAAAAAGGAGGACAAGTCAAAAATGTAGGTGACAAAGGCATTTCTCATATTATAAGGGATAACAGGAAAGATAATATGGTTGATTTTTTGACAGAGAAAGTTTAGAAAAAGAATTAAAGACACTGCTAATACCAGGTATTACAAAAAAAAAAAAAAAAAAAAGGGGAAGAAATAAGATTTAGAAAGCAAAACCCCAAACAAACCAAACAAGCAAACAGACAAACAAGAAACCTTCAATGAAACCAAACCAGCAAGTTCCCATTCAATTTAGAAGTATAAAGCAAAGAACTGAGAGAACAGTGGTTGAAATAAATTATCAAAATAATTTTGATAAGAAATAACCACAGATTTTTGCTGCCAATTTTGGACTGTCTGAGTCCAGAAAAGAATAAGATAAATGAATGGTGGGGTACCCAAGTTTAGGGAAATGCTAAGTAGTGAATGCATCATTGCAGGACATTTACGGACAATATTCTTCAGCCACAGTCACTACCAACTATCATTACTGCAGAGCTAGGACTAGAAAAGAAAAACATATTCTGTGCAAATAGAAGAGTGAATATTAGAGTTCAATAACCTTCTAAAGAGTTTATCTTTTAATAATCTATACTATAGTTATTATTACAAATTAAAAAAAATTAATCTTTTCACATTTGTATGCTGAATATAAAAGGACTATATCACTCTTTTAAAACCACTTAATAGTTCTTCAAATTGCCTTAATGAAATAATAAATGAACAATTAAAAAAAGAAAAGCAACAGGGTATCTTGCTGCAGTGTAAACAGGTAGAAATGGCATAATTAATTTTCACATGTAAATAATGATCCACATAAATAATTTGAAGTTTCAGTATAAATTATCTTTGACAGATTTGAATCATTAATATACTTCTATCCAATACTTTTCAAACTCTAACTACTGGCTGAAATGATTAGAGCATATTAATATACAATCAACCAAATTTATTTTTCCATAAATCTTTTCCTTCAGACCCATACACCACACAGAAAAATACCTAATGTCTGCAAAACCAGGACAGGTATTTGTAAACACTGATGCACTACAAGTTTTCCTCAAATACAAATGTATTTTTTGGGCGAGTCTGCTTACTCAAAGTATACTCATGAAACGGAAGAAATACTCCACTACTCCAATGCAATTATTAAATTTGTCAACATAAATTACAATAGAATCCTTTTTTATTCACTGGGTCAAGATATCCATTTGCCAGTGTCTGTGATCACTGTAATAGCAAGGAAGAAAAGCAAGAGTGTTAAAAAGGAGTTCTGTTACATACAGCTTTCAGGTCTTGGTGCTGGGAGACACGTATACACTGTCAGAGTTACCGCTGCTCTGCTTTTTATTACAGCTCATGAGTTCTCCTCCCTTTGCACCCCAAACTGAACCATAAGGCGCCAGTGTCGCATGCTTAGCCCCGTCCTTCAAAAGAATCTATAGAATAAAAAACCCTACCCGCTTCTTGGGTTTTCATGCTAGAAAACTCAGAGTGAACATGTCCTTTTAAGTAACCACCACTCATAAGCTGCTTTCAGTTTTATCCATGGTTTCCATTATATCAGATACACAGATAAAGGAAAAATGAAGTCCAGGGATTTGGAAATGAAGTTTCCTTATCCCTGACCTCAGTTTGGCCACATTAGTTCCAAAATGTTCTGTTATGGCATCTGTCATTCCACTCCATCTGAAGGGAGGGTTAGAAACAGAAGTATTAGCAGTATCATATTCAAAAGCACATTTGTAAATACATTTTTTTAAACTCTCACCAGCCATCTCCAATATCTATTATATAAATATTAAAAAATAAACTCAGATTATGTTTTTACACCTGCCACCACAATTATGTTATGGATATAGGATACATTTTCAAAGTACAAGGAAAATGTAAGCTTCTCTTGAGGTGTCCATGTCTCGAGCAATGAAGAGGACAAATAAGAGGTCAGGACAGACAGAATAAAACCTACAGTTACAGCTTTTTCAGCCAAAGAAATTATATGTTCTTAAACAGTACTAAGAATCTACTAGTCTTAATTATTCATGCCATAGAAACACTCAAAATAAGAGGACCAGAATGATACCTCAGAGGTCACATAATGAAACACCACAGCATGAAATCTGAACAGAGGTTCAGGGACCCAGAGACACTGTGCTGGCCTTCCACTCTTATCAACAGACACAACGAAGCAGCCATGCATTCCCACTCACACTATGACTGCAGAACTCTTGCCAGTCAAAAATCTGTGTGAGCCCTGTCCATCTCCTTGCACTAATGGAGAATGAAAATTTAAGAAGTATTTTTCTAAACTCCAAGCAATCTGAGTAACACACAACATGAATTCTGAATATTCAAAACAAAGAAGTTGTAAAATCTTGTATAAATGTAACTCATGGATCCATCTTGTAATATTTCTTGGGAAAGAACTTCTATCACTGCCATGTCACAGTGCTTAAAAATACAGTTCAGATATTCTCCATTTTCTATTCATGCTCGATTTCTTTTTTTGCAAGCACTACAATAGCAATTTACGAATTTCATTATTTAAATTTTTGATCTATTTATTCTAATATTTTCTTTCGAAATAACTTACACATCCTGAAAGCTTCAGTCTGGCAAATCATATGTTCACAGTTTGGTGGTTTGTTCTTTTTGTTTTTTTTAACAGAGTACTGAAATAGAACACTTTCAATTGTTTATTTCTCTTTTATTTTCAAACAACAAACACAAAATATTTTAACTCCACTACCAAACGTTCTGTTCACTTTGTAGTTATATAATCTTTTATTTCAGTTACCTTTAATATCAAAAATGCCATTCTAAATTAAAATATTTCTTTGATTTCAATTCTTCATCAAACTCATTTGCAAGTCTTTGAAACTTCATTTCAGCAAATTTACTGTTACCCAAAGTTTACCCAAGTTTTCTTAGCTGACTCTCATCCACAAATGTGACAACTGTAATATCTATTTTATTATCCCACTGGGTAATGATGAGCAACAGAATTATTCTGAACAAGAGAACAGAGGGATCCTTTGAACACATTCTGAGAATAATAAGAATGATACAATATGGTTTTCCAACCCAAGAGTGATACTACTGCCTCCTTGAAGACACCCACTTTCCCATTATTGGATTGTTGTCTTATGAAACTTTCCTCGGGAAGCCTGGAACAGTAACAAAAGCTAAGATACAGAAAAATCCCTTCTTTTATAACTGTATGTCCGTTCCTCTGGTCAGAGCAGGAAATCATCTTTTAAATTTTTTTCCCCCACATATATACAAACAGACTATTTTATAGTTCACAGTTAATGTAGAATTTCTACCACTTCTGTACATCTGTCTCTGCTAAGGAAATTCACAAGTTCTAATAAGTTCATCTCAGGGATATAGGAAACATGAACAAATACAATTACTTATTTATTTGCCAAACCATTCACCAGATTATTTTGCATTGTCTATGCAAACTAAAACCTTAAAACAGTTTCTCTGTGTGAATTAAACCACTGTGCCTAGGTAGTTCTTCAAAGAATTCTTCAGTCTGCTCACATTCCAAATTGATGTTCAATGTGGAAACCAACTATCCTAAACACTGTCTATTTCACACACCACCAAGCTCTGTAAACACAGGGAGGTGAATCACGAAAATAGTGTACAAAAAACTCTGCAGTTTAAGCAAACCGTCTTGCTTCAGTTACTAGAGAGATGATATAAATGTACCTTATGAGTCAGCCACCAGAGACGAGCCAGGAGGTTAATCTTAAAGTGTGCATAAGAATTAGATTACCAAACAGAGCTTTGCAGATTGACAGTTGCACAAAACCAGACAAGCAAAACCAAACCAACTTATTTAGCTACAATTGCAGCCAATACTGAAATAACCTTAAACACTTAACGAGATTATAATCTGTGGGATGTGAAGGTGGGGAGCAGGGTGCAGAGAGGAAGGAAAAAGAAATTTTTTTAATTGACTGAGATGCTTGCATGAAATCTACACTGCTTCCATGTTTTCTATGTACCTTGACTGAATTCAGCTTTCCTAGGAATTTCTGCAACATAGCACTTTGGCACAGGCAACGATGAAAACAATGGCCAAGGATATAGACCACTGCCCTAGAAATAGGACCAGAAATAAATTAATTTAGCAGAAAAATTAATAGCTTTTTCTCAATTAACACACAATGGTACAGTTCCCACAATTACTGCCTATGCACCAAAATTATGCTTGATATTACAATTTCCAATGGGATGTGCTAGAACTAAAAAAATGCATAGAAAATCCAAAAAGCATTTGAGAATATAATTTTTATGGTGTATATACCACTCACAGTTTTGATTTTACAGTTCCTTTTTCAACCACAATTGCAAAATGCAAATGCAAAAAATTGCAAATTTTATAAAAATTATTTTAAAAAATCCCTAACAACCTACTAAACTGTCTTTCCAACTTTATACATTGATTTAGGTGTCTTGGTTGTGCTGACAGTAATCTGCCTTTCATCTTTATGAGACTGACACCCAGTGAGAAGTAGAACACTTAAAGAAGTTCCTTAACAAACACTCCATTATTGATGAAAGCTCCAGGTATTAGATATTGAATATCTAGAAAACCAAAGAATAGAAAAAAAAAATCAATAATACAAAGATAAATGGAAAGCTAGTAAACACAGGAATATAAAAATAATTTTAAAAAAACCCCAAACAAGTTGTATTAACTGAAAAGTAACATTAAAATGGAGCAAAATAAACATGTCATCTGAACATAGTATATCCTAGGTACATGACAATCCCCAAATAGTGGGAGCAATGTATTTGCTCAGTGTATCACTTCCTTAAAATGAACACTTGAACTTAACACTTCATAAAACTAAAGGTGGTCTGGTGTTAAATCATTTTTCACATGTCGAATTATCAGCAAAAGTGTTCAGTTAATGAAGGCAGAAGTTACAGAAAAGGAAACTGTAAACTTTAGGTTCTAACCTTATCTAATTCTCTCAAAGGCAAAATCCTTTCCTGTGGTCCTCCAATCAGATTTATCCTTACAAGAATATGGTTTCTCTCCACTGACAGACCATCAATTATAAAAACTCTGTGGAAAAAAACCCAAACAAAACACAATAAACCTCCAAAAATTAGAAGCTTTGATTTTCTGACTGTTTAATTCAGAAAACTTAAAGAAGGAAGAATATTTTGAGAAATATACCAGAGTTAAAACACAGCCTGGAATACATATAGGTATAAATAAACAGAAACATGAAGCATTTTGAGATGTCTCCAAGCAATGTTCTAACTTTGTCCTTCCCCACCTACTACTGATTAGAAAAAAATGAGCAATTACTGGACCCAAAAGAGTAGAAAATCTCACAAATTTTCTTCGTCACATAAAAATTATATAATTAGGGCAGTGACAGTTAATGGACCATCAAAATTTGCTCCTTATTTGGCCTACCAGTATACTTCTGCTGCCACAAATAAGCAGTGATTCATTATTTGAAACACAGACAACTTGCTGTCTGAAGTCACCATGCAGCCCAAGGTACAAAATTTCTGAAGGCAGTAAAATTCAGTTTTTATTCACCAAGTTTTTAATAAAAGTTTTGCCTTAGTAGGGAAATAGCAGGTTTCATCTTTAAATAGTAAATAACCATCATCTTCACCCACACTGTTTGACTTACATTCTGTAATGGTCCCATATAACAAACAGTAAGAGGAGAATACTTCAAACTCAGCATGCCATGAGAAAGGAAAAAATGTCAGTAACTAAATGACTGTCTGCTTCTGTCCCAGAACCATTCTTTCCCTTTTAAAAAGATGCACTATGCAATTTTATTTAGAAGACAGAAGTGAAAAGTCACAGAAGCTGGAGAGTTAACTAAGCTACAAATAAACTGCTGGAGAGTTGACAAAGCTACAAACCAAACAATAACAATAACAGCAAAAACACTCCCCCACAAAAACCCCAAAGTACTGATGATGCCTTTGATTCATGATTTATATTAAAATAATACCTTGATTTTATATTAAATATATATCATTAAAAAAATAAATTAAAAGGCATACTTACATTCACAAGTTTTAAACACTTTTAGTTTAAGAAGCAAGAGTAATACCAACTAAAAAGTGGAAAAATAATTTTTTTTTTATTTCTTATACTTTTGGAGTGAACATGGGATAAAGAGAAGGCCATTTTATCTTTTCATAATTTAAAACTGCTGACAAACCTGAATGTAAGGAAACTCATGAACATTAGAAGCCAGCTTAAGTGAAAGCATTTGTATGTTTAAAGCTACTAAGGCATGCATGAATTTGCTCTCAGAAGAAGAGTGTGATAGTTAAAATAACATTTACATCAACCACTTCTTACCCTGGTCCTTCTGAAGTTTCTGTGACATTTTCCTCCTGAGCAGTTAGTAAAACCTGTGACACTTTATACTGAGACTCCAAGAGTAAAAGGGTATTGAGCTCACAGCACAGCACATTTAACAGCCTGCAGGAGGACACATTGAAATGGTAGCACATCAGTCAGGACTCCAGTAATGCACAGAAAGACGAGGGTGAACATGTTTATGAGGTCTTGCAATGGAAACAGAGGGGAGGAAAAAACAACAAAAAAACCCACTTGAAGTGTCTGAAAAAAACCCAGATACAACTAGGTCAGGAACACTCTTTTACATCCTTTTTAACCACTCAAGTGGCCCAACCTTAAGCAAATAGAGAATGCTTCCCAACAGTTTTTTTTTTTTGTGTGCACTGAACAATAAAGAGAAAATACCCACTGGTCAGCTTAGTCTGCTTTTGAATTTACACCACAGTGTAACAAAAATGATACAGGCTAAGTAAGACATTCCATGTGAAATGCAAAGAAATTATACAATAACAGGCTGGTAAAGCAACTCAGAATTAGATTGTCTGAATGGGTGGGAAGGCAGGGAAGTAAAAAAAAAACTTTCCTTTAGAAAAGAGGCTTTTAAGTGCTTACGTATAATCAAATTTAACACAGATCAAAAGCAGTAAAAGATCCAACACGTAACAAAACTAACAAATCTGCTGGGTTGGTTTTTTTTCAGAGAAACACAAATTGTAAATGAAATTAATAGTAACAAGTGCACAAGAGAGTACATTATATACCATTTTCTTCCATAACATTGGGGCAAATTAACAGGGTAAGTACTTCAATATATTTTCATATAAATCTGAAATAAAGCAATCCAAATCATATTACTTTTTCTTTTGACTAATCTATTCATTCTAAGACCACAATAGAACAACTTCATTGAGGGTTTTCAGTTCAAGGAAAACAATGTAACTAAACATTCTTGTTACTGGTTTTATTTCCTGTTATAACAGTCATAAAATGCAACATAAATTAAGGCTGATCAGCATTATATTTTTTATTCACATAAGATTTAATATCTATAATTTTTATGATTATTTGGAAGAAAAAAACAGAAAAGAGCACTGAAACCATTATGAAGATGGATAATTTTTTCTGTTGAGTACAATAAATGGCAAAGACGTGTTTCCAGCAATTAAAAACCACCTGGGAAAAGACTAGAGCTGAGAATGCTTTATAACATCTCCTCTGGTAGGCAAGGCAGAGCAAAAAAAAACCAAAAAAACAAAAAACCAAGACCAACCAACCATGAGCAAATAAAATTAGGTAGAAGGAATGGTGGTAGAATAAGTGACAAAATATCCAAGATCTAGTATCAGCAGCTGCTGTTTGGGCATTCAAATGAAATTTTCACCTATATAGAAAAATACATTTTAAAATGTATTTCGTTAAACGTAATATTCCATTAATTACCTTCTAAAGTCATAAGTGTATAGACTAAAGTTTACAATTAAAAAAACCAAACAAACACATTTTTAGTGAGTATACCATGCTTGAATACAGCTATGGAGTTTTTTTATTTTTTGTTTGTTTTTGGACCATAAGAATTGGATCAGACTCCCATCTCAACATCTCATCTATAAGAAGTATACACTTATGAGAATGCATAAAAACCTTTACAGATATAACACAATAAGATTAAAGCATATATTTTTGAGATATGTTTAAACAGTTTTTTTGGAAAGCAGAAGACAGAATTCCCAATCTGAATACTGTTGAAAATTGGAATATATACTTTGATGAAGTTCTTGTACCTGGGAAGTATACCCAATGCAATAGTACAGGCTGGGGACCAATCAGTCAGAAAGCAGCTTTGCAGACAAGGACCTGGGGGTGATGGTCAGTAGGTTGAACATGAACCAGAAACATGCCCTTGACGGCCGACACCATCCTGAGCTGTGTAATGAAGAGTGCTGCCAAAAGTCACTTTTTGGGGAGGTGACCCTGCCCCTCTCTTGGTTCTGGAATGTTGGGTCTAGTTCTGGGCTCCCCAGTGACAGCATGATATAGGTGCACTGGAGAAGGTGCAGCAAAAGGCCAAGAAGATGATTAAGGCTTGGGCCATCTAACATAGGGAAAACTTGAGAGAGCTGTGACTGCTCAGCCTGGAAAAGAAGATCCTCAGGGGAGATCCTGTCAGTGTGTACAAATATCAAACAGGAATGTTTGAAAATTGAGTTAGACTCTTCTCACTGATAGCCAGTGAAATGAGTAGCTGCAATGGGCATAAATTGAAAGACAAGAAATTCCATTTTAATATACTGTGGCAGTGGTAAAACAGTGGAACAAATTGCCCAGAGATGCTGCAGGATTGCCAGCCTTAACAATATTCTAAACCAGACGGGACACAGCCCTGAGTAATGCTCTGTAGTTGAACCCACTTTGAGCGGAGCAGTTGTACTACACAATCTTCCATCTCCCTTTCAATTCTGATTATATAATTCTGTGATCACTACTAATAAGATATACCATACATCCAGGAACAAACTGAAATGCATATAAAATAAAAGATTATCTGGATGCAGTCTTTTATAGAAGAATAATTTTAAAGAAATTCAGAAATATAAAAAGACATATCATAGTTGTGAAAATATGCTAGGAATAAGTAATTTTGTTCTGAATTCTGCATTTCCTGCCCTATCCGTCTTTCTTAAAAGGTGCTCCCTGAATTCTACCCCTTCAACTACTATTTCACAACTAATATTTCACCGTAGAAATCCCTAACCTAAAAGAAGGCATTCTAACTAGTATTTTGTTCCATAGGCTATCTCCTTGGTTTTGTTATGTGGGATTATAATGACTTCTTTAATTATGACAGAACAAAAGGTCCTTTGTGAGATATAAATCAGGTAGTAAATAAACCTTGCCAATTTTTATGCCGTCTCTCTAAATTTTTTTGCCTGAAAATAATTAAACTGCCCTTGATTTACTCCAAGTAAAAATGTGTATTATGAAGACAGCTTATGAACATCTCAATATTTTTTCTATGAGTTCCTTTCAGGAACACAAAACAGTATGTCCTTTGTTCTTCTTCCCAATGTCAAACAACGTTTCTCTCAAACAGGACCTTTATTACGGTAAACCCAGTTCTATTTTTCTGCAGTTCTCACTACATCACCATACACTAGTCTTCCTTACTGCAATAATACATTTTCTTTCCAAAGCCACTTTGATGTTCTGTCCTCAGTTCAGGCATATCTGCTGATGCTCAGTGGGTGGTGAAAGATGCAAGATACTATTCTTGAACACAGCAGTTGTAAGAGTCTGTGGTGGGTTGACACCAGTGAGTGACTAAGCACACCCCCACTTCTCACTCCCTCGCCACCTGTGCCTGGCCAGTCTCTGACCAATGAGACCTACAAGACTAACCTCCAAGCCCCTCAGTTTTTATTACTGAGAGGGATGCTATATGGTATAAAACATTCCTCTGGTCAGTTCAGGTCAACTGTCCCAGCTGTTTTCATTCCCAACCTCTTGCCCGTTCCTACCCTACTTGCTGGGTAATGATGATAAAAAAGAAAGTCTTGTTGCTGAGCAGTTGCTTGCACAGTGTCAGTGGAAACATGCTGTGTTATCAATACTCTTTTAGTCCCAAATTCAAAACAATTCAAAACACAGCACCCCTGTGGGGTGCTATTAAAAAATTTAACCCCAGTCTGTATGCAGTCAAGTGAAACAAGATAAAATTTTATGCTATAAACAGCACGAAATTTCCATCATACAGAAAAAAGAAAGCAGCCCAATCCAAAGTAAACTGTACTACAATCTCAGTAGTAGATGTGCGAATGCAGCATAAAATGGCCAGCTAAACACAAAATGCTTGCATCTCTGCTATAAGACAGTGTACATGACGCTGAAATAGAGGACTAAACTGGTCTTTTTTAGTAAAAGGTTTTATTTTGGCTTGTAGTTACTGACTTCTATAGATGACAGCATCTTCTATAGCACGATATTTGTAGAGAGCTCAGCTGTGGGACAAGGTAAGGTGCTTTTTTTTTTTTATCTCTCAGGAATAAATACAAAAAACTGAAGAGCGATAAAACAAGGACTGGAACCTCTTTGCAGTAGCAGGACCTTCTTTTCACTAAATGAGTATGTACAATACAAGTGAAATCCAAAGCCAAACTTGCATTAAACAACTCCAGTGTCATCATCATGGGGGACAGCCTCAAAACATTTAAGACCAGAGCTTATATTAATAATTTGATTCATTCTTTATTATGATTTGAGTAAGAGCCTAAACTTCAATAAGAATGTGGATCCAAACAGTGAATGGCATTATTATCAAATGCCAGACCAGGAGACAAAGGCAATGGCTAACAAAAAAAAAAAAACCCTAAAGAAGTCAAAAGCCACTCAGTGTTGGAACACAAAGGGCATTTTGAAGCTTCAGCCTTGCACACTGCCTTTGCAAACTGAACAAAAGGCATTAGCAATGAGCAGATAGAGGATGCCTCTGCACTTGGTCTAGCTAAAGGATTGAGGCTACTAATTGTTCCACTGAGGGCAGTGCATGGTTTTGAAAAAAAATATGAGTTTCTGGATACAAAAGTTACACCTTTGGTGCCTGAGGCACTGGAAGCTACTACCTCAGGGCAGTCATGTTTCTCCCAGGAAGGAAACTCAGGGACTAATGCATTCCTTACAATGTTTTTCACATGAAAAGATTTTTGAAAGAGCACCTACACCACTTCAGCTACCCATTGTACCTAGAAATGACATGTAATGTGGTTGCTAATGATAAACTTTCCCTAGGTAAACAAAAACGCTTTTCACGAGCATCAATTGCCAGCCTAGAGGACCCGGAAGTGAAGGGTTTTAAATTCCCTCACTTAAGTAAAGAAAAAAAATTCAACCAACAAGTGACATCTGATCACAGAATCTACTGCTCCTATTTTATTAATAATTGTTTTAAATGAATAAACCTAACAAACTGCTATTAACATACAAATTAGCAAAAAATGGAATTAACTGTGTAACTACATGATCACAGATAATGTGGAAGCAGTCTCACATAATTCTGTTGCAAATCCCATCACTAGTAGTTACTGCTAATCCAAACCCTGTCCCCTTTTACCTTTGGATTCTTCTACTCATAATGCTTTTTAATAAAGAGAAAGGAAAAAAGAGACTAAATATAAACAGAATTGTGTTGCAATCCCTGAACTCACACATTCCCTTAATTAACAATACACACAATGCAAGTACAATTAAGGAATGACCTATTTTATATGCTGAGACTACGTCACTATTAAAATGCAATTATATAAGAGGGGGGTGTTTATAATGCAGTAGAAAAAAGTAATGGAGAAGAATGCAGGGGTGTTTATTATTTGTATTTCCTAAACTCACAAAGTTATCTTTCGCCTATCACATTTATTTTTCATTTAATTCATTCACCTGGATTTCCCAGGAGTGCTCTGGATGAAATTTTGACAGATACGCACTGCTTTAAGGCAAATTTCAAGATGCTGATTGATTTTGATGTCGGTATAGTACAAGGCATTTAAATTTTCTCTCCTAAATCTTTCTCTGATAGATTTTTAGGGCAACAGAAATAGATACAATGCATTTTTATCATTTTGTGCACTCATTTGGTAAGCAAGAAAACATAAGCAAAAAACATATTTACCATGATATTTTATATGACAAAGAAAATGTGACCTAACAGTGTCAAAATCTTTATTACACAAACCTGAGAATAACAAGCCAATATTATTTTTCTATTTGCAGCAGACAGGTGCTTTACAATCCTGAGGCTGATACACATGAGCATATGACTTAGACTAATATTTACAATTTTCTATAATTCCACAGAAACAGAAATGCATTTATTCACACCGAGTATTGTAATAAATACTGGGTTTTCAGCCTTGCCTTACAGAAGCTTAAAATAAATCTATTTTTCATTGCAGTTCAAATTACACTTCTACAAAATGGGTTATCTTCAGATATCTCTAATGATAGGCAAACACATTGTGTCTTTAAAATTAAACAGTCGTAATTTGCATATCTGAAGGAAAAGGGTTTACCCCGTGAATGTTCCAGGTATTGCCCTGCAGGCCAAACTCTTTAACAGAGTGCTCTCCTTGTTGCTTGATGCTCACTAGCAGAAGGCACCTCAGTGAACAAGGGTGGAGTTAACAAAGGTTCTTATGATTCAGCATATGCATACAAAAGATCTTTTGACTTCACAATATTTAGGAGTTTCATTGACTTATGGTCAAAATAAGCCACTGGCCAAAAAAATAACATAGCCAAAGAAAGAAAAGGTCTACTTTTCGTCTCTAAAGTATGCAAATGTCCCTGCCATATTATCATATATCCACAAAAAAGAGATTCCAGGCACAGTGTGTTACAAAAATACTCTATTAAATAAAGGGAATTTTTGAAAAGCTGCCTGTAAACCAACTCTTATCCCCTCCAATTGCCTACAGTCGATGCGTATTCTTGTAATATTGTTTCTCTTTTTTACTCAAGCCAACACTAATTCAGTATCTTTGAATTTATTTTGGGGTATTGACACTGTTTAGGGACAGGAACCTGATTATCAAAGGTAGAAATTTTTACTCTCCCACACTTTAATCCAGCTAAAAAACAGTGTCACTAACATTAATAGAAAACTTATTTTCTGAATAGAGAGAACAGCAATATGTAAATGCCTGAATAATGCCTCAGGCGAAGACTTTGAAAATATATATATTATGCATACTTTTTCTTGGCAGGCTGTAAAAACTCAAAACCCATTAATGTATTTACTGTACTGAAATACTAGACAAATCATGTTGATAAATAAAATCATTAATCTGAAAGATTTCTTTATTATAAGTTAGAGATTCAAAGTGCTTGGCCTTAAAAGGGAGGTGGTGAAGACTTCTAGTGTCACATTTCAAGAAAACTTATTTCTTATATGCAATATCTTTTAAAATCAGATCTATGGGTACACTTGTATCAGATAAATATAAAGCTGCTCATTAAATTAAGAAAATACTCTGTGTTTAGTATGTTAAAAATATATTGCTTTAATCACTGCTCTGAATTTCCTTTCTGTAGGATTTGTGCTCTGATGGCAAGTTTAGAACTTTCTAAAACAGAAAGACCACTGAGAATTTCTGCATTAGTTCCTGTGCATCCAGATTTTCAGCCTGTACAAAAGAGTGCCTGAGACAGCCTTCAGTGTTCTTTTATCAACTGATACTGGCCAACTGGGAGATTCTTGATTCTAAATAGAGTGTAAATCTGCTTTGAAGCTGAAAGCTGAACTGACGGTTTGAAAATCCTTCTATACACAAATTAGGAACTGTCTATATACTTACACACTTCTATTCCTATCTCCAACTTCTTGCCTAAGGTTTCCCTTTAATAAATAAATGATAATAATAATGATAATAACATCTTTTCTTTTCCAGTTAGCTTAAAAGGACCTTCAAGTGAACAAATCTTGTCACAGAAACACACAATAGATTCAATTAATGGAATACCAGATCACTGTCTCTGACACTACTGAAGAACCATCCTAGCCCAAGATACTTCCGCGAACTTTACAAAAAAAACCAAACAAAAACCAAACCAAACCAAAAAACCCAAACAAACAAATAAAACCCCTAACAAAACCAAACAATAACAAGGAGAAAACCAAAGGAAGTACAGATTTGAAATTGGCTACAGCTTGTGGTAGAGCTGAGTATTTCACCCTTGACCACACAAACCCCAATCTATATGAATGCACCACAGAGAGTGTTATTTAAAGACTAAGAGATATTGGCTATGCACACCATATCTAGCTTCCCTATGTTTTCCCTTTGATTTCTACTGCATGCACACCACTTTACACAGTAGTTAAGCTTGAAAAGGGAAATTGACAGTAGACCCTCTACCAGACTGTCCTTCAAAATTGTAATTCAGAATTCATACTTATTCAAAATGAAGAAAACTATCCACCAGAGAATGCAATAATAACACTACAAACATTAATATATATACCTGTGCATTCTGTATTAAACAGACTGTGGAAATACCTATGTATTTTATATTCAATACCTATGTTTTATATTCAATTACACAGCTAATAACCAAAATAATTTAAAACACTGAAGCTCAGTACACACATGAAGGAAAATGTAGGTCTAAATTGCAGAAGTTGTATCAATCAAGAAAATAAATGCATAAATGTTTTGACCAATAAAAGCAGGACCTTACAGTATAACCTGCAAGTTAAAGAGATCTGAAGTTCAGCACTCAGCTCTGGGTGGGCCACATATATAAATATAGTGTATGGCTGTGTAGCTCTGTGAACAATTAAAAGAATGTGGATTTGGCTGTACTATCAAGGGATTAAGTTTAGCAGAAATGTTTCTAGACAAATGCTTGACAAAATCATACTGTTTTTTGATGCTGCAATTATCACAAACACCTAAATACTTAATTTCTACATAACAGCAAAGAGAAACGTAGATCTTTTCTCTAGTTTCCACATTTTCAATCAGTTAAGCATCTAATAATATTTAGTCTATCTACTGCTGAACTTAGAACTCTCGACAGAATTTGGTCAAGGACACAAGGCATGGTTCATTTTATAGAACATGGATGTCTGCAGTCAGCAGCATTCACAGGAAAGATCACGGAACTTTAACAGTATACCTCTCATGTTCAGGTAATACAGCCCATGGTTTCTTGCAAGTCTTAATACTCTAAATAAATACTCCAAAAACTGTAAATCCTGAGTTAGAAGGGATCCATTAGGATCTAGTCCAGCTCCTGGCCCTCCACCCCAAGGACACTCAAAGAATCACACCACGTGCCTGACAGTGTTGTCCAAAAGCTTTTTTGACCTCTGTCAGGCTTGGTGCTTTGACCACTTTCCTGGGGAGCCTGTTCCGGTGCCCAACTATCCCTTATTTTAAATTGTAAAACATCTCATTTTCTCTTGATCCTAATTAAATCAATGAAAGCTCTGTCAAGTTTTCTATGGAGTCAGTCTAATCCTAAATGAAGAACAATATTTTATTTTTCAAATTTTATCTTAAGACTTCTTCCTATATAAACCAGTGATCTGCTCCAAAGCAGCTTTTATAACTTCTGATTTATATGTCAAAATCACATATCTCCCAACTTCAATCTCTGCCATTGTTCATTTCCTCTATGCTCATCCTTGTCAACAAATTATACTGTATCTTATGGTTATTCATATATAGTATGAAATAATTTCACGGTGATATCAAAGAACAAATATGGCTGCAAAAAGCTAATGTTTCAAAACTTAATCAGTTAGACTATATCTTGCTCAAGCAAGGCTATCAAAGCGTCCATAATTATGAAGTACAATCCAACAGATTTTTATTTTAACTGTCTAAAATAAGTTCCTAACAAAAACGTAAATTCAAGAATTTATATATTCATCCTTGGAAAACAATAAAAATGCAGAAACTAATTTCTATGTTAAAATTATTAAGCACTAAATGTTAAAATACATGAGCATAACAGTATGAGTATCTTTTAATATGTAAAAGGTTCTTCAGGTTCTAGAAATATTTGGAATCAAATGCTATACTCAAACTAAGTTTTTGTGAAACAGGTGATAATTTAACAAATACTTAAAAAAACGATTTTAAGTACAGGGAAACCACAAAACCCAAACTGACATAAACATAGTAAAAATAATTCCAGTATTTTGGTGTACAGTGGATGTACAACTTGTTTTTCTACAGTCAACTAGGCAAAATAACATGCAGTTTCTATCACTGCTTCTCATATTACAATATATCCATTTAGAGATAATAAGATTAGATTCACCACTGTTCTCATTTTGTAGGCCATTTTTAATTTAATCTTCTTATGGTAAAAAAAGGGGGAATTTCACCTTCATACATAATAAAACCCAAACAATGTTATCTTGTCAGAAGTAACACATCCAAGCATATTATATCCTATTTAGTTAATGTGACCAGAGAATAAAAAACATGCCTCTTACCTCAGACCAAATATATGGGATTGTTCATAGTTGAATAAGGAATGAATTTTAGCTTCTGAGTTCAAAATTATAAGCCTGTCAATGATATCCTGTCAAAGGAAGAGAAATGTAAAAAACCATGTATGCTTTTATAATTTATGTATATCGTAATTTTATAGGGATATTTACTATTGAATGAAAACTATTATTGAAACACACACTGAAATTATTTCTGTAACAGGAGGCATTTTCCACACAAAAGTCAAAGGCAAAAAATGAAGGCAAAATTGGCAAAAATTTCCTAACCATGTAGAAGGTTAGGAAAAAAAAAAGTTAAAAAATATAAACATAAAAAACAAAATACAAAAACATCCTTACATATCAACTATCCTAGTTCTTTAGTATTGAACCACAAAATAAAAGTTAAAATGCTTTTTGTATGTTTGAAGTGTGTACATGTCTATATTAATGAAGAGAACAGCAACTTTTTTAGTGTAATAACCCTTTCTCACACTAATTAGTCCTACATGCTTGAAGACACAGCCATTTAGTCTCAGTTTAGCAAGGCTTGGCTCAGATGTTGAGGCTTACACCTTTCATCTTGGAGCATCTCATATAACAGACAATGACTTGTAGCTACTTCCCACTTCTTCCACAAAGCCAACCTAATTATCTTCCCCTCTGGCTCATTGCATATGCAAACTGCTTCTGAAGAAATTATTTTTTTAAAAAAACTAAGAAATTAGCAGAAACATTCAGTGATGTTATCATGTCAGAGACAGATTGCTGTGCTATGGTCAGAAGAAACAGATTACAAAATCCTTATGAGATTTATTTAATCTTGATTAAATATAAAGTTTTATTTTCTCCACATTTTAGACGTACACTTTCAGACACAGCACAGAGAGTTATTATTCACCTAATTAGATCAATAAGTCATTTCAATAAGATATGAAGGGAAAGTTAAAACCCATACTTTCATGAAATCAACAAAAACTATGTTTTTCAACAGAGAAAAGTAAAAATCATAAGCAAAACTCACAATACTAGAAAAAAAAATCTAGAACTTTTCAAAGTAAACTGTCTTCATAGAATGTACTCTTATTTAAAATGCAGCAAAAGCATATTTTTCGTATTAGACTTTTGGGGCGGTAGGGGAGACAGCTTTTTCCACATAGTATATTTACAATAAAATTCTAAATTAAAAAACACAACTTGGACCTCAAGGCTGTTCATAAAATTGATAATGCAAGCAATTGTTTATTTGGGATTTAAGATTTCTTTAGATATTTGTACATACAGAGAGTTAAATGCTAAGGGATATTTCTCTGGCATCAACCTCCTGTCATTTATAAATCAAAGCTTGGAGCTGCAAAAGAGTACAAAGAGCAGGCACAGTGAGAGGACTACTGAGAAAGGAGACTAAGCTCTGATTTGGGATTTTAGGAAGGAAGATAATTAACAAAGTCTAACACAGGATTACACCCAAAAAAAGCGTGGACAGATCTGCACAGCTCAGCTACAGAGCATAGTTTAAGTATTACACATCAGATGTCCATCTACCTGTTGAATACCTTAGAAAACCATTTAAGACTCCCCACAATCACTGAAGACAATCACCTGTTCTAATGCCTTTCAAAGCTACAGGTCTAGAGGATACCTTCCAAACTAGACTCCTCTGAATATATATCTACTGCAGAAACCTTCAAAGACTGGAGGCAGGCAGAAGAGCCCTCATTTATGTGTTCCACTTTCTAAAATAATTTTACATGCTAAACACAGTAAAGAGAAATTTTGCATGTATTAAGAAAAATTTCCTAAGGGCACAAATAAAAACCTGCTTAGTCTACAATTAAAAGTTGTAAAAGCTCAACTGATAATCTGTTCAGTCAATGATACAGCTAGTCAGATAAAAATACAAAAGAGGTTTAAATCCTGGGTATTCAAGAAATAAAGGATATATGAAAATTATTAAGTTCTGTGCATTAGCAATTATAGTTTAGCATAAACAAGTCACATTCTGTGGCAATGTGACACAATTCAGAAATAGAGAAAAAATAATGCACACAAAGTAGTTAGCAACTTCCAATCAAATCTTCTAGTGGCACAGAAGTTGCTTTAACTTTGCTTCCTGTAGTTACATCTTGTCAAAATCTTTTATCTTTTGGTTTCTGCAATCACTGCCCAAAAACATGGTTGTAACAAATCTATATATCTTCTTAACTTCAGAAGTTTTCTGAGTACTTAGACTCATCAGAGTACTTGGCTATTTCCTTTCTGTTATAATCTTGGATGCCTATAATCCACTGCTGCACAGTAGTTAACTGAAACAAGCCTCATCCAAAACATCTTTATCTCCTTGGGGAACTTTGAACAATCATATCAGTATTGGCATTTCTAGAAACCTATAAAATTTCATAAAAATACTCAAGCATCTCAAAAGCTAAAATAACACTGGCCTTCAAAAGTTACAAAAATCATTCTCGAGATCTACCACAATTTGAAAGCTCTCAAATACTTATCGTCTTCAGCACACACCTCTCTCACTCCCAGTTCTTTAAAAAACTTGATAACTCAACAAGCTATCCACTGGTGAACACACTAGCATCAAGTAGATTGAAAAAATGAAATTTATCACACAATTTCCTCCTGAAATCATCAAAACAGTATTGCAAAAAAGAACTCAAAAATCCCTTCCAAACATAACACATACTATTATGATAAAATATTTCTAAACAACTTAAAATATCACCAATTCAGAGCCTGTGCTAAATAAACACTTAAACCTAACAGCAATTTAAAGTGCTAACTCATTAGGAAAAAAAAAAAATTCTGATTTTACCTGCCACACAAGGTCACAAATTACTTGTCTGTGCTTTGTAGAGGAGAAAAAAAGCCGTAATTGACTGCAGTAGAATGATTGAATACAAAATAATACTAAATATGGAAATGGTGAAGCTATTTTTCTGAAGTATGTCTTAATCAGTAGCTTTCCAATTACTGATTTTTTCCTTTGTGTGAATCATGTGTCCTATTAAAAAATAGCCTGAGGTATGGGGCTTTTGTGTTCTCATTTTTTAAAATTTTTTCTTTTATTCTTTTTAAATCCACAGATAGTGTGATAGAGCAATGCTGTATAAAATAGAAGTACACATATTTTTCAACATTTTCCCGTATGTAACTGTATGCACACACAAACATGCTTATTTATGTTACTTTTTTTCTGTGGAAAAACACAGTTCTAACACAAGTCAGGAGATATGATCTTTAAATTAGGAATCAAAATTTATATTACCTTTAAAATTTCAAAATGAAAATTTAGGATAATATGAAGTGATACGTGCATATACTGCCCTCATGCTGCATATAATACAAAATGCAGAAAAATTCAAAAGCTTTTAATAAGAAAAAAGCCTATTCTTTTATAACCATAACATTTTCTCGGGAAAAAACATCTTCAGAGAAGTATTTTTCTTTCAAAACACTTACAATTATATCTGTGGGCACTTCACGGAATGAGTATATGGATTTATTTGGTATATCTTGTTTACTCAGGAGCTCAAAAACTGCTGGGTAAGTGAGCACGTTTACCAGAAACAAAAAAGACTAGAGAAAGAAAAAAAGGAGGGACAACAGGGAAAATTAATCAGTTAAATGCATCCAAGTAAGTGTTAACAATTATTTGCCATTTACATTAACTTTGTCCTTATCCTTTACAGGCTGAACTTAACATAAATAGATCTGCCCAAAATAAGGGTGCATACCTCAGTAGGCATCTATGCAATCTAAAAGGGCAATAGTGTCTGACACACTATTATCTAATATCTATTATGTATCAAATTGTACAAGTAATTTTGAAAATTGCAGTATTTCATTACCACATAATTCTAAAATCTAGAGACAAAGAACACTCTAAAACACATCACTCTTTTTGATTTTAGTTCAGTAATCTGGACATAAACTGATGGCCAGAATTTAAGACTTCGTTTTGTCATGATTGTTATTCATTATTTCATAGTTAATCCTTGGCATTTTCAACTGTCATGCAATACAAGAATCCTTTATCAGCCATCACTTAACTAGTGTATTATACCAATTTCAACACATGTGCCAAGAAGCAAGTATAGTTGTAATAAAAAATTCCAGAAAGATATGTATCATCCTATCTGAACCACAGCACTGGTTTTTTCCATATAAAAGCATAAGATTAAATAATTTCTCACCTTCTGACAACTTTGGTCAATAGGGTCAACTGGAGTTGGTCTGGGTTGGGTTATCCTCAAATCATCTTTTCCACACTCCAAAAGAGCCCATAATTCAGTTAGAAGTGCCTTTATAAAGCCTGAAACAAATGTTTGTTCTGAGTTTCCTATTAGAAATATTTTATACCACAATTCTAACCAAGATTCGCAAAATTCTCTATACTGAAGGTTGGAATTTCACAACACAGATTGCCTTAGGGTTACCATCCCTGCTATTCTCAATCCTTTAGTCAAAACTACCTTTCTAGAGCAGTCTGCTTACGTTCTATCTACAATCTGGAGCAACGGTTTCCAAAGACTATTACACTAGAGTAGGATTATATTTAAATTCAACATAAATACGCTTCTGACCTTCTTTAAAAAGTTAACTGCAATGGATCAAAGCATAGCGAGCATTGTCCCCCTGGTTCTAAAAATACAAATTCACAATAACTCATTAATAAATTAAAAGATACCACAGTGAAAAGGACTAGAAAAATCCCAACTTTAAGAGAGGCATTACTAGCTGAATTTAAATTGTTAAAATTTAAAATGTTAAATATTTAAATAGAAGAGGAAAGAGCCATCTAACTCTGAAATCTTGAAATGTAGGAGTTGAAAATCAATGCTGATTATTTTTGGTATATCATTTGTCTCTGATGCCAAAGGGCATAAAAGGGCCATAAGAAGCAATTTAGCTGAAAACTTCAAAACAGGACAGATGGGTAACTCCTCAGTAGATCTGCTCCCTGCTTTGTGAAAAATCCCAGAGGCATAAATAAGAAACTAATCAGTTTCCCTGACTGGCAGAATTTGCCTGCCTTTCTGACAGTCTTTCAGTCAACACCAGCCACTTCTAGATACTCAAAGAGATGATTTGAAACTTTTGCACCTCATGGACTTCCTTAGCAACTTAAGACATTTCCTTCATTTTACTGATGAGATTCTAGTTTTTATATAATGGCTACCTGGACTGTTAATGATATGGTAACACAGCTGGGTTATCTGAGGTTGACTCTGAAGGGACTTTGTCTGAATTGACAATTCTTGCAGCACAATCTCATTTACATCTCACTAATGCGTAACTGCACCAATGACATTCAGGCCCTTGCAGTTCCTCACCCTTTGAGCAGCCAGTAACCATGGAAATGTACATACAAATTACAGACATCAACAGTTATTCATTCTGATCTGCAGATCAATAAGAAGCACCTGCAACTCACTTTTAAACAGAACAAATGTCTTCACACACATGCAGGAAATTTCTGGAAATCCAAACTAGTGAGATAAAGACTTATAATATCAGAAAAAAAAATAAAACATACCTTAAAATGCTGCATCAAGATTAATGAATAATTTGAAATCTGGAGATAATAAATTTTCATTAAGAAGAAATTAACAAACATTTTGGAGTTTTTGTTAATAGTGTGTAATTATTTTACACAGTTGATCTTTTTTCAGCATCTTTCTCACTGTCTTTTTCCAAAATGCAAGACTACAGCACGTAATTATTCATAATAACATCATTCTTCAATTTACCTGAATTCCGCAGAGCTACTGCAGCCATTGGTGTTGTTGCCATTTGTGTAACAATGATTCTATTACCAAAGTCTTCATATTCATTTGTCTGTTGATAAGAAGTATAAAAGTACAGTGTTAGTTATTCAGAAGACATGAAACTCTCAAACAATTGCTTAAATATTGATCTTTCTTAAACTTGTTTACAGAATTTAATCCACCTTATGTTTAGACTTGAACAGTTTGTAGATATCCTCTACAGACTTACCAGGGTCAGATTCCCAACCAAACATCTTTATCAAGTATATTACAAAAATTTAAACATAAAACAATATGGTTGAGACATGTAATATGAGCAAATAAAACCATTAGTATTATAATGCTTTTGTACTCATTCAGTAGGATGCCTTTGGAATTACTTTTTTTTTGTCCTAAAAATGCACATTATTGGATTTTTTTGTTTATATTACAACTTTTTCTAGCATATTTAGATTTCAACATGACCTACCAACATTGTCTAAAAAAATTTGCACTTAGAAGCAAAGAAAAAAATATTTTTTCTAGCATTTCAAACTTTATAGTGAAAAGT
>JANRGV010000062.1:62313977-62331424 GCA_024734035.1 Alethe castanea | reverse complement strand
ATTTTCCAACTGTAGACTCTCAAATCAAAAATTGGCATCTAAAAGGAAAAAAGAAAAAAAAGGAAAAATTTAAACACAACTCTTCACTCCATTTCTGTCACAGGTAATGGAAATAAAAGCCTCTGTAGTCACCATATCAAACTTATTGATTAATTCTGCCACTTTTTCATTTTAAATTCTATAAATATATCTATATTGATATAGATGTCATTAGAGTTACAGACATAAATATATATACATATTTTTATATTGGATCATTCAAATTATATTTGAAAATAACTGGCATGAAAGACTGCATATTTAAAAGTAATTAAGTTGTTTTATGTTTATGGGATAAAAAGCGAATTAAACCACTGAAATAAAAGTGAGCAGTTATTAATTTACTGCCTTATAAATGTGATTTACAAAATCAACAAGATTCTTCTATTAAACTAGTCAATTGTACTGGATCTATTGTTTCCCTTTTATTATTATCTCTATAAATTCAGTCTCAGAATTTCAACAGAATCTGCCAAGAAAAAAAAGAATTTCCTTCTCCATCAGTCTTAAAACTCCAGGAGAGATGTAAAAGAAAAGGCTAACAATTGCTAGTCCAGCCATTAAAATTTTATACTACTGCTTGGAAAGAATGCACCATAGTGTAGCAAAAACAGTGAAGATATTTTATAAAACTCCAGGAGTTTTAAAATTGAAAAATTACAGAAAATTATTTTGAAAGCAGTAAGATGATGGAGTTGACTTTCCTGTAATAACTTCTTGATTCTTAAAGTCAAGAATATGTAGATTACTTCAGTTTATATTTGACTACCAAGTGAAGAAATAGCATATTGTAGCATAAACTTTTTTTTTTATTCCACACATTCAGTCTACTTCTCTTGTATGTGTCAAGACAATTTGTCTAAATTATGTTCTATGTCATAATAAGAGATTTTAATGTGGAAATAAGTCTTTTGTACAAAGTGCAAATGCTATGTTTTTTAGAGGAAACAACCGGAAATGTCCATCAAAAGCTTTTAACACTCTGTGATAAACATTAAATAGAGTAACAGACTGATTTGAGTAAGACTGATGAGTTACACAATAGCAAAGCATCAAAGAGATTGCTGAGTTACGTAAATTACATCATGAATCGAGGGAACTAAGCTCCTTAATTCAATAAAAGTCCTCAAGTTTTCAGTGCATGGAAGAACATAAGTTTCAAAACCAACATTCTTCGATGAGAAAAAAAATTGACTGTGATATAATTATGATTTTAAGTAATAATATATTTTATTTTCACAAAAATGTATGCCTTCATGGCAATGTTAATATATGAAACACTGAGAAATACCCACAAACTGGTGATTTAAGTATCTTCTGTTCATGTTCTACCCTTCAGGTATTTTCTGCCTCAGTTTACATTGTGACTCTTTTTTAAATATCTCATCATAATAAAAGCATACAGTAGAAACATACAAGAAGAAGGAAGAATAGCTGGTCCATTCTTTTTCCCTTGCATTTATTTTCCCTCCCACTGCCTCACATCCAGGAAAAAAAAACAAATTTAGTCTTTTAGTCCATTATTTGTTGCAGCTCAATCTGATCCCTCTCTAATAGATAAAAAGATAGTCCCATTTTTCAGTGTGAAGTGAATAACACAGCTACACTTTGGTTTTCCACTGTGAGTCCTAACATCCACACTTTAAACATACTTTTGTTTAAGCAGGATGCCAAAATTGAAGATTCGTTTGCTACCTTTACCTAAATTGTGCCAATGTTATTTTAATGATTTAAATGTTGGAATTTGCTTCCCTTTGAACTTTTTGAAAACTGCATTTGCAGAATCTGCCATCATTTCTCCATCTTAAGCAATTTTTTACAATACACAAGAATTTTGACACTGCATGTGACTACCAGAACAATGAAAATAGAACTGATGATGATAAGGGGATTAGAGCATCACTATTTATGAAGCAAGGCTGAGAAAGCTGGGCCTGTTCAGTCTTGGGAAGAGATGACTGAGAGGGGTATGACAGTATCTGAAAGGAGGAGGAGGTCAAGTGTCTGAAAGTGTCAAGAGGAGGGACTCAGGCTCTGCTGGGTGGTGCCAAACAAGAGGGCAAGAGGCAACAGGCAGAAACTGATGCACAAAAAGTTCCACCTGAACATGAGGAAGATCATGTTTACTTTGCAGGTGGCTAAGCACTGGAACAGGTTGCCCAGAGAGGTTGTGGTGTCCCCCACTGGAGATACTCAAGAACTCTCTGGACACCATCCTGTGCCATGTGCTATAGGATTACCCTGCTTAAGCAGGGAGGTTGGACCAGTGGACCCACTGTGGTCCCTTCCCATCTTACTCATTCTGTGATTCTGTATAACACAAAGAAAAATGGACAGAACTGTTGGATCCAAGCTCTTTCTTTCACGTAGAAAAAACACTGGACTAGTAATCAAACTGAAGTTGAAGTACAGAGACTAAACTTCATAACAAATCCATGTACACAGGTAAGACAAGAACTCCTGCCTGACACTTCTCACTATGGTCTCTTGAGAACATGTCAAAGTCATCTAACTATTTAACAAATAATTGCAATCGGCTTTTTTTTCTCTATATCTCCCACTTGACACAAACCAGTTTAACTAAAATTTAGTAAGAGCACAACTCAGGAAAATTTCCTTTCAAAATATCCCAAACCAAGAATGAAGGAAAGATCTGTGGTGGACAGTGGTTATCATGACATCAAGTGACTTCTACCATCAAGGACAATGAATAACAGGTCTATCAATGTATCAACAGTTCCTGTTTTAATCTTAGGCATAGAAATCTCAAACTTCTGCTAGGTTCACATTCAGAAGGAAAATTTCCAAGAGAACTTCATTTTTACAACATTTTCAAGTACTATTTAACTGCTTAAAAATAGTTAACCTATAAGAACAACTATTACACAAGGTGAACCTCTCACAGTAAGATTTTTTCGAATTCAAAAGCAAGATTTACCTTTTTCCAGGCTTCTGCAATAGATTCATGCAAGCCATAAGGAATTAGCGTCTGTAGGCCTTCACAAGTTCTGTACATTTGACGGCATACAAAAATGAAAGCTCCTTTAATAACTGGCATAAGCTCTGATCCAGATAAAACAGAAACGTTGTCATGAAGAAGTTTCTTTGTGAACTGAACAAGTATATGAGCAGCTGTAGGACTAGAAATAAAATAATACATTTAAAATTTTGTTTTGTAGTAGGCCTTAAATAAGTTTAGTCAGAGGATTTATTTCAAGTTTTTTAGCGGAAAATAAACCATGGAAAGAGATTAGGGGCCACTATGGAGGGACAAACTATATTGTAACTTGTAACATCAGTCAGAAGAAACATACAGCCAGTGATGTCACTTTGGCAAATAGTTTTATGCAATGCAAAAGTATACCCATTACCTTTCACAAAGCCCACAGGACCATGAACTACACAGACTCTATGTTTTACAGGAGTCCAGCTGGGAAGACAATTCTGATATTTCTCCATTTAGAAGACATAAATTCCAAAGAAACATTTTCATGACCCGCAGTTTAACTATTTTTAAGGCTCATCTCAGTTCTACTGCTGTTACAAGTTTTAGCATCAGCTAACTTATTCCACCCATAGGAACACACTGATCCAAAGTTAGGTACAGTGTTACACGTGACAGCTTCTTATACAAGATCTGTCTCTACTAGATGTATTGAAGTGTGAATGCTACATTAAATGTATTCTTTCAATAAATTTTTGTTTTTAATACTTATTCTAAAAACAAAGAAAATTGAAGAGAGGCCTTTGGTCTGAAAAGTAACACTAAGAATATAATGGAACTATATTCAAAGAAAGAAAAGCTCTCACATTAATTAGAAAAAGAAGAAAAACATTAAAATCTCCTTTATTATAAGGATTTCTTTACACTGTCATTTCACCTGGTTCCAACAAAAATATCTCCCTTAAACATTCTATAAAACACCTACTACTTTAACTTATAATCAGGTATTTTACCCAAACAAAACCAAAATGTATCACATTATAGATAAATGAAAGATGAGCAAACGAGTCTCATAAGAACAATGTAATTCATTGAAGTGCTCACTAATGTCGCCCATTAATGCACTCTTACGTGTCTTTGGAATTTTTTTCATTTTCTCCAAAAAGAAGAAGAGAAAGACCATCTTCTGAAGCAGCAATCCTTGCCAAAATATCAGCTACATCAAGTAAAGTGGTTTCAAGACAGTTTATATACACCTATTTGGAAGAGGGGGAAAAAAAAAAGGAAGCTTTCAATTAAATGCTTTTGTGAAAGCTGTTTTTTCAAGTCTGTCTTAGGTATGCAGAACCTGAAGGTCACCATTCTGATGACTTCTTAATGTCTTAAACATAGTAAGTTAACAGCCTGTGTTCAAATGTCATCACTCAGAAAACTTCATTATAAAGGGCACTAATTCCCAATATTTTCATAATCCTTATAGAAATGCATACCAAAAATAAAAAAGGATAAAAAAACTATTTTTATCAATCCAGAAAATAGTAGCTTTCCATAGAGAGTTATATGTTTTACTTAACAGTAGTTGTTGAGAACATCTAACTTAGAAGTTGCCAACTGAATTTAAAAATAAAAGTATAAAAATATCCAAAAGACATCAGGAAAAGCCAAAACAAATGAAAAAAATTAAGCAGTGTTTTTTTTCCCTAGGAAACAGTCTCACTACAGCACAATTTTTGCTATTATTCACAAGACTTCCATGTCAGACCAATCATAGCAACAGACTAAACTATTTAATGCACACTATGACAGTTAATGCATAAAATACCAGAGAAGCTACCATACTATATGAGTAAATAAATCTTCTACATAGAAAATATGGAAAAATTATAATATTCTATACATGTAAAAATAATTTGGACAATTATTACAAACCTCTGTGCCACTCAGCAAACTTTGAACAGGATGAAGCAGGGCATCTATCACTGCATCCGTATACAAACATTCAGCAGCACATCCCGTTTGATCACAAAAAACTTGCAGAATCTCCATAACAAGACTTTCTGGAGAATAATTGTCTGGTGAACACAATAAATATTTATTTATATTTTAACTTACACGAATATCCCTATATGACTTACGTAGTTGCTTCTGAATTATTATTAATTTTGTTCAGTGATGATTCAACACTAAGGGAGGAAGAAAGGGTAAGGGTGGAAGGGAAGAGAAAAACTGCACTAATAACAGACACAAATTAAAAATTGCAAAAGAAGTTATCATATGCTTCATTAAACCCAAATATATTAGCATATAAGGAAAATAAAGCATTTACCTGTTTCTGCTACCAAATCTGTCTTTGGGTAACTTGGAGAGTAATAAATAAGTTGAGCAAATAATACCAACACATCAGTTATGGATACACTATCTATTAAAAAAAAAAGAAAGTACTATGTAAATTAAAGACTAAGTTTAATTTTGCAAATATATGTAAAGAATTATTTGCTGTATAGAGAAATAAATTATGTACAAATGACAAAGAAAAGGACATACATATCTTCGGAACTCTGCTAAGGTATTTAATGATCAACATATAAGACTTGATCTTTCTCTCAATTTAGCCAATTGAAATTTTACAATGTCTTTCACTGCAACAAATGGCAGCCAACATTTGAAAATATTGAATATACATGGCTGTAGAAAAAAAAGCATTACTTTACTATTAGATTAAGTGAAACAACAGGTAAAGAGAGAGGCTGCCACACAGGTCTTTCTCAGGTCTGAAACAAAAATAACAAATGGAGCTAAATGCAAGATGGGAACAATTGCTCCAAGTTTAATGTAATTATAGTAATAAATCAGCCAATTTGTGATGAAAGAGTTGCTATCTATGAAGCTGAGAAGGACACTATAAAGAAGAGAAATGGCAAGGTTGTTACATTTTACAGGAAAGAAAACAGTAATAAGCAAGCACCATCCCTGGATGTCTGCTGGATGAGTGTTACACAGGCAATGCATAAATGACAAAAGTTGATGTTTCATTACTTCATTAGTTGATATCTCTCACAACTGCTCTCTACACTGAATCTATCAAGTCTTGGTCCTCTAACCAGAGGGACCAAAGCAGAGTCCCAGAACTAGTATCCAGTAATGTTTGGAATTCTACATTGAATAGAGACACTAAGGCAATGAAACGCTACAATTGCCCTCACACACTTCTGTTTGCCAACCCTGCACCATGTAGATTTCTCTGGCTGTCCAAGAAGAGCTTTTCCATCTCATATCTGGTGTCCTATTAACACCTCTGTTTCACAGGCACAGAACTTTTCTTCTACTTTTATTTTATCTTAATTAACAGATTAAACTCAGAGTACTTGTTTTCAATTTGCAATTAGCTTGAAATACTGACTTTTCTTTCACACCTGAAAAACAGTTTTTGTCCGTGGACATGTCTCTCTTCCAACCAATTACATCAAACAGTTTGACAGAAGCTATTACTCACACCTAGAAAAACAGAATCACTTACACACCGATGCAACTGTCCTTCAACAATAAATTAATATATTAAAACATATAAGCAATCCATTCAACCACATCCATCAAAGAATAAAAAATTTATGTGTAGATGCTCATATACAGATATATATATATATACACCACCTTTATGAAAGTTTCCAGGTCCAGAACTGGTGAACAAAGTATTGTACTTCAATGTCCACAATATCGCAGTGAAAATATATAAATATGTATCAAGAATGGATACAGTTTTTCTCAGCAGGTTCTATTTTCTTCAGCTCTCCCCCTACCTTTTTTATTTTTCAGCTGTACTGGAAAGAGACTCTGGCCTTGCTTATAGATCAACAATCTTCCTAAGAGGCACAATGAATGAACAAAATAGATGTACTGCAATTCTGGTCCAGTGTAAGAAAAATTCTGCATATCACCTGCAACAATAAAGAAAAAAAAATATAACTTTGCTCTTGTAGTTTACTTTACAGTACCTAACTACTTCCTGCAACACAAGCATTTTGTATACAAAGACAGCTTAAGCAATTAATAACTGCTATTAGTTTTCTTTTAAAAGACAGTCGTACAGCATTTGGGGAAGAAATAGAATAGATAGAATGTCTTCCTCTGCATGCTCAAAAACCCAAAGAGGATGTATGCACATATAATGTGACACACGCAAAGATACTCACTACAGTGCTGCTGGGAAAAGTCACTGACTTTGGAATTTTTATTAACTGCTGCCTTGCAAAATTCAAAATAATCAAGGCACTGCTGGACTGCTGCATTAATCTGTGGAATAAAGCACAAAATAATAAAGTACCTGATATTTCACAATTTCACAATTCACAGAATTCTCACTCTCTCTTGTATCCAAATACTGTCCTGTAACACAAGAACTTAAATATCCATTTCTCTTGACTTCATTTTTAAGTGCTTTGGATAGATTAACCAAGAGGATGCAAAATTTTACAAGGATAATAAAATATATCACCATTCTTACTACATTATCACACAACTAGCTCTATACACATAAAGACAGTCTATGAAAAAGAGTTCAGAGAATGTGGAAGTGTTTTGAGAACTCAATAGCAATCTGTGAATGCCCTATTGTCATTATTGTGTCCACATATGAAAAACTTTGTCTTGAATACACTTACTAAACTGTAGGTTTGAGTGTCAGGTGCTGCCAGTGCTATTACTGTTCTTGGTTGTGTATCACTGTCAAAGCACTATAATCTAATCAAGGTATATAAAAGTTTAAAAATTATAAGCATGGTTGTAGCAAGGAAACCCAAAGCACATTGTCTTAATTTCAGCTGAGATAGAGTTGATTGTTTCTATTTTCTTATGATCTGAGAAGAATAGTTAGATTTATTGCAGCTTGGAGCTGCCAAGATTTATTCATAAGCGTAAATACACAGACCTACACAATAAAAAAACCTCCAGCCTTAATCAGATGTTCACCCTGTGCTTACAAATTAGATTAGACTACCCTGCTCATGGACTTTCTATTGTAAACTCTTTGTTGCATGGATTATGCTTTATTCTGTGCACACAGATAGAAATGTTAAAGATGTCTTATAGCTGTCTGCATTCTTTTCTCCATCTTAAGGTTTTATCAGTCCCATATATTTTACATTTGATGTCATCTGTATGACAAGATTTTATAAAACATAGTCAAAATTTTATAAAACATAGCCAAGTCCTGTTTATATGAATGGATCTCACATATACAGCGGTCTTATTAAAAACAACGAAAATTCCACCTCAGTAAAGAGAGCTTCTCATACATAATATATGATAGGACTATCAGCTCTATTACTAAATATATTTTCCCAGTTTGATTTATCTTGCTGACTTTGAACCCTTAATGCTTCAGAGAATACAATGGAATATTTTTTAGCCTCTTTTCATCAAAAATCCAAATTTAGTACAGTGTATTTATGGTATTTATCATGCACAATTTGTCATTTTTATGCTTTTTTGGAAATAATTCTGAGTGAAACATAGCAAATTAATAAATTATAATCCAAAGTAAACACCTGCAATAAAATATCCAAATTCCCCTTACTCAGATCTGGCCATATACACTTCTTTGAATTTATCAGTGATACATTTAAGCAAAAAAAATTAAAAATCTAAAAGGCTTATCTAGCTGAAGAACACAGAACAGGTCCAACAAAAAAAAAAAATAAAAAGTTCCACTATGTGCATAAAAAGACTAAGTTGCAAGTAAACTTGCCTCAGTAATTCATAGAATTGTAGAATGGTCTGGGCTGAAAAGGACCGTAAAGATCATCTAGTTCCAAACAATGCCATAGGCAGGGACACCTTGCACCCCCATCCAACCAGTCTTGAACACTGGTTCAAGGGAAGGTGCATCCACAACTTCTCTGTGCAATCTTTTCCAGTGTCTCACCACTCTCACAGAAAAAGAAGCTCCTCCTAATATCTCATCTAAATTTACCCTGTTTCAGTTTCAATTAATTACCCTGTGTTCTATCAATAAATTTTATTTACAGACAATGGTTGAATATATAATCAATAAAGTATATTAACAGAAGTACTTACCAAGGATTTGTATTTCCTTTCCAGAAGCCTAAATACCACTCTTCTGCTGTAATATGCATGCTTGAATGACAAAGAAGATGTAATGTCAACTGCAAAGGAATGTTCTGTTTTTTAACTAAAAAGTAGAAATTATCCCCGATTTTGTTCTAGTAGGGATCCCACACACAGTACATATTCAATGTATTGAACTCCAGCCTGAGTAAGCCCCAGTATTATACTCAACTGAGACTTTTGTTTGCAGTACATTTATGACCAAAAAATCCTCATTACATCATTAGAAAAAAGTGTAGTAGAACTCTTAGGCAAAACAGAAAACCATTAAGTAGACTGAAATGCCAAACTACGCATTTTGAAATTGCCAAGTAAATCCTAAATTCTAAGTTTATATACAGTAGGCTGAAAAAAGCTCTAATGTCCATTGAAGTTAGCAAGCTCTGTGCAGTGTGTGATATATAAAAATACTTGCATCTTTTGACAGTTGTCAGTCAATTCTACCAAAGGAAGTGAAGACACAAAGCACAGAAAATATTCAGAAATTTCATGAAAACAAGTAACTGAACAGAAATTGAGGTGGAAAGTCTTGAAAAGCAGTGGACATAAAAGTCTAAAAATACCCTGCACTTCCTTAATCACAGTTTTCAGTACAGGCTGCTATAAGACACAATAGGTCCGTGATGTCAGAACTGCTAACTTTTCAAAATTAATATCTGGCATGAACAAGTTATGTGTTGCTGGGTTGTGGGTTATTTGCTTACCGTCCACTTCTTAAACCACATTGCTTTGATATCTAGCAGAGCCAAGAAGTGCACTGGACTCAAGAAATCTGCAGAGGTAGGGTGATTAGGCTTGTGCTTTAATGACAAAAGTGACAAGGTACTCTCCACTACTTCTTCCATGTACCTTATGACACAAATGGGAAAAAAAGGATAGAAAACAAAAAAATCACTGAAATCCTTCCACCAGTAATACTCAAAAACAAATGTCTCACAAAACCTTGTTCAGATAAATCATAAGTACTAACAGCATTATCTTTATCTTGTATGGGCATTAATTCTTTGCAATACCGCAAATAAAACTAATATGCCTCTATATTTTCCTGAGTTATTACACCTTTTAAGTGCAGAATACTACACTTGCATACCAATTATTTTTTGTCCAAAAGTACTTAGGACACTCCAAAAGAAACTTAATACAATTACTCCTCTGCAACTTCCCCATTTTACTTTTCCCACCCTCTACTTTTCTTTCCCCTGTTGTCACTAACCAGCCACTGTGGATCCTGAAATAAAGCCTTTGTTAAAATCACATGCATCTTATTTTACATCAGTAACTATTAAATTAAGAAACAGTTACAGGGTTTTGAAGGTGACATACTTTTCTGGATGTCGAATCCAGGAAGATGGTGCTTCCTTTTGGTACTCATTTAAAAGGCGAACCTGAAAACATAATTATTAAAATTAAAAATAATTAATGCACAATGTTTCAGTACTGATAGAAAAGGTACAAAAGGTTCATTTATACCTTTTTAAGTAAACGATTTACATCTGAGTTAGATACATCCAGACCAGCTGAAATATGAAGAGAATATTCTCCAGAAAGAAAGTACAACTCCAAGTGTGTTGCTAAAAAATAAAAAAAATTTAAAAAAAGAGAGAAAAATCAACAACAAAAACACACTTCACCTCCATGACAACTGTGAGAAAACAGACTGTCTTATACAGTCCTCATTACAAAATTTAACTTTTCAAAAAGTACATGACCCATGAAGTTTGAAATGTCATTAAATGCACATACCTAAACTTGTATAGACTTCTTTTGTCATATTAAATGGAGAAGAAGAAAAGGTTTTTGCATAGAACCTAAGAATTTTATCCTAAGGATGAAAAAAGCAAGCAGTGTATTAGTCATTAACTGTGTTTTATAATTCCAAAATAATCAATGTATCATTATTCTTAATATTACATATTATTGATCTGAACATCTGTGCAGATGTTAAGCATTCTTTACAAAAATAAAGTTTATGATTACAGAAATCTCCACTTCAAAGGAAATTTTATTCAAATACTTGAACTACAGCACCAATGCAAAGCCTCACTGAGTTACAAAGTAGACCAAGGAACATAACTTTTCCATTAATAATCAGTGACTTGTAATTATCACTGTTTTAAAAGAAATTTCTCAGGTGAAAGAGAAATATATGATAGCAGCTGGGGAATCTTTCCGATTTATTTGGTAATCGCTTTAAAATCTGAAGAAGCAAAGAACTTTAATTGACATAATAAATAATCTAAAAGCCATTTAAGCATCTGTCATTTCTTTTCCTCCTCACTGCCTGTGTAATATCACTATGTATCATTTTCTCATCATTATGGAGCATAAAACTGACTTGAGCAGGAAATATTAACATGACCTGTTTTACAGAGCAGTTTTGTCCATTTTTTTATGTGTGTTTTTGCTAAAAGAAATTCAAATGTCTTCACTGCCATTAAAAGAAATGCAGATTAAAAAACCTGTTGAAAGCCTGTTGCAGTCCTTTAAACCAAAATCTACTGGAATCCTCTATTTGTTACTTCAAAATATAGTTTGTGTGATTCACACAAAAAGACAAAAATGTCTTGAACCCTGCTAGACCACTGATAATACATATGTAACTTCTTACACCTCTTTGTAGTCCTTTCTTTGGATGCAAATCTGATAATTAGATACAAAACATTCCCTTACACTGAATGTTGCATCAGGATCTGCCAGAGAGATTGTCAGATGCTTACGCAAACTTGGCCAACACTCAGAGCTCAGGATATCAGAGGCAGGGGCCAAACACAGCGTCTGCAAAGCTTCTTGGCGAACCTGGAGCAGTCAAAAAGATAAACACCAAAAATCCATTCACAGCAACCTCTGAAATACGCAATTTACAAGTCGGAGGGAGGGAGGTTGGACAGGAAGGAACAGAACCTGGCTGCAAAACAGATAAGGAATAACAAATACTTATCTTCTGCTATATTTTTTATGGCTATTTAGACAAAACACTACATCACGGTGGGGAAAATGCGTGTATTCGAAGAAGCAATAAAACCATTTTAAATGGGTTTTCAATACTGGATGCAAGGTTTATGTTCTACTTTCTGCCTGTAATCAAGTATTTTGCTATTGGGGAATATAGCTCACTAAAGCTCTCAGCTACGAGAAGCAGACACACTTATTAGACATTATGTTATTCTGCTGAATTTTCATCAGCATTCTAAATAATTTCAAGTAACATTTTTCTTTCAATTCATAGACAACTGTTATCTCTAGCAATTTTTTTCATCTTACTGGAAGAAACTGTAGGACATTTTAATAACTTTTAGTAGCATCAGACTTTTTATCTGGTTTCTAATAAAACTCCATGTTTTTACCAGCTCCTATCTACCATGCCTTTTCCAACTGCCCGACAAGCCCCAAAAAGTGTTATCGAGACAGAACAGTCAAATTGGTATTTCTCCAAGATTCAAAAACACCAACAGCTGGTGCTGATTGTTGGTTAGAGAGACAAATTAGTACTGCCACTGACATGACAGCAAACCTAACTTGGATTTCTATTTACCATTTGGCAGCAGGTTGTAGCTAAATCAGCAGGCATCTCTCTCTTCTGACGGGGGAACTCAAAGGGCAACACAGAAGTTACCAAGAAGGGCAACGGACATGTATACAGAACAAATTATGTTCAGTAACTTTATTTATCATGGAACAACTTTTTTTTAAACTAAAAATGCCAGTCCATAGCATGTAGATCTCCAAAAAAAAAAAAAAATAGATACTTGCTGCAACACTAGTTTTTGAACCAGATCATTACAAACAATGAAATACTAGACTGCAGAGTAGCTTCTGCACTGAAGGTAAGGTAGATGAACCAACAAAGACAAGTTTCCACTTAGGTACATAGAAACTCTTATGTACATATAGGCTGCTCTCCAATATGCCATAAGCACTCATTTGTATTAACATTTCATTTCTGCTTTTAAACTTACTTCCTTGGGCTGACTAGGGTCAAGCCTTTCTGCAAGCAGCTGCAATTGTTCTTGACTCATGAATGCGTAGCTCTGTAATACACATTATTAAATGATCATCAGTATATTTTATTAAACTGAACAGCAGAAGATTAAAATCATCAGTCTTTCTGATACCTAATTCACTTTTAATAATCAGGACTTCAACATTTACACTAATTTTATTATAAAGTCAACATTCCAAATGTTTTCTGCTGTTTACCTAAAGTTAAACTTAAGATAATGAAATCACTATATCACATATATCACACATATAAATCACATATTTTGTTTGCTTTACTTAGAAGTTTTCTATATCTTAAAAAAATCCCTTATAATAATTTATTCAGCAAGAAATGTAGCATAGTAGTCTCGAAATGCACATTATTCGGATTCTAAAGTAAAATCACGAAAGTTAGACGATGTACTGATTTTAGCTTTCTATACCATATTTGGATAGGTACTTTGGAGTACATGGGCCTCATATTGATCTCATCTAGCATATCATGCCTAATGTAGCTAGTATAAGCTTAGTACTTACAACTGAAAGAAAAGCAAATAATTTGGGTTTAAGATATAATAAAGAGGGGAAAAAATTATCTTTCTCCAGGGCAACTCCACTGACAGAAATTCAACAATTTTGCAGTATCATGCTTATTTCATAACATAGAGAGAAAACCCATTGTACTTGGTTGAAGGAGGAGTCACTGTCAGAACAGTTGTCTGTGTAATAGCCACTCTGAAGTTCTTTCTTCGCTTTACTAGCCAGTTCCTTATCGTGCATCCGATCTTCTTCAAACTTGTTAATCAAAGACTCTACCACAACCATCATGACATTCTTCAAGGCATTCATCATTTCTCTGTATCTTCAAAGTAAAGATGATTTTAATATATAAGAACACAAAAATCACTATGTAAAAAAATTTAAAAAGAAACACTACATCATGAATAACTGAATATGACATAATGCAAACTGGAATTGAACTCACTGAATTTACAGAAATTAATGAATACCACATCCAAATCGAGCAAGGCAACTTGTATGTACCTTATATGCTTCAGTTAATGATATTTTAAAACTACAATAAAAGTCATTTTTTTCCCTTCCAGAACCATTCAAAGAAATACTACTACCATAACTCTATTTTGGGATGCTCTTAAGAAAGAATAACATGAGTCCACCAAAAAGGAGGAACTGTCCCTGAGAAAACAGGCCAGTTCTCATCCTTGTTACTGTTCGTCTTTCGTTTTCGAATTGGATGTTCAACATCCAATTTTTCTTTTGCTATAAACCTTGCACAGAACCAGTAGAAGCAAACACATCACCCTGATTCAAGATCTTGAGTACATGTCATGCACATAAAATAATTTTCTTTCAACAAAACCAGGCTTTTTAAAATTTCCAAAAATCAAAAAATAATATCCAGAGGGAAGCAATTCAAAATAAAAAATGCTTCAGAAAAGCATCCTACTGTAAAAAGTTGATATCTTAGTTCATTTTTTACTTTAATGCTACAATTACTTATTTTACATAAAAATAAAAGATACAAATATACAAATTATCATAGATACAAATTATCATATTGTGCTTTAATATCCTCCTGCATGTCAAATTTTTCATTTAACTTAATAGGATACATATTTAGTTCATTGGAGTTTCTTCTACTAATTTTAATAAGCACAAAACCCTAAGGTCCTCATCCTTGAAACAAAATTATCCAAACACCACAATCTGAAAAATGGTTGCCCTAACATCTATTTTCCTATTTTCTAATTTTGCAACACATAAAAACAACCACTGATGCTAAAATCCTAAATACCTCAAACATTTCACATATTTGCTATCTATCTTTTTTATGCAATTATTCTCAATTCCAGGGTGAGACAAAGTATAACGAATTGCAATGTAGGGTGGCAATATCTGAATTTCTTAACACTGACTTTGGTTACAGGTTCAGAATTCTTATTGTTTCACATCTTATATTTTTCAGAACACTTTATGGAAAAGTGAAAGGAAAACTAAGACAAAGAAGAAATAGAGATGTGAATCACAAGTATATACTCACTCTTTCGATTCACGGGCCTTCTTAGTAAGATGTTGGACAAGTGTGTCATAGCCAGATATTTCACCCTGATTTTGAGCAGAGGTACATTTTTCTGTTTCTTCTTCAATCACAGGTCCCACAGTATTTTTTATGTATTGTCTAAGGTATTTCACAAACTCATAGCTGCAAAAAATATGCAAAACTAAAATGTAGTATCTCCTTGTATTCACCATGAAACATTTTCAACATTATATCAATAACCCCTATCTTCTCACCCAGTAGATCTGTTACCCTGAGATAAGAGTTTATGACTTGCATAGAAATAAACATCAGGAGTGTAAAATAATACATTACAGCTTGATTTTCTTCAATATGGTCATTATTAGCATATTGTAGGAAGAAACAATACCAAACAGAAGAAACAAAACCAATAGTTGGTTTACCAAATAGCACAATTTCACTTTGTGCTTCTTCTAAATGTAAAAATCCATTCAGACAAAAGGTTAAGGTTTTGTAGACAAAAAAGAGTATCAAGAAATTTCAAATTTCAAAAGAAACATTCCTTGCAGCACTCTGAACATGTCTTAGAGTAAAAGCTGTCTAAGACTGTCTTAGAGTATAAACCGTCTGGTTATATTCTTCATTTATGCATTATACATACAAAATTAGAAGATACAAAAAAGACACAGTTTATAAATTACAGCATATGAGAACACCTATGGCCTATGAAATCCTATGTGTCATGACAATACACAGATCTCAATCAAACTGATAAAACAGTCTGTGATTACACAAACACAAAAAATTCAAGGATTCACCACTTTGCAGTCTTATGATCAGATACCCACAGACACTTGCTAAAGGAATAGAATAATCAGTGGGAGATCTCAAACTAAAGACTCTCCCTGGGTCCTCGAAATTTATATTAGCTATAGAAATTGCTAAAGAGTACTGCTCAGAATAAGTCAACTTTTCTTTTTGGCTAGTTTTGTGATTTGTATAAAAGGCAAGACAAACAGAAACACAAAAAAGTAATCATATAGTACCAGCAGATGCATAATTTTATTTTCATTGTATCAAAAGTAGATGTGCAACTTCTTCATTTTAACTGGGATTAAAAAAAACCCCAAAAACAAACAACAAAGCACACAAAATTGTATCATGATAGATACTTCCTCACTGGATTGCCTACCTCAGGTTCCATCAGGTATGTCAGTATTTTTCTTTTCCCGTACCTTTCCATTCTTGTTCTCATTGAAAGTAACAGAAATACATCTTAAGAAAGATGTAAAACACGTTTATTTCTGTTTTCATTTGTGAAATTGTACACAACTCTCCACTGTATGAAAGCTTTCATGAAACTGTCTGCCCATTGTTTTATAAGGGCAACACTTCAGGGTATCTGTTGTTGCAGATACTGCAATATACAGTTTCTGAAACATACAGTAACCACATCACAATTCACACCACTACTTTTATGTCTAAGGTTCTAGTCTTCATCTTCTGCATTACTCTTCCACTTTAGACATGTTTTGTTAAAATTATGTGTCTCAGAAATGACAGTACTACTTCTTCACAAGCAGAACCGATCCAGACTGATCTGGTATGATTTGCAAAGGAATCACACTTGGGGTGGTGTTAAAAATATCTCTAATGTAACAGAAAACATGCTACTAATATAGTTTAAAATTCTGATGTCTACCACTGCAGATAAGTTTTTTACTTGATTCAATTTTCCTTTTTATTAGCCTTCTGAGGATCCTGCATTTCTGTCTTTTCTACCTCAAAGTGGGAACAAAGGGTAAAGTAAAGCCTCAAAATCTGGTAAAATTACTGCGTCAAAATAAGCATGAGGCAGAAACATGCTGAGCTGAGCTGAGCTAGAGCACTGGACAAACAGTCCAAAAGCACACACTACTAGTAACAGAGCTTGCAATCTGGATGGATATGTTAAGGAGAAACTTTCTTAATGGTCTCACTTATAAATGACCATATGGCCCCTTTGACTTTCCACAAAAACCAGTCTGCACTGCCATGAGTCACAAACAAGACAAGAATACCTCCAGAAATATTGCAGAATATTGCAGCATCAGATAGTAATCCTCATGTTCTGAATTTAAAGATCATTTGATTTTCAATTAAATGTAAATTAAAACTGTTCTCATGAAAAGAAAGTATCTTTAGGATCACCAATTTTCCAACATACAAGAATGAGTAATGAATGTCTAGATTTCACTGCTGTAATTTTTTTGAAAGATTTCAAGTTATCTGAGAAACACATTTATCAGCTGATGTTATTTCTTGCCGCTATCACCCAGTGAC
>JANRGV010000062.1:62276419-62306014 GCA_024734035.1 Alethe castanea | reverse complement strand
CTGCTCCATCCTCTGCACTCACGGGCCACCTGTAGCTGCAGCTTCAGTTGCAGCAGGCATGCCATATAAAAATTCATAAACTAAAGGAGGATTCCTAAAGTATTAAATATTTTTAATTAATTAATTGCTGTTGCTTGCAGTTAAATTATCCATTTCATTGTCTTCATTGAAGCCTGTATTGTATGCCTTTTCTGAAGTTTATATAAGCTTGTTTCTGGTCACTACATTAGCAGTTCAAAACACTACAAATGTTTTGTGTGATCACTGAAGGAAGATTATAGCCTGACTGAAGGGCTTCTTTCAGTTCCATTCCTCCATTTCATCTTAATCATTTAAAATCACTGCTAGAGCCACTCAGGCCAACTATCTCACAGCATCATGGGGCTTTAATTAAATAGAAAGTTTAACCCTTCTTTTACACATTGTCGTGAAATGCTTCTATTACTGAGGCAAGTCGGTTGCATCAACATTAGAAGTATGAAATAATTTAGAGAACTTTTGTCTCCTTTTATTTTGCTAGTGGTTGCCTGGTCAGGGAGTTGCAGATCACACTACAGTTTAAATGGAGGATCATGGAAGCCCACAAAGACATCTCTGCAGCAGGCTTTCCTCCCCTTTGTCTTTCACTAACAAAGTTGCATTATGTCAGGTGATTCTTCTGCCTGCAAGTCTTCTGTCAGCTGCAGGGCTGCTCTCACAATGCATCCAGGACAAGGGCCCAAGTACTGGTACTGCTGTCCCAGAAATGCCACTTTGATGCAGGGCTTCTCAGTACAAGAGAGACATGGATCTTCTGCAGCAGGCCCAGCCAAGGGCTATGGAGATTATGAGGGGACTGGAGCATCTCTTTTAAGAGGAAAGGCTGAGGCCTGTTCAGCCTTGAGAAGAGACAGATAGGAGGGGACCTCATCAATGTCTGTCAGTATCTGAAGGAGGGTGTCAAGAGAAGGGACTCAGGCTCTTCTTGGTGGTGCCAAGCAACAGGACAAGAGGCAATGGACAGAAACTGATGCACAGGAAGTTCCACCTGAACATGAGTAAGGGCTTCTTTCCTGTGCAGGTGCCCATGCACTGGAACAGGTTGCCCAGAGAGGCTGTGGAGTCTCCCTCACGGGAGATGTTCAAAAGCCATCTGGACACATGGACCTGTGGCACATGCTCTAGGATGACCTGACTTGGGCAGGGAGGTTAGACCAGATGATTTCCAGTGGTCCCTTCTAGCCTTACCTATTCTGTGATTCTGCCAATTGCATAGCTGCCAGTGGCTATGCTTCTAAAGAAAATGCAAAACATAAACAGGGGCTTCCTTGTGAGTCTTCACTGGTCCAAATGGTCTCCTTAATCCTTGCATGCCTTCAGATCTAATAGTTTCACCCTGAAAGAAAAGTAAGGAAGAGATTGTATTTTTTTAAAAAGTAGTCTCCACTCCTAAATATGCATGGAACGGAAATGCTACAATTTTAAATTAGGCTTACAGAATTTATTACACTCTGCTTCTTACGGAGTTTGCTCAGCAAACCTGGTGGCCTTTTTAGTAGTTGTATGTGAATATTCCTGTGCCTTAGAATTGTCCATCTTTCTTCTTGTCCTTACCAATGACTGTTTGTGCTACCTCTCAAAACAGTACTTTGATATCCTGAAGTTGAATATTTTTATAATTGCTCAATTTATGTTCATTCTTAGTAAAGTGTTGCTAAAGTACCTTCTTTCAGATTTCCTCTCAAGATCAGCATTAATTCCTGCACTTGTCACATTTTAGAATTCATTCATCAGCCCCTCTGCTGATGTGATATTCTTTTGCAGTCACTGACTTCTAGTCCTCTTTGCATTTCTGCTCCCTGTTAGATTTCCCTAAAATGTGTCATTGCTATCACTTCCCTTATTACACCATTATTACTACAAAGCCTGCATAAATGATTTTGTTACTTGTGGTGTAAGTGTTGAGCAACCACACGTTCTCTTTTCTATTTCCCATTTGTCTTCTGGAAATTGTAGCCATCCAGATAAACTACTGCTCTCCTTACCCAATGGCTTATCTTGCTATAGTTCTGAATCCCAGCATCAAACACAATACAGTTTCCTTCCTGCATCATCAGCCAAGTGCTGTCTGTAATCTTAATATTTGCAGGGAGTCAAATACTGGAGACATTTGCTATGTAAGCTGTTCTTTTATATTCTCTTGTTAATATAAGTTATGGCCTTCTTGTATGAGTCTCTTCTACAAGTACAGATTAATCTAGCCAGATGTGACGCACAGATAACTTTGTTCTGTTCATTTTTGGAATGTTGTAAAATGCTTGAAAAGTAAGCAAATCGTGCTCTTTGCTGCTCATTTGAAGCCGTACTTTTCAAAAGACAGGCTCAGGAAGACAGAATTTGGCCCATCCGTTGCCACACTTTATTCCTTTGTGTACTTTCAGCAACATGAACTGTGTGCTTTGTTTTTCAAATATTTTGTGTCCTAGCAAACTGTGATCTCCTCCTCAAAGTTGTGTTTTAAAGAAATAGTAAAAGCATTGCTTGGTAACAACACTGTTTATTTAATTTCCAGAAAACGGTTGTTTTTACTTTTTCTTTTATTTCACCTAGATAATAATGGCTGTGATCCTAACAGAATTTTACATCTGGGAAAAGATTTTGGAGATTCTCTGAACAAATACAATGTCTGAAATAAAGAGAAATAGATGAAGAAAAACACCAGTCCTGAATGCCTTCATACACAAAATAGGGTCTTTTAATAAAAATTTATTTTAAGATTGTTGTGCAATGGAATCTTATTAGTAACACACATTCCTTAAGGTAATGAATCTAATTTCTTCGGGGGAAAAAAAAAGTGTTATAGTTTTGCATTATTGAAGTCAATATGCCACCCTCATCTCAATATAATTCTAGTGAATTTCAGTGATAAGGATTAATTTGATTAAGTGAATCTGCAAATACATTTCTCTGACATGAAATATCTCTAGCAAGAGGAATATTTAATATTTTCACTCGTATTTTTTTAGTGCCCTCATGATGTGAGTGAAATTCCAATAAAGAGATGATTTTGTCAGTCAAACAAATACTTCTATATCTTGATACACCTGCTCACTGACTGTTACAAATTTTGTAGTGCATATTTTGTCATGCAGCCTGTAGTGCTGGGTTGTTGGGACCTGAGGGCACAACTTGTTGAACCTCAGACAACTGGCCTTGGCCCATCAATCCAGCCTGTCCCAATCCCTCATCTCCTCTTCAGTTCAGAAAATTAATCTTTTCAATCCTTTTTTTTCAGGGAACCAGGAAATTGTACTTATTCACCTGTCTGGGGCAACTGCCAGAACAAACACACACCGAGTTCCTGTTCTCCTGAGTTAGAAGTTTATTTGAATTCACAAGATGGGACTCAGGCCTCTTGATTCAGAAGGTATCTTTTTCCTGGACTTGTGAATGGTCTTGTGTACTATACCAGACCTGCAGTGTGCAAGTCGGTGCTGCTGAGGGGGAAAGAGCTGTGATTCTGGAATAAAAATTGCTCTTGATGCGGGTTGGAACTTCATAACCGGCTTTACAGTCAAGCAAATGGGAGCATATTCTGTTTTGATAAGGCTGAGTGTAATCTTCATCCTTTTGTCATCTGTCAGATGAGGTTTGTGAACTTGTGATTTGGAAACCTTGGAGCACTTCTGTAGTAAGCAAAATATGCTAAGAATGTGATAATTGCAATTTTAAAGTCTGATTCCGTTTTAGTGTCCTTTTTTTGCTTAACTGAGGTTCCTGGCCTTGCATTGCAACAAAAATAATGCAGTAGCTGGAGGGAAGAATCCATGTGAATGTAGACTCTAGGCTGTTCTAGGTTGATTAACTCAATTTATGCTGATGGATCTATCAAAATACACCAGTGGAAGATTCAACTCCAGTTTTAAGGAGAAAGGAGGATATACTCACAGATGAGTAGTTCTTGGCAAAGCTCTCAGAACACTTTAAAAATACCTGCTTAGTTTTTAGAACAATTTTGCTAGCTACTCTGATGCTTTATAGTGTTTATAGCCCTAAATAATTTTAATGCCATTGTGTTTCATACTTTATTTTACTGCTTATGCACCATATGGTATGGATGTGTATTATACTGCATATAACTCAATACAATAAACACAGTACTACAAAACAAAGTTGGTGGATTTTTATTATAGGTAGGTTACCTACTGTGATGAAAATAATATAAAATTATAGGGAAATAATTATTACCTTTCTTCCTAGTTTTTATTCAAGAAATAACCCATGGTATATTAGGTGCAATTCCACAAAGTTTTATGGAAGCATAGATCTTGGTATGAAACAGTAAATAAGCTCTGCTGTGATTATATGGTTTTTACACTTGTCTTCTGAAATTAGTTTATATTTGTAATGCTTTGCCTCAGAGGTTACTTGAAGATCACTCCTGAGTGTTATTGCACATTCTCAATTGTTTCTGAAGGCGGTGGATGCCAAGAGTCTCACTTCACAGACCAGAACTATTTATTCTTTCTGTTATTTACCCCATGCAGATTTTTTTTTTGCATGTTAACCCCAACACTCCAATCCAATTCCTATCCATCAAAGGCTAAATACTTACCTAAGAGAATAAATTTAGAGACTAAATATTCTCTATTGTTCTAGGTTATGATCCTAAGCTTAATGAGATGAGCTGACCTTTGCAGAAATATACTGTGTGGCTCTCATTTTGCTGACTTAATTCTAGAATAGGACCTAAGAGCCAAAAGGAACCATTGAAATTGCCTTTTTTAGGCAAATCCTCTCTTACCTTTCTGTATTGTGAGCTCTACAGAGAAGGGAAGGGAAGGAAAGCATTCTTTTCCCAAAGGAATTACAAATTCTTTAAAATCTTGCACAGTAGTAGAGCTTGACTGTAGCATTGTGGTGAAGTACTGATGTGGGAGTGTTGGTACTATTCTTATTATTAAGCCCAGTCACTGTTTAATATAAAATGGATGATCAGTCCTGACAGCAGAGACAGTCCCACAACTCACTCCTACCCAAGTGTCTCTGCAGAGTCAATTTTCCACTTGTTGGCTTTCCCTCCCTCTTTGGCAAATCACAACCTCCTTCACAAATCTTCAGCAGAAGAGGAAAGCCCTGATCAGCCTAGCCTGCTTCTCAGCCACTAAAAAATTCTCCTGGGAGCAGGTTTGTTTTAAGTTCCCAGTTTCTGGAGCTGAGTTAGATGCTGTCAGTGGGCACTGTGAGATTGAAGTGTAAAGAGGTGTGTAAGCATTTGGGGTCTTCAGAGCTAAACAGGAGGCTGCACCCTAATTTTCAGTTTCAGATCTTCTTAATCTGGTCCTAAATGTCTTCTGTTTTCAACATGTGCCTTTTTTTCTGGGTCAATGATAGGTTATATATCAATTTCTGTTACCTGGGATAACATAATAAGGATAGGATGTAGATGTTTATATCTTTAAATAAGCATAATGTATTTTTTCAAATTTTCACTTATTTTGTGTAAATGTAAGACTTTTTATCAGACAGCTGTTGCAGCAAATTAAAACCTTCATAGGATACAGAAGGAAGTGGAAGGCAATCTGGATCAAACATCCAAGGAACTTATACTTGTGCTGTATGTTTAGAAGTTTTATCTGCAAAAGAGGCAGCATGTAGAAAAATTCCTGTCAGCCTTTCAGGTCATCTGTCTGTCAAAGATGATTTATGTTTTATTTAATGTTAGTTGAACCTGTCATCTCCCAACACTACATATTGTTTGTATCGGAGCACCAAAGCCTTGTTTCGTAATACATCATGCAGATTCATTTGTCCTGAGTGATTTTTCCAGTGTGAAAAACACAGACTTTGTTTTAATACCGTTCTGATTTTACAGCAACACAAAACCAATGGGGCTACTTCACCTGCATCATCCTCCCCTTCAGTTTTATGATAGTGTAGCACATCTGTCAAAAAGAAATTACATCTGTCTGCTCTAGCATTAGTATCCTTGTCATTCTTGGTACTATAAAGGAATGTGGTGCAAGCCCCATGGAAAGAGTGCCCAAATCAGGCTCCCTGCAATCATTGCTATTCACCCTGCTGCTACTGTGCCCCCCTGGAATTTTAAGCACAGGCACTGCAGAGGCTCATTGGGAACAAGTGAAGCTGTTCAAGTGCTGATTATTCTGGCAGAGCCTGAGCAAATTAGTTAATAATTAGGTGTGAAATTAATGTACACCTTCTGTTTCCCTTAGTAGATTTCCCATGTTGTTAATTTGCTTCTGCACCACCAAGGGACAAAGTACATTTAAAGAACATATGTGGGAATGAGCTAAAAATGTCCCCAGGTGAACCTTGTTACATTTGTTATCTAAATTTTAGTATTGTATAGAGCTTTGTCTGAACTCTTCAAAATATCTCCTTAAATCATAACTATGTATAGTGCCTGTGTGAGCAAGATTTAATTGACTGATGAGAAAAATAATATTTCTTTGTCTTTATGTTACATTATATTAAATAAATACATAGTATATTATTTCATTATGCCCTACTCTGTATGTTTGCATTTCAAATGTGATATTTGAGGGTGTTCATGTAGAATGTGCTGGCTAAAAATTTTGGAATGTGACGTTAGACCTGAAGTGTGGTGCCTAATGTAGTAATGTGTTGTTGGGGGTGGGTTATATATTTCTGTATGTTAAACAGAATGTTTTACTCAGAGTGTTTTTTTATTCTTTACTATGAGAAATATATAAATGAAGTAGACCTGAAAGCCTCTGTAGGAGCTTGTAATTATAGACTGCACCAAAATACAGAATGAACATTATCGATGTTTCACTGAAATTACAACTTTCAGTCATCCACAATGTAGAGTGTGGGAAGATCTCTTGGAAATCTCAGGTGACGCAAGATAAAGTTTGAATCTCTTCTCCTCTTAAAAGGTGAGGTTAGAGATTTTAACATTTTTGGGCCTTTCACTAGATTTAAAGCTAGCTATGCCAAATTGTTGTCTCAATGCTTATCCTGTTATTTCAGACTGTGACTTTTGTTTTCTGTAGCATCTCTGACTTTTTTCACCACTCCAGTTTACTGAACAGGGATGAAAATATCTGTAGCACAAGGGCAAACATGTAACTGTGAAAGCTTCTGTGGGAGTGAGTAAAAGCAAGTATCTTGAGAAGTTTAAGAAGCACACATTGCTGCAGCAGGATAGGGACATAAGAAAATGAAAGGTTCTTTCCCTTTTTGTAGAACAGATCTGGTACGGGAGACCAGCAAGTCTTTAAGAGATTGATTTGTTGCCTGTTTTGAATTTTGTTACATTCAGGTGTCTCACTTCAGTTGGAGGTAAGAATACCATTTTGGTCAACTGGGAACATTGCAAGATGACATGTTTTGACACATTAACAGTCTTTGAAGTAGCTCATGTATAATGTAGGTTGTTTCCCAAACTGTTCTTAATGCATATGTTAAGCAAACAAAATTGAGCTAACCCATCAGGTTCAGATTAGCCTTCTTGCAAGAACGTTAACAGAGGGCATTTTTGTGATCTCTAAGGGTTTATTGTAGTAGTATACCAAAAGATAGCACTTTCCTTTCTTTGGATGTTATTTACTGTCAAAAAATCTAGAAATAAACTGATGGGTAAATAGTTAGGCTACTTGTACACTGTGAAAGGAATATATGCCAAGATTTTGATTTACAAAGGGTAGTATTTGCATATAAATCCAAAGAACTGTTTACGTAAAAATTTTTAAAAGCCTGATTCATCAAAAATCATTTACAAAAATACATTAGGATTAAATGGAATCTAAATGTTATGGCTGGACTTAAGTGGCTTGATTATACTTTTAAATATCTGGCATTGAGTTTCCATAGTCCTAATAAACTGAATTTCTATTTCTTCCAAAAATTGTTTCTATTGTTTATCCCATTTGAATAAATATTAGTGCTTGGACTGGCTGGCAGGGGAAGAGAGGCAAAACCCTTCCACTCAAGTCACTTCTGGTGAAAGCTCTGAGAAGCACCTGTCATCTGAACCATGAGCCATGCCTGGCTGAGGAGCTGTCTTCATCAATAATTAAAGCTGGTCTGCTCACCATCTCCCAGGACAGAGAATTTTAAGGCTCACTGAGTGAAGTCTGATGTTAAAATATTTTTAATATAAGCTTATTGTTGTTATCCATTTCATCAGTTTTCTGATGTGGGTGTTCTGTTTTTTCCCCATCTCTTCTCATAATCCCTTTCTAAGGCCACCCATTCTGCTTCATGCATGCTCATGAATAATAGAGGATCATTTTTACCATGCTCATAGCTAGTAATCTTTTTGGATTATGTGTCTTTCACTTAAACACAAAGTGTTTTTCTGAGCTAAAACCTTTTCTTCAGTGTTAACTTATGAATGCAAGAAACTTGCATTGGTCTGTGATTTGCATTCTCTCCTTTTCTCATTACTAGCAAACTGACTTCTTCTTGCCACCAATGCAAAAGCTTTCCTCTTTGTCTTCTTTGCTCTTTTGCTTTCAGTTTCGCTGGAACTTGCAATAGGAATCGGAAAGTGTGAGAGGTACTTGGAGGACGTTGAATCCTTGTAGCTCTAATCAGAGATCCATGAAGGGGCTGCCAATTGTGTTATTAATTTCCCTCTGCTGTGCCAGGTTCTTCCTCCTTCTTCTTTGACCTGGCTTCTTTTCTTCTTTTTTTTTTTTTTTTTTTTTTTTTCCGCTTGTCAGGCATAGAAAGGTCAGGATCTCGTCCTCTGGGCTTTCTTGAACTTTGGGTGCTAGCATAAGTTCATTTCACTATGGCAGAATGACAGAGTCTATTTAAGTCCGTGGAAAGATTCCCATAATTTCAGGGAGGTTTTGGTACTGGCCGTGAGACCACGGCCGTGTTAGTCAGAATTTCTTTCTGTAACACCTTATCCAGGAATCCAGGACAATGCCATGGCTCACCCTCATTCTCCAAAACACTTGTTCATTGTTATAGTCAGTGGTAACTTCAGCAGCAGTGAGAAACTCTTTCTTGACTTGTTTCTTGAGCTGTTGGAAATATTACTTTTTCAGTGATTGCAATATTATGAATTCTTGCTCCCTTTCCACAAAAAAAAACCCCTTTTCTTAAAAAAAGAAGGTGGCCAACTGATTCATACAATATGTCTGCACTTTTACAATGATGCATCGTGTACCAACTATTCTTATGGTATGCAATTTCCTTAATTTTTCATTAAGAAAACAAGAAAATGCTTATTCTTAATTTCTGCTGATACTTACCCAATTGTTTCCAGTTTTACTTCATATCATATTGAGGCTAACATTTTTAAAGAAATATCTGTTACGTTGCTCTTCAGCCAACCCCTTGTTAAGTTTGAGGTATTCAACACTTTTAATTGTCCCTTATAATTAGTCCCAACATTCTGACCATTTCTGTTACTCTTCACTGAATTTCTTAATTTAGTAAAGTTTTTCTGCTTCTTGAAAGTAGTTTAAAAATTGTCGACCTCTTAGCCAGATTGTCCCATTCAGATTTCAATATTTGACTGGTAAATTAGTTTAACAGGGTGGACATGATGTATTAATATTTTTAATGAGCAATTGAAGAAATTACTTCACATATCTTGGAACTCCTAATTTTCTTTTTCACACATATATCCTAATTATGCATACCCAAGTATTCATGAGTTCTTGGCTTAAGTTACACAAGATCTTTCCTCTGTAATTTCTTTTTCTTTTTGACAGTTATTTTTGACCTCAAGATACAATTTTCCAGCCTTTAAGAATAAATCAGAATATTCTCTGGAGTCCTTTATTTTTTTCTGATAACTAGAATTTCATGTGTTTTTAAATCCTTGGGGTTTATGTGCTGGATTTGTGCTTTAAAGTTACATCAGATTAAGAAAGTACAAAATCTATGCAAGCTGATCCACAAATTACATTCTATTGGTTGATATTTATAATAATTTCCTCTCATTTTACTCTGATTTCTCAACTGTAGTTTTTTTCCTTTTTTTTTCTAGTTTTTTATCCCTGCCAGCTTAGATGTTCAAAGTAATTTAGTTTATTACAAAAAATCAACATGATCCTCCATCATGGAAAAAAAGAGGTCACTTCAATATTCTCTATTTTAGGCAGCCAAAGAATCATAGTGTGAGGCAGATAAGCCATTTGTTCAGTGCTGACTATGAATTGGAGCCACAACAAAAGGCAATTGTTCATGTCAAAACCAAATCCTCAAATAATTTATCAAATCTGATTCAGAATCCAGAAGAATTGTAAAGAGGATGAGATAAAGGAGATAATAAAGCATTTTGGAGATCTCTGATGTTATCTTGTTTAGGCAAGCAAATGGTAAATTGTCCCATCTGTTTCTAAATTTCAGGCTTGGATGGAACTCCTGAATTTAAAAAAAAAAAAGAAGACCACAACAAAAAAACCCAACAAAACACTCCCCCTCCCAAACAAAACAACAACGACAACAACAACAAAAGTCCAAACAAAAAAAAAACCAGCAAGGTACACTAATTAATAATGCATGTCCAAATGCTAACAAAAAGTAGTGGATGGGTCATAGAATAATAGAACTGCCTAAGTTGGAAAAGATAGGCAGTTCATCTGTTTCAAACTTTCATGTGAAAGGGAGCCCTAATGACATTATCTAGCACCCTGTCCAGTGGTATCTTAAAAACCTACAACGATGGAGGCTATAACATAACCGAGAGATCGTTCCAATGGCTGATTGTTCTCACTGTGAAAAGATTATTTCTTATGTCACGATGAAACCTGTCCTAATGGAGCTTGAGCCCATTGTCCCTTGTCTGCTCCATGTGTGTCCTTGTGAAGTGACCTTCTGTCTGCTTTTTAACTGCCCTTTAAGTACTAGAAAATTTTGATGAGGTCACATGAGTCTTTTCTCATGAGAGAAAAGGTCTAATTCCTTCAGTTGTCCTTATAAGTCCAGTTCTCCAGCACCTGAATCATCTTCATGGCCCTCATTTGGACCCACTCTTGCCTGTGCATGTCTTTTTATGAATTGTGGAGTTAAAAACTGGACAAGCTTCATCCTCATTTTTGTTGGCTAATACCTCTGCATATAGCCTTCAGAGATGTAATTAAGAGTTACATTCCTTTTTACTATCTTGAAACTCAGCTAAATATTGGCTTTTATACACTTTGCATTAATAGCATTATTGCAAATTTTTCTACAAGACTCATTATACATATATATATTATTTGCAGGAGGATTTTGACAGGAGAAGTACTTATAGTTGATGAAATATTTCTTCTTTGTCCTCTTAAATTCTGGCAAGCTTCTGCTGAGATGTAAATGCCTTATACTGCAACTGGCCTTCTTTAACACATGGACCACAAGAAAAGACTATGATAGCAAGCTGAAATATTCACCGTCTGTGAAACTCTGTGGCTGGGCTGATTCAGAAGCCAAGGCAAAAAATAGTTATTCTTTCTAATGGAATCAATATGGAATGCCAAAATGCCATAGAGCTAGGACTAGAATCAGATCTATCTCCAAGTCTGCTGCAGTACCCCCAAAGTTCATGTGTTTCCCTGAAGTATGATATACAGAGCGGGAGTGGGGAGAAGAAAAGCTGAGTTCTTGCTAATTGTCCGCCAGACAAACCAGGCAATTGTGATCCCATTTTCGCCATATTAAACTACCTGTGTATGGAGAAGGGAAGGAAAGAAATAAAGGTATGGAAAAGTTGTTTTGGGCAGTGACACATAACCTGGAAGTGTCTCAGCAACTAGATCTATGTTGAAGATCCTTCCCTTTCACTGCAGCCAGGAGCCTCGGTCTTGAAGACACCATCTAAAAATAAAGTTCTGTGATTAATTAAATGTTGTATCCACTCTGAAGGTTTCAAATCCGATAGTAGAGAAGGGCACTGGACAAGAAGATGATACAATCTATTTTATATGGAACTTCGAACAATTTCTACCAGTTACAGTAGTCTCCAGAGTGCTGATCCCAGGGAAGACCATGGAGCAACTCCTCTTAAAGAACATTTTGGGGCAGGTGAAGAAGGAAGCGATTGTCAACAGATGGCATGGATTTTCCAGGGAGTGATCAATCATACCTTACCAAGCTGACAGCAGTAGATGTCATGTACCTTGACTTCAGCAAGGCTTCCAACAGACCCTCCTTCAAAATTCATGGAACGAAGTTGAGTCATTACACTGTGAATGGGCGTACAGATGTTTGGTTAAAAAGCAGTTGGATGGTTGGGCTCAAAGGACAGAGAGCAGTTAGAGGATTGTGTTTATCTGGAGGCTGGTGGCAGTGGAGTGCCACCAGTGCATATGCCATGGGACCTGTTCTGTTTGACATCACAGGAGCACCCTAGTCCAAGCCCAGAACTGAGCCTTCTGTAGCAGGGCTGCAGCAAGGACCTCCCAAGCATTTCAACATATAACCTTTGTACAACTGTCAGTGTCTGCATTCTGTAAAGGATATGTTTAGAAATTATACTTTTTTTTTTTTTTTTTCCTTCTGAAGGACTGTTCTTTTCATGTAAGTAACTTTTAAAATTGCTTACAGTAGGCACCAGGCACAACTGAGCTCTGTCAAGGTTGAACAATATTTTACTTACATCTGAAAATTTAATCTAGTGTACTCTAGAGGGTTCTTAAAAATGAGGATTTGATTTTAAATGTCAGAGAAAAAGAAAACAAAATCGAAGTAGTAGGAATAAATCTATTTACTAATAAAAAAAAATTGCTAAGTGGCAACCCTACTTACTAGAATTTGAATTTTTTTCCCAGAATGAGCACTGAGTCAGAAAAAGTCATTGTGAAACCAGCTGAACACAAAAAGCCAAATTCAGCACTGTGTATTCACACAGCTATCATTTACTGGGAACAGCATTGGCACAGAGCATGGAAAGGAATAAGCCTTTGCCAAGAAAACAAAAACTGAGACAAATTTCAGAAACCACATCTTAGGAACATTTCCCTATTGTGCCTGTGGTTGTGGTCTGGTGGTCTGCTGAAGTGAGGGAGAAGAGAAAAACATGAAGTCAGACAGAAAAATGTGTCTGCGGGCACCAAGAAGCACTAGAGTTGCAGCATAGTGGCAAGGTGCCTCACTGACTAACACCTTCTTAAAAAGCTGAAACTGTCTTTTAGAAAAAGTTTATTAATTCTTTACAGTCATTTGAAGAATTATGGATGAATATGCTTTGTAAAAGTGATACTCTGCTTGTTGAATCCTAGATGTGTTCCTCCTGATCCGGTATTTTGCTTTACTGTTTTTCCTTGTCCAAGTGTGACGTTTGATAAGTTGTGTTGCAGGAAGTCAATCAATAGAACTGTTTTCACTACATTACTGAAGGTTGCTTTAAATGGTTTTATTAACCATTTCCAGTCAGGAAAATGAAACTAATTTTACATGAAAATATAGCTTACTATGTGGTCAATTAAGAGTTACTTGAAGTATTTTGAAGATTATTGGACTGAATTAGGCTGTACAAAGTTGGAGGGGCCAAAAAATCACAGTCTAAATTTTCCTAGGTCTTCACGATAAAATACTAAATCTAAAGCAGTTATTTAGCTAATGAATATTTGAGTCAGATTTGGGAGGGACAGCGGCAAATAATTTTGAGAGAAACTCTTATTCTTTAGAATTAGTAAATTACAACTAGAAAGTCAGAGTTAATGTACTTTTTTTTTTCCTAGGCTGCAAAATCTTTTCTAGTTATTTTCAGTTGGACCAAATAGTTGTAAAGGATTCTGCTCTCAGTGCTCCTGAATAGATCTTCAGATAGCACTTAACAAGTCTAATGGACCTGAGGAGATGGTGCTGCAGTGTTAGCAGCTGCCTTTCAGTCCAATCAATGGGTCTGAGCACAGTGAATTCCTTTCCTTGCTAGTTTTTTCAATGGGAAAAAGCCCAGAATCAGCAATGTGAGTTTTAGACTGTGGAACTTTATTATTTACTCAAAGGATAAATTAAGCCATTCGCAATCTAAATCATGTGTGCTCTCTTGATGCAAGGTGCCTGCAATAGGAAGCTGGTCCCAGGAAACCAGAATAGGATCTCTGCCCACCCAGCAGGGCTGGAGCATTTCTGCTTTGGTAATGACCTCTGCCTAGCAAAGTGCACAAGTATAGGAAACATCATACAGTCTGTATGCCAGTGCCTGTGGCCACTGATCTAGCTATGAATAGAAGTCATTAGGTCTACGCTGATTATGCATGTACTGAGTAGGAGATTATCAGCAAGAGCAACAGCAGTTCTGTCTAGTAACATGACATGATGGTGGCAGAAATACTTAAGAGTAAATAGATGTTTCTATTGCTTTAGGCTTTTGCTTCAGCACAGCACCATAGTGCCTCACATTGCCTCATAGTCACACACTATTTAAGTGTACAGCAAACATTTTAATTTTCCATTATATGTGTCAGAAATAATGCTTACATCACTAATGTATAACAATATAACTTTCCCTGCCATTCAGCCTGAGTCTAACTAGAACAGAACAGAAACCCACAGTCCTCTGAAGAAAGCAAGCAGGCTGCTGTACAGGGTCCAGTGAGCCATATGAACCTCTGATAGATCAGAGAGACTGAACATTTGAGCTGGCCATAAAGTTGTCACTTTTTCCAACAAGGAGGACAGTGTTTGGCCAGTGCTGCATACTTGTTAAACACTGGCTATGCATCTTAAAGAGAAACATGAAAAATTGATGGGGCTGTGTGTTTGCTTTAAAACCATTAGCATATTTGACTGTGTTGCATTTAATAAAATGACATGCAAAAAAATTCTTTTTCTTTGCTAATTAAAAAAAATGTACAGATACTGTAGTTATGATTTTGTCTGCTTCAACACAAATACTTGATAATCTTTTCTACTCTTCCCTCATTTTTACATTGTGCTTCTACATAAGATTTCCTCTTAATTCTGAGGTTCTAGTGTTGTTTAGTACAATTATAACACTTTAGGAGCACTCAGCCCTTACTGCATCCTGAGCATGTCTTTTGAGGGCAACAGAAAAAAAATTAATTATAGCTACTCAGTAATTTCTCAATGCATTTTATTACAAGACTGGATACAAAGAAAACAGAATCCATGTGTTGAGTGGCAGGAAAGAAGTGGTTGCATCAAGGATAAAGGAAAGGCAGAGAGGCTAGAGATGTGTGCTTGAATTGAGAAGTTATTTCTACCACGTGGATTTTGCACTGGTTGCTGGAGACTTGAAACAAAACACCACCAGAATTTGGTTATTTAAAGTTATAGTGGCTGCTCCTTTAATGCAACAAAACACCCTGGGGATCTTGTGTTAATTTTGATCACTGTGTAAGTGACTTGACTAACTTCAGTGGGTATGGAAGAGGGTTTACCTAGATGGAGAGAGGGAATGGCCATTCAGAGCTCCGAGTGCTTATTCAGAGCTCCCTCCGAGAGCTTATTCAGAGTGACACACTGTGAGGATGTTAAAAAGTGGAGATGAGGGTTTTCAGAAAAAATAGTTTATTTTGGGGGTTTTTATTTCAGGAAACTTTGGTGGGGCATGCTTTTTAGGAAATGCTGTGTATTCATGGTCCACACAGCTCCTTTGTGTCTCCTTTGCACACATCACTGCCAGCCACTGCTGAAAATCTCAGGCTACCTTCTTACATCAGTTCTAGGTGATGGGAGAAGCCTTCCAAAGCTAATCAAAAGAGCCACTTTAGCACCACAAAGAAAGAATATCCTCTATGAATAAAGCATTTCAACTTCTATTTGTGCACCCTTCCTTTCCATCTAATGGCATCTGTTCTGTGAGTGTGCCAGTTTGTCTTGTAGTGCTTGTCCGTAATAGCAGGAAATTGCAATTTGAAATTTCTTTTTGAATTCTTGCAGTTCAACTACTTTTGAAAATAAACCCTCAGTATAAGGATACCAGAAAGTACAGTAAAACCTGCAGCCTGATACAGACTCAGAGCAGATATTTTTGGCTGCAGTAGGAGCTAGGATTTTGCAGAAAGAGAGAAGGGCCATCATGGAAGACCAGGAGAAAAAGAGAAAAAGGGTTGGGGAAACTACAATGAAAGAGATAAGTTGAAGAGAGTCACAATGAAATTGGTGTTAGAAATGTATAATGACATTACTTTCCCGGTAGTGCAAAGCTTTGAGCCTGCTGATGGAATAAACTCAGTGCTTGATGCCATCTGCTCTTGCTATGGGCTGTTCATAGATTAGCATGGTCTGTTGCAGAGCTGCTTGAATTAGAGAAGGAAATGACTTGTCATAGCAGCTTTACAGGAGTCCTTAATGGTCTCTTGCAGACCTACTGCATGCAAGTGAGTGACTGACCCAGCAGTGATCTGAGAACATTGCAAAATCTTATCTGATAATCGCAGATCCTGTTTGTGCCTGCAGGCAACATACTTGATTTACAGCCAAAGCTGAAAGCCCTTCAAAAGTTGCTCTTAAGGTCATACCCTCTGTCCTAAAGTTTGTCAAGGAATTTTCCCCTACAAGATACTCCAGGAGAGTTTTCTAGTGCATGCTTACTTGTTTTGTTTTTTGTTTTTTTTTTATGTGATAGCTTTTGGGAGAGGTCAGATAATCAGATTTGCATTTTGCTTAGCCAGTCTCACTGCTACTATTTTGAAAATAACTTTCAGTAGAGTTTTTATATTCCAACTCATTATCACAGTATCTAGTCATCTTTCAGCTAAAAAATAACAGGAAAGAAGTTCCTGAAGGAATACAGAGTCCCTGGCATTTTCTTTTCTTTAGCATCTTTCTTTTTCAGTCTGTGTGATTTTTAGGTTCTGAGATTCTTTTGGTTAGGTTTACCGATTTTTTTTTTCCTTCAGATTCCTGCAACATAGGTTTGTGGATGGCATGGATTAGTATTTGTTAGTACAAAGAAGTGTGGTTCTTACAAGAAACATGGAATCTTTTCTGTTTAAGGTTTTGCTGTGTTTCATAAAAAAGTGAGACTATAATACTTCCTAATTTTTTTTTTCTTTCACCAAAACTGGATTCCTTCAGCAAGGAATTCTTTGTCTCCATACACTCACAAACTTTGTCCTGTGCTTTCCAGTTTGGCACTGCTATAAAGCTTTCTCTGTAGTAGATATTTTACCCTATAAATGTTTGCATACATCTCTTTTCAAAAATGTCACACTGTTAGTTTTGATTTTTTCAATTTAATATTTTCCCATTACTTTCTCAACCTTCAAAGTTCTTTAATTTACTTACTTTAACTCTGAAAATTCATTAATTTTCATTCTTCTTGTATTATTATTATTATTATTATTATTATTATTATTATTATTATTATTATTAAGTATCCTGCTGGGTAAATCTGAAGTAATTTACAACTGCAAATCTCAAGCCATATAACAGAAGAACACTTAATTTGTTTAAAGTATTTACATTAATGAACATTTTTTGGTGGAACTGGATTATAAACCAGTTAGTTTATAAAATACTGAAGTCAGTTATTTTAGATTATTCCAAGAGCCTAAGAATAACAAACAAGGCAAAAATGAATTCTTTAACTGAGGGGCTGCTAACTGGAAGAATAAACAAAACAAAATCAGAAGGGATTTTATGGCACGGTGGTAAATGGGGAGAAGGCATACAGGGGATCTAAAATGATTTGATTTCTCTTCCTGTTTTTGTTTATTTTATACCAACAAGTTAGTCCATTGGAAGTCATTCTCCATTTATAATATTCTAAGTGATGGGAGAATCTGTTTAAAATTACATTCAAAATCTCCATAAGCACCAATCACGTAAACGGGAGCCCAAAGGAAACAGAAACTGAATTAGCTAAGGTGAGGTCCATGTTAAAACATGGAATCATAAACTTGATGCTAAAGTTCTTTTCTGCCTGGCCTCCATTGGGATGTAACTGTTTACCCCATTTCCCCGACAGACTGCAAGTGACAGAAGTGCTCCAGTGTTCAGGGGCTCTTGCAGCACCCACCAGCCTTTACTTCAGCTCTGTCTGCATATGGGTCATTAATTTCCACATCATCAGCTGACAATGAAAGTACAAATGGCAATTGATTAAAACATTCTGTTTAATGAGCTCAAAGGAATCTCATAAAGTTGTTTCCGTCAATATCTGGCAGACCAGCAGTGGCACATGGGCAAGTGTTGATCTATTGGCTATGTGAAGCACCCTGCTGTGCAGAACTGGGCAATGCAAAAACATCTTACTTGATATTTGTGAGTTTTCATTGGCAGTGAGGACTGTAAAGTACCCTGCAATTGAAGGAAACATGATTTGGAACACGTAAAAAACAATGGGAAAATGATCCATCTGTTAACAAAATCCGGGTTTTATTGTAGAGCAATTTGTATGAAAATTCCTGGGTTAAATGTGGCCTTCTTTTGCTGTATTACAATACATTATTGTGGGTAATTGTTTTGAAATCTTTTGTGGGACAATAAGCATCAAATTCAGTTATCTATAAATGTCATTTTGTTTGAGATATTCTTGGGCCCAGTGTGTGATACCCAGATGCTCCAGAAGGGTGTAGGCATCCTGTTTGTCCTGTGTCACATCTGCCAGATATATGCACGTCTGAAATGCCCTAAGGCATCCCAAATGGCACTAGGTGTCTGTTTGAGTCTTCTGAATCAACCCTTCAGTTAATTCACTTTCAAGTGAGCTTAAACTGAAGCTGGGTTTAAGTCAACTCACGTAGGAACTAATTTTAATTGAACTGAAAGGAAAGTCTTGTCAAAGGGCTGAACATCTCCTGTATTTCTGTTCTGTCTTTCTCACAGTCCCATGAATATCCTAAGTGCACTAAATGGCCCTAGTCACCTGTAAATATAGATAGTCTCACTATGTGCAATTCATGCAACAGATTTTATCCTTAGCATATGCTTACTTTCTGTTTAGGCTCCTACGTCCTGTGTGTGACACCATACCTGTCACTGAAGTCTAGTTCAGCCTATTTGCTTTTTACTCGTCCCCTTTAACTCTGGGGCACTTAATGTGTGTGGGATCAGAGTGGTGAATACAGAAATTAAACAAATGGAAATGAAAGACGATCAATTTCTTCTCTTTATTTTATAAATAAAATATATCAGCTTATGATTTCTGATGGAAGGATCAATTTTGCCATGGCAGTGTCTTATTTGAACTTGCTTTTTAACACAGTTAAAGACCCCTGCTGTCATACAAGTTTTTCCCTCCAAGTTACATCTCAGTTAGAATCTGCTATTCTTATCAATTTTGACTTTTCCCAGGTAAACTCAAGTTAGAACTCATATTTTTTGTTTTCCAGGAGCAAAACAAAACAAAACAAAACAAAACAAGACAAAAAACAAAACAAAACACCCATAAAAACAACAACAAAAAATCTAGTTTTCTAAATCAGGAAAATACTTCTTCATCAGTGACAGGAGAAAGAGGCATGGATGTTTGGCATATTAGCATTGACTGTAGTTATATTTTAAAATAAAATGCACAAGGTAGAAATGTGATACTTGTCAGGTTCCTACTAGAAAAACATATTTCAAAGCTGCACAGTTCAAATCATCTTAAAGAATTCTTTACCCAGCCCCAGGACAAACTCCAGTTCAGAGCCCATCAAAAGGGTGTGAGTTTTACAGCAGGAACATAGAACTTAGTTCCAAGCCTCTCAAAGACAAATGGAGCCAGAGCTTTAAAATGTGTCTTTAGAAACAAGTTTATAATATTGTAGTGACAAGTTACAAACTGATTCATTCCATATTTTACTGAGGTAAATTTGATTGTTACTATGGACCAATGAGCTACTCATGCTTGATAATTTGACGTCATGCTCCTTCCATTGAGGTTCCTGAGCTGTGTTAACGGTGGTCCAGAAGAGGCATCTCATAAGAAGAAATCCATGCCCTGCAGATGCTGGAAGAGGTAGGATCAGCAGGAGAGGTTAGTGATGGCTGGAAGGATCAGACAAGCAGATGGATATCTCTGATACAAATCATAGTGCTTTGGTGGCAAACTCCTTCAGTGCATCTCACTCTTACTAAAATTCCTGGGTCTCGATAGAAATTTATACTCTTCATGATGGAAAATTATCAAAACGATAAAGAAACTATTTTTTTGTAAAGAAATATTATCTTATCCCTCAGCTTTTCCCACCTTTTTGCTCCTAATTCATTCTCCCTCACAAAGATTGCCAGCCTTTCTCAGCAAGGCAGTTTCTTGTCTTGGAAGTCATCCCACTGAAACTCTGTAGGGGTTCCTGGGCAGAAAGTTTTTATTAATTTCACTAAAATAATTTGAAAGATAAAGGGTGCTTGTGGAACAGGCTGCATCTCCACAACAATCATTGAGACAGCAGCATATGCAGCAATTTGACTGTGACATTAAAAACATGCACAGGGGCTCTCAGGCAGGTGACTCTGCTAGACTGATATTGCCCACCTTCTGACAACTTTCCAGCTTGTGCAACTGTTGAGAACATTTGGGCCTTAATGTTTCTGTTCTTAGTGAGCCTTCCTCTTGCTTTCTCTTATGTAAACACACACAGACCACAGCCTGCTTCTACTGAGCACATGAACATTAGAATAATAGATTTGTTTTCAGACCAAGAAAGTAATAGATTCATCACTTAATTATTGAATAGCAGTGTTGTCTTTTAACAAATATGTAACTATTGCCAGTTCTATAATCTGCTACTTTGATACTGGTAAAGATTTTATTTGTGGGTGCATTCAGCTACATCTGTAGGAGAGTCTGAAAACCCTAAGGCACAACTTGCTCCTTCCTGGTTATACTGAACATCTTACAGGTATGCAAGACTTTTAGTTGGCTACAATAATTTAGGTAGAAAGGTAAGTGCTGCCAGTTTCAGTGCTAATTAAACAGAATTTTTACAGCAGCAAAAAGTGATATATCCTGTTCTTCCAAATATGGGTTCAGTCCAAGCTGTTTTTATAATTGCGCTGCAACAGATTATTATATTATTCGAATATATAATAGAAGAAGTCTTCAACTAAAATCCTACTGAAGGGGAAAATGCCTTGTAGAAAAATGGCTTCATATAATTTTGTTCTGCATTCCAACAAATACACAGCCCTCAATATCCTTGCTTCAGTATGACAGAATTGTTCACATTAATAGCTAGCTATTTGGGTCTCAGTATGAATAATTATTTAAAACATTGATAAAATTGCTATCATGTTTTTAAATGGATAGACTATGAATAAACTACATTGCCCTGCAGCATTATTCAATAATTCAGCAAATTCAAATATTGAGAATTTTAGTAATTAAACTCAAAAATTAAAAACATGCATGAACCAGCCAGTTCAAGACAGAAAGAGAATTCAAGTCTTTTGGCAAATTATGCTTTGGATGGAAGAACACTATATAACAGATATTTAATGTTAATCCTTCAATAGCCAAGTTATTTTGAAAACCACCTGACAGGAATTCATATCCCTGTGTTTGTGTTTACAGCTGGAGGAAAAGTTGAAGGTAAAGCAAGCAGAACCTAGAACCACATAGAGAATCACTGCTAAGAAAAGCCCTGTCTCCGCAAAAATGGGAGTTTTGATCTCAGAAAGTGGAAAAAAAAAACTGAACTGTTGGTATTGAAATATTGGAGTAAGACATGAACCTGTTGATCATTTGGCAGATCACATTAGTGCAAAAGCTCAGCCTTGGAAGCAATTACTGGTTTACAATCTGGAGCATGGGAAGGGCTAACCTACAGAAGAAATTACATCAGGGATAACTGGAAGACTTGTGAACCTTCAGCTTTGGGAGGAGGCACTGAGACTCAAATGGTTATCTTACTTTTCACCTCCAAATAAAAGTTTGCATCTGCTTTCAAGATGTCAATTATTTTGATTTTTCTAATTGTGAGTTTTAAGGCTGGCTATCCATCCCAGATACTGTAAATGCAATAGGTACCAGAGAAGTTTTATGCTGAAAAAATTTGAATCTGTCTTTCAATATAGCTTCTTCCATAGCCATGTCTTCCTTCAGTACATTGCCAGAGGGGGTATGTGTCAAATATAACCCTGCTTGATAGAAAGAGAATAGCTTCCAAAAACTGGTGAAAAAAGGCAACCAAATGATTTAGAGTAAGATCTAACAAAACCACTAATGGTGCAGCACTGTATATGTGCATTCCTTAACTTTGCACAAAATTCATAATGGAGGTACACTTCTTAGTGAGTCTAAATCTCACATAAATGAGATACTTTTAGAAATTATCTTTCACATACACCTATACAACTGAGATCATTTCCCTTTTCTATGTTTATCCATTATTTGCTCCACCCTGAGCCATGATATAAAGCCCAGGTTATTTCAGTCCTTAATCTGATTTTGAGAACTTTGTTCATCCAGAAAAGTTTTTAATTCTGAGCAGTGGACACCCAGAGCAAATAGAAAACAAGATAAAAAGACAAACCAAATAGAAAACAAGATAAAAAGACAAACAAACAAAAGCCCAAACTGAAAAGGCAAACAGAAAATCTATGTCAATGTAATGATCACAATAAAACAAATGCCTCAATATGGTTGTTTCAAGAGCAAATAAGATTACATTTATAGAAGTATAACCCATATTAAAGCATTAATCACATCACTATCTCTTTTGTATCATTACTACTTTTGTACAGACCTACGTGCATTTTTCTCCCATAAAAAACCTTCACACTTCTGAAGGATGCACCATCATTAAGAGCAACTCCATGTTGAGATTTCCTTCCAGCTACTGGAAATTCTAAAATACATTTTCTAAAGAGATAGCAGTTTACTAGAAATGTCTGTAGCAATATTGAATAAGCTTGCACATATCCATCATGCACTGCATGGCTTTCAATAAGGAGTTTTCATCTCTGTGTGCTATGCTTCTTTTTCAGATAGCTTTGTCTTCTGTGATTTGATGTTTAAAAATCACTCATGCCTTTGGTGATATTTCTTTATACTATTCACCTCATTGAGACTGATCTTCGAAGCCTTCGAAGAGGACACAAGAAGAGGATGTCTTTCATTTTCCTATGACTGTATGTCAGGTCTCCCCAGTAAAATGAAGGAGAAGACCTCAATTGTTGAAATGCGAAATCAGAAGATTTAGAGCTGAAAGTAGCTTTCATTATGTACTCTCACCTATGGTTTTGCTGTTTCAAAATTTTTGTCTTTTGAGGGTTTGTGTCCAAGTTAGTTATAAACAACTCAGGCCATACAAAGGCTGAGAACAAAAGGAAGTTTCCATTCCCTGGCAGTTGGAAAATATTTTCCTTCATTCAAGAGATTCTTTCTGCCTTTCGTTTTCACTAACTGTATTTTCTCACCTTTTCTGCAAAAAGCCAAATAATCAGGTAAACAAGAAAATCCGAAACTTTACCATTATCCTTTATTTATATTTGTATTACTGGCTTGGAGTTTAGATTGCACTGTTTTGTCTACTATCTTAATCTGTATTCTACATTTCCTTCAGGAAATAAGTCTTATTATCAGTTATTGTCCTATTATCAGGTTTTTTTTTCTGAAAATCAAATATTATGAACAAATTAATATGAGTGTGTACATGTCTTTTTTTTAGGGGTGAACAAGTAGAGTACACATTCTGGAAGGTCCTTTGTGGGCTTAAGAAGTCAATCAATGTAGCAAGCATAAACTGTAGTTAACAAATAAGTCATACTGGAAATAAAGAGTTGAAATTACATGTTACAGGAACGTTCCCAAGATATTCCTAAAATACATTAATGTAAATATTTAAATGGATAGTGTTGAGCAATGGATACTTTTTCAATTATCAAACTGTGCCTGGAAATATCATGTAAATATCCAAATGAATTGTCTAAATTAATTAGATATTCTATTTACTTTGTTTATAATTTACTATTTCATGACTGCTACAACAACTTAAGACTAATGGAAGTGTTGACTTTTTTGTGGAATTCTTGACATTTTGTTGATTTATTTACTGCAACATTGACTTGTATCTACAGTACGAGTGGAGGGCTTCCTGTACATTGATTATCCTATAAAGAGCAATAAGAAAGCTTTTAAACTCCTGCTGCTTACATCCACCAGTGACTCCACATGTTACCTTAGAGCTTGGTTCAGCTTTTTTGTCCCAAATGCATTCAGTGCGCTTTCTAAAAGTGACATCGGATGGGAACATGTCCTCAAGTATCATTACCAGTTGACATTTTTTTATATTAACTTACTGTAAAGGAATTTCAATGCTTCTAGAGATAATCGGAAAGTGATCTAAGTACTCTTTTTTTCTGCAGGTAAACATAATCTCCAGAGCAAAACACTAAGGCTTGACATACAGTCTCTGAAATAGAAATTGTTGTTAAAACAATTGGTCTATGATATTTCCCAGAAGGAATTGCCCAAATCAATTACAAGTGATCACTCTCTGTGCGAATGACTGACACTTTTAATGAAAAATGTTTGTGTTGTAGGTTTATTGACAAAAGTATGCAACATATTGTTCCCAGAAGAACCAGAACATTTTAATAGAGTAATATGAATGACAGGAAAGAACCAAGAAAACAATTAATGACAATTAATTAGTTATTCTAATAGACCTTGAAAACACTGGGGTACTATCCAAATCACTACACCCTATAAATGGTAAATGTGTCCTGGGGGGCATCAGGCACAGCATCACCAGCCAGGAAAGGAGGGGATTGTCCCACTCTGCTCTGCACTGGGGCAGCCTCACCTCGAGTGCTGGGGGCACTTTGGGGTGCCACGATGCAGAAAAGAGATTAAACCATAGATAGCATCCTTGAGGGTAGCTGTATGAGGAGCAGCTGAGGTCCCTTGGTCTGTTCAGCCTGGAGAAGAGGGGACTGAGGGTGGTTGTATGTATATTTTCTCCTAAGCAGAGAGTTTCTTTTGTATTTAGATGTAGGGCAAATCCCACCCATCTCCGATCCAGCCCCGTTCCCACCCATTCCCGGTCCAGCCGCCTCCCGGAGGGCTCTCCTGTCTCGCACCGCCCCCTAGCGGCACCTGCCGGAAACGCGGACTTCTGCCTCCTCGTTCAAACCCTTAGTCTCGCATAAATCAAATTTTCCGTCTTTAAATTATTTAGTGTCATAATATAGACATAAAAAAATTAATATTTAAAAAATATTTATTTCGATCGTTGTGATTTTATGTATATTTTTCACCTAAGTATAGAGCTTCTTTTATACTCAGATGTAGGGCAAATCGCAATAGGAAACGTAAAATGTAAAAATTCATATGTTATGTCTTTCAATATCTTCGGGGCTAATTTGCTGTATTGGCAGATTATACGTCTTTCTAGCCACCGAAACTTCAGACTCTGGTTAGGATTGGGATGTCAGAACAGTCCTTTGGTCTTTTTGCCCAGCAGCAGTTATTCTTCTTGGTGCAGTGTGAAAATTGTGTCTTAATATCTCTCTGCAACCTTGGTCTGCAGAGCTGCTTAGAAATGTGAGCTTATCGTAAAACCAGTAATTAACAGGGACAGAAAGAAAGATTACATCTCAGCATAACATTTGGAATCAAGTCTGAGATTTTTGGTCTAAAGACACGCAACGTTTCAGATGCTGAATTATATTTTAGGCCTTTCTCTCCTGCTGTAATAGCCTGGAAGCTCCAAGTCAGCAACTGCCACGTCTGGAGGCACCTTGTTTTCTGAGAAGTCATTAATTGCTCCCTGCTGTGACTGCTGAGGGGCATGCTGGTCTTCAGAGTATGAAGCTGCTTGGTGCCTCAGTCTGTGTAAGGAAAGCACCTTCCTAAGCTAGACCAGGGCTCTGAATAGGTTGTGTTTGTGGTGGTCATCAGTGTGGACATACTGACCAGTCCTGTGGTGTAAAGATCCCTTTCATGGATTTGATCTGCAAAGATCCTCGCTATGCTTCTTTCCTGAATATCCTTAGTATCTTCAAGGAAAAAGAAAAAAAAAATGGCAATGATTTTATAATTTTTGTTCACGCTTTTGTTACTGTTTTTTTTTTTCATTCCTAAGTTGAAAACACTGGCAAGCACTCATAGTTTTATGGGAATAAACCTTCCTCAGGACAATTTATAGGACAAAAGAAGTAGTATGCTTTTCCTTATCAGTCTTGCTCTTGGGAGTTCATAAAGGAGCCAAAAGATGTTTCACACATTTTAAAGTGCGTATTATTGCCTTAATGTGTTTACCTAAATTTCATGAATATTAGAATAATTACAGTCAGTAAATACTTAATTCCCAGATAGCTGTCTTATAATAAATCTGCAAATATCTACACCATCAGAGCAAAACACTTCTTTTGAAGCTCATGGTGAGTTGTTACAGCAGAGACCAGTGGTAGAAGTGAGCTGTTTTATGGCAGTATACATAGCACCAGGGTTCCCACCAGATGCACTTCTCAGATGCAGTCTGGGGGTCAAGCAGATTGCATATCAAGGACTTTTACAATTTCACACTGAGACTTTTGCATTTCCATTTCAAAGGCTGGTAGAGACCCTATTTGTTCTTGATGTAGAATTCCTTCTTGAAATCAAATGGTATTGAGGGCAGGGAACAAAGGCTGAATAGGTAACGAAGAGCTGTTTATATGCCATGGAAAAGCAAAAAATTTGCACGAGTGCATCTGTATCACTTTACATTAATTCATCTGTGTTTTATATACTCATTGGTGAAGTAATCCAATGAGATTTTACTTCTGTTTTAGCATTTAATCTGCAGTTTATAGTGTGTTTCCCTGTCCTGTACCCAAGATTAGCCCTTATTTTCTGGCTTACTTGGCTAATCAGCAGGATCTTTAACAGTAAACATTTTCAGCAGTATCTTCTACAGATATCAGCTTAACAGGATTCATACCCATGACTGCTTTCCAGGTTTAAAAATTTACTCAGAGGAGTATAAAAACTGAATAAAGAAGTTCATCCAAATGAAGAAGTTCATCCAAAATGTAGTATCACCCACAATTTAAACAGAATAGTGTGCAGTGGGTGGCCCAAGGGGTTCTCAGATTCATGTAGATTGTATCCAGTTTGTGCTGTGATCACCTGAAGCCAACAGAAATAAATTTACTTTCTTTAACACTGTGTTATGAATTCTTATCCCATCTTTAGAACAATTTTTGAAAAAAAAAGATGTTAAGAAAAAAGCATATTTTTTCTCTCAATTATTTCTCACGTTATTAAATTTTTCAATTCTTTTTCATATAATCATTGAATGGTTTGGGCTTACATTCCATCTTCTAAAAATATCTTGTACATATGGAAAAGTCTGAGATTATTAGTACCCATTTGGAGTTTTACTGTGATTGAGTGTATAAGACCCACATTTTTGGATAATGCACTGGTGTCAGTTTTTAGGGCAGGTAATTGAGAGTTGTTTATTTTGAATACAGCCTCACAAAGCTGCTGGGTTTTACTATTCAAATTTGACATGTAAAAGAAAACCCTTAGTTTAATACCCAGTACATTACAACTACTTTTTCTCACATTATTGAACATGCTTTTAGCGTACTTTTGATAGCATGTACTTTGTATTGAGGTTTAATAGCTGAAAGCTATTGTTATCTTTTATGTGATGTTTTCCCTCATGCACCTATGTTCATGTTTTCTGAGCAGTATTGGCAATAACTAATGAGCAGTTCCCAGCCTAAACTGTGGAGTCAGGGATTCTTATGTTCTTTATGCATCATTTGTACATGTCATTAGATTACTGATATACTGTGTAACTTGACTACATTTCTTTTTCAGGTCAGTTAATCTAAAAATTTCTGAGAAATTAAATTAATGAATGCACACACATTTAAATTCAAAGCAGATTTCTGGGCCTGATGTTTTTTACTGCCTAAGAAAATGACTCATGGATTATACCAGAAGATCCCCTTCTGGGAAAATCTTATAACAGAAACTGCTAATTCCAGTAGATTAATTTTCCAGTTGTTTTCCCAAAGCTGTTCTTATGGGAACCCCTTAATAAGTAGTATATTTTAAATCAACTTTTGTTTTTACCAGCAGTCAACCCTATTAATAATTTTTATTTTACTTTTATGTAGAATTTCTTGACGTTTAGTTCTTTGCAGACCCTTTCATGTCCACACCACCATTAATCCTGCAGGCTGCCAAAAGAAAGAAGCAGTTATGCTCCTCAAGTGGTCCAACATATATGAAGCTGTACAGCAAATGGCAACAGAGTGGTGAAGGGGAGATGAGTGGGAAGCCTTGAAATGTTCATGTCCTCAAACGCCCCTGTGTTGCTATCAAGAAACCCAGTGAGTGCACCATTCCCTTTCAGCCAGAAACATCTCACTCACCTGCTTCTGATTTTCAGAAATTTCTTGAAATAGTGTGCTTCAGGCTCATTCTCTGAGATGATATTAAATTTCTCTTTTCTACAGGCAAAAGCCCTCTTACAGTGAGAGGAAAGGTAAACCTCTTTGTTTCCTTGGCAGTCATGTGGGGAGAAGAATTTAAAGTAAATGACCATCATGGTCTGTCTGCAGGTGAGTGAGCAGAGTCACACTGTGAAATGTGAATGAAGCCACATGTCAATCTAAAAATAATTGTATCTACAGGAAAAGGCCTCTCTAAAGCATTCTTTAATCTTTTGAGGAATAAAGAACAACACAAACAGTTACAATTAAAATGTGATTAACACGTTTTATTCTAATGCATGACATTATAAGAAAGCCTATAAAATATCGATTCTAGTTTCTTTCTATGTAGGAATTGATCAAAAAAGGGACTTTTTTCTAAATATTGATGTGTAGGCTAACAATAAAATATCTTCATTTCGATGTTCTAGATAAAAAGTCATTTTAATTAGATTTCAATGCTTATTTAAATATTGAAGCAGCTCAGTTTAAGTTGCTGTAACCAATTATATTGCCTAGCTAAATGTAAAAATACTGTTCTCTTAGTAAAGCACAGTGCCTCTCATTAACAATTTACTCAAATGGTGGTGAATCTGGAATTATTTAAATAAGATCAAAAATCAAAATTAGATAAAACTCAAGAATATTCTAAGGCATGGTTTCTTGAGGGGAAGGAAACTCACCCATTTCCTCTTTGCTCCTCTGAAAGTAGCCAAAATTTCTATGCCTCAGTTCAGCCACATGTGGAAAACTCATCAATCTCTACAAGATTTCTAAGACTTCCATAGAAAGGAGCAGTTTCTGTTTGTAAATCCTGGATAAAAAATATTAGAATTATGTCAAAACAGCTCACTTATTCTAAGCATCCAAAGCCCAATGATTATTGCACAGCATTTTTTTTTATAATAAAGAATTTTTTTCATCAATACAGGTACAATAGTATTTTCAGCTGGGTATTAATTTTGGGGACTTACCTACTCTGGTTTTCTTTCTTTTGCGAAGATTGTTATTTTGTAGTTTGGTTGTACAACCTTTATTTATATTGCTGGATAATATTTTATGTGTGCAAATTTATTGTCTTCTGTGAGATTTCCCATAAGACTAAGTAGCAAAAAATGTCAATACATATCCTGAAATTTATTTAATTATTAATATATTTCCATCATTTCCAGACCTCCTGAAGAATATAAAGGCAGTTTTGTGAAAGACAATGTTACTTTTACTTCATGTTACTCTATGGTTTGAAAACATGAAATGGCCAGGACACAACTACTGCAATAACTCAGACACTGGTAGAAAGGACTTCATAAACTTCCCACGTGGAATTACAACATCAGTCAGTTCTTCTCT
>JANRGV010000062.1:62237193-62270553 GCA_024734035.1 Alethe castanea | reverse complement strand
GAACTTGTTTAAAAGCACACATCCCTAAACAGCGTAGATTCTGTTAAAGTGCTAAGTTCCAGCTTGGAGGAATTCTTTGCTTTCTTTTGTCACATTTCTATACATTTCTAGAAGTGCTACACTTTTTCAGCCGAAGGAGGAACTGAGTCGAAGTTGAGAGCGAGCTGCAGATTTGTTGCTGCTGAGAGCGATCTCTCCCCTCCGCAGCTTTTGGGCTAGCTCAGCTCCTGTAAAGAAAAAGCCGAGGTGCTCTTCACTCTGCTCTGCTGTACCAAAATTGCATCAGAAGTTAGTAACAGGGAGATCTTGCCTTGGACGCGTCCCATTCCTTCCACGTTTTGCTTTCATATGGAAATCCTGATTGATGCCTGATAGTTTGAGCAGAGCAAGCTTCTTAATTAGATGCCTTGTTAAATGCTGCAGCTACTGAAGTGGTGACTTTCACGTGGTCTTCCTGATAAGTTTTTTCCCCCTTTTCTTTTAAAATAGATGTGATACAATCCAGACACAGTTTATGGATTTTTAACCTGGTTTGTATATAGTTACTCTGTTTTAGCAACCTCAGTGAGGGATTTTAGAGAAGGAATGTGGGATATCATGATATGCCTTACCACGTTGGCAAGGTCTGTGAAAGTCTTGGGTAGATATAAATGAAAGTTGTCTAGGAAGGGTTATACATAATCCCCATATGACACATTCCCCGTATAATGCTTCAAAGACCAAATTGTCAAAATGCAGAGGAAAAAACACTTGAGTAGCATCTCTTGGAGAACTAAAAATCTTTTCATGTTGCGAGACTTTGAGTGATTTCTTGTAGCAGTTGTCGCCTGCTGCTCACTAGTAGTCAAAAAGCAGCACGAGGACGGGGAAAAAAGAGCCTTCAGCTGAAAGGCAGACAAAGCAGAGAGTCTGTCTTATCGAGTAACACACGAACAAGAATATTGTGTGCTTATATGTGTCCTCATATTTTGCCTTGAGATAACCAGCAAGCCTCATGAAGCAGCATATTTCCTCTGAGGATTTTCTTCTCATTATTGTACGTGATACTTATGACGAAAAGCCTGGTAATGAGCACAAAAATGGGACACAGACACCTTTTCCCTGACGTCCCCGTGTGTGCACGCGTGTGTGTGTGCGCATAGGGAGCGAGTTAGAGGACTCTGTGTGAAGCTTTCATCCTGCCATTTTTAACATCTGGACAGCACACTGCACGGCAGAATTTAAGCCTCTAGTCTTTGGGATGTTTACTGAAGTGTTTCCTTCAGAAACTTCAAAGCCAAACACTGGCGCTGACCCACAATACCTAACAAGCATTCAAAAGGGAGAAAGGCAAGGAGCAGGCTGGGATCAGGAGAGGGATGAGAGGGATGGACACAAGAGATTTGTTTTGCGACATAAAGCTGAGTGCTTATGCACACAGGACCACAGACAGATTCAGCACTCTGAAGTTATCTCAGCTCTCATATTATGCAAGCCCCAGAGATTAATTTTATTTGTCTCTGCAATGAACCAGGGCCAAGGATTCCTGTGGGTATGGGGAAGGTTAGAGGACATTGAGCAATGCATCTGTTTCATTAGATACATTGCTCTATTCCCCCCAGTCTCTGGTATCTCCTTCCCCTGTTACTCACTGAACTTGTCTCATGTAGAGGCACCTGGGCTGTTGCTTGTGCCACTTATGTATTTAGACATCCAGATTTCAAGATTCTCAAGCAGGAGCATCAGAGGGCCTGAGGCTCCCTCAGGGAATTCAGCGTTCCTTCCCTTAATTCCAAAGTGAGTCAGGAGAGGGATGAATGTGAGCATTAACATAAAGGATAGACCTGACCTGTACAACTAGAGAATGTCTAAGAAAGTGCTTACAGTTGCTTTTACAAATATGCTTTAAAATTAAATTAGGTGTGAAGGGTGCAAGATGGGAGAGCCAGAGGCTATGGGGTAGAGATCTAGTGGTGACTGACCACCAGCAGTGCTGGCAGACAAAGGAAAAACTACGGTTGAGACACTTTAAATTCTAGTTACTGCAACCATTTTGTGCGTAACCTTTGTCCGGTTGGATGAAATGAACTGAAGCTCATCTGCAGACCTGTATATGAACTACATCTTCCCAAGGGAATGCTTTCAAGGCATTTGTCGATTTTTATAAGATTTTGGAAAGCTAGCCCTCCCTGTTCCAAAAGGTCCAAACCCAATGAGTTGTACATCTCTGCTGTCTTCTCTGCAATGCATGTTACTTTTGGGAAATGCTCAACCTGATTTGTGTTCAGGGTCCAGAGCCTTCTCTTTTGTTGTCTAGGTGTGTGTGAGCACAAATAAAAAGACAGAAAAAGTTGGAAAACCAAAGCTTTGGCCTGTTTCCCAATTACTTCAATCCCATTTTAGAACCCACTCTAACCCTTGGTGCTCTTCCATCCCCTAGCATGTGACCTTCTAACACTATAGTCAGACCTAGGACTTTACCACAGCACTGAGTTTGCATTATTCTTCTTGGAAAATATGAACCAGATGACATGATGAATGCCATCCATAAAAAATAGTTCTAGAATTTCTTAATTGTGGCTTACAAATCAAATGTCTTATATATGTGGTCATCCCAAACCCGTGCAGATGAATGTTGTCAGATCTCCTGCTGCTCTATGTATTTTTTCCCCCTGCCTTTACCCACACACAGTAGGACCTGGAAGAAATCCATCTTTTAAGGACTGCTATATTTTAATGCTAGGCCAGCATTAGTCTGCCTCAGAGAAGGTTATGATCTTGCGAAGTATTAATCAATAGGAACTCATGAAATGCATGTACTCATCATCAGCCATATCCTTAAACTTCTGAAGTACTGAATTTGTATCAATTCAAAAGGCCAGCCTATGTCATTCAGTGGACTCATTTAAGGTGTTTGGAAGTGCTAAAACAAGCTGAAGTCCAGAACACTAAAGAGCTATTTTTAAAGGTTGTCTGCCAACCATTTCAAGCTACTTACAAAGCTAAGTACCTGTTTGATACAAAACCTCTTTTTATACCTGGTAAACAGATTTGTAATCGGTTAATAAAACTGGTCTTTCAGTGCCCTGAAAGTAAACAAGTTAGATCCGATGAATGAATTTTCTCTACAACAAAGCAAAGTACTGTATTTCATGAAGCAATGGAATCCACTTAAGAAAAGGAATAATATATTTGTGCCACCACAAGGTTATCTGATTAACAGTACAATGTTTTGAATTGATGTGGGGTTTTTTATCACTGGCAAAGGCTAGCATGTAACTGATCTCTTTTTTAAAAAGTTGCTTTTCAGAACTCTGTATGAGTAATTCAAGCATGGAATGTTTCCTCCTGGAGTTTATATTGCCAGCGGACACAAACGGAACCTAGCAATTTTACATGCTGAAGAAAATTAAAAAATCGGTAGTAAATTCTCCAAATATTGCAGGTGTGGGATTAAGAAGGTCAAAACTGAAATAAATCATATTGCATTAATGAACCAGAGAGGAGTGTAATTAGAAAACAAACAACACATAACTGCCTAGAAATAACATATCCTCTGTTTTCTTAATCAGGCTTTCAATCTGAAATAACATTTAGACAGTAAAAAAGTACGTTGACTCTGAGGAAAGTCTGTTAACCCAATAGTTTCTAGTCACTGGAAAGCTGGCTAATTAAATCAAGAAGCTGTTACTTGAAAAAGGCTCCTTCTGTCCACTTGCACTTTTAGGACATGGAGCAAATAGCTTGCCTTTAAAACAAACTTCACGTGTTGTATAGTTACAGGCTGTTCTCTGTTTTAACAATCTCTGCCTGAGGAGGAACGTGGTCACATTTCATTCCAGCCTTTCCAGGGCCCTCCACACTTCTCTGCCTGAGTCCTTCTCTACCGCTCCAGCCCAAAAAGACAAACTCATTTTTCTAGGAAGGATGAAAGCTGAGGGGATGTGTCAGAGACAAACATGCTCTGTGTGCTCCTCCTGGCAGCGGCTTCCAGTTTTAAAAAATTTAAAGTAGGCCTGATCCTTTGATGGGGCTTCATTCATGAGAAGAGCTAATTACATGAGGAAGGGTCAATAGGCTGCAGTGCCTGAACTTCAGAGCCAGCTGTTTAGGCAGATGGAGGAAATGGCCCTGGGATATTTTTCAGGGGTTCAAAGATAATTGGCATCTCAGAGCTATCAGAACGAGTACTTTAAATACTTGTCTCCCATTACTCTTTCAGACTCGGTGGCAGGAATGGTGTGTTTTTATTTGGCATCTATTGTTATGTTTGAGTTTTCCAGCTTTATAATCTGTGTTCCCAGTGACTCACTGCTTCTTGAAAGCTAGTCTCCTTGGTGCTAAAATTTCCTATTTTATGAATTATCCAAAAAACGCATGTTCTATAAATGACCTTCACTAGGGAATATATCCATGATGCAGTTGGGAGGAAATCATTTGGACATTATCAAAACTGTTAATACCAGGAAGGGATTACTCAGAATCCATGGAACAAATATCTATGCCCAGCAGCATTCCCTTTAAAAGGGAAACTTCATGATTATTTTTGCTTTTAAGTTCCTGATTTCACATGATTTCATACTTTTTCATGTCGGGCAAGCTAAAATGTAAGTTTTTATAAGATTGCCATTCTCCAGGTGATAAAAATCTATAGTGAAATTTGTTTTCCTTAGGAATCTAGAACTCCAAGCAAACTATTTCATTTCTTTCATCCTGTGTATTTCCAGATATCCTGAGAAGCTGCCTGTGTCCTAGAAACGGGTGCTTTAAAACTCAAGTCAGGAAACTTTAAACTTGCAGTGTTCAACACTTGGAATGCAAACTGCAAGCCAGGAGTCACCTTACAAACAGAGCATATTTACCTTTTTTTTTTCCTTGCTTAAACTTTTCCCTTCAAAAAAAAAAGAAGGAATTTAAATACAAAAAGATGCAAATACAAACCTGAGACTCCAATGAATTAAACAAATCACAGATAAACAGCAAACCAGTTCCTCCAATATGGTAACATGATCTTAGGTGTGTTTAATGTATTTACTATTTTTCATTCCTTCATAAAACTGTAGGTAAAGAATGCTTTCTTTGATCTTTTTGATGCAAATACTAATGCATAAGCTTAATTTAGACAGCAAACACTTTTTCTTAAGGTGAGCAGAGTAAAAACTTGGCATCATTAGGAACTATACTCTTAAATGTATTACATGCTATGAAGTGATAGGCAGGAGCTCAGTTTAATATTGCTGAGTAGGAAAAACTGCATGCATTTTGCAAAGGTAGAATTTTACTTATGTGACCCTAATACTAGTTTAAGGCAACCTATTGTATTTAGGTTATACTGTGGTTTGCTTTATTTAGTATGTGAAAGAGTGAACTTTAAAAGTACATTGAATGATCAACCCACACTGAAATGTAGAATCCTTTCATATATTCCTAGCATATTTAGGCAGTGCTACTACTTAGTTCCACACCCTGCTTCAGCTGTGTGTCACAGCTCTTTTTCACCTGAGGCAGGTATCAGTCATCGAACTGAGGCTGCCATCAAGGAAGCTGTACCAACCACGGTGGTCACTGAGGGTTATGGGCTTCCTGAAAACTGGAGTGAAATTAGGAACTTTTACGATTGTGCTCTGAGACATTATATGTTACTTTCTCTTTTCAGTTTCCCTGACTTCCCACTTCACCTGCAGACTAACTAAAACTCCAGTTCCTCTTCAGATTGTGTAAAATACGTTAATTACAACCAAGCTGACACTGCTGCTCTATTAGCATTGATCAGTGATTTAGTGTATCAAAGGTACTGAAACTCTGACCTAACCCTTGCTATTTCTTTCTTTGTGTCCTTCTTTAGCCAGCATCCTGTGAAGATGGGTGATTGGAGTGCCTTGGGAAAGCTTCTTGACAAAGTTCAAGCCTATTCTACTGCAGGAGGGAAAGTGTGGCTGTCTGTCCTCTTCATTTTCCGAATCTTGCTACTGGGAACAGCAGTCGAATCTGCCTGGGGAGATGAGCAGTCTGCATTCCGGTGTAACACTCAACAGCCTGGTTGTGAGAACGTGTGCTATGACAAGTCTTTTCCTATCTCCCATGTACGCTTTTGGGTTCTGCAGATCATATTTGTGTCTGTACCTACCCTATTGTACCTGGCACATGTGTTCTACGTAATGAGGAAAGAAGAGAAGCTGAACAAAAGAGAAGAAGAGCTTAAGGTAGTTGCAAATGATGGTGTGAATGTGGATATGCATCTCAAGCAAATAGAAATTAAGAAATTCAAGTATGGTATCGAAGAGCATGGCAAAGTGAAGATGCGGGGGGGACTGCTCCGTACTTATATCATCAGCATTCTGTTTAAATCTGTCTTTGAGGTGGCTTTCTTGCTGATACAGTGGTACATTTACGGGTTTAGCCTGAATGCCATCTACACCTGTGAGCGAGACCCATGCCCGCACAGAGTGGACTGCTTCCTCTCCCGTCCAACTGAGAAAACCATCTTCATCCTCTTCATGCTGGTGGTGTCCTTGGTGTCTCTTGCCTTGAACATCATTGAGCTTTTTTACGTGTTCTTCAAGGGTGTCAAGGATCGTGTGAAAGGGAAAACCGACCCCTACTCCCACAGCGGTGCCATGAGCCCTTCCAAGGACTGTGGGTCCCCCAAATATGCTTATTACAATGGCTGCTCATCACCGACCGCCCCCTTGTCTCCCATGTCTCCCCCAGGCTACAAGCTTGTTACTGGAGACAGGAACAATTCCTCCTGTCGCAACTACAATAAGCAAGCCAGCGAGCAAAACTGGGCCAACTACAGTGCGGAGCAGAACAGAATGGGGCAGGCTGGCAGCACCATCTCCAACTCACACGCCCAGCCCTTCGACTTCTCCGACGAGCACCAGAACACGAAAAAACTGGCGTCAGGACATGAGCTGCAGCCCCTCACCATTGTGGACCAGAGGCCTCCCAGCAGAGCCAGCAGCCGAGCCAGCAGCAGGCCTCGACCTGACGACCTGGAGATCTAAGCTTCTTGATGCAGTACTTGCTCAACTACGAAACGACGTGCATTGGAAGATGCCGTCAGTGCTGATCTTGTTCCAGTGGAGGTGGTACTTAACAATCTCGAGCAGGAGATTTTAACAATCATTAAAAAAAAAAAAAAAAGTCAAACAAGCAAACAAACTTTTGAAATACTTGCTGGTTCTTTGGGGGGTGTGGGGTTGGTGTGGGGTGGTACAGTACACATTGATATTTAATGTAGCTGGTTTAAAAGAATTTAAATACTAAAAAAAAGGAAAAAAGGTAGTACTAAGGTAAAGGGCTGTTTTTCTAGAAAGGCTGTAAATATCTGAGTGTATGTGTATGTGTGTACTATCATGTTTTTTTCTAAAGAATCTTCTGTAATACTAAAACCCAATAATAACTGAACTCACATTTGTCAGGGTGAAGTGCTACCTGAAGATGAAAACGTTTTTTCCTATTCAACAAGCAAAAAAGTCCAGGATTGCCTCTGATCATTTCCCTGTCAAGAACATTCCATTCTTAGAAAGTGCACTTTGAAGGTAAACTTTTCTACATGGTCCTCCAGGTGGTTGGAAGGCTCCTATGAGAACAATTTACAGTCTTTGAGTCATTCAATTCCAATTTCAGGCATGGCCCACCAAGAAATAGTTTGGTCACCTGCTCTTCCAGCCATCATGCAAGTGTATTTTGTGATGTGCGTAAATGGGAGGGCACATGGAACCAGCAACGACACAGTCTTGCCCACAGCAATACCTGTGTCCTGCTACTTATATAGAGTCTTTAGTATTATATAAAACACAGTTTGCTCCCACTTGCAGATTTTAGCATCAAGACAAGCAAGCAACTGCCTTTAGTGAATTTTATCACACCTTTATGTGTACTAAGGGTGTACATATGTGTGTGGATGTGGAGGCAAAGGTATACACAAAACACCCTCAGAAGCATAGGCTGAGAAATAAACGCACACAGGTTACTTGCAGTTGACACTTTCTCATGGATGTTGTGAAGATGTGGGCCACTATGGTGTTTACATTCTCTGGTTCCTTCAATGTAAGTGAAGCACACGTTGTTATATTTTTTTAATTCTATAAAATATTTTCAATGTATCCTAAATGGATGTTCTTTTAAAAATAAAAAAAAAATCTAAAGGGCCTAATCCTGGATGTCTTGCTCTGGAAAATCTCTCTTTAAAGTTGTTGGGAGTTTTGCCTCAACAAATCTGCAGGATCAAGCCCAAGATGTAGCGAACCATGTTCTTGCTGGCATGAATGATTTTCTTTTTTTAGAAGGTAGGGGTGGGAAAGACCCATTAGGTCATCTAGCCATTCTCCCTGATAGGTAATAATGATGCTTGAATGATAGAAGATGTAGTACTGTAAGCAAGCTTTAGTCTTTTATGTGAGAAACTTAGAAGAAGTGCTTTTGTGCTGGATTAATAATAAAATATGCCTAAATGGCTTTTGCAGTAACTGGTATTTTTCTTGTTCTAAATATTCACATTTACTGAACTGCGATGTCCACTGAGTTTGACAGTTAGGTCTTTCTAGATGGCTCTAGCAACTTTAGTGTTTACAGTTAGATTATGTTTGAAATGCAAGTGAAGTTGAAAGGATTTTTAAAGAGTACAACTCTAACTAATTTATTTGAAATATATGCTAAAGAAATCTACCAGTTTCTTCAAACGCATTGCCTCTTAGCTGAACACAGATTGACCAAGGAAATACATAGCTTGGTTTCATTTTGCAGCAACACAGATAAATTGTTTCATTTAATACATTATATTAATTTGTTTGACATTCCATGTTAAACTACTGTTGTCTTCAACTTCATTGCATGTATGCAACCATAGTTTGTCAGATCATGTTGTCTGGAGAACATTAGTCAATAAAGTTTTAATTTAGTATAAATACATTTTCTAATTGTCTTTTACTGTTTCATATGTCCATATACATCTTTAGTTTCAGTCTGATAATCCAAACTTATTCCTCCCTTGTTCTTTTTTTCCCCAGCCACCCTTCATTTCAGAAACATCCTTTATTTAATCCATCTGGATTTGCTTTGAACTGAAATTCCACAGGCCCATGTTCAGACACTCTCACAACAACTGGAAAAACAGGCATTGTCTCTGCCACTCCTGAAACAAAGTAATGTTCAGCATGAACAAATCTTGCCAGGAGTCTTGGAAAATGTATATTTATTTGCAAACTATTATAAAAAAGACAGTACTAAAATATTGTCACATAATTTTTCTAGCAATTTTTATATATGGCTTAGATTTAACATTATGAAATAATTGCATCTAGTTTACATTTCTCCATGTCATCAGATTGCTCAAGTGAGACTCAGTTTCAATTTCTGAAATTAAAACCTCATTTCTTCAAACTTGATAGGAGAAAGGCACTGATCTTGATAAGGCTGGGATTTTGCATGTTGACTCTCCTTCACCCTTTACGTCCCCATCACTAATAAAGTCAGTGCTTGGCTTTTCAGGATTGAACTCTATATGTATGGTGGTTCAACTCTTTTATTATTTGAAAAATCAAAATATAATGCTCATGTGATTGTCATAAAAGCTTTTACTTTCAAATTTGCTTGTTATTTTAAGTCTAAATTCTTCCCCTTCTTATTAGTAAAGATGGGGATAAAGCAGAGCAGTGGTAGTGGATTTACAGCACTGAGCGATACTACAAAAGTACCAGCACAAGGACTGACTCCTTGAAGTTTTCCTTAAATATTAACAATGAGTCATATTTAAGCTGCCTTGTCCTAGTTCATCTGTGCAAACGGAAGGGCATTCCAAGCATTTTGTAAGGATCATGCCCTTGGAAAGGTGGACACTGAAGCATTAAGAGAAGGGCTCACCCTGAGATAAAATGTAGTGTCTCCTAGACAGGCTGATTGTCAGGTATGTCTCATGAGGCATCTGGGACAACTGAAATAATTTAGTGCTTCAGTGCCAAGGCTCTCAGTGATTTTTCTTTTTTTTTTTTTTTTTTTTTTTTTTTTTTTTTTTTTTTTTTTGTGGTAATGCATGTATGTGCATGTGTAGGGTAAAGACTTCCCAGAGGCAATTTCTCCCACCTAGATTTATTTCTGTAGAGAGCATTTACAATACACTTCAAAGTCATCATAATTTTGTATGCCATTCATCTAGCTCTTTAGGCTTTTTCTCCCAGTGCATCCCTGCAACAGCATTTGCTTTGTCTGCAGATGACACAAAATAAGCTGTAATACAATGCTAGCACACACTTCTCAGCCTTTGTAGAAGGATATGTTAGATATTGACTTCAAATTGGAAAAGATAAAAAATACAATCTCTGAAGGTAATTGAAACAAAAACATAAAACCCAAATTCATATCCTGTTAATTATTTAAAAATTATGTTTGTGTTTTGTGTAGCAGTATTTTGCAAAAAAGGCAAATCATCTTAAGGCCTCCACCCTATCCCAGTAATTTGAAATGTTTTCAAAGAGTAAAGTTAGAAGGAAAAGTTACAGACAGCCTAAAATCTATATGCATATCATGTAATTTCAAGACATTTTAAATACAGTGAGCACACACTGAAGGTTATTTCCTAATTTAGAAATTCTATTTCCATATTTAAAGTGGAAACTACAGTAATAGTTTGAGAACCAGAACAAATTATGGGAGCACACTTGTCTCACCCACTGAAATCCATCATTTTTAAGAATGCACTTGTGTCACTCGTCCAGAGCCACATCTCCCACATCTGTCTGCAGCACCCCTGTGCTGCTCAGCAGTAGCACACTGGCTCAGCTGTGCACTACCACCATGCTGCCTTTCCCTCAGATTTTCTCTACAGCTTGTTATTGATTAAAACAAAGAAAAAAAAAAGTGATGTAAGAAGTAGAGTTTTTCAAGTCAGATGTAGGAGTTCTGAAGTTACCTTGACTGCTTAATCCAGAGTTCTGAGTATGTCAGATCAAAACCTCCTCCAGTTTTGGTGGTGTCTGTTTCTATTCTGCTGAGATAGAACTACTTTTAATTCTTCTTGTAATTCCTCCATGATTACCACTGCTCCCTTTTCAAGAATTTAAACAAAATAAGGCAGAAAACAGGATTTATCTTCCTCCTGTAGAATTTTTCCTTTCTATTTACCCCTAATCCAAACCTAGCAGGACCAAGCATTCTACTGAGCTTGACATACATTTTTTTTAATGCACTGTATTATTCAAATAGTCAGATTTGCCATAATCTCCTTGAAGATGTCTTGACTTCTCATGCTGCTCATGAGAAGTCATACTTCTCCAGCCATTTGCAGTTAGATCTACCAAAGAACTCAGATGACAGAGGCAGGGTGGATGGCCCTTGAGGATTTCTCTGGCAAAAATCCAATCCTTTGATGATACAGAGCTACTCTTTACATTACTTTCATTTCTACTGTCAACATAGACAATAAGGTCAGAAACATAAGTCATGTCTGAGAAATCACTGCCTAGATGTATTTTCTACCTCAGTTGCATGAAACTATTTGCGTATCCTCCATTTTAACTTATTCTAACATAATGGGTCCAGAAACATGGAGCTGTAAAATCAGCTCAGCAAAGAGATGACTGCCTTTCCCTGGCTTAAGTCACGTGCTTTTGACTATGCCCAAGGATATATTCACACCCAGACTCTGCCAGTCCTGGAAAAGTGTGTCAGAAGTAAATTACATGATGCTAGCACATCACTAGATTGAAACAGGAAGAGCTTATTTGTTCCTGTTCCTATTTAAAAGGTATTTTGATAGACACAAAAAAAAAAAAAAAAAAAAAAAAAGAACACTTGTCTTAAACTTATCTTAAATACTTCCTAAGCTGGAGCACTGCCAAAGACTATGAAGATGATGTGGACGTAAACATGTTGAGCATTATCAATGGATATCACGAATATAAACAGTTTAAATAGATCCAGCTGGTCAGTAATGTGGTAAAACCAGCCTCCTCTGTAATAGCTGCCCTCACTCTTTCTTCCTGGTAGCCAAAATGCTGAATCTGGCTTCTGTGCTTTCTGGTATTCGCAATGCAAAAGCACCTTGGACAAAGGCAGGCATGTTTTTACAGTGTCTGTTTTGCTTGTTTTAACTCCTTGTAATGCTGGAGAAACTCAGTGCTGGGAGCTGGAGGCAGAGAATCTGGGACAGCCTGTACTGGGTTAATAATACACAGCCAGGGGAGTCACTGGTAAAAAGTAATGGGTTTTTGGGGGTTGTAGCCTCTCCCATCACTTAAAAAGGTCTCTGCTGCTCTGTTGAGGAAATTTGTGCAACAAAATGAGACATGTGAGCTTAGACCAGTATAAAAGGGAAAACGTTCAGACATTTAAATTGCTCCTTGAAACAGGCCTAGACCACAGTGGCATGCTTCCTATTAGAACTGACAGAAAATGTTCACATGAGTTCCAGGATTTCAGTCATTTAAATCAATGCTAAAATGCTTTTCAACATCAAACATAAATAGATTGGACCCAGAAATATATATTATGACATTTAATTTTCATTTATATAACTTCAGGGGGAAAGCTGATGAGTATAAGCTATGAAATCTTGGAAGGTGACTACTTAAATATGTGTAATCATACTATTTCCTCATAGTCTTTTTATTGTAACTTGGTCTAGAGGCAAATTTATGAAAAATAGTCTAGAGGTTTGCGTTTTTTACAAAGAGACATGAATTGTGTAAATGTAATGAAATACATTTACATGATGTCCATGTCAAATTTATGCGGGACTACATAAGGGAGTGTGGGGTAATATATAACAGGCATCTAACTCTTCTGGGTTAGGCAGCTGGGGAGTGACATCTTTACTTTGTCTCTCCTTATCCTTGTTAGAAAGATTTTCATATCCCAAACACCTGAGCAGTTTATCTGGGAGCTTTGCTTGGGTAGGGGTCTTTGCATTCTCATCTCCCTCCTTCTTTTTCCATCTATAGTATAAATTCGATACTGGAAACAGAAGTGGTCCCAAATATATAAATAAATGCAATAACAGTTGACAACAAAACATTGCAATCAGGGAATAGGTAGTAGTTCTCTTTTGCATGTCTGCAACTAACTCAATAGGAGAGCAACATGGAAAATAGTTTAAGGCATTAGAAAATCCTCTGGATACTATAGCATCTGAAATCCACTGGTCCTTGCTGAAACAGGCCTTTTCAGGCTCAGCTTCTGCTGAGTCACAGAGCTGCCTTTGAAAGCTGAAGTACCTTGGCTCCAATTTGAAGTTGTTCTGGAAAAGTTCAGACCTTCCTTAATGACCACATTTGCATGCTATTCTCGGTAGTATTTGCATATAATAGGACACCCTCCACAGGAAGGCTTCTTCAAAACACAGGCTCTGCTTACACTTTGAATTTCCCTATTCAAAGGGGAATATTCAAAATTATCTATGCATCACTACTTCAAAGTGTTTCGCTGGGAGTACTCTGACATATATTTGGGAGGCTCATCACAGTTGTTTCAAAGCTGAATATATAGCCAACTGTAAGATTGCCACCTGGGTTTTGTGTGTGGAGGCAAAGAAGTATTACTCAGGCAAGAATCCTACCTGGCCTGACCTAGCATATTTCTGTTGAGAACAAGGAGTTTCTGTTGAGTAATGTGAGATGAAAACTCTTCTCTGAGCTTTACTTAGTTCATTCTTTTATTCAAGTCCCTGTAGGGGTTTTTTTTAAGCACACAGAGGATTCAACCATTAGTCCATGAGCCTGTGTAACTTGCTAAGGTCTAGGATAATCTCTGAGGAGTTTCTCCTGATTCCATTTTGGTTGTCCCAGCTCTGTGGGCTTTGAGTGGATTGTAATGCTCAGTCCCTCAATGCTAGAGTAGTTGGTGATGGCAAAGGCCGTGCAAGTAGAGAAAGTGGGTCTCCATTGTTTTCCATAGGATTTCCTATAGAGTCAAGGCAAACTGGTCAAACATCCTTCCCTGTCCTGAAAAGTCAAACTGCAAAGGTGTGAAAGGGTGCCTGCATTCTGACAGGGCCTTCGACTGTGTGCTGCAGTTTCCTCTTAATCTCTGTCATCTTTTTCACTTCTTTCATGGAGTCGTCTTCTCTCACCACATGCTTCTTTTCTGCGTATCACCTATGCCACAGGTATTTAGTGTTTTGTTCTAAAAAAGCCTTCCATATGTTTTTTTTTTCCTTGTGTCATTTGCTGGGCACCACTCAAATTTCTTAGAATAACCTGCTCCATTAAATATCTATTAATTAACAAGCTGATATATCTTCTATTTCATTTATTTAGAATGAATGCTAACTACTAAAAGCTTTGCCTGACAGCTTAAGAAGTAATTTTGTATTTCACCTCATAGGAGCCCACATTTGCTTTGATCACTTTCTTTTTCATACTATTTTACAATTAAGGAAGGCAGCAGAGGAACTCAGGATTCTAGTTATCTACCTTAACCAGGTGCAGTGAAAGTGTCAGGACATGGAGTTTGTCCAAATCTTCCTCCCACCTTAGTCCTAAAGGGACTCATATCTAGGCTCCCACTAATGGTTATGTATGCTATATAAACAATAATAATAATAATACTTGGAGTTGCACTGATAGAGTGCCTTTCATCTTCAAAGTGCTTTGAGAACCCTATGTAATTAGTTTGCTCTGGAGTCATCACTGACGATACTGCACGAACCCCAGTGCTGCCCACTGTGAGAGTCAAAGAGGGAATGTGAACAGTCACAGAGACCACACACAACCTCCATATCACTACTAAAAGAAATTGAAAATGCTGAACAAGTATATTGTAGCACTACATACAGGAGAAGGATCCACAACCAGCAGGAAGCCAGTCTCCCTATGATAAGGAAACAGGAATGTTTTCTTTGCTGGTAATGTACTAGTTCAGATCTCTAAACACATTCTAAACACATTTTACCTTGAACTATGTCTCTGCCAAGCTGGCAGAAGATCACAGGTAGATTATCTGGTTGCATGGAATCTTCATCTTCATGCAACTAGAATATATGCATTTTTTTTTAATTTAAAAAGTTTTGATTTGATTAATCCAAAAGGGATGCAGACATAATAAATATAACATTAAATAGGTTTTTACAAACTTCAGTGGGACTCCAGGGGAATAATTTATCTGGAGTACACCATTGGCAATTGACAGTCCATCTGAGTACAATTTTAATATCATAGTATTTTTTTCTGTATTTCCAGTTAGCTTACAACAAGTCCTTGTCAATGTCCAGTAATTTACTCCTTAAATCAACTTTGCATTGGCTGGAGATTATCAGTCCAACATAAATTTGTAAACAGCCTTTTCAAAACTACACCATCAAGAAAAGAGAAGAAAAAAATACCAGTAAGAGTCCATTCAAACTGGTGAGAATAAGAATGCAGAGGAACAGAGCATTTTTGTATAAAAGATGCCTGGAGTATCTCTGAACATTACTATTTTTTATTTGTCTCACTCCAGTACACTGCCTAGCATTTATTTTCTCAGCACAAACCCTAATGTGCTTTATTTGCCTTTTCCAAATACATTTTTCTTATGGAAGATTCCACAGGACAAAAGGACATAATTTTGCATCATTGTATATATTCGTGGTCAAATGAAGAATAGTCTTGAGACTAGTTTTCAAAAGTTGTGGTCAGGCAGAGTTGCTGGACAGGCAGAAGCAGCTCTACTTCCCATGCAGTTAATGGATACGTGCACTCACATGCCTTGATTTTTGCTCCATTTAAAGATCACACTGTGTGTTTCTTTTTAAAAAATTGGTGTTCTTCCCTGTTATATTTAAATATCACACAAACCCATAAACATAACCATATGTCAGAATGAGGGTTTTACTGATGAATGATGGTTTGGACTCAGACCCTTTGCTTTTATTTTTACTGCTTATTCCATTAGTTTTAATTGAAATGTATTCTCTGCGTATGTTACATTCAGCTTATTTTTAGCTACTCTTGGACTGCTAAAGGAAAAGTCAGCACATGACCTCAAGAATATGAGAGATACCTACTAAAGTTGCCTTTTCTCTCTCCCGTGGTGCATCAGTACAGCTTCATTAACACAACCACTATATAACAACTGTAACATCCACCTATCCTCCAACAAGAAATAATGTTTTGGAAAAGCAGCGAAACAAGGAAAACGGCTGGGGAAGAGCAGTGAGATGAGTTATTTGGGTAGTCCTTCCAGATTTCAAGCAATCACAGCTGTTTTATTTCTGTAGCAAGAGAAGTTAGCCTTCCACACCAGCTATTTTTACAGTGGTGGGGCTGCAGCTCTCGGAGCAGGAGGAAGGAAAGGGAGTGACAAGGCACAGCTACATGAGAGGTGGCGGAGGAAAAAAGGTGACAGCCGGAAAACGGATGTTTCAAAAGAAAGATGTTCTGTGATCTTCCCATATGCAACAATAAAGGAACTTTGAATTTGAGATTACAGTGTGGAAAGTGTTGGAGGTGAGAAACTCGGAGCTTAAGAGTCTCTAGGAATTCATGGTCCAATTTCTCTGGGCCTGACTGCACTCTTTTGAAACATATGATACATACATATCTCAGCAGAGAAATGTGGTTTGCTTCACAATTCTGCCAGGCAGTATACAGCCACTCTGAGGGAAAATGACCACTTCAAGGGTATGAGGAGAAAATGAGTAAATTCATCCTACTTTTTTTTTTTTTTTTTTTTTAGATTTCTCATTTTCAAAGCCTTCTGTTCAGTTTTCCCACTGTCATTATATGTTGAAGCTTTGTTTGGCCCTTCTTTTTTACTATTTGTCTGACATTGCTCCCCTATTTTTTACCTCTACCCAGTGGCCAGGTATACTCACTTGTCTGAGCACGGTACACCCATTCAGAGGCACAGCCAGCCCTAGGGCTTGGGGCAATATTTCCACATCCCAGTGACACTGTGGCTGGTCCAGTGTGTCTGGCAGAGAAGGTGATGTTACTGAGCAGGTCTGAGCGCCACAGCAGTGTGGCTGCCACGCTTCAGGAGCTGTCACGCCCTGCTGCGCTGAGTCACCAGCGGGCACTGGCTCAGGCTGGTGCTGGCTCAAGGACAGGAAATCTCAAGGAACAGCAGCACCAGGCTGCTGTGCGCAGCAGACCTGCCCAGCATTTTCATCCACACTGTTTCTTCTCTTAGGTTTTAACTGTGCTTTTGGATCCCACTTGACCTCTGCCACATCTTGCCCTATTTTCCATTCCTCTGGGCCATGTTCTGACAAGCTTTTCAAACTCTGAGCTTTTCAGGTATTCCCTATCACATGTAAATGAGTAGTTGCTCTGTTTATGGTTAGATGCTTTTGGCAAAGCAGGAGGATTCATTTTGCGGCTTTTTAGAACCAGAGTGTCAGAAATTACCTGAGTGTTCTTGGGCTCTTTAATAAATTTACAAGTGAATGAACTGGAAATATCATGTAGCTTTTTACAGGCAACATTCATCACAAACATACATATTTCTCATGGATTTTTTTACTTCCTTTATTCACTTCTAAAAAAACTTCAAATTGTTACACATTTTCTAAAGTTTTTAGTGAAATTTATAAAATTTGTGATAGTGACCTGATGTCACATATGATATTTAACACATTAATTGGAACTTATCAGAGCCAGTAGTAGTGACTACAAAAGGATCACTAGAAGAAGACTCAGGAAATCTCCAGTCTGTGACTGAATGACCTTTACTGTTGGATTTCCTTTCTAAAAAAAAGGTCCATTGTACTCCCTTCCCTTGTCTGCCCTATATACATAAATTGTAAGGTTTGAGGAAAAGGAGATTACTTATTACTGGAAATGACAACTAGGCTCATCTGAGACATAGGGAGGGTTCACCTTTGGAGAACAGATAGAATCATTGCCCTGGTCTGTCCACCAGGTCCTCGGGGCAGCAAGATGTGGTCCACTGAGCAGTCAGCTCCTGCAGAGATTTCATGTGTATACAAACGTTATAAAGCCAGTTATAATCACAGATTTAAACCAAATCTCATTGTAACCCAGTGATTTAGGAACAGATGCAAGAGTTGTTCTTTTCTCTGTGCAGTGCAGGTGAAGTAGGCAGCTGAGCACCTTGCCTGTCATCCTTAGTGACAGCACCATCATTTGTCTTTCCAAAGTATAGAGACAGAAATTCAACTACAAAAAAGCCCTGTTATGTCTGAGTACAGCTGGTCAGAAAGTTTTATGTTTTCCATAGGCATTTAATTTTTCAGGAGCAAAAATGAAAGTGGAATTTAATGGAATGCTGTATTGAAAATTGCAGTGAAAATACTACCACAAAAATTAAGAAAAGCATCACCAGGTCTTTGAAGTAGTTGCTGTCTGGAATAAGCTCTCCAGGTTGGCTTCCAGGCTTCTTTAAAGGCCTCATGATGCACCATGGCCAAGCCTCTTGTCTGTTCTCATGGTGCATCTTGGAAAATCCAAAATAAATGGCACAAGATGGAGTATTCTTTTCCATTTGTATAAATTCACAAATACTCAAAAAATACAAACTGATCATGGAACCCAATATGTAAAATGTCTTGCTATTTTTTTTTTGTTGTTGTTAAATTCTCTGGTTAACTTACATGTCTTAATCAAGAACGATAACAGTTTCATGTTTAAGGCTAATGACAGAAAGTAAGTAGAAAACAGCACAAGGTGAAACAGCTTGAGAGAAACTGTCTTTGCCATCTAGATTCATGGCATCTTTTGCTTGCTGAGGTTTTACTTTGGCACAGAAAAAAAAAATCAGCATCAAAAGCTACAAACAAAACTAAGAAATAGAATCCCTTCTACTATTGCTTCATTTTTAAACAGCTGCTTCACAGGTGGAGAAATATTGTGCACAGTGGTTTTCATGCTGGGTGCCAGGCTCACCACAGATAGCTCGATGAGAATCTTGTATCTCCATGGAGAATCTGATTGGAGGGAAAGCAGGTGGCTGAAGTGCAAAGAGAAGGAAACAGGTCTAACTCAAGCTGGGAACTCCTGCTGCAGGGTGGGGAGTTGGTGGCGATGCTTACGTGCCTGAAAGCTCGCCAGCACTGGTCATCTGGTTGCTCTTGCACTTGATGAATCGGCTCTCAGACTCCCTCCTGCACATACCTTTTCTCAAGGCTTGAGTTAGTGCTACCTCAGTCTATTTTTAACAGCTACATTTTCCATGATTAGGTTTTAATGCTATTTATTTATTTAAACTGAACCAAACAATTCCACATAAGCTGAACATTCCAGTGAGCATCACTCTTGGCCATGCAGAGGATTCTAAATCTAGTTTAAATTACATTCCTTGAATGGTAGAAAAAGCTGGGTCATGTGCTGAAGCTTGGTGATGAATAACAAAGTCGTTCTTTCACAGATTGCAAAAACTTTATTAAGGAAAGATAAGCAGGTTAAAGGTCTTTCAATGGCTGCACTGCCTATACATAGCAATTTCCTCCCACTTTTTCCCTCTTCAGCTCCTAGCTGAATGCATATTGCTTATTCTCATCATCTGCCATAATTGAGGCAGGTCCTCTGTATTCTCACTGAAGTTAAAGGGAATGAAGAACTTAGGATAGTTGCATTCACTGTCTCTGTCAGTTTTCTGAAGTTATCTGGGAGCATGAAGTTTTCAGGTCCCTCCATCCTGCATGGATAGCAAAGGCAAGTATGAAAATTTGACATCTCTCAAAAATGCCTTTTCACACACAAAGAGATAATTTCCACAAATCTGTGGCGTAGCTGTTTCTGAATCTTTGTGCTAGGCTTCCAAGGCTTCCTGGTAGGAAGGGAGAGTGTGCTTCCCAGTTATGTCCATGTTAATGAAATAAATCACTTGTGTTAAAATTAGCAGTAGGCAAACTGTTTCAGTTAAAACAAGAATTGTCCTGGATTGATGCCAATCCTCAAAATTAATTCCAGCCAATTTTATTTTTAAGTTTTAAAAGTAATAAAAAATAGTAAACATGCAATATATGTATAGATGTATGCACAGAGAATAGCTCAGGGATTATAAAAAGAAGCATTTCGCATCTGGAGCCTTAGTTTTGCATATGCACTCAAGCAACATTGCTCATGTGAATTATCCCCTCTTACCATACACTATTTCCTTTCTAATCAGGCACTAATATATACAAAAGGCTTTAGTGCATAAGGGTGCCTATAACCTGCAGAACATCACCATTTGTGCATCTAGTGAAGAAAGATGACACTTGTTAATAGGACAAAGCTGGCACCAATTAAACCACGTCCAGCACATCGGCTCCACTTTCTGGAAACAGAGTCATCCCCAAATATTGTGTTAAGAAGTACAGCCAGGCCTGCCTACAGCAGGATGTGGCTTCCAAATATCACATGTTGCATATAATTTATTGTGTAAATTAAAGCAGGGGGATGAAGGGTGGGAGGGATGAGGCTTCACTGGGCTGTGGCCTCAGAGAGGAAGATCAGTTTGGTTTGCATGGGGAGCATGGGGTTATTTTGAGGAGCTGGATGAAGCAAGTGTTGTCCATGTGCATTATTTCACACATCATAAACTTCATTTCTAGGGATTTTTTTTTAGCAGCCCAGAAACAGATCATTCCCATGTGAGGTTTAACAGCACCAAACTGTGAACATAAGGCTTGGGCCTTTTGTTTGGATTGTTTTGTTTTCATCTTCAACCTTCATCTTCAATGGCTGCAGGGGGTGTTTACTCCTCCAGTCTTGTGCAGGTGCAATAGTCACACGTGAGGTGAGGGTGTGAGGATGCCTATCTTGAGTTTAGACTGACTGCCTAAACTTTAATGAAAATTGTTTCACTGCTTAGGCAGCTCTGACCTGGCTTATGCAGTGATACATAGTGCCACCCAGCACACCCAGATATCTCACTCCCGTATGATTTATCTTCCTAGGAACAGGTCAACAGGGATATTGTACAGGGTGTACCACAACCTCTCAGGAAAATACACATTTTTTACAAGCTCACACACGCTTTCACAGTAATTGTTATCTTTTTTTTTTGCAGCAAACTTTTGGCTCTTCACAACTCTTTTTTAGAGATATCTTCTAGAATGGAAACAGAGCTTTGCAGTCGCCTTTCAAATTCGACATGAGCATCCTTCACACGTTCCTGTTCTTCTAAGAATAGCACTGTGAGTCTTGGTGAGGATGAACAATGGAGCTTGCTAGAAAGGGTCCCCAAAGATACAGTTCTAACTGTTAGATTTCTGTGATAATGTCTTGAAAATGCCAGCACACATGAAAAGTTGCTTTTGTGGCAAAGAAAATGCTGGATAAATTACTTTAGATTCATGCAAGTATTGGCAAATCAAATTGTACCAGCTGTACAGGAGTGAGGACACTCAGAGATGGGCTCCCAGTAGTAAAGGAGCAGGAACTTTTAGATCTGCTATGGGTTTGGATGATGTAATGATATCTTGTGGCTTACATGCTAGTAAATCAGACTGCCAGATTATTCCAAACATCAATATTATCTGCCTTTGTTCACTTACCACTCTGAAACAGTCAATACTACAAACCAGCTTCTTCTTGAACAGCTCTCACCCCGCTTTAATATGTACAATATATGTGGAATATAGTATGTTTTTTTGTCCAAAAAGTCATGAAACACAATAAAACTGGAAGAGACCAATTCACAAAATAAAATTAATCCTTCCCAAGGATCTCCCTGGAACAAGCTGAGTTATAACACTTCAAATGCATATTAATTGGGCCATATGGTCTAGTATTTAAGCAAAGGCATGCATTTATTTGGTCAGAGTGTTCAGGTGATACTTAAGGTCAAAGCCTTCATGGGTCTGATGAAATCTGCGATCAGCTGATGGAAATGTTTACCTTACAATAAACTTGAAAGACTGTCCTGCACAGAAGTGACACACAGGAGTTTGTTGTTGGGCAGCCCTGTGAAACCAGCTGCAGTGTCTGTATGTGTTTTGTTACCCCCAAGTCCCTTGCAGAAGACTGACAGACTTCTGCCAAGAAGAAAGGCTGGTACAGCATTCATCTCACTTGATGCAGGCATGCAGAGGAAGGTATCTTCCAGGATCCTGACAAACACAGGCTGTCATGCTGCATCTCTGATGGGCTCTTCAGAAGAGAGGTCATTGTATTTCAGCCCCTGAACAACATCACTGATCCCCCTCTCCCTGTTTCACAGTCTGTAGGACTCTCCTGCGGTGGCAGTGGGATGGTGTGAGCTGCATTAGTTTGGTCTTGCACAATGAAGATCAAACAAGACCAGTGAGGAAGACCATCTTCACCAGACCAGAGAACAAATTAGTCCAAGCTGAGCAGTCCTTTGTGGAAGCCCTTATGCTGCCCGTGAATGAAGGCAGACTGGGTAGTACCAAGGGAATGGCTGCTGCAGGCTGAGCCCATGAGCAGTGCTCACTCTTCAATCAGACTGGTAACCCCCACAGTGAGAACATTCATGTACAGTCTATGATGAATGGGCTACCTTCTCTATTTGATGTTATGGACACATGGGAGAATCAGTGGAAGCAAAACTTATCAGGATCGTTTTTTCTCATCTCTGCAAACCCAAGAATTATACCTATTCATCTTAGGTTCATTAGGTGACTCACTGTGTGATGCATTTAATATATTTCACATGGACAATGTTACATCCCTTTTCAGTAAGTTAAAAAGCGCTGGTCATGTCATGCAAGACACAAACAGCCTGTCTGTAAGCCAGTATCTTACATCCTCATCAACTTTGTCACATTTTCTTGTTTTCAAACTCCTCATGTTAAAAATATGAGTCAACATAAATAGCTTTGAATCTTTGTTACCTTATTAACCAGTGATGGGTGACTCTACTCATAAAATATTTATGTAGACAACAGTCTTGTGCTCGCAATGTATTTTCACATTATTTAGTAATTTAAAACATGCCAAACCTTTCCAAAGAGTAGAAACAATCCAAACATGAAACTGATGTTGACCTTAAAAGGCTACTACTTTTTATTTTAAGCCAATCAGCAATCATTACCACAGATTATTCACTGTGCATTCTTCATAAAACTCTTTATCAGCAATGCCCACAAATAGAAAACTAAATTGAAAGAGATAGAGTAGATGGAAAGGGATGATGTTACATCAGCAGCACAACTTGTAAGGGAGTTTGTGGAAGACCATATGGAAAATATATAATTTAACATTTAATATTGCATATCAATGAGGTAAATCAATTGTATATGTATATTTTAGAAAGTTGCTGAGTTGCGTGTTTGACTGAACCTGATCATTCCTCATCAGAGTGTGCACCAGTATGCAAATGCATCTACACATGCATGAAGGTTTTTATACCATTTATGTGTATATTGGATATAGTGGTTTTGTTTTCTTCTTTTTACTTTTTTTTTTCTTCCTCTGTTTTCAAGTCCTGCTTCTGTTATTAGGGTACCTGGTGATGGTATAGAGAGCATTTATTGTGTGTTCTGGAGTACAGCATGGGTGTACTATTACCTAGATGACCTAGACTCGTTAAAATGCTATCCTCTTTTTTCTTCCCATGATGATTAGCAGAAATGAATTTCGGCTCCCCAGGTCACACGACACGGCCATGGTATGGGCTGGAGCTGGTGAAAGAATAGAAAAATTTAACATTCTTATTTATCATGTGGATATTTATATAATACATAATATTTTCAATGTGTTCAGTGGCAAAAGAGAGTAGTCTCCATGATGTATAATAAATGACATGTGTCTCCTTTGGCAGACACTTAGTCCATTCAGCCAACCTAACTATTTACAATGTTTATGAAAAAAAAAAAAAAAAAGAACAATAATTAAAATTCACAACAGTCTACTGTTTCTTCCTGTGTCTCAGAATACTTTTCCAGGATAAGCCATGTAACTTGGAGAGCTGTTCACTGGAGGTAATATCTTAATCACACTGTTCCCTGCAGACTGGAGCAGATCAAAGAAACAATAAAACCTCTGTCAAGTACAGGACAGAAAACCTGACAATACCATGCTTCTCAGGTGACAGGCAAGTGTTGAAGATTTTTGAGGCAGCATTTGTGACTTATTGCTCAGTTTCTGTACCTCAAGTTTGTTATATACTTTAATATTGGGAAAAAAAAGTCTTTTACAAGATTTTCTTTTTTGCTTCTATCTCTGTATTTCACCTGTAGTGGCATGGAAATTAAATGTGGTATTTTCCAGTGGACACGTAATACTCAAGAGAACAAATATCAATATCTAAAGCTTTAGGGGCTGTGAAAATTTTTACTTTGGATTTTATCTTTTTTCCCCCTTTCTTTTCAATATTGTACCATTATTAGTCAGACTTTTACTGTTTTCCATCTTGACCAAACAGCCCATTAAATGATTGAAGTGTAGGAAAATATTCGTATTTGCTTCAAAATTCTTTTAAAATAACCAGAGACATTGTTATTGGCCCTGGCATGTAAAGTTACACTGTCTGTTCTGTGATAAATCAAGTCCACTCATACTGAACCTGATATCAGAGCACGGTGCTTGATGGCTATAGTGAGATGGATGAATGGGATCTGTAGGGATTTTTTTGAAAATACCTTTACTTGACCCAAGGGCAGAGAGCAACACAGACCCCTCAGGGGAAGAAGTGTCAGTCTCTAGGACGAGACAGGCTAATCTCTCCCTGCAATGGACTTTTTATCCTAGTATTAATATCAATGGTGAATTTATATTTTTCATTTTATTTTCATGTCTGTCAGAGACAGTATTTTTCACAATGCTGGTAAGTGTTCTTCTGGTCTTAGGTTGGATGAGACTAGTAAAGTGTTTAAAGACCTTTGTTGGATCAAGTCCTTGGAAGAGAACATATGTGGCCATTCCAATATTTTAAAAGTTGTATGTTATGTTATAAAATTTATGATCTAAAAAATCTCACACTGAAATAAAACCTCCTGCAGAGACACATATTGTAATCATGGTGTTTAGCAGGGACAGCAGCTATAGAAGAACACAATAGTTTTAGGTGTAGAATAAGGTAGAATTGTGTGTTCAGATGAACTTTTTCTAAAGCCTGGCGAACAGTTTTCAAATACCTATTAGTCCAACAGTCCTATTCTTCTAAAGGAAAATCCAGTTTTCCTTACTTTACTTATCATTCCAAGCCTATTCCATGTGGTTGCTTTTGACTTGGCTTGGATTTGCAAGATATGAGGCAGCTTCCAATAGAATGCAAGGGTGACAGAGCACTGGAACAGGCTGTCCAGAAAGTTTGTGGAGTCTCCTTCTCTGGAAATATTCAAAACCCACCAGGACATGGTCTTGTGAAACCTGCTCTAGGCAAGCCTGTTTTAGCAGGGAGTTGAACTAGATGATCACCCAAGGTCCTTTGCAACCCCAACTATTCCCTGAAGCTGTGATTCCATGATTATGTGGTTTAGTGATTATGTGAATTGATGGTACATTATTTTATTTCAATGTGGAAAATCATCAGATAGGAAGAAGCCTAGTAAGTATCCTTCACAGAAGGGTTGTCCTTGTTATAAATTAAGAAGGCCAAAGGCTGCTTCTTACTGAACACAGCAAGAGTAAGACATGGTGTGGTGTAACTGGGTGATTCCCATCTGTGGGGAGACAGAGTGGTGCAAGGAAGGGAAGGTGGGACATAGGGCAAGGAGTTTGGAGCCTGCTGCAACTTCTGTGGGTCATATATGATAAATGACTGCAAATTATTATCCCTTGACTTTTTCTCTTGTTACAGGTAGGAATTAAATCTTCCCAATATATACTGAGTGAAACCTGACCCAATAAAGCAGATGCCATTCTCTCCCAAACTATGTGGGGAGGAGTATCAGAAGGTTTTCATTATTGACTGAGTGGTAGATGAATGAATGCTCCCCATGCCAGTCCCAACCTTCTCTTTCACCTGCCTGATTCCTTCAGCTGAAGGTCTGTAACCTTTCGTACCATCTCCCCTGTTTTCCAAGGGTATGACAGGGATAAAACATGGGGTAAAACAACTTGGCCTTGTCCTTTCTACTGCTCCTAGAAATACCAATGCTAACTTTGTTAAAAACTTTTTGAGCTCTGGCAGTGTACAAAGTAAGGCTCAACCAGTCATTCTGCCTTTTGTTGTCAGTTCTTGAACTGTGGTGGAGCCTCTGAGAATAAGAACTTTCTGGAGGAGAAGAGTGGTGACATGGGTGATTAAAAACAAAACCTATGTTAAAAGAGGTAGATGAGTAAGTCTGTGAAGTGCCATACTAATGCCAGGATATAAGGCTGAATTACTTATCTTACTTATACACGATAATTTGATCTTTGATGATATTTTCACATATTATTTTAAGAGGATCCTTGCCTGATTCAGTGTACCTGATGTGCTGCACCCACATAACAGACTAAATAATGTTCAGCTGCATTCTCTTTGTTCAGTGTGTGGCTGGATGGCTGGATGCCTTATTTACTGCATTCCCTTCTAAAATTAGAATTATAATTTTTCTCATAGACTTTGCTGTGGTGTTTATGGTGATATTAGAGAGCTTAAAAAACTAGATAGTGCTTATCTTTGTCAGACTGCTGTGAAAAAAATTGGATTTATTTCCATTTAGAGATGAGGAACCAGAGCACAGACAGAATAAGCTAGAATATATTATCTGTTTTTTGAGCTTGATTTAAAGTAACTAAGACATTATTTTAAGTACCATTTTAATTATATGTTATAAATTATAACAAGAATTGTAGATGCCACCTTCACAAACATTTCCTAGAAGTGGTACCAAAGTCCATTTGAAATACACTGAAGCAAACAGTCTTGAAAGCATCTTTCCTATGATTGTACTCCAGTGCAAGATTTTTTTTTGCTATAATATTTGAGGTCCTCACAGCAGAACTAAACATGGCTAATGTTCTGACTTCCACATATAGGTATAGTCTGTGTTTTGTTTTATTCATCACTTTAATGCCATGTTGCATTTAATATTATCCAGATTTCCCACCTACATTTGCTATTTATAAAGGTTTTTGTTCTGCTTGTCCAGGATTTCCAACATATGATTCTAACCCTGAGGAAAGGCCCCAAATCTATTGCTTATCTGCCAAACCGTTACTTGATGGAAAACAAGTAACAGGTGACCTTTCATCAAAATCTTCCCCTTTTTCTGGTATCAAGTATGTTTATCTAATATGTTTTGATACAAATAGTCTACTCCTATATGCTTAAAAAGTTGAATTCCTTAGGTATAAACTATTTGCAACTATTGCCCATAGTAAAAGGAAAGGTGTTTTCTTTCCTTTGAAATTTGAAGTAATTTTACCATGCATTATAGACAAACAGTTTGCACTTTTACACGAGGTGACACTGCGTGAAAAGAGAGCAATCACATCTGGGCAGCCATGACCTGATGTAGGGACGTCTAGGGACAATGACCTTTGGACATAAAGGACAGAGATTAAGGGAGGGCAAGAAGTCTGTGGAGTACCACAGGAAGGGCAGCACATGATAAATGAACCAGAATGAAGTTCACTGGTCATTATTTTTTAACACAGTTGATCTGGCACTGTGAATTGATATCAAATCAGTGCTTTGGACCACATGGCAAGTATAAGGAACCCTAAAACTGGATTTTCAATTTCATGGGGATGTGGCCTGGGATTTTACATTGTGATTGTTACCGCAGATGAACTAATGTGTGTCACTGGTTTAGACCTTAATAGCAACTTCACAACCTCTCTTGGGCAACTTGTGTTGGTGTTTGGTTACCCTCACAGTGAAATAAGTGTTTTCTGATGTTCAGGGGAAATGTCCTGTGTTTCAGTGTGGGACCTTTACCTCTGATCCTGTCACTGGGAACCACTGTAAAAACTCATCTCCATCTTCTCTGTACCTTTCCTTTAGGTATTTATGTATACATTAATATACAGGTTAAGAATCCTGTGAGCATTCTCCAAGCTGACAATTCCCAGCTCCTTCACCCTTTCCTTATAGATGTTCTAGACCCTTAATAATGAAGAGGTTCCTGTCAACCTATTTTTCCAGCCTTTCAAGGACCTTCTCTATGACAGTATGACCCTCTTATTCATCAGCCACTTCCCCCAGTTTTGTATTACCTGAAAACTTGCAGGGGGTACACTGCTGCATTATCCAGGTAATTAATGAAGATGTCAAATAGGATCAGAACCAGTCACGGCCCCTGTGGTACCTCACTAGGTACCAACCTCCAACTGGACTTCGTACCACTGATCAAGACCCTCTGGGCCTGGCATTTTAGGAATTTTTCACCTCACTATCTGCTCAGATAGCCCATTCTTCCTCAGATTTGGTAGGGGAGACAGTGGAAAAGCCTTTCTGATGTCAAGGGAGAAGATAGCCACTGCTCTCCTCTGGTCTACCATGGCAGTAACCTCATCACAGAAGGCTATCAGGTTGTTTGAGCATGACTTGTCGTTTATTAATCCATGCTGCCTATTCCTGATCACCTTCTTGTCCTTTGCATGCCCAGAAGTGGTCTCCAGGATCAGCTGCTCCATCATGTTCCCAGGAATTGAGGCAAGGCTGACATGACTGTAGTTCCCTGGCTCCTTGAAAGTGAGAACAACACTTGCTTTGCTCCAATTTTGGGCACCTTTCCCAGTCACTATGATCAACCAAAGATTATCATGAGTAGATCAAAGACTATTGAGAGTTTTGAACAGGCTTTAAAAGATTATAGCCATCAGGTGAACATAACATATTTTTCAATTTAATCTCAGTAGCCCTTTATCCAGTGAAGAAGAAACTGAAGATTTTTGCTATTACAGTTAAAAAAAAAAAGCAGATAAAAAAAGATTCTTAGTATAACTGCAGAATTAAGTGAATTTTTGCTTTAAATTTCATTGATTTTGATGTATTTGTCATGCTGTCTTGTGCAATTCTGATGATTATTGTACTGATGATAAAAATAAAACCTGGCATTCGCTGTTTAAGCCTGAACAAATTTTCTATTTGCTTTCAAGTTTGAACAAATCTTGGTGTTTTTATTAAGATAAATTGATTGTGAAAGGGGTGTTGGAGCAGATAATTTTCCAGGCCCTGCTGATTCTGTTTATTATCAATATTTGCTGAAAGTAATCTAATTCCTGCTGAGCTGTAACCAGAAAGCTACTTCACTGTCCAAATATTGGCAGCAGTTAAGAAAAAAGTTCTAGTTTATTCTAGTCTCTTGAGTTTGCCATTTTATTATAGACCTACATTTGTAATGATAAGATTATTGATCATCTTTTGTTAATATGAGTAATAAATGACACTTGAAGGTTTTGTCTAAGGTTTCCTTGGGTTATCTGCACCTTATTTCTTTCATTATAAAACTGTTCTATCTGATGAGATTTCCATCATTCCTGTTGTTTCTTATGACTATAAAACCAGACCTTTTCCTAAGTGATATTGAACACTGGGGTTCTGACTCCATATTGAAAATAAAAATTAAATAATCCTGGTTATTTTTTTGGAAGTCCACATGAAGATCCAGTTTAGAAATGTATGGTTGCACCAAGGAGCTGTGGCAGTGAATATGCATCCTTTAGCAGCATCACAGATGCTGAATTATTACATCCAATTCAATCATCCTTTCCACTCCTTCTGTGCCTAACAGTTCTGACATTCTAATGAACAATTTTTGAATTTTCTTTAAACTTTGATATAGTCACTGCTATATATCTCTTTGGTAGGAAAGATGGTGCCAGAAAAGGATGTACATGCAGTTCGGAGACAGGAGATCTTACCTTTCTTGCAACAAAGTACCCCTGCCTTGAAAATTTGTTTAGTGCTTTGTGCAACATGCACAATGTAAATTAATGTATGGAGAGGCTTCTAAGAGAGAATCAGAATAGAAAAGAATTCCAGAATTATTTAGGTTAGAGAGAATCATAATCAAGTCCAACCTTTAACTCAGCACTTCCAAGACCACTAAAGCATGTCCCAAATACCACACCTACCTGTCTTTTAAATGCTTTCAGGGATGGTGACTGCACCACTTCTCTGAGTAGCTTCTTCCAGTGCTGAACAACCTTTTTCACAAATAAATTTTTCCTAGCATCTAACTTAAACCTCCACTGATGCACATTGAGGCCCTGTGCTCTTTCCTGTTACCTGGGAAAACTCCCCCTTCACTACAACCTCCTTTCAGGTAGTTGTAGAGAGTGATAAGGTCTCTCCCCTGAGCCTTCTTTTCTCACAAATATGTTCTGTCTTCAATTCCTAGGGATCTTCACTGATACTCAAGAGTGAATTTGCCTTTCTGTCTTCAAAATATGCTCCTCTACACTAAGAGGATAAATGTAATGCAACAGTATTTTCCGGGGGGAAAAAAAAAGGAGACAAAACTAAACAGACAACCTTAAATTCTGCTTACAGTGTCTTTTTCTATGGCTTGCTCAGAGTATTTGGCCAATTCTCAGCTATTCAGGAAGGTAGTTACACAAATTTTAGCCACTGTTAGGTAGAGTCCGACCAAAAACTTCTTTACGGTTACTTGAGAGCTATATTTAAAATGTTAGCATCCAGTCAGCAAAGATAAACTGTGCATGTGGTTTAGTTGACTAAACTCACAAAAGAAATAGTGAAGAGTCATAAAAAGGTCATAAAAACCATAAGGTCATAAAACCATAAAAAATTGTAAATATATTATCAGAAATGTTTCATAACTACTTAAAGAGTAGCTAGATGGTATGCACTACTAATAATTTTCCTTTGCTATTAATAGATCCATAAATATGACTGATGCACCTCAAAGGAGTATTATGGGCTTCACAACAGAGACTGAGAGTGAGTAGCACTTTATTTCAAAAGTACATAAATTAGTGGAATCGTACAGACTGAACAGTTTATTCAGTGGAAGTTAGACTACCAAAATCTGGCCATTCATGAATTAGGGTCAGATCAAACCTCCCTTTGACCTCAGTGGGAGTTTTGCCATTTGCTTCAATGAAAGTAGAATCAAGCTGTTAATGCTTTAAAATGGTTCAACAAGGAGTGTTATTGAAATGCAAATGCACATGTTCTCTTAATCTGAACTTCCCATCTCCCCATTCAGAGCTGTTTGTAGAGAGTTTTATTATGGGCTGTTATCTGGGACCTGTGTTAGACAAAGATTTTCGTGTGCTCATTAGAGAAATATCCTGTAGTACAGGGCAATACAACTTCAAATTTTATAAATATTACTCTAAACAAATCTAGTGAGATTGGTCTAAAAAGCAACCAAGCCTTGCTGTATCACCAAGACTGAACAAAGAACTATGCTAATCCATTTAGTTAAGTAGAGTGTGTTCACTTAACACTTAGTGTGAGTTGACCTGGTTGGTGTAATGAAAAAGAAAATCTTTCAGGTATTCAATTGCCAGGAGATACTACTTGCAATAGTCTCATATAACATGTAAAGCTACTAGAGCTGCAAGAGACTTGCGTAGTGAAAACAGATGTTTGAGCGACATAATTTAGTGCAAGCTCAGTTTCATTCTTTGTGTATCAAATGTCAGCACAAAGGAGTGGATAAACCAAACAGGCTCTATTTTGTTAAAATCAAACCATACCTGTCTTTCTCCTGCCTACCACAAACCCCCTTCCTATTGCAAATGCCTGGCTTTCTCTTCGTCCTTACCAGAAACAGTAATTACACCCAACCAGTTTCACTGGGGAGCAAACATAACCTGTTCAGCTTGCTTGAGATCTTGAAAAGCACTCTAGAGCTTTCAGCTGCAGCCAGCAGGCCAGCCTACATACTTGTCCTAGGCCCAGTCAGGAGTGGACACACTTAGACACAGTTGGGTGCTTGCCCAGGCAGAAAATGCACACCTTCTGACTGGTGGCTTTGAGACAAAGTCTTGCATCTCAGCCTCTAAGCAGGACAGATGTCAGCATCACTCTCATTGGGAAAAGACCAAAGGAATTATTTTGTGAGAGATGTGTTATACAGACCCACCTCAGGTACTTCCCAGTTCTCTTTGAATACAGCAGTCAAGACAAAAGAAAGCAAAGCAACACCCTCTCCCCCACCCCTGAAAGAAAACTGACAATCCTCCACCCCCCACCCACGTAACACCTACGAAAAAAATTTTAAAATCTAATTGCAAGCACTTTGTGGTGTAGTGATGGAAAAAAAGAGGAAAATGGATTGGCTCAAACCTTTTCCCTATTAAGTATTGATTCAGTCGCATGATTGGGACATAAGGGAACTTCTGTTCAGTTTAGAGTCTGTTACTATTGCATATGGCAATTGTTGCAAATTTAACCTTTGTTCTGGGTATGTAGTGAGCTAATTAAAAAGACAGATAGCTTGCTCATTGTTATTAGAGCACTAATAATAATATCTGTTAGTTCCCTATCAGTAGTATTTTAATTGCCAAGGACACATGGCAGGTCACAGTGCCACCCACGCATTTTATAAGGACCAGAGGTTGCATCCTTACTGTCATATAAAAGACATAAGCTTGCTTATTCTCACATAACTATCCATACTGTTTAGTTTTTAACCTACTTTCTGGCATGGGTTTAACTTCGCTCCTCAGATGTGTCCTAGATACAGCTTGTTAAGAAGCATGGCCAACCACCTGCTATTGACTGCTGAATGGCTGAAGTTATCAAGTCCAAAGTTGGCAGGGAGGCAGAAGAAGCCAAACAGAAAGTGTGAAAATCACAAGTTCACATTTATTCTTGAGAACAGAGAATGATCCCTAAATAGTTTTGTTTACTTGACTAGATTTAAATTCCCACTGTCATGATACTTGTAATTCACATTAGAACAAGTCTTGGTCTTTCAATAATAATAATTCTCTGTAAAGAAGAAGCAGAGGTCAGAAAAGCTTTCACAGGGTTATTTAAGCAAATATACTCCTTCTACTTACACCCTCTTTCTGTACTTTCACCCACAAGTCATTTTTGTGCAGGTGAAGCGGACTGTAAGTGCATGAAAGTGCTTATATAACTCTAGAGGATGCTAAAGATCCTGGATGGCCCTGGGCCACAATGAAATTTAGAAGAGAGATATCGTTTCATGCACTGCAATTCAGTACACATTCTCAAACTGAAAGAAGTGTTGAGGACCCTTTGGGTGTACTGAGCACTTTTCCAGATGATCCATATATACCTGTATGCTTGCAACTAGGATTATAGAGCAGTGTCTTCCACCATCATTTGTTTTAGATGCTAGTTGAAGTAATTTTCCTAGTAGCACGACTCTTCCTAAGATCCAGCCTGAGTCCATGGGTCTGAGAGGAGTGCTACTTCCTCTCCTATTAAAACACTGTTGCAAGCACTGCAAGCTGTTGTGCTTGTCTTGGAAAACTCCCCACTGAGTAACTTTGCTGAGCAGGATTAGTCCTGCTTAGTTTATAAGATCCAGCATGATCACAGCTGTGATGATGTCGCACCTAAAAAAGAGAACAAAGCAACCACGTCTTGCATACATGGCCACTTTTGATTTCAGCTGGTTTATGGAAACTTGATTTTATACTCACCAGTCATCTCCACCACTAATGCTTT
>JANRGV010000062.1:62203082-62237183 GCA_024734035.1 Alethe castanea | reverse complement strand
CTTAAAAAGATAACAAATCAACCACGTCTTGCATATATGTATATTCATTTAAAAAAAAAAAAAAAAAAAAAAGAAGTTAACTAACTGAGGAGGTTTTCCCCCTTTCTTTATAATTAACTACACTTTGTTCACCATTTTGAGGGGATTTATTTTTAAATTTGATTGAAACTCTTTCGTACAGAAGTCTGTGTTATATGAATTCCAGGTTTTGTTAGCAATGGATTAAGTTGTGGGAGACTCTGACCTTGTGATACTACCATGTTTCTGCTAAACAAAGTCCAGTATGCCAAACAAAGATGTAGCAAGTAGTTACGAAATGGCACGGCTATTACACATGCTTTTGATTCTCATTGTCTGGTGTTTATTTTGGGATAATTCTGTTTTGAGAGTGGAAAAACCAGACTGTAAATAAGTGGGAGGCCTACCATAAATGCATTATGTTAAACACTTCTCAAAAGGCTAATGGAGGGCTCTTCAGTGAGTGCCTAGCAAATAGGAAAATTATTTTCAGTAGTGAAAGAAAAATGTAAGAATATTCTGGGACACCATGACAAGTCAGAAAAATAGTTATTCACCCACTTGCGCAAAGCCTGAGTAATTTGCTGTTGCAGCTCACAGTCTGTGCTGTTTTCCTCCTATGTAAGGTTTCTAGGTCAGGTCTCTGGTGCTGTTCTAAACCAGCAGCTTCACTCCCAACATACCATCCTCCTGCTGGACAGTGGGAGAATCTCTATTGCAGCTTCCAGGAGATGTTGAGTTAGCTGGCACTCCATTTCCACTCCTGACTTCTCTCCCATCTTACTCCACCCATGAAACCAGATGGTAGGAAAGGAAAGAAGAGGGAAGGGAACAGGTCAGACTGAAAGTCAAATGAACCCAAAGACTTAAAAAAGTGCAATAATAATTATCCAAAATCATAGTTCAAGAGACACCAATGCCATTTTAAGATGAAACTTTAGTTAGTGATGTGGATTCCGCCCTTAGTCCCAGAAAACATACTTTAAGTTATCTACTTGTAGTTTTATAGGTCTATAAATCTTTGAGGCCAAATTCTGTCCTTCTACACATGCAGGAGTCCATTTATTCCATGAGGAGTTGCACTCCTGTATCAGAGGGTAAAATCTGGTTATATTTTCTAGATAGCAATAGGAAAAAGGGGAGGTCTTTCACTTTTAAAAACATTTACTGTATCCTAGCAATGTGCAGCGACGCTATGCAAGCCTGACAACAGACAAATGGTATTAAGAGATATTAAACCTTAAAGAAGACAATGTGATAATCTTTGGGAATCTGTAGGTAGGGCAAGTTCCAAACATTGATTCTAGGTGCAAAGCAACTAAGGCAATATAGAAGGAAATATCTTAAACCTTTGTGTTGAGATTGATGCAAACCTCAAGAAAATATAACTGTCCAGAAATATAAACAGACAAGGGAATTAGGAGAAGCAAATATTTTGTTCTCAAGGTTTTGTAACTAGAAAAAATTATACCTTTTTTTTTTATCATGTGTAGGCAGCGTTTGCAAAATCTTAGCTTGAGATTGTTATTTTACAGCTTAGAACTTAAGTGATTTTAAAGTTCTTAAAAGCAACAACTAAACTCTCTCCATAAGCAAATAAAGTATGAATCAGCTGTTTAATTCTCCAGGATAAAAAAATTAAAGCAACAGGAAGAAATGTACTGAAAGAACAGCTTTATGATCTTGTTAGCTACAAAGTATAGCTAATTAGAGAAAACATTCTGAATTTAAACTTTGCTGGAATGAGAAATTGTTATTCACAAAGGCCCAGTATAGCTGTGCATGCAGCCTCCCTTCCACCATTTATGATGCCAAGTTGACTCTTCAATAGGTTGTGCAATTACCAGAGGACAGAGAAATGAGAGCCTGAAGATGAAAGACGCTGCTGGCTTCCATAATCTCGACTTCTTTCAGCCGTATTTACCAATTTACAGAAACATGAACTGGGAACAGAGTAAAAGGAAAAGGGCACTGCTGGAAGCTTGTCTGTGGAAACCTTGAAGCAATTTCATTTCCATCCTCTAAAACACCATAGGACGTGTTCTTAGTCTTTGTGACAAGGTTCTGCCTCTTCAGCAAATTACCTTCTTCCAGTTATGAGAACTACAATTTGATCAGAATTTATTGTAGTTCATTAGGTGCTCTACCAAAATCTTTCAATAGAAACGTCTCCCAAAGGAACGTGCTAAGTATGAATGAAAATTTAAGAAATATCAGACAGGAAAAAACTTATTTATAATCCTGCAAATGCAGCATCTTGGTACATTTTCTTATTTTGTTGCTTTGCATACTTCTGGCTTGACAGTATCATGCTCTGGAGCTTGGCTGTAGAGATTAAGGGAAGGAACAGAATTTCCAGAAGGAATTGCAGCACATCCCGCTGTGGTGGCAGGACACTCTGCTTGACCCTTTGAGCAGAGCTGATGCAACTTTTGAAACAATTTCATCTCCTGTCCCTGTTGAAGAGTCCAGCAAGCATAAATGAAGATTGAGAGAGTGGAACCTCAAACAGGTTATTTTTTTGCATAGATCAGCAGCAAACTTAACTTTTGACAAGGATTAGATGCTGGCATTTTAAATGGCAGTTACAAAATATTTGGCAAAAAATATTTCTTATATCCAACTGTCTTAATATGATGACCAAATAATTTAAAATGTACACTTACAAAAATAAAAAAAAGTTGCAGTATTCAGTACTTCTTTATTATAAAATCCCTTAGGAGAGATAAGAAAAAGGTCCTTTATGGAAACCTTAAAGAAATCCTTTAGCTGCTGTACATTTTGGTTCTTGGAGAGGAGATAACATCATGGTTCTTTATTTACAGATATTTTTGCAGCAACTGAATGACTAGTTTGAAGCCGTTATGGTTGAGGCCCTATCTCATGACAAGTCCTTACTGCTGCCTTCTGCTGCAAATGAGAGCAATATCTGAGGCCTTTTTTTAACTTAGATTCCTTTCCTTCTCACAAGTTTACCAATGAATTGGGTCATTCTCTGTGCCCAGTGGTTTTGTGGCAACTCACTGGTTTAGAATCCTCCAGAATGATATCTTTAATACACTTACGAAACTTCTTCACCAGTAAAATATGTGGGCTAAGCCCAAAACCAACACTAGCACATCTGGGGTATCTATATTTTCTGGCAGCACTTTCCAGTACAGCCACATAATAATTAAATATCTAGCTGATATCATAGCCAGTCTGGATATCTGTTTTATCAGATGTGAAATAGCAGGAAAACATACAAAAATAGCAATGGTGAGCTCTGCTTTATATGATAACCTCAGAATGCATCATACAAAATTAGACATTTTAGCTCTTACTGCTGGTTGAAATAACATTCACATTTATGTGGGAGTGAAGTGCCTTAACTGACAGCAATGGAGTCCTAATAACTGATGGCTGTGAATTCCCTGAGATGCTCTGGTGTTGAATATAGCTATTCCCAAAGGGAGCCATGATGGAGGCAGATGGTATGCCAGTGGGGTGACATTTTCTTCATCCAGTGACCAAGGGAATGTGCTACATCTGACAATGCCAAGTCAGTTTCTTTGTGCAGACTGTGTTTGTTTGTGTGAGAAACACAGCCCTCGTGTTTCTCACTTAAATCTGTGTCTCGTGGTCCATTTCTAAGTTGCTAGTTGTCACAGCCAATCTAATTGTTATCCTCCTTATCACTGACTTACGGTTGAACAAGATTAATCACAGGTCATTTAATCAAACTGGATCCTCTAATTTCTGTTTGCATTTTGGGTTTTTTGATAAGAATTATCTGCATTAGTTCACTACTCCAGCACTGTGTCCCGTCCATTTGCAGCAGACGCAGTGCCCCACAGTGCCCAATGTCTCTGGACAGCAAATTCTTCAGCTTTGTCATGGTTCTACCACTTCCTTTGCATGTAAATCTGCTGTACCTCCACCTGCCACCGGTGGAACAGGGTTAATTAAATCTGCCTCATATGCTGGGGCTGCTAGGTAGGGCTTAATTCCCTGGGTGTGTCTCTCTACTGCTGCTTAATTTTGGATGAGGCTTTTGAAGTGGACTTCTTGGCCTGCTCTGATTACCACACTTTGGTTCATCTTGGAGCACGTCTAGCCATATGCTTCTTGGGTCGTTCCTTGTGCTCAGCTTCACATCTGATACTGTTCAATCAACAGGAATGGAATTAAGCTAGTCCGAACTGAAACCTTCATAATATTTAGCACAGGGGACATTGAGTCTCTGGTACTAACTGTTTTGCTAAGCAGGTCCATTCCTATTCCATGCAAGGCTTGGTATATAATGAAGGCATAGACATTATTATAACTGATGGTTGCCTTTGTGATCCTTGGATCAAGAGAATAGCAAAAGTATGAGGTTTTGTGTGCATTTCAGAGAGTAAATGCAGCCTTTGTGTTTTAATCCCAAATTTTGGCTTTATTTCACTGTACTATTTTAGTGGGAGATTCCATAGTTTATATAAGAAAGTTTACCTTAGAAGATCTAATAGCAAATGGAACCTGCTTCTGCACTTATGTAAATAAAATCTGTTCATGCTGAGCTCATTCTGGTCCATGGACATTAACCAGTAATGTTTATTTTTTTGTACCTGGCAAATTTCCCTGAAATTTTCATTTTGAATAGATGCAGAAGGTTAACACCAGTAGTTTATTTTGATACACACTATATACACATCCTCAGATACTAAGCTACATTTGGGGTTACAGTAAACTTAGGTTTTAAGACCTCCACAGCTATATTCCCCTGACCCCACCATATGCTTGAAATTAAAATATAAATGCAAAAGAACTCTTGTGCATGTCATTCCCTTGCAGGTCGTCTGTGTTTTAGAGCACACAGTTTTTACCGATGCTATCTCGTGGTTGATTCTTATTCCACTCTGATATCTTTCATTCTGACACAATTCTGATTGTCTGCAGTACTACTTTCACTATAAAGAAGCATACGAATAATGTGGCTGAGAGAAATAATTCTTGTTACTTGCTCAAGTCCCTGGTTTTTCTTTGGTCCTGTACAAACCTGTTGTTTTTGGTTTTTTTTTGTTTACCATCCCTATTGACAACACTACAGAAACCCCTGCCTTTTTGCATTGTGGCAAAGTATCACTCACTTTTGTGCACATTATTTTATAGGCCAACTATGCTCAGTTAGCCCTTATTCCAATAAAAGTCTCTCCATGTTCTTTAGCCAGCAGGAGGTGCTGAGGAATGATGCAATAAATGTCTTTTCACTGAGATAGTCGGGCTCCCTCTGTGCTCAATACAAAGATTTTCACTAACTTGTGAGATGGACCTAAGTGTTGTCACATCAAAGTGAGGATTTTAGTTCTATTTTTAGGATGGCATTTGGCTGGAGCAGGGACATTCTTCTTTTGCTCTTGTTTTAATTAAATAACCTTTAAGACAAATGAGTAGGAACATTCAACCCAAAGCAATGCTTTGTGTTACTCCAAGAGGGAGCAGTGTGAATACATAGCATTTATTAAAGACTTGGCTCTTCTTGAACTGCTTGGGATAAATGGCAATATATTACAATGATAGGGGTGAGATAACAAATAAAGAGAGGAAATATTGCTAATCCTTAAACTAACTAGCAAGATAAACTGCAATCACAAGCTTTAGATGATATTTTATGTTAAACAGTGATCAAAGAAAATCCAAAGAAGGTAAGCAAATATAGAAATATTTTCTTGCTGTCAAATTAGTGACTACTAGTTATCATTCACCTCTAAAAAATCCCCTACATATTTGTTAGCAGTAGTCCTAACATAACTAAAATGACTACTGAACCCTTGAAACAGGAATCCTCACTCCACTTGCAGCTGCAAGTTTCCATGTAGTGACTGAGGAAGTATCTTCAGTACTCTTCTAGGGAGCTGTTAGTAAGGGCTGGAAAACACATATTATTTCTCATGTCACTGTATTCCTTCAATTTCTTGGAGGTTTCAGTGTTCAGTGTGTGATGCGGACACCTCTCTTCCAGTAAGGTCTGTGAAACCAGATAATCACTGAACACAAACACTTCATTGACAAGAAGAGGCAGACATATGCACCTTGGAATATTTAATCAGCTACAAAAGCTATCACTGAATCAACAATGAGTAGTTTAAACAAAATATGGAATACCATAGAAGACACCAAGGTGAGAGAATATGTACTTTAATTCCCATCCATAAAAATGGGAGCCTAGAAAGATAATGCTGTTACCAAATCAATATTACAATACTACAGTGTATAATCACTTTGTGGACACTTTAAATATTTTTACAGTGATAAAGTGTTGCATGGATTTATTAGAAACAAATCCATCTCGTTTTTCTTTGACAGATTAATTGGCCAAGGGGATAAGGATGAAGCATAGACTTGCTAGATCTTGATTTTAAGAAAGCTTTCCACAGAGTCTTACACACTTTTCTGAAAAATAAACTGGAAAAATGCAGTGTAGATGAGTTCACCATAACATACATGTGGACAGATAGTCTAGTTCTAATAATTATTTTCATGAATGGCTTGAAATATGAAGCAGTGAATCTTCAAGTTACACATGGAGATGGGAAGTGCCAGCCCTTCAGAGGACTGTGTTAGATCCTGGAGGGACAATCTGATTTGAGTGGTACAAGTTCAGAAAAAATAGCAAATGTAGTTTGCCACAGATATCAATTGCATGAGTACAATATGGAGATGTTTATGTGCTATACAGGACAATAAAGAAACCTGAAGACTGTACAGCCCCTAAGCTAAGTAAAAGTAAGCTGCATTATATAGCTGAGGAAAGATGAATCTTACTGCAGAGCATCATGGTAAGACTGCCTTATATTCTGTTTCACTCTGCTGTCCCTGGGGAGACTCAGTTTGAGTACTTTGTCCTGTTTTGGGCACCACACGATAAAATTATAGATAGATATATAGAAACAATCTGGAGAGAGTTCAGAGGAGAAGAAGAATGATAAGTAGTGTGGAAAACACACTGCATGAGGAAAGGTCAAGAGAACTGGTACTGTTTAGTCTAGAGAGAGAAGATGAGAACAATGTGCCAGCAGCTTTCCTGCATACAGAGCTAGATGTTTACCATGTCCACAACAGGCAGACAAGGAGGTCATAATCTAATTTGCAGGAAAAATTTTGTTGCCCTGTTGGGGAAAAGCTGTAAGCTGGAGGGCAGTGATATGGTAGAGTAAGTAGGTCTCCAACAGAGCTTGCAGAATCCAGTGCACAGGACAGATTTGTGCAGGGGTGAGGTGTCTCTCCAGCATGGTCCAAGGGACTGAGGATGCCTGAAAGCAGAGACAACATTTAGCAGAGACAACATTTATCTGACAGTGCATTCACGTTTTCTATCATTCAGCTTTCTAAACAGAAAAGAAATTCCCACTGGATATCAACCTGTGACAAAGAGTTTTAGTATTTCTCTGATCTTTAAGGGATATTTATTTACCCAGTTTCCATTTATTTCAGTGTTTTCTCTTCTTGCTCAGGCTGCTCCCCAAAAGTCATAGCAAAATGTATGTTGCTATCGCTATTTCACTTGGAGTTTGTTGCTCACACTCCCATTTTGTGTAATGTGAAAAAAAATTCTCATACTTAGGAGTATGCAATATACTGATAGCAGGTTAAAAGGAAAATATTGACATTAGTCTGGCTGTGATAATGCGAGTAAATATTTAGCTGACTTTTTAGTAGCTAGGTAGTCAAGAAATGCTGTATAACCCAAAATCAGACATATAACAAGAACATTAAGTTTTCTTCACTCCTTTCCTGACTCCAGAAATAGGTGCTAGCACAGGAGCAGTGATTTAGCTGCTTTCCACATGTCTGGACATGTCAGTGTCTCAATTCATCTTATTTCAAATGCCACTTTAAAATACATCTGTGCTGTAATGCATAAAAGGAACCTGCTGTGCAATAACACCTTATGTAAATTGTGACTTGTGGTTGTTGCTACAGCTCCACTAAGCATTACAAGCACATTTCATCCCTACATTTTAACTGGCTAGTGCTTGTCTTAAACACCTGCCTTGTGTTTGAGATTGCAAACTTTTCAGGTCAGAGTTTACCTGATGTATATACAGTGCCTCACACATCATCCTCCTGCCTGTCATTCTCATTTGTACTCTAAGTATTGCCCACATTATCTACTTTATTTCTACAAATCCAAGCTATGCCTAAACTCTTCTTTGTAACACCTATAAATTGCCAATTCTGAGTTATTATCTGGGACTTTTATTAATCCACCATGAACCTTTTTACTACAATATTAACTTCCTGTCCTTTGGCTAAAGCAATGCTACCCTACTCCTATCATTCCAAGAGGCTTCTGCTGTGCTTATTTTCCTGTTCCTATGGCCCTGTCTGCTCTTCCACTGGCTCCTCCTTCACCACCACATCAAATGAGCTACCCTTTGCTCTTCTTAAGCTAATGACTTGCTGCCATATTCCAAGCAACCAGTTCTGTTCTGTCTCTTGGCCGGCTTTCATCACCCACATCCTAGATTTTCAGACATGTACTTGCACAGTCCCAGCTCAAGGTTTCTCAGCAGAGTAAGCAAAATCAAATTTTGCTATCCCAGCAAGTTGACTGCTGGTGTGTTGGCACTGTTGATAATGCTTTTTAATAGTTTCTCCTACTCTCTTTAGTACTGTCTGTCCATATCAATCTCCTCTCTTCTATACTGTCCATTTTCCTCTCGCAATGCCCTTTTAGGTTAGAATTTTATCAGCGAAGGAATAATATACTTGTTCCTCCATCCAGCACAATAGGGTCTTGGCCAATGACTGGAAGTCAAAGATAAGTCATTCAGTCTTCATTAGCATCTCAAAGTTTCTGTTTTCCATTGCAACACACAGGGTTTCTAACAAGATCAACAAAGTTACTCCCAAACTACTGATCATTAGGCATTTCTTTGTTTTCTTTTAACTCTGACAGATCCACCTCTCATTTCTTTATAAGTTAAGTCTCTCAAAATCTGTGTCTCTTAGGAACTGCATAAGACTTCCTATTTTTCCTTTTCCTTGTTGATTAATTTGTCTTCCTCAACAGAGGATCCTTGATTCACAGTTTATCCTATTACCAACATTTTTCACCCCTGTAAATCACATAATCAGTCACTACTGTCAAATTTGAAGGGCATTATACACTCAGAGGAATTGTCCACATTTTTCATATGTCCAGAAGCTCACTGGAGGCTGTGGCGACCTCTAATGGTTGTAAAAACCTGGAGCAAGAACATAGGGATTTCTGGATTCCCCATCTTTCTCTTCATCTACAGAGAGCACGTTTACTCAAACTGATTATTCTGTCAGTAGAATGAATCCAATACACCTTTTACTGTTGCCTATCTTGTTCAACTATTATTTGAATACCCTGGAGAAAAACCCATAAACCTCTAGCAGGTCAGCAGTATGCAGTTACCCTCAGCCATGTATCTTTTTCACTCCCAGTGCTGAAAATACAGATGCCTGAACACCTGGCTGAAATTAGCACATCCATAAAGGTCAGCTGGCTGAAATTCACAGAGAGCAAAACAGAAGCAATAGTTTTAGGAAATGGAAAATGTTTGGCAGAGCTAGCCACAGCACTTCTCACCATGGGGAGCACTGCTCTGTCAAATAGCCACATGTAGTTACTATCTTTGTGGCTTTCCAGAAGCATGTTGGCTTTTTCAGTGAGTGGCAGAAGTGCTAGAGCTACCTATCTGGCAATTTGGTCACAGTGATTTCCCTGTTGGATGGGACTCCTGGCAACTTTCATCATATTTACTGCAGCCTACTGTGCTTGGGAAGAAGTCGCATCCACCCCGGAAAGAGTTGCACAGCAGCATTTGTGCCTGCAGCAAGACTGGAGATCTCATTGCTCTGCTTGTTTTGCTGGATGACTGCTGTATGACAACCTGCTTTGAAGTCCAAGGTCTCCATCTAGAATGAACAATCTCCAGGCAAGGTGTACCTGCTATGTGCAACACAGCATGTAAGCTGTTAATAAGGGCTCTTAGTAAGAACTCCTTTCATTTATTAAAATATAACTACATGTACAGGCACTGGCAAATGAAAAGGAAGACCAAGCAGAAAGTGCAGTTGGCATTTTACCACTATGGCACACAAATGAAAAAAACCCAACCTAACCAGAAGTCAGGCAAGACCATACTTGGTGAGTCACACTAAAGTTTGTGGCTAGGACAGAAAATGAGAATTATCATTACCATATAGAAGGTTGGACTTTGTGGGAAATCATGCTTTGGAATTATGAAACTGTGGAACTTCTTGGCCAAGTCCCAAAAACTCTAGTTCAAATTTCGCTGTCAGAAGGCCTTCTTTGATTAAAGAAGAAGACTAAACTCAAATGACTTGGGTTAGGATTTGGACTCTTCTATCTTCTTGATCATCTAGCCATCCTATAGAAAATTTTTGAAGCATGTGAACGATTTCTTGAGGAAAATAAAGCAAAACAAAACAATTTTTTTCTTCTGCCTTTGTTTTTTGCTCAAATATAAGTAAAATTGTTAAATTTGGTAAAATTCATCATTCTTTATTGGATAAACATTACAAAATATAGCTGCAATGTTTTCCTTAACTATAAAAATTAGTTAGGGATTTATGTATTTGGTTGCTACTTGGACTCAGTTTTAAGATCTCAAAAGTCCCAGGTCCAATCTCTTGATTTGAAAGAAGGCTGCTTTAAGAAAATAAGATTAGCAATCCCCTATGATTTTGTAGAGAGCTGCAATGTGCTCCTTAAATGAGGGATCTCATCTTCTATCCTTTTCCAAATCACTTTTCCTAAGTATTCTAATGATCCAGTTTTACTGGCAATAAAAAATTACTGGAAAACAAACGCTCTGGTGGTATTTTCAATATATATTTGCAGTTCCGGAAAAAGCTTCAAATAGCAATTTGAACTGTACAAGAAATCCTCAGATATGAGTGTGAGCTAAAAATGGCACTGCTTGGGATAGTGGTTTGGTGCAGAATAAAAGATTTTTTTGGGCAGATAAAAGATTTCACACTCAGGATAATGAAAAAACAAAGGAAAAAAATTTCTAAGAAGCAGCAAAAGAGTTAGAGATTTAAACAGGGCATGGAAGTTTTATATTTTAGTTAATGCAGAAAAAACCACAAAATTGTAAAGAACTTGCAGATAATGAGTGTTTTTTTAATGACAGAAACCAATTAAAAAACCATCTTTAGACCATTTATAAAGAAGGTTATTCATAAAAAGGAACTATAAATAAGATTTGGGCTGCAAAAAATTGTCAAGAAAAGACTCATTACTGCCTGATTGGACACTGTTCATTTATGGCATGCCAGGAAAAATTTTCAGAAAATTAAAAGACCAAGGGTAAGAAGTATGACAAACAAGTAGCAATTTATGTGATGTGGCTGCCTACATGAAAATTGTTCATGGTTTGATTAATGTGTGGAAACTCTTAATAAGCCAGGTTTTACGAAGATGCAGATTTCTCAAAGGTATAAGCAGAAATGAAGAGTTCAAAGACTTCAATGTGGGTGCCAGCTGAATTTTTTTTATGCCAGATGGAACAGGAACTATGTCAATTCACTAGTTCACTTGAAAAGGCATATAGAGAAATGTTCCTAACCTGATTCAAACACAGATTTAGAGATAAGAATGAAAAAAGGTTTTATCAGCAAAAAATTTCGTGCTTTAAAGGCTGGAAAATGTCAAGCATTGGGTTAGGGGAAAAGTGGATGTTGTTAGATGCTAAGTGAAGTACAAATTTGCAAAGAAAACCAGAGCAATAGCAAAATTTTTTTTCACGTATATAAAAAACAAGGAAAGAAGAGGCTTCTGATTAAACATGTGGCAGTTATTAGTAAGCCAGGCCAGAGAACATAGGTTAGGCCCTTAAAATAACTGAATAATTTGCCTCTGAATTTGGTGGGAAGGATAATGTTGGGCATGAAGGCTAGGGTGGAGTAGTTAATGGAAGCAGACTACAGAGGTGGGGAGGAAGAGGTGTGGAAGATTTGGTTTGTTCAGAGCCTCCAGAAAACTCAAACAAACAGAAGAGAGCAAATAGCACTCTGTCTTCAGTACAGAACTGAGACTGCCAGTGTTTTGAGAATACCTTCATAGCACTGAATTCGGCCATGCCAGGCATTGCTGAAGTCACGACTGGGGCGTAGGGCACTTGCATAATGGAAGGTGTTCCCCTTATCCCAATTCTCTCCCACACAAAAGAATATACATTTCAAAAACACCTTTTCCCCTGGAATCCTCCCTGGCGTGGCCAGTGCCTTGGATAAGCATGAACGCTGGAGTCACTTGTAACCAGTTGGCAAAATATTAAAAGAAAACATCTGCTTGCTGCCTGCTATATGTATTTCTTTGAATGATCAGAATAGCAGAAAACTGTGGACTGTAAAGGTACAAGCTTATTAGAATTGGACATTTTAGGAGTTTCCTTTAAGTGGAGTCATTCAAAAGTTCTTTTAGAAGGAAGAACCTGCATTTAAAACGTCTTAAAGCAACCATGCAACAAAACACTGAAGACATATTAAAAAGAACAGCAAGTACAGTGGAATAATTTTAACAAATAATAGAAACAATTAAGATAAAATAAATATAAACAAAGCTGAAAAGAATTATGGCATTAAATACTCATGAATGTTTTGATTAATTTAAAGGGAGATTGCATATTCTGTTATAAATGTTTAATGCCTTTATTTTTAACATTGTGGTTTACATTATGGATATAATAGCCTTTCAGAAATGGCAGATAAATGACAATTTCAAGCTAAGAATTTTTCAACTACTTAAGGAAAGTTTGAATGCCAAGTTTTCTTATGATTTTTATTGCAGTATATTTACATTAAAAGCTTGAGATATATAAACTAGACCAAAGAACCCTTTACTCAGAAATATAATTTGTTTGGAATTCCTATGGCTCTGCTCTCTTACAGCAATATGCATATATTTAAATGGCAATAATAAATCTTAAGAATAAAATCTCAATGCTAACAGATTAAGATACACAATATTTTAATATAATATTTTATTTTGAAAGTTAATTTTATAAGTCAACTGATACAAAAAACTCATGCAAACATTTCTAAGTGCCTATCTATTTAAATAAAACCGCTTTCTTAGGATATTGTTTATGGTTGCAAATTAATGGTTGGTTTTGTACATTTTTGCAAACGTATATATGCTCTATTGATGACTTTCTTTGTATTTTTGCATTACTGCAGGTTTTATTTAATCTCCTTTCAAAACTTGAGCAAACAAATTAACTGTTGATCTGATAAGTGAAAACACATTGATGTATCATAGAAGATGGGCATGAATTCTTTTAGACTGCTTGAAAATATTTGCTAGAAAAATGAAATAGACATTTTTGGAGAGCATGTTATTGCTATGAAATTCAAAGCCCAGTTTGGGAGACTTTTTGCATACAAATACAAACTCTTTCTTAGGACCATGGAAATGTAAAATGGGCACCATTGTGATTACAGATACTGTGAAAGACACAGGTTAAACTTAATGGCCCCACTAAAGTAATTCAATTTCACAGAGATCTTCAACTGGAGTGAATTGATGTGATCACTGAACTGAATTTTTCTGTGGAATGAATTTTTCATGGACCAACTGAGCTGCTCTGTTATGACAGTATTGCAGAGTGGTGACATGAATTCAGAGCAAAGTGTTGGCCTGAACAACGAAATGCAAATGATAACAAAATGTTTTGTGTATCTGCAAGTGTTTGTGTGCTGCCTGGAGTTTAATATACCTTCTCAAATTTTATGTTTCCTCATATTACTTGATCTGGAATTAGGAGAGATGCTATCATGTGCTGGAACTCTCTTGGTGTGCTATGAATGACATAATTCACCCCTGATATGAGAGTTCATGGTGAGGAATAGAAAGCTACTCTGCTTTTGATCAGTCTGTTATGCTGCTGTCTAAGGCATTAAATAAAGCCTCTCGGGCAGAGCAATTAAACTAGTCAAAGCACTTGAACATGACTGGTGTGCTGGAAGCACTGTGAGGTGGCCTCATGGGGTCACACACTAGATTTATGATGATCTAATTCAAACTCATGCAGCTGCAGGACTTTTTATAACTTTACTTGCTTTATACTGCGTTATGTGTGGTGCCATTTCTCTTGGACTGGCAGATTAGCTTGGAGGAGGATCTGGTATTGTCTTTCCAGTGTTTTAAATACTTTTTTTAATATATTTGGAAATGGCTGAGCTTACATTAGGATAAGTATCTCTAGAGTGAAAAAGCAATGAAAATGACAAGCAAAGTCGATAAATTTACCTACTCCATCAGTGGTTTTGGTTTCCAAGTGTTTATAAGCCTCTGGCCAGAGTGCTTATCCTTAACTGTGGCTGATGTTCCCTAATTAACTGTTTCTATAGTGATGTCCTTCAGCCTCCCTTTAATGAACATCTGTTATGCAAGCTCTGGCAGTGGAAAGACAGCTGCATTGCTGTGACATTGCACTTGCAGTAAGTGGGACCAGTGCAAAGGGCAGGAGGATGATACTGCAGATTTCCACCTAGAGTATACTGGGACTTATGTCTGATGATGTTGGGTGTTACTTCTTCACTGACACCAGTCTTGATGAGGAAAAAACATCTAAGGACTGATATTTACACACTTAATGTTGTGTTCTATATTCAGAGAGGGCTGTAAAAAATTAAATTCAAAATAAGGTGAAAGTATTAAAAAGCACAAAACTCACTATTTTTCAGTAGATTGTGGGTCTGGACTTTTTTCTGGAGTGAAGGAGTCCGTGGAGTTGCAGGGGCAATCTGACACATGCAATGAGGAACTAAGAGCAGCACAAGCAGCCATCCATACTTCCCCCCACCCCGGGTGGGCATGGAAAGGACTGAGAAAAGTGGGTTACTTTTGCCAAAGAAAATTGGTTGCAGTTTGTAGGCAAGGCTACATTTTCAATCAGTATACAATGCAGTCATTGTCACTCTTTGTTTAATGTCTTTTAAGCAGTAGATAAACTGGTTAACTGCTTTCTAAATGAGTTATGTTTGCAGAGGATTTAGTGCTCTTAAGGAAGCAGTTGGCTTCCTTAAGATCTGTGTAAAGACGAGGTTGGTATCAGTTTCTGTGTTCATTGATCTATGTATTTTTTGTGGGATTAATTTGAAGTGCATTACATGTTTCAATTTTATTTCTTGAATTATTTCTTGCTGGTGTGTGCTTTATGAAGTTTTCATCTGGAGTGATTAGTTGGAGACTAGGCTACAGGTAAGGCATGGGAGGCAGATTTGTTAATGAGATCTGCTTTTCCAAAACCCTCTTTCCTATTCTCATAGGATAGAGGATGTGCTGATAGGTTGTATAGCCCAGCTGTCATGATTACTAAGGTAACATCAGAGCTGTTGATCAGAGATCAGCCAAACCTGCCACCTCAGGGAAGGCTTGGTAGGTCTAAGATTACCTGGGTTTGGCCAGAAACTCAGTCATACTCCAACAATATGACCTGCTCCTGGCAGAATCTTGGTCTCAGCACACTAAGAGAATTAGAATTCCTTGTTGATATAGTGTGTTTTCTTATTCTGTGCAGTATGAGGATGGCTGAGTCTCTTAGTGAGTGGAGCTAGCCATACATACAAAGTTTTAATTGTTAGTCTTTTCAAGAAATTGCTATGGGGTTAAAATATTCATTTCTGAGTTCAGCTCTATTCAGAAATACTCATGCATGGCTGCTAACTTCAGTGGAATTTTCTGTGGCATGGATGTTTTTCCCAGCCTGCTTTCTTAAGAGGATGATAAGAATAGGTAAACACAAGTGTTTTGCTGAGTAAGAGAAGTACTTAAATGATTGTGTTGAGTGAATGCCTCCAAAACAAGACTTATGTTTCCCATGACCTTGTCCATATTGTTGAATTTTCACTTTCCTAGCAAGATAATGCTTTGAAGACTGGAGTAAACAAATCAAAGTCCTTGAACACATATTTGTAGGATGGCTTTGTTTTTCCTTTCCTGTTTCACAGGATTTGCAATTTTCTCCACAGCATCATGTAATGGAAAATGTTAGCAGAGCTGCCCTCAGATGGCAATCTGTATTCTCCACAAAATCAAGCAGTTTGAGCGAAGGCTGGAGAATGATGGTAGAAGCATCTCGAAATGAGCAATGAGTAACTTCAACCTGTTGTGTCCCCCATTGATTACCTGGTGTAGAGTGAGCTTGAGTCAATTCTCTGAAACAATTGTAGAAGTGTCAGAGGTTCTGAGGGAATAAAGCTTTCAAGCTACATACTCAGGAATAGCTTGGGGTAGCAAGCTGTCTTGATGCCCAGAAAATGTGAAATCCAGGGCTTTATTGACACTGTTACCCTTAGAGTGGGCACCTTTCACTTTCACACGCATACATACCTACAGATCAATACACTATAGCCATAAAGGAAAGAATGCTATAAGGGAAATGTGATGGAGCTAGACTTTTTTGCACTCTGGAGGAGATTAAGATGAAATGTAACAGAAGCACAGTTCATCTTCTTTAAACAAAGCTCTGATGTAAATGGATGTATTGAAAAACCCGAGATGCTGCTCGTGATGGTGATCCACAGACAGGCAGGCCGAAGTCAGCATGAAGACAAAAAGATGAGTTGAGTTGCCTGTAGTCCCCAAAAATTGTTCATTACCTGTGAACATATATAATCCTTTTCTAAGGCTAGAGGAGCAAAGTCTCCCTAGTGCCTTGCTAGCTTTAGTGGACAAGAAGCCCAGACACATGGGAGAAATGCATTTTTGTAAAGAATCATAAGTATGGACCTCTAATAGAAAAATGAAATATCTGCTTCCAGGTGTCTCCTTTGGACTGCTGGTTATAACTTAATGGTAAATGATAAAAATGTTAGGTGTTCCAGCAGCACCTGAAAATGCTCGAAATGTGAGTAAACATTATCATAATAAACACACTTGTGAGAGTCACAGATTAATATCTGTGACATTCCCAAGCAAACACAACACTCCTTGAAGCTAATGGGAGCTGCTGTGATAGCCAGAGCTGAACGTGGCCTGATGTGATAAATCTCTGAGAACTGAATAGAAAACCCCTATTACCAGTCTCATTCTTTAACCACAAGAACATCCACTTTACCAGGAAAAAGTATCCCATTTTGTATAATCTGGCAAATGTGTCTTATTCCAAAGAAAATGTTTTTTCAGCGAGAGAACAAAAAAAGTGTGGAGAAATCCAATCAGTATTACTTAATTTTCCTCCCTTCATCTGGATGTTCTCAACTCATTGATATTGCACAGGCCACAATAGAACAAACAAATCAATCACACCATGGCACTGTTACTGGCTCAGCCTCTCTCCAGCCAATGATAAGGTACTTTTCCTCTCTCTTTTTAACAAATGCATTTCTTTCTAGTGGGAGGATCTCCATCAGTCTTACTAATGTCAGTGTAGGTGGAGGCAGTCCACAGTGCCATCCTTCCCCTTCCAAATACCTCCATACACTTACAGAAAAGCTAAATACTAAGAAGTGTTTTCACTCTCTGCTGGGATTCTTCTTACAGGGCAATCAATCAATAAATAATAGCATTGGAATTGCAAGACATAATGAAGCAGAAGAAAAGAAGCAAAGAAGGCAAACTGAGACTTTATTTTCAAGCCAGGAAATCAAAGTCTCTGCCAAGCCATGTTCTGCAGCAGGACCCTCACTTTTGTCTACAATGCTAAGTGGCTGCTGCACAATACTGCTTTCGGTGCTAACCCAGGCAAAAATTATTATTTTTTTCTTATTTGTGGGATTTCCCCTATTGTTCTGGTGAGCTCTGCCTATGTAAGAACTGTGCACTTCTTTCTTCATCTTCAGAACAGCTACATTATAAAAAGTCAGAAGACTAAACTGTTCAGCTAATTGAGTCTTCTTCTTCTTCTTCTTCTTCTTCTTCTTCTTCTTCTTCTTCTTCTTCTTCTTCTTCTTCTTCTCCTCTTCCTCCTCCTCCTCCTCCTCCTCCTCAATTTTTTAACAAATCAAAAAATATTTTAGAGCTAGAAAAGTTGGGATATTAGACTTATATGCTCCTTTCTTGTATAAAAATATATAAAGAGAAACTAATTAATTGGAAAAACAGCATAATCTGAAGAATTTGGCATGTTATATATTAGATTATATAGGTGCATGTGGAAAAGATTGCATTTAATTTTTTTAAACTTTTCTTTAACATGTGTACCCTGCTCTGAAAACTTAAAAAGTTCAATAATAACTACTCTAATAAAACAGAAAACACGCAGAATCCTAACACTCCTCTCTGCTTCCCAGCTAGAGAGTGAGTCTCTCCTGTGTGGTCTGAAACACAAGGCAGGTGTTTGTGGACCTCTGCTTCTGTGGATCTAACTAAGAGGTTCTTGTGCTCCTTGTCCCATGGCTCCACAGTTGCCTGTGCTCCCACATGGCCACTGGCTGCTGGAGGAAATCTTCATCTCCTGCCCTGCAGAAAGAAGTTGCAAAATACAAAGTGGGAGTTGGGCTGTCTGAGGCAACACTTGGCTTTTACGTGCCATAGGCTGAGGTGTGGTCACAGAGCACTTCAGCTGATGTCTCCTGCAGCTTTCCCTGTTCAGTCTGGCCTGATTGCTCCTTGGAGCTTTCCACTGTACTCTGCTACGATGGGAGAAAATCACTGCATGTTCCAAATTTTTACCATGTGATTTTGCTTCTGTTCTGCAGAATGTGTCCAGCCTAGAGATGGTTTTCTTTCTCAAGCAAAGTTACAAGTTATATTTGGGTTCTAAACCTACATGTGTTTCAGCAATCCTACTCCATGACTGGGTCCTTCAGATCCCAAATTGATGCGGCTGGTTCTCAGATTTTCTTGTCTTGGACTGTTTTTAAATCAGTACTTCTTGTTATAGCCTTCACTTGGTGATTGTTTTCTGAGTGCCTTGGGAGTCACAGAAACTAAGGATAAGCATCCATCAGCTTTCATTATGCATAATGCCCCCCTAGATACCTTTGAAAGGAGAAGAGTAGAAGTGAACAAATCTGAAGTGCAGTTTTTCAGTATTGGCCAACTAAAATATCACAAAAGAATGGAAAAATCTTGGACACAAGTGATGTATTCCGCTTAAGATTCTGTTCTCACACATTTCATGCTACATCTTATCATTGCCCACAGAAAAGGCATTCTTCATAACAAGCAAAAACAGGGTTATAATCTGTGGTTGGCCTTTGATGGAGATAATGATACATTTTCTTTCAAAATCTGTGTGAGGCAGAGTTATTCATAGCTTCATAAAAATGTCCTGTTTAAAAACAGTACATTGTTTTAAGTTTAAAAAAAATTGTATTTGATTATAGTTTACAAATGTCGCAATCCTGCCTTGCACACAACAGGGGAGTTATGTTGATGTGGAGATTTGACAAGAACCCCTATGGAACAAGAAGTTGAAGAGGCTGGAATCAGTTTTAAATGTAAAATAAATACATTTAAAAAACAAAAAACCCAACAACAAAGCAGGAGAAAGTTCATGGTTTTAAGTTTAGAACTGGACCCATCAGATAAACATATGAGTGGAGAAAATGCGTCATAAGATTTTGTATGCTCTGTAGTATTTCGACCGAAAAGCTCTCCCTGGATCATCTGACACAAGTTTGGTGCTTTCAAAATTCCAGAGGAGCTTCCTATAATTTATTTTTTATCGAGGTTATTTTCTCATCATATAAGGCACATCATCTACCTTTCATCTTGGAACAATATTTTATGTAGCAGCCCTGATCTGTACAATGATTCTGAAGGGCTCAGCTGTGGTCAAGCTCTCCCTGTAGAACCAGTCAAAATTAAAATCATAGTAGAGTTTACCTGAAGATCCAAACATCAAACTCTTCATTAATTATTCCTGTTCAACTCAGAAACTTTTTATTGCATTGAACATTCCTGTTAGCAATTAAAGTGCAAATAAATCTGCTGGGGGACTGATTTTAAGGACAAATATGGTCATAATATTTATTTTCCTCAGTTGTTCAGACTTGTTAATTTTCCTCATGTTCTGCAATACCTCCTTCAGTTAGCGGCCTTTTTTAAACGGCATGACAGGCACAAAAAATGCAAAAAGGCAGTTTGTGTTTCCTGTGTAGTAGGGTTTTATGTGTCTGGCAGTCAACAGTAGATTTCAATGTTTAAACATATTTGTTAAATGCTGTGTTAGCTTAAATATTGAAAGGGGTACTTGGAGAATGCAGGTTACCCATATGTAAATTTTCATTACAAAGACTGATTAAAATGAATTTCATAGGGAAAGGTCTATTAATGACAGAGTTTAGGAACTTCTGCATTATTAATGTTTCTTGTTAAGCTTCTGGTATGCTCCAAACATTTTGTTCTTGTGGATGCATTAAGTATTCAGGGGTTGAAGGAGAGGGGATGGAGGAAAGAAGAGTAGAGAACTGAAATTTTGTATGCCTGGATGGTTTAGGAGGTGGATTTCAAATTCTAGGATAAACAGTAGCCATAAGTGACTGCAAAAATAATGAGCATTAGGATATATGCTAAGACAAATTTTAGGAGTGATTTAAATGACAGCACTATCACCCAGTTTATGTAAATAGGGCAGACTGTTCAGGCCTCTGTGTTGCTGGATCTGATATTTTACTGTGACATGATTTACAGCTGTTCTAAAGAAGTATAAACTAGGTATAAGATCCTACCACATAATTTTCTGGGAAATACGGCCTCTTGCTTGAAAACTAAGGCAGAATTTATTTAGGTTTGTAGAAGCACACACTTAAGTACTTTATGAGCAGGGATAGATTTCTGAATCATTGTGTTGGGCAAAGAATTATTAGGCTTCTAATATACTGTGTGCAGTAGAAGTAATACAGCCTTTCTGACACACAAACCAAAGGCAGAAACTAATTTATTTCAACACATGCACGTCTGTTTCTCAGTGATACAGACGTCCAAAAAAGTTCATAATCTTGTATTTATTGCAGTTTCATTTAGATACCAGGTTAAAAATAAAAAGCTATCGAGCCCTGGTGAAATATCCTATGTAAGTTTACATAGATATACCACTTTGGTGGTCCTGGAATCCATTTCCTACTCCTTTTAAAGACATACCTGAGAAATATTTTGTTAAATAAAAAGTCATGTTTTTTTTATCCTTTTTTTTGTCAGGATGCAGTTCACAGACAAATATAGCATTTTATAAAGATTTCATCCAGACTTCAGTATAAACTCAGAAAAAAAGGGCAACCAAGAGCGGATGGGAAATGATCCACCAAAATAATCATTATGTGGTGCCTTTTCATGCAACAGAAAATGAAGGGTTCAGTTTTCTCAAGCAAAGAAGGAAAACAAATACATTTGTGCCTTTTCTCAGCTGCTGCAAATAGATTCAGCTTCACTGACCTCAGCAGCAAAAACAAGGCCTGCATTTCACTTTGTTATTCACATTATAGTATCACCATGAAGATGTAATATGGTCCAAAGATAGAAGAGAGATAGTAAGGGAGGAACCCTTTCTCAAAGACAGGTCACAAAAGTACAGCCTGGGCAGAGGGGCAAAGAGTAGAGCTACAGATGCTTTCTGCTGACACTGCCACAGTGAAAGGTTGTGCAGCTCAGAGCTCAAGTGCCAGCTGCGGGTTACAAGTATGGAAACACCATCCAGAACAAGCATGAAAGCACGGAGTTGTGATCCTTCCAGCAGCAAAATCCTGGATGAACTTTCCCCTTTTAAACACCACTTTTAATTTTACCCTCTCTTGGGCCCCTGAGGCTGTACTTCTACAATGCAGAGCATGGACTTTCTCCATACATGTCCAGAGCTGTCCCAGTCTTGACAGGAACGAGCAGCTCCAAGTTAGTGCCTTCTGAATTTTCTGGTTTACTGCAGGTCTTTTTCTTTGGGGAAGGTGGGTGGAAAGTTTTATTCCTATCTTGTAGGCTGATACGCAGGCTGCTCTTCTGAGGGTCGTGGGTTTGAATCCCTCAGGCTAAGAAGGGAAATTAATGCCATTCTTTTACCTTTGGGATTGTATATTTGGGGGAAAAAAAATTCAAACACCCCTCCCTACACGCACACAAAAATTATCTCAGCCAAAAAAACCAAAAAACAAAAAAAAAACAAAACAAAACAAAAAAAAAACCAAAAAAACCAAAACAAAACAGAAAAAAAAACCAAATAAGAAATCAGTGTGATGAGCAAGTTTTTATTAAAGATTGTTGCAAGGAGAACTGTTTGGGTTTTTGAAGGAGTTTCACCTCCTGGCTTTTTCCAGGCCAGGAAAGCACAGATGACAGAAATAGCCTCCTGCAGCTCTCCTGCCCTGCCCTTAGCACTCCCTAAAATGTAGGATTCAACAGCTGCCTGCTGAGCCTACTGATCTCAGGCAGGTCCAAGCTTAGCATGTCAATAGTTTTGGATTTCATTAAGAAGTACCTGACTCTTCTCTAAAGATATATGGTGGTAAAGATTTCACTCCAGGACCTTAAGCCTGTGCTTTCCTGGAGCTAACCTTTATGTGTGCCCTGAGAAAGAAGCTGGGATTAAAGCCAACACTTAAATAGACCTTCCTTTTAAAATACTTGTGAATTATTGCAGGAAAAAGCAGGAAAAATCCACAAATTCAGTCTTCTTCTGCAAGTATGTCTTTTGTGAAAGTAGGCACAAAATGCTTCATCTATTTTTTTTTTATGTGCAGCATGCACACAAGGTCTGAGTCTGCTGTACTGGAAAAAGTCAAAAAACAATCATATCAGGACAGGTTGTTGTTTAAAACTTACATCATACTCTAAAGCTGCTGTATATTTTTACCTGTGTCTGAAGATCAATCTGCCTCCAATAACAGTTACCACAGATTAATTCATTCATAAAAGAAGGCCACATTTTTGCCACTTTATCTTTTACCAAGAGTACTTTTACAGAACTGGTAGTCTGTATTCTAAACTGATTTAAGCCATCTCACCTTAATAGGCTTGTTGGTTTTTGCTTGCTTAAATTCCTGCACCAAAGTATCTGCTGCCACTTCAGGTAACAGTTCTGCAGTGTTCTGAAGGGAAAGCAGCTCTGTTGAAAGGACTAGATATAGTAATTTCTGATGGAAATTTCATGAAAATTGAATTATTTTGAAAAACAAAATGATCATTCCTTAGCTGAAGGTTTTGTTTGTTTGTTTTTTTTTTTTTTGCTAGTGTGTTCTTTCTCATGCAAATATAGTGCTTCCTAAAAATAAAGGGACAGAGTATCTCATCTCTGTATGATCTGTATGTTTTATGCAGCCCTTCTAGTTAGCACCACACAAAGCTTCCAGATGTTTCACTTCATGATCTGAGAAGTCTTTTCCAACATTAATCATCAAATTCTATTGCTCAAGGTGTGAGATTATGAAGGATATTACAGAAATCAGTTGGTCTGTAATCTGACATGAAGAAAGGGAGCAGTGATTTCAATCTTCCACTACTAAAGCTAGTCAGTTTTATAAGAGCTACTTAATATCAAACAAATAGATTAACAACAAACCTAGTTTAAAGCCTTACGAAGTATCACTTTCCCATCAGAGCAGCTAGCTCATTTTCTTAGTAGAATAAAAGAAACATGGAATCACATAATGGTTTGGACTGGAAGAGACTTTTAAAGATCATCTACTTCCAGCCAGCCATGGGCACAGGCATCTTTCACCAGACCAGGTTGCTCAAAATCCTGTCCAACCTGATCTTGAGCACTTTCAGGGATGGGGCATCTACAGCTTCTCTGGGCTGCCTGTTTCAATGTCTCACCACCCTCACAGTATAGAATTTCTTCCTTACGTTCAATGTAAACCTCCCTCTTCCTGCTTAACCCTAACTCTTGTCCCCTAAGTACAGCCTTGGTAAAAAGTCTCTCTCCACGTTTCTTATAAGCCGTCCTTGAGTATTGGTAGGCCACAATAAAATTTCCCCAGAGCGTCCTCTACTCCAGGCTGAATATCCCTAACCCTCTCAGCCTGTCTCCACAGGAGTGGTGTTCCAGCCCTCTGGTCATCTTCATGTCCCTTCTCTGGACTTGCTCCAGTAGGCCCACATCCTTTTTATGTTGGAAGCCCCAGAACTGGATGGAGTACCCCAGGTGGGGTCACACAAGAGCAGAGTAGAGGGGGAAAATCACCTCCCTCAACCTGCTGGCCACGCTGCTTTCTAAGCAGCCCAGAATATGATGCCAAAAAATATTTTCTAGGCAGTAGAAGCAGTTGAAAACAATGGGCTCTTTGGCACTTTCTTTGTGGGGAGATTTCTCTTTCAGCTGAAAAAGCCATTTACTGCTTTCATTATTATCTCTAGGCAAGGCCCACTAACTTGAGGTGTGCAGGTATTGGGTGCATAAAAATAACAAAAGGCACAGCTGAGTGGTGTTTAAAGGGGCACAGTTACAAAAGCTTCATGCTTCATTCCAGCCACAGGCCTGGAAAAAGCCTGGGCTTTTTCAGGCCATATTCTCCCCCTTAATGGGTCCTACAAGGACAGTGCTCTGCAGGGCTGGACATCTAGAAACATGGTCATGGTCTTCAGCTCTGAGAGGTTACTCCACTACACAGGGCACTAGGAGTAAAGCAAGAGGAGCTGCATGCTGCTGGAGATGATAGAAGCCCTGCCTGAGATAAAATGCTCTAGAAGTGCAAAGTATCGCTGGAGGAGGGGTAAACAGTAATTTATTGTACATGCCAGCAGTACCTGCCAGCTCAGGAGAAGACATGCAGAACATAATCTCATCTCAACAACGGTTGATTCTGCAGCATTAAGCATTTAGAAAAAGTTTCAGTTCAGCCACAGAGAGGAGGCTAGCATAAAACTTTGGTAATGAAATGTGAAACATCTGTTTCTGTAGAGCAGCACTAAGATCCCTGAGCTACTTTTAAACAGGCTTTGATATTGGCAACAACTTGGCCATAGCAGCCCCAAGCTCAGCACAGGCTGATTTATCTTTGTCAGGGGGAGTATTTGGAAGTGGTTATACTGTAGTCAACTTCTATAACAGAAAAAAAGTCATGAATTCTGCAAACCACAGGAAAAACAAAGCATGTATGACTATTATACTCAGAGAATACTGAAGTTGGAGAGACAGCATTTCAGCTTCTTCATAGTGAAAAGGGTTAAAATTAGATGAACATATCCCTTCTAAATGACGAAATAAAAATGAATACCACAAACTGTGTTACATAGTTATTTATGGGGTGGGTATGGGTCCCTAGCACTAGTAATATACCCAGAACAGCTCCTGAGGTAGCTATGAATGACTGCCTCCAGCCCTTGTCCTCATCTGGTAAACTGCACAGGATGCACTCGTAAACCTGTCCGTGCAGTGCCTGCCCCCTCAAGTACCAACCTCAGCTCTGCCACTAGCCCTGCGAAAATTAATTCTCTGAGTGGGGACAGTATGAAGACTTCTTTCCTACCTACCTTCTTTCCTGCTTCTTTCTGTCAGTTAACTTGTTTTAACGACATTTTCCTTTGCTTTGGCACATCCCAAATGTGCTTTTGAGGAGAATGTTGGCAATAGTGTGCCACATATTTCTCTATAGAAATCAGCTGGAAGACAAATTGTGAGTGCTCAGATCCCATCCCTCCTGTCAAACCTGTATCCCCATGTGGGGTTTGATAGTAGACAAAAGAGACAAACTGTACTGTGGATTGTTTGGATATGCAGATATTGCTGTAACAAGTTTTACTTTCACTGGAAATATGCCTAAGGAAGTCAAAGAAACACACTGAAAGTCAAGAATTAATCTCTGAACAATGTGCTTGGGGAGCAAAAGGACGCATTCAAGGTTATGGAGTGAGGTGATGGTTTGGCTTTATGGGCCAAGGAATACAAGCTATCCCATGAAAATGGACACAAATTGAAGGGCACTTGGGTGTCACATATGTCTTCACTGCTGGAAGCTTGACAGTCACTGGAGGCTTCCATCAGTCAAGGCCAAACAGAAAAGTTCATTGTGAGCTGAGGTCCCAGACGCTGCTACCACTTCATGAATATTTTCCTGGGAAACAATGGTTTCTAGCAGAACTGGGCAGCCCTGGGCTGGAAGGGTTGTTACAGAGATAGATTCATATTACAAAGAAATATGCAACTTGTTCTCTCGAAACCCCTGGAAGAAGAAATCCTGTTCAAGACTTTCCTCAAGCAATTTGTCAAACAGACAATAGCTTCAGCAAGCTGCAAGGGGCAGAGATCCTGGGCCGTGGGTAATGAAGACAAGCAGTGTCCATGCTGCTGTGGGGACATGGGGTGCCTGGTGGTCTCCAGGGGGGTGTTGCAGCTATGGCAGTGTGTGGCACTGCAGGGCAATTGGGACATGGAGCATGATGGATGTCATATGTACTAGAAGTGCTGCACTGGAATGCTGGTCATTGTTTGATGGTGGTGTTCTTTTGCTTTTCTTGGGAGAGGAGCTGTTGAGGAAATTCAGTCTTCATGAGGCCCTCTTAAGAGCCAGCCAGGAAGAGTGGCAGTGGTGCTCAGAATCTCCAGTGGCAGTGTCCACTGAGGAGGGGTGACACAGGCACCGGGTTAAACTCATTGCTGCCACACTCCTCATCATTCCATGGAGGAGCGTTGGGGAAACCCTTTCCCATATGTGCTCCAAAAAGACCAGTTGTACATTTGACCCAGGACACAATACCCAGAAACTCCTTAGGGGAAGGAAAGGGCATCGAAACCTCCTTTGCCTCCTCCCACGAGGGCCATAACCCCTCAAAGGTTCATGCTGGCTCATGTTCTCCACAGCAGTTGTGAAGCTATGGTTTGCTCCTATAGGATGGAAGAGCTTCAAAGGGCAGGGTGGAGAGCACTTTCACCCAGAACAACCCCGGCCTTGTGGCAAGGGTGTGGGTTATGATTTCCTCGGGCACAGGAGGGTGTAAACCCCAGCTTTCCCACATCTAGGGTAGAAGCCCTGACCACAGAGCTCTTGAATGCGGCAGAGGAGAGCAGCAACAGCTGCCGCTGCGCTTCGCAGAGCAGCAGCGCTCTGCGTTTTGGGAATGTTCATTGGCTCTACCCCTTGGGCAAGATGGGTGCAGGTGCAGGAAAGCTGAGTTCATTGGATCTGACGGTGCCAGAGTGTGAGTTAACTGGGTGCCATGACATGAGAGGCATTTCTGGACATGCCCACAGCAGAATTTCAGGAGTCTGGAGAATTTTAATGTGAAAAGCTGACGCCTCCGGAGTTTAGGCGCTTCCAGGGTGTGGCAAAAAATGAGCAGAAATTTTCAGGAGACTGCAGTTTTGGATGTAGGTGCTTCATCCTGGTAGAAACAAATACCTCCTTTCCTTCTGTCAGGCTGGACACAGCTCCCTGAATTTGCAGTGTAACTCCTTGCTGAGTAGGAACAATTTTTTCCGAATTCAGGAATTATGCCTGGCAAAAGAGTAAAAACTGTCAGCAGAGATGATGCCACAATGTTCTGACTCTCTAAGATTTATGGGGTTGTGGGAAGCTAGTTTGGATGAATCATAAATAATTGCATGTAACATACAAATGTAGTTGCAGTGTGGGAGTGAGTTTAGTTTTATCCATTAATTCAAAAGACTTTCCTCATGAGCATTTGGAAAGAGTAATTTAGCAGAATCAAGCATAAGTCAGGGTAACTTAAATTAGAAAAAGATCTTCCTAAATGGCTAAAAATGAAATGAAAAAAAGAGGAAGAAATAAAACTATGTGTCATAATCTAACAGCCCTTTTCTACATGAAAGGTTTCATAAAACACATGCATACCTCTTAATGCATTACTGAAGAACAATTGTTTCTAGTTTTATAAAGATACCATGTGTCATTTAATATTGATAATAAATTATGCATTTAGCAATATATGCAACACGTTCATTGATAAATGCTTTGGGCACAGTGCTTGAATCAGCTGTCTTTGATACTAACATCACATCTCCCAGACTCGGTCTTTTGAGAGGCAAATTTGACCTAATGCCCAAAGTCAGTACAACCAAGTGGAAAAGAATTACCAGCAACAACCAGCTTGTCAACTCCTAGCGTTTCAAAGGTTTGATGTTTTTCACTGGAGTCTGATTTTTATCTCATTGACTTTAGCTTATGCTGGTATTCCTCTGTGACATCAAAAACTTATTTTGGTTGTAAACAGTAACAGTATCAGTCCCTAACTAGAAAAGTTCCTAAGGATGAGAAAAGCCCCGTCCTTTTTGTGTCAAGGCTCTAAATTATTGCAAAGAGACAGGGAACTCCCTGAACCATGGAGATGACTAGGAGGGTTGCACTTAAAATGAGAGGCCGAGAGTTGTGCTGAAAGAAGCTCAGCCTGGTGTCTTGGAATTGGCTCTTCAAAACTTGTCCTAAGAAGCTCATATTCCCACTGCTACAGCATTTCCTCCTACTTTTGCCTACTCAGATCTAGGCTGGGAGGTCCCCTGAGCTTGATGTTGCTAATATGTCAGTATTGATAATATGGGATGTCCCAGGTTCTAGGGAACAGCAACAGACCTTAAGGAAATGCTGTTATACCAGTCTTTATAAGTAAAATGGACAAGACACATAAGGAATTCAAAAAGGCAAAGAATTGGAAAGTAAAACCTCAATCAGTCAGTGACAGAGCAAGGACTTAAATATAAATATCCTGCTGCCAACTCAAAGGCTCATTGTTTGGATACCTCTGCCTGCCATTCCACATCTGTTTTTTTTCCAACAGAAGGATGCATATAGCATGTGATTTGCCCAATAAATATGGTTGTATTTCCTCCCTTTCATTTTTCCCTGTCCAGAAACAAACTTACAATTAGAAGCGGCTGGGAACTTTTAACAGAGTCTTTTTCCACCATAAAAAAAAAAAAAAAAAAAAGAAAAAAAAAAGAAAAAAATGTTTTACTAGTGGGGGTTTAGCTGGTGTGGAATTTATTGTCAAAATGCAAATGAATCCACACTATAATATATATTATTTACCTAGAAAATGAGGCACCTGGCACCAAACCTATAACTTATATGGGGAAGAACAAGGATTTGAATCTGTTTTCTACCCGTTTGCATATTCTATTGAGTGTTTCTATTTGTCTTTCTTAAAAAGAGAATATAATCTAATGTATAAGACTAAGAGATTATTTGTGCAGCACCATGTCTTTTCCAGCACCGGTACTTTACACTACAAATGTATACTTTTCAAATACATGGATTTTAGAAACTCTACCATATAATTGCCCTGAATAATTCTTGGCCTGCAGATTACTTGCAATTAGTGTGTTCTGACTGTCATGTATTCAAAAAGAGAAGAGTTGTTTTGATTATGTAAGGTGGGAGAAACAGGTCATACAGAGCATTTCTATTCTGACTGGCTGGGGTTTACACTTAGATATAGGTTTCTGTTTTGAGACTCATATTCTGCACACTGTTAATGACTACTAGTCTGTGCTGTACCTATTCTCTCTGAAAATGTCTGACAGTAAAATCATTTGCTTGAACAGAAGAGGATGTAAGCAGAACCATTTTTTTCTAAACATTTGTCTGATTACTCTTGCAAATTCTTTTTGCAATAATTTCCCAGACTGTTTAATATCCAGATCAAGCACCTTGAACGTTAGGATGGGAATTCAGTGTGAGAAGATATTAAGGAAGTGAATGCAGATGTAGAAGCAGATTTGAAGCAATTAGATGGAAGCCAGTTTATCCAGATCCTCTATCTGCCTGGTGGATATCACCCAGAATTTGGTATTCTGCTTTTCCACCCCTCACCCCCAAAGGCATACCTTGCTGTGCAGACTTTGGGTATGCTGCATGTCTGAGACAGTGTAAGGAAAACCTAAAGCTGCTCTAGTGTCTCTTTTGGACCAGACAGTGGCTCTTTGGGACTTCGACTCTGAAGGTGTTTATGCCACCACAAAAGGACAGACATGAGCAGACTCCACTTGCATTCATGCCAGTCCCAGAGGGAACCTGCTTCAAAAGCACCACAGTGCTTGAGCAGCAGCCACCTGGCACCCTGCAAGAGGAGAGCTGGTTGGCTGCACTCAGGCACTAAGTGACTGTGTTGAGCAGATTGGCTGCTCCAGTGTTATTTGTATCACATTCCCCATCGGATGGTGTAGCTCTCCATCCTCTCTATTTTGCCTTTCCTCAGAAAGGCACTGGGAAAGGGATAGTCCCAGTAGGCTGATAACTATACATGTACAGAAGCTGTGTAAACATATGTAGTGCAGCCTCAGTTCCCAGGCAACATATTTTCTGCTCAGTGAGGCTTATCCACTCAGGTGCAACCTGGCTTTTACTTGTATTCACACAATTGCTTACCAGTCTGAAATGGAGAAAGCCATTGCATTTTTGCAGTGGAGGTAGACGAAACTCATTTCTGCCTGTAGATTTTTGATGTTAAAATACTCTCAGTGCATAATTAGATTATTTTGCCCCCCCTTTTTTTTTTTATGGAGTGGGTTTTGAAAGCAATTAAAATGCACACCTGAATCTTCACCTATCAGAAACTGGAGAAGACTTTATTCAAAGAAATAATCCCACTAGTGCTGCTGATGGGATATCTTCGATGGATAAAGACTATTAGAATTATATAACTGTTTAAGTTGGAAAAGAACTCTGAGATCTCTGAGTACACCCATTAACCTAACACTGACAAGCCCACCACTGAAGCATGTCCCCATTAGGGTGTAAGAGTGACATTCTACACCTAAATTCTTTTCCTTCATTATCTAAAGCAAGAAACAAATGTCCTAAGAAAGCATTACAATAAGTTTTCCCAGTAGCTGTGCCTGTGTTTTTCTGAGGTTAATCTCTTTGCTGCAACAAGGTTGACTGTGCATTGAATAACAAATACAAAATCTACTCCAACACACTGGAAAATACTGTTGCTAATCATCCTGAAACAAGCTGGGACTGGCTGAGACACACAAATAAAACATAATTTTCAAAGCAAATATTTCTTGAATTTACCAATTCCCTTAATTTCTACTTTATATTGAAGGTGCCAGGGGCTCTTTCCTGGACTGATCCTAATCAAGGAAATAATAGACATGCAAGTAAGTCTAACCACAGAAGCTTTTTGTCAAGACTAGTTCTTGCTTATAAAAAGCATTTTGCAGAGTTTACATAAATTCTAATTTATTAAGGGATCAGATTTTACATTAAGGACATTTATGCTGGCTAACAGGAAAATGTTAGGTTTAGGATTTCTGGAGTACTTTTTTCATGACATGCCTGCTGGTGAGCAGAAGTATTTCTCTGGAATTTTGTGACAGCAACAAAACTGTAGTTAATTTTTTTTTTGCCATATTCATCAAATGCAGATTTAGATGATTCAGAAAAATTTCAAAAGGGAATAAATGCAATTTTACTTCTGTCATGAAGTAATAAGTTATTATTGTGACCAAAAACTTAATCTTTGTAAAATATATAGATAAGTAAATTAATTTCTGTTTGTGCCTACTACATATCCTAATAACACTTAAAAAACATGAGTTATTAAACAGCAAACATAGTATTCTCCAAAGATCTCTATGCAGTAGCCATGAGTAATAATCGTACACTCAGAGCTCTGTATGTTTCACAAATTTAATTCATTTGCCAATTTCCTTAATTTGCGAAGCATTTACAAATTTACAAATCTCCGTTTTAAAATTATAACCTATATTTTGCCTCACAGCAACCCAAATTTCTTGGAGGTCAACTAGTCATTATATTCACATGACTGTTTTTTTGAATAGTCTTTAAAATATACACAAAATAGCACATACATGAATTGGAAGCTTTAAACCTGCATATTTTAATATCATGTCAGTGCTATTAAAGTGTGAAACACTTCACACTGATCCCAAATATCATAATGTATTAGTACTCAGAGAAGGTCATGGTCTCTTCTAAAACTCTAAAAACAATTCTTAAGAGAATTATTTTCTTGGGGGTAGATTAGTTGAAGGCTGGGCATCCTAACAACTAGATTCTCCAAGAGCAGGAAAGAACTGTGAACTAAGCCAAATGATGTAGGAACTCTGTATATAGCCACAGGTTCTTTGGGTTATCCTTGGGCTGTAGCACTACTAAGAATCCTACTAATAAGCTTCACCATTTCTCCTTGTGTCTGGTCTGCACCTCCCATTGCTGCCTTTCCCTGGTCATAAGAGGAGTGAAAAGGCAGAAGCATCAGTAAGACAAGTATGGTAAAGAGAAATGTTTCTTTTGCAGAAGCTGTCATTTGTGGAAGGCAATATGTTCCACCTTTTAAGCAGAGAAGTAAATGTACAAGGTGAATGGTCCCTGTCTTACTGGCCCTTTGCATGGATCAGAAGATTGGTGAATTAACAGCAAAAACAGATAAGAAGATGAGACATACGTTTTAGTGTAATGTCAGTCTTGAGAGCAGTCTTAATCAAGGCATTGAGCACAAAAAAGAGAAATGTCTGAAATTGTCTGCCTATGTTAGGATCCAATATAATAAACAGGAGAACTGAGATTTCCTCATTTTATGGGCTTAATTTGACTTAGATGGTATTAATAAATTTGGAAAGGTATTCATGACTTAAAGTTATAGAACTTAATACAGAAAGGGACCAACTGAATAAATTAAGAGAGTGGCAATTCATCAGAATGCAGCTATTTATTTCTGGATCAGCAAAAATTTGGAAAAAAATATATTGATGATATTAATCCTTATGGATTAATGTTCCAGTGAAGAATGCCCAAAATCTGCTGCTGAAAGCCACACCAAACTAGTAAGCAGGACAATCATTTCCCTAAGCGTGCATCCACACTATACAAGGTGAATTGTCAGTACTGAAGCATCTTTGAGATTCCACAGGGTTCTAGAATCAAATTTCCCATTCCAAAAATTTCCAAATCCAATCACAAAAATTCTCCTTTAGGCATTCACTCAACAAGTGCAGTGTACTGGTAGCATGATTAATAATGTATGTATTATTTTAGGCATTATATTAAGCAAGTCTTCCTTTTCCATGATTCAATGCCAACAAATACAATAGAAAAATCTAATTGAATTCAGTGACCTTTAATGGTACTTTTTGTATTTATACTCTCAATTTCTGGCTAATATATTATTGCTCATCATATATAGGCTGGTCTGTCCATTTGCTTTACTTACATGAGAGGTTCCATACAGGTCCTTTATTCCAAAGAATTTTGAGAGTCACTAATAGCTGGACAAGGGGCAGTGATTACTGAATTCCTGGCTCTGTTTTCAGCTTTGGACTGACTAGTATGTTTATATGATGCAGAAGTCAACCACAGCCTGCCTAATTCATACTTACAGCACTGCATGTTCCTATTATTTTGTGTAATAATATATCATTTACTTTATAAAGACTTTTCTCATTCTATTTTATCAGTGGTTCACATATAAATTTGGAAAGAAGTTGAACATCAAGACTTGTAATTTTTGTAAGCCTCCACTTAGAATCTTCCCTGTGTCCATGTTAATTACAAATTGCATTCATCACACTGAACCTTATTTATTTACTCCTTCTGTTTATCTGTTTTGCCTATCTGTAATACCACAGAGGGAATGGCATGTACAATGGCAAGAAAATGACCCATGTCAAACAAATAGATGGCTTGCACACAGATAAAAAAAGCAAAACCAAAATATTTGTAACATAAATCAGTTTTTTTCTTCCCATCTTTTGTTTTCCCATTGTTCAATATGAATCAAAAATCTGAACTACTACCAACAATAATTCTGATATATTCCCCCATCAAAAGATAATGTGATATTTAATAACTTTCCTTCCTGCTTCTTTTCCAAGATCTGAACTGAATTTTTATTTCTCCATAAGAAAGGAAACTGGATTTTAAGTCCTAAAACCTTAACTCAGCTTAGTATGGTTGGATTTTTTTATATGTAAATTTCTGATTCTTCCTGTTGTTCTTGTTATTAATACATGATATTTCTATTCATGAAAAAAAAAAGAAAGAAAACACTGCAAGTGGTAGCAGAGGGAAATGCACTAAATGTGAAGGAACAAATAACAATCTTTTAAAGGCAGGGGTGAACAGGCCTAATAAGAGGCCCCATTTTAACAGTTCAGTCCTAGCACAGCACTTCAATGTCACCCCAGAAAAATATCTTAAATATAATGATGGCAAATTTTTCAGTGGTACTGGCAGGTATTTACTTTCAGGTTTTATTCAACC
>JANRGV010000062.1:62191820-62202982 GCA_024734035.1 Alethe castanea | reverse complement strand
GCCTATGTACAAAATGTTATTCTCTGATGTTGTAAGAGGCGTACATTTTTAAGACACTGTCAGACATTTCGAAGCCTGTCCTACATCTCTGAGTGTGTCATACTGCTGATCTGCTAATGCACAGTAGCACTGAAAATTCCCAGAGTGTAATTCAGTTCCAGGAGACAGGTTCAAACAAGCTGTTCCTAATCCATGTTAATATATAGTTAAGCTCTGAATCTCCTTATCACAGCTTGTTTCGGATGCTGAAGTTTTACACTATTTCAAAAGGCAATTAGAAAAATTCATATCAGAAAAACCCATTGAGGGTTATCGTATGTAAGATAACCAGTGTGAAAGGTCAATGAGGCACAAATGATTGAATGATGGATGAATATTCTTCAGTGGCATCACTTACAAATGTCCCTAGGCAGCCACATCTTGACTTTTTTGATAATAGTACTCTGAGGTGAGGTGTGACCCAGTCAGACCACTCTCATGTTCTTATGCACCAAAATAGCTGAGATAGCACATACATGTTACTCTCTGAGGAAAGTTCCCCAAAAGAAGTAGCTCACTGAAAGTGTGTGTGTTCAGTAGAAATGCTGCCCACCTGAGATGGTTAAATGACTATTTCCCACTTAGCTGCATTTGAGAATTATCAGCAAAGCATTCTTAGTTTTCATGGATGGATTTGAGTTTACTACCTGTAGGCACTTTTCATGAACAAACTGGTTGATACCTACCTCTTGAACAACAGCCTAATGATTAGCGTACATCCAGGGAGTGTGACATCTGGATTTTCATCAAGCTCCACAAGGTTGGACAACACAGTTACTACTCCCACAAAGAGCATCCTAATCTAGATCAGAAGGAGAGGATTTTTTTTTTTTTTTTTTCTCTGAGTTGAAAGCTGGGATCCCAGCAGTATAGATTCAAGCAGGGAGGGAGATCTGGCATAAGTGAGGCTCTCTTGAGAGGCAAGGGAGAGTACCCTGGTAAAATTCAGGGATGTGATTTGCTCCCAGCCCATTGCTGGCATACACTTCATTGAAAAGCAAGAGAGGAAAAGTAATGAAAGTAATGAGCCTAGACAGCAAACTCTTGTATTTTTGTGGCCTTGGGGATATATGAAAAGTCTTTTAATGTCTTCTGTATTTGTCTCTACATTTAAGTCAAGGAAAAGAACAAATGGAAACCAAAGCCTTCTTTGCTGAACAATTTTTATATTAAGATAACAATTTCCTATTTAGACCATATGTTTTGAAAGGCTTCTTATACTGCTACTTCAAGGAAATTAAGGATGGTCTGTTTCCCTGAGCTTGGTACCACTGAAGTGGAAGCAACTGGAGAGAAGGGGCAAGGAGGCAGTGGGAGGACAGCTAATAATGACAGAGTAATCTGCATTTTCCTGTGGAAGACAAATAAGAGATAACCACAGCAAATGGAGGATTAAACTGTGAACAGTGTTTGCTTTAACCTAGAGTAATTTCTTGCTACTATTGCTTGATTTCCAAGCAAACAGTTTTTTTCCAAATTAGAGAAGTTTGCAACAAATTACCTGAATATGATTACAGTTAGAGGTATATTAGGATATTCATGTTTGCAATAATTACTAAGCTTGTTTTTTATGACTGCTTTGAAATGTAAGTAATAACTTTTGTATATGTTGTTTCTGCTATGAACATCTATTTCAACCACAACTTTCACAAGGCTTTGCTTCACTCATTAGCTCTGGAGGTGCTCAGGCAAAATGCTACAAACCCAGACAGGTCTAAGCTTTCTCTTTCTTGAATTTCAAAAAGCGGAAAGCTCCTTTTAAACAAAAGGCCTGTCTCAACAGCATTACATTCCTGCTACTTTGCACAAAGTGGAGGTTCAATATTATTTCAAATAGATGTTAGTTTACACTGTTTTGCTCCTCTTGTTAAGTCATGACAGTCAGTACAATAATTCATAAATATATGGCTGAGGACAAATACAGGCAGGTGAAATTATGCCTATATAAGTTGCACTTATTTTTTCATACACATCAAAAAGTATTTATTTACCTACTTTCTTATTTTCTAGGCTATTCACGCATCTTTCTTTTATGTTTCTTTCATAACTATATATGCACATATACAGAAGAACTCATAGTTACCATCCTATTCATTTGCCTATTTATTACTGTCAACACCTATGCACAGGAAGATAGAAATTAATGTTGTCTTGCTGTGATGTGATTTCGAATTTATACCAGAATTAGTTGAATATGTCTGCTACTCACAAGTGGGTGATTGGACATGAATGATGGGTTTCAAGTGGAGAATGCATATAATCCCAGAGCAATTCCAAGAAGCTAAACAATTATTTGAGGCATAGTTGAGAGAGTTAGAAAGTTTCCAAACAGTTAAATGAATAATTTTGTAGCCTTCCTATAGACAAGCCAGAAGTAATTTTCACCGTCACTTGTGCACTTCAAGATACAGGTAATCTCCTTGTTCCTCCTAATTGGCTGGTGCCGGATGGCAGAAAAATCCTCCTGGGAGATTTTTATCTGATATAGAACTGAAGCCTGATATAAAACTCATTCAAGTCAAGAAAAGTGTTCCAATAAAACACCAGATCAAAACAGGTCTTTTGTGGAACTATAGGGACCCAGTGTTGCAAACAGTAAACGAAAGAGTATATTTTCCCACAAAATTATCTTACTGCTCTAATGTTAATAGTTAATGTGGGATGGTACTAAAGGCACGTCATCCAAAAAGAGCAGACTTTTTGTCAGGGATATCTGTCAACAGGTGACACCAGCAATTAGATTTTTTCATTTAGCTTTCTCATGTGTTTTATAATGTTTTAATATATATTTAATGCCTTTTTGTTGTTGTTGTTCACAATTGTATTTGGTCTATGTACCAGGTGAATAAATAAAGTAATAAAAGCATGTTAATTACATTTTTGTAACTCTAGAAATGATAACAATGAAAGAGAACAATCTTACAAGCAGGCTTTGGGGTTACAATGATAAATGTTAACAACCCTCAAAAATAATCTTCTGGCATATAGAGAAAAAATTAATCAATTATCAAATGCTTTTCATTTTATGCAGTTTTCAGTCATGCTGTAACCAAAGCAGGAGAAAATCTGCCATTTGGCCTTTGTGAGTTAATAATCCAGATACTGTTGTGAATTGCTAGCCAGAAACAACAATGTTGCCATTTAAGGATGTTTGGTGGAATAAATATCTAGATATGATTATAAAATGGGACATATGGAAAACAGGTCTGCAGATAGATAGCCTGCAATTCTCAGGAGGAGAACTGGAAGCAGAGGTCAGAGTCCCTTGCAACTAGCCCTTCTAGCCATTACAATGTTATCCTGAAGGTAAAATAAGGTGAACATTGGTGGAGATTATTTGGGTTGAAAACCAGTGGATTTTTGTCAGATTTTTAACAGTATGACTTTGATTTATGTTGTTAGCCTGAATAATTTAGATTATCTCAAGAGTCAAAATTAAATTTCAGGAATTTTCCTATTTCATTAAATGCTTCTTTTAACTGCAGGTTTGCACTTGGACCCCATTTACAGTTTTAGTAGGTTTAATATTGCATTAGAGCATACAGGCTAGCCAAAACACAGCCTCACTTAACATCTGGCAAATAACTGAGCCAAATAATGAACCTGAAGCACTCCTTGTTGGAGTTTCTCTTTCAAATATGCGAAAGGTGATGAACTTGTTTAATGAATAAAAAGCCAGCACATATTTGTGAACAGAGAAATTACAAGACAAATGGATTTTAATGAAGAAATTTCCTTTAGGTGATGGATGACTGGTCCTCATATTATTTGCAGGATGAAAAATGTCTTTCTTAGAAAGGATTTAAAGAGGGACAACATTCAGGATTGCCCCTGAGGTGTCCTAGCACAGATCTTTTCTGTTTTGTTTTCCATTTCAGGTCTTCTGTTCACCAGTGCTTTCCCAATACTTTTGCTTGGTGGAAGGGAAGAAATAGATGAGTTGAAAATCATCTCGTGCAGACTTTCCTTCTATAGAAGAGGTTAGAAAAGTGAAGCTTATAAAGTCTTTGTAAACAAGCTGCATACTTATAAATCATCTTCATTTTGTTACATGCTATGAGGATTTTCATTGAAAGTAATTTTGTTCTTGTTTCCCTTTGCCCTCTAGAAACAAGCATTTTGGAAGTCCTTTTCTTTATCTAAAAACGTCTTTGGAAGTTTTTGGATATTATTTATTTTTTTCACTTCTCCCATACTTTTGAGATGGCTTCCACTTCCCTGTCATTAGTCCCACCCAAGTCCATATCTCTTTGAACTCACCAGGGCATCATCAATTTAACCATTGCAAGCTCATTATATAATCTTTAAGGTACCAATTTTTAACTTCTGTGGCACTACTAGGTCTCTTATTGACACATAAAACTTGGGACCAGTACCTGCAAACATTCCAGACTTTCTTAAAGATTTATTTCCCCTTCGTAAAATAGATTCTACAGTAAAATTTGGGGTAGTTTGGGATAGGGAGACAGGAGAAAAATGGAATGGGGAAAAAGAGGGTTTGATGACAGGAAGACATCTCACATTTAGTGAAGTGGCTGTCTCAGGACTAGCTTTACACATTGTTCTTTCTAGTCAACATTTCAATATCACTAAATTACTTTCAGAAAATATTCTGTACTTTGGAGGATAATTCTGCCTGCAGGTGTAATATTAATTCTTTTATACTTTTTGCATACCTTCCTCATTCCTTTCTGACAGCTTGGTTTCAAGTTTCCCAAACTTCCACAGATTCTTTCTGACTTACGTTTTTTGATCCTACATCCCTATGTCTGTATTTTTTGGATTGAAAATTATATAATTCACGGTAAATCCAAGGAGCTGGAAGCAGCACAAATGTCTCAAAAATGGAATAGAATCTTCACCACGTTGGTGTGAATTCTGACCGTATTCTGTTCATCTTTTACTTAATAGTATTCTATGAAAAATGATGCCAGTAAATTGCTTCAGTCTGTAGACTTTGGGCCAATAGGGGTAACAAATCACAGACTGTGAATGTTCAAATCTCCTTCAATCCTCATTATGGAAACTTTTACTAACTACTGAAAATCTGTTAACTACACCTAAAGACGTGATCTTCGTGGCCAGTACAGGACATTTTGCCACTCAGTGAGAACACAAAAGTGGATTTTTTCCTGGATGTCATTGGGGTAAATGTTTACGTACAGGCCTGCCTCTGGCCATACACTGGGAGTGGCAGAGCTTACAGAACCAGTTTAGATTTGTGGTAGAGAATAACTTCTCCCTCAAATCCTGCCAAGAGATGTACATGCAGATAACAGAGGCAAGAAGATGAGCTCTAAGCAGATGTAGAGACAAAAAGGAAGCAAAAACCCTCTATGGGAATGGCCTTTGCCTCCAGCAAGTCTCAGAAGACCTGATGGTGCTCTGGGTGGGACCCTTCAGATCTTCTCATAGGGGAGCTGAAACCTACTAAAGGCTATTCTGAAAAGAAGTTTGCCCTGCCCTGATCACAAGAATTACCTGTGAAACAGTCTGTGCAGTCTGGGAAACCTGCATTTCCCTACTGTAGATCTCATAAGCCCTATAAAAGCTGACATCTGGATTTAGGAACCCTAAATGTTTGTGAAAATGTCTTTTAATGATTAAATAATTGCCCTCTGAAGCACCTCAACAGAAGCCAAAAGAAAGAGGGATTACCATCTACAAAAGATTAAAACAAAATTTCAATTTTCTCAGCCAAGACATTTTGTAGTTTCTATGAGCAAAAAAAAATTAAGGAAAACTTTAAAGAGGTAAAACCATTTCCTGTTTTGAGCCCTCTTGTCTCCCAAACATCTTGTTGAATTTACCTCAAACTTTCCATTAAATTTCTACTTTGCCAGAATAACAAACTTTTGAAAATTCAAGGAGATTGGTTTGGTCTGGTAAAAGACAAAGAACTAAAAAAGTCTGTCCAGGAGTAAAAACCCACTGACAACTTTAGTATGGAGAGAATATAAAATGAGAAATCCACCACAGTGAACCGAGATCATAGGTTGTGTACACAATGCTTATTTCTGAGCAGTTGTATCTCGTGTCATTTAGACTGATGTCAGAGCATAAAACCAAAGTTTTACTTAGATGACTCCTCAACACTTTTTACCACCACCTGAAACAAGAATGTCAGGAAAAAATATGCTGTGTTTCAGTTTCTTTAGTGCTGCTGCCAGAAGGAGCTGATGCCCCCCATGATTTGCATAATCTCATGGAAATATGATTATTCTTAAAATTTATTGATAGTTTTTATTCCTAAAATCGAGTAGCACCCTCTACTGGGCAATTTCTATTGATCTTCTGCCACTGAAAATAAAGATGTTCTGCCTTAAGTAAAATGCCTACATAATTATCTATGCTGGAAAATCAGAAAATGAGACATTAATGTAGAAATGTCAAGGTGAGTGCAAGAATATAAAAGCAGAGAACCGCTGTGAAAAACTATATTCTGTATTTCAGGGTTCAACTCCATGAATTTCAATGGAGTTTGGCTATTTAACATCAAAACAGAGTTGGCCACAACTTTGTGGTTAGTTTCATATTTAGATTTCAACAGAAGCTGAAAGCCTGAGCAGTGTTCCATTTGCTGGCACGGATATTTTCTCTCCAGATCAGTGAAGGCATACAGCTTTTTTAGAAATATTTGGAAAGTCAGCTCATGGTCCCTTCCAAGGTAATGCAAGAGATGCATATGTTGATTCTGCAGCACTATTGAAGTGCTGCGGTTTTAGAGGCTTATGCACAGCCAATATTCAGGACATGCACGCACATCAAGCAGGCAAACTAGACAGATTGCCCTTCCTTTCACTCCACTTCAGAGCCATTAGTGGGTTCTTTCAAGGTTGAGAGAAATTTGGCTGTTACTGTTTTAGCCTCCATAAATGCCTGATATCATTTGCTCACAGAACCTGGCAAAACCTCTGTCTGATCTCTCCCAGTTGCGGTCTCTCTCTCTTTCTGTCTCATTCTCTGTCTCTAAGGAAGCTTCATCTAAATGGCTGTTTTATTCTTTGTATTCCACCTCCTCTTCTGCTCCTTCCCAGGAGTGCTGTGGCATGACCGACCAGAAGCACCACATTAGAAACTAAGGACACGTTGTTGGAAGAGCAGCTGTGCAGGAATGGCCTGGTGACGTGGCACTTGGCTGAGAAACCAATCCTCTGAAAGTCAGCTCTGAACAGCACTGAAATCAGTGAGTGTCTTCCTGTCAGTCTAGGGCAGCTTGGATCAGGCCCATGTGCACATCTGGATGCAGTTTGTTCAAAAGTGCCTGCACTATCCCACCTTTTATCTGGTATCACTTTTTACAGGGGTAAAGGAAAGCCTCAGCCTTACATCTGATGCTCCACTGCTTCATGATTCTTTTCCAGTAATGAGATTAATATGTGACTTTCTCATCTGTTTAATTTATTGTTGCTGTGGATTTAATGTTTTTTTTTTTTTTTCTCTGCTGTCAGGATATTAACCTCAAAGAATGAGCAACCACTTATTTCAAGTGCATAATTTGCTTTTGGTGATTTGGTGGGGGGCTTTTTTTTTGTATTTTGTGTGGGTTTTTTTACAGTAGGAATATATGCTTTCGCCTGGGTTAAATATATTAGCTCACAATATTGCCATAGAATCAGATAAAAGCATATCTGGGGAAGTGAACTCCTTGGCATGCCTGACGGAGATAATTTTAGTAGAAAAATATCTAACTTAAAATATTTCTGTAAATCAAAGCAGGAGTTAATCTGTATTTGGGAAATTCTGATTCTTTGTTTCTTGTATCTATCACATGGAAACCCATGCAATTACTTTAGAAAGTTCAATTTCAAGCATTCAATAGTTTCTGTGAGAAGATTTTATTCTCACTAGTGCACAGTTATAGATGACAGAAGGGGCAGCAGGACAATATATTTGCTCTTCATGGCTGGAAATTCCTCAGATTTCAAAGCTGGAAACTTTTAGAAGTGGCTACTCAAATGTATCATGAAGGAGATAATACCCTCTCTGTTTGCCTTAAAAATGTGGCCCATGAGTAATGTCAAAACACTTTTCTTTTACTGAAATATGACCTGATCCTGCAACTCTAGCTTTACTTAGGAAAAAATTGGTTTGTTAAAAAATTCACACAAGTCTATTTTCAGTGGTTATAGAAATGGGTGGGGAATACAACTTAAAATAAGGTACAATTTCATCCTTATGTAGAAGATTTTAGTACACCCACAGTAGAATCAAGTTATATTTTTGTATTTAAAATGCAATACTGACATGTTTTTCAAGGCAGATGTTACATATAATTTTGTATTATCCTTTGTTGTTAACACACATTGGTAAAGAATTTTCAAGAGTACATTGACTTGGTAAACTGAGAAAAAAGATTTAGAATATGATTGCTTTGAGTTAGGAAAAATAAATTCAAATAATGAGATTTTTTATATATTTACAATTGGAAATTGGCAGGAATTCTTCACAAAACTACTGCATTGTCACTTAACCTGCTTGTACCTGTAAGAAAATCAGATTATTCTTGTAATGCGTTAGCCATACATCCCAAAGAGTTGTGAAACATACATGTCTCCAACATTTCCATAGAATTCTTTTCTCATGGACTTTTGAAAGCATTTTTATGTGTACCATAAATTGAAAATTATTTTATTTAAAGCTGTACAGAAGAAAGACTTTTGTAGTTTATACTATGATTTTGAAGTTTTTGTTCCTTGTAATCCAAAGCAGCACTTTTCAACTTTTATACCATTAATGAAGAGAAATTCTAAAGAAAACACACTGCCTTTTGAAACATCCAATACATGCAAATCTTTTTGGAAATTAGACAGTTTCAAACATTAATATTTTTGTACTGTAACAATGTATTTTTTAAATTACAGGATTGAAATTAATATTAAAGGAACTTTTAAAAAGAAAATTTGTACTTATCACCTCCTCAATCTTAACTAATATAATGTATATTTTTCAGTTATTTTCCCAGATTTTCCTTTCAGGCAAAGTTTCTTCTCTCTTTTACACAATCTCTGGACATGTTTTAAATGGGAGAAATATAAACACATTTTGGAAAAGTCGATATATTGGACAGAACATTTCTATTTAATAGAATAATAAGGAAGTTATGGGAAAGTCAGGTAACACTGAGGGCAGAACCTGCAGATAACGGCTAAAAAATTTGGAAAGGGATGAAGGTTTAAAACTTGTAAGTCCTAGACACAAAAAAAGAGATGGTGATATAACTAGTAGGCAGATGAGTGAATTGGAATATATAATAATAATTTAATTTTAAAGAAAACCTGCTATCAATAAAAGCTTCTTTGTGTGAACTGAAGAGAGAAACTAGAGTGAGAGAAAATGAAGAGGGCAGAAGAGGTTATAGTGGGTAGACCAGAGCAGCAGTTGGTTACTGAAATTTTGCTAGATAATATATATCTCAACAAATAATTTCCATATCCTTCAACGTCTTTTATTTTTCTCCTAAATACCTAAATCCCTTCCTTTGGTGTTTCTCCTTCATACAACAGTTTCCTCTCTGATATTTACTGCCCTGCTTGCTGATTCTCCTTCCCTGAACAAAGTTCATGAGCTTTCCTATCTGATCAGCATGGAAGAGGCACGTTCACATGAACATGGAGTCAGCTGTGTGAGCCACTTCACCCTGAGGCTGTGACATACATCCCATGAAGAATCACATCTGTGTCCTTTTCATGGATCTGACCTGACATACAGCAGCACAGAGCTCATCATTGCTTGGCATGAGTAGTGGTCTCTTGTTTCAGCACCAAGCTTGCTCCCTGGTTTTATCCTTCTTGCTTCCAAATATTAGGCTGTCTCAGAAGATGTTGCTTAAATTGTGCTTACCAATTTTTCTTTGATATGGGGAGAGATAGTCCAAGCCAAATGTGTCTGAAGGGCTATGAAGTCAAGAGTGTTTCACTTTCATGTGACAGTGTCCCTTGGCACTCCCCTTAAGCAGCTCCCACAACTTTCAAGCCATGCATCCATAAAGTTATTGCTCCAGAGACTCATAATCCAATGAGTAGAGAGGTGGGAACTCCATCCCTGGAAACACAGTGGGAGGTGCCCAACAACTAATGAAAACAACGGTGGGAGGAGAACTGTTCTTAGGGACTAACATCTGCAGGGGGATAATCACAGGCTCTACACACCGCTGAAGCCAACTGCAAAGGTCTCAGTGCTTTCAGTGGGGGAGTGGACGGTGTCCTATGGGCAGGAATAGTATGACAGTGCTTAGCACAAACCAGCCAAAACAAGTTGTCAAATGGCGTAGGTGAGCTCTTTGTATGGGCAGAGTTTTATGGGCTGCTTGAGTCAGCTGTTTTGGACAATTATTTTTAAAGGCAGCAACAGGCACTGAGTCACATTCGTACATCTGAGTTCATTGCGGAACAAGTTGCTTTAGGCACCCTCTGTGCATTGTCAGCCTATTTTGCACCCTACTCAAAGGACAGGCGGATTGGTGTTTGCCAAGATTGCAGCTAATGTGCTAAATACATTAAGGAGTCATAGCTTATTAGCAAGGAAATTTGGGGTCATAAAATGCAACAGAAGAGCTGGTGTTCAGCAAGACAGCAACTTTAGCAGCTCAATATTAATATTATGAACAGTATCAACCATAAACACATAATAGCTTTTACTTTGGATACTTTACCAGTCAAGACCTTGAACTAAAATAATCCCTGATACTTTAAAAAAATCTTTGTTAAATTTGCCATGCAAATCTGATATTTAAGAAAATATATATAAACTGTATGTGGTTGATATGAAAGAAATAACCAAATGGTACTCAGTGCAGTTGGATACAGGCTGCAGAAGCAACTTAACATTCAGCCTTCAAAATTCAGGACAAATTTTCCCAAACTGCCATTTGCAGCTGCAGAACAGCCTCATAGTTGTCAGAAAACACCACTGCTTTTATGCTTCCAAATTCTTTATACATATAATTTTCAAATTACAGATCTTACCAATCCAAAAATACTGCTTCAGACAAAGCAGGTAGGTGCAATATGAAATACAACAGTGATTGCTCACACAGAAAACAAAGGGATTTTAAAAACATCTGCATAATTTAAAGTCGATTGGGAAACACAGTAAGCAGAATGGCACGCTGTAGTACATTC
>JANRGV010000062.1:62044964-62191803 GCA_024734035.1 Alethe castanea | reverse complement strand
AGTTTCAGGATGGGGAAGACTCATGCAGGGGGAACAGCTGTTTAGAAAAGCCCTCTTTTCTCTAGGACCAGGAAGGAAGTCCTCCTTTGGGAATCTTGTCCAGGTGTAGAAGCAGAGGAAAGCAAAAACAGGGGAAGGCAGCTGCTCACCATTCAGCAGCTAAAGTGAGAAACCCATGACATGAGCTAAAAATGAGGGTTCTCCTGAGAGAGAGAGCCAAGCATCCAGCCAGGACACTCTTGCCTCTTTGCCAGAATATTTATGTCCATAGTGCAAAGAAGGGGGTGGTGTAACACGAAAGACTCAGACAGACAAATCTTACTGAAAATAGATCATTCAGCACATTTTACAGGTGTTAATTGTCACAGGAGAGCACTTTTACTCAAGACTGTAAGTGCAGAGGATGCCCAGGGGTGTGACAGGAGCATCCCATCAGAAATATATTCCCCTTTGCTCCTCAGTAAATACACACTTGTTTATACTACTTTGACATCAAAAGTCCTTGAAGGAGTACAGCTATAATCCTGCTAAGGCCGTTTCAGTGGTTTTGTTGGGATGATACTACCAGTATAAGATTATTAAAAGCTTCTTTTTTTTCAGAAAATTCTTTCCTGTAACATAATATCTCCTATCCCTCGCTGCATAAGCCTAGATTGTCAGGAGTCCGAACAGAAGAGTGCTCAATTCCTACACGGTTTCCAGATTGGTTTTATGAATTGTTGGTGTTATTTGCGTACCTGTCAGCCTTTCGGAATACTTCCAATTCAACGGGAGGCCTGTTGGATGTATATCTGTGGAAATAGGCTTGTGGGACCCCAGCTGGGGAAGGAAATGGAGTTGCGGGAGGCTGCAGCTTAGCGCAGGGTAGGGGCACTGGCAGGCACGCAGTGTGCTGGGGCTGACAGAATAGGTAACCCAAGTGTGCCTGCGTGTGATGCAATCACAGCTCTGCCTGCAATGCAGGCATGCCTTTGTACTGACTGCTTCCTACTCTTAACGCTAAAAAGCTAAAGAGTGGCGTCTACAAGTCTGCCTGCGGGAAGGGGAGAGAGAGGGACTCATTAAGTGTTATTATCTTGTGAATAGACTTGGTCAGACAAAACAATAGGATAGCTGAAGCTTAGGGGAAAGCTCCTCTGTGACGCATTGGGGTCTACGTAATTAGCATTTCTTCAGTGACAAGGCCAAAGAAAAAAAGGTCTCTTACAGCCCTTTGAAAACAGAAAGGCCAAAGAGGTGAATGCAAGGACACACATGGGGAAGTGAAAGGTGGACATAAGGTAGGAATGGGAAAGGCTGCTCTTCCAGCAGTGAAATGCTTCAATCAAATTATTTGTGACTGAAGAAGCAGAGAAGGAATTTTTGGACATCTACATCTACCATAAAGAAAGCAAAGAAGCGATGAAACTCAAGACAATAAAATATGAGTAATTTCACTTGGACTGATATATTTCCTATGCTAATTAAAAAGAGGAATTCTTGGGATTTCCCCAAGTGTACACATCTTCAAATATTCCATGGACTTACAGAGTGAATGTAAAACATGGCATGACAAAAAGACTGGTGCTGTGGAATAAGATCCAGTAGACAGTCAGGTTGTGGAGACTTGTGGGTGGTACTGGGCTGAGGACAACCTATGATTTAATTTGCATGATGAGTAAGAGAGTGGGAAAACCGATAAAGAGCTCAAAGATAACATTTGCTGCTTAGATCATGGAGTGCTGAAGATCATCACCCTGATACTACTGGAGATCTGGGATACAAAATATGCTGTTTAGTCAGAGTACAGTCAGGAGCTTGATGAAAGAACCATAAAATTTGAATAATAGTACTATTCAAACTTAAACAGTGTTCACAACAAATTTCAAAATAACGTAACAGAATTACAAAGCGTAGGAAACAGATATGTGCCTTATCTAGTATTAGCATTCAATCTGTATTTGTTGGTTTTGACACACTAACAATCTCTGAAGGAGGAAATACAAAAGGCTAACATGCACTGTCTAATTTCACAAGAGAAGGCATATTAAGAAGACAAAGTCCACTGGCTGTGTATTAATTTCTCACACTCAGGCTCTCATTTATGTCAGTGCTCTCAGACTGAGGCTATCTGCAGACAAAATCTTCACCACTGTCATCCTCCTCAGATCTTCTGCCTCTCAAGGTATCTATCCACAAGTGTTGCTGAAGGACATTGCCCCAGCACAGACTAAAATAAAGGCTTTGTAATGAAACAATGTAAGACTGTTTGAGGAAATAAGATGTTTTCCTAGCATACCAAAGAGGATGGAGGCAGGAAAAAAAAGGAAGCATGCTGGCAAGACACACAATTGAAGGACATGGCCATGCAAGAGGGTTTGAGGGGAAGGGTCCCATCATGCTGCCAGACACCATGCTCTGCACAGCCTTTGGAGAACAGGAGTGTGCCTTCAGCTCAGCTAAAGTGGACTAGGGACCTCACATACTGCCTTGCTAGTGAGGATATTGTGTGCAAAGCATTACAGCAGAACAAGCAGGGTACGCACATCTCAAGTATTTGGGCTGGTTTTCAGCAAGACTGAAGTTCCCTGATTCAATAGGTGGTTTCACTACATGATGAAGTGAAAGAACTTTAGCTCTTCCACTTTGACAATAGAGCAAGGCCTCCTAAAATAGCAATAGTTTCAGGCACTTAATACAAACATGCCATTTGTCAAAATCTTATTTGCTTCACAGAGATAATTGATGAGTGTGCTATTTTGTGCTAAATATGACAACTTTCTGGAACATTCCTTGTTGATGACCGTGAACTTTGCTCCTTGCAAGGCCAGTTGAGGCTACAGAAGTGTAACGAGCATGTTCCTAGTGGTGACATTGACATTATTACTTCTGGATAACCCTCCGCTTCTAGACAAATATTTGCCTTTAAAAATGGGAGGAAAGGCCTTGAATGTGGTTGGAACTCTTTGTCAAATCAGTTGTCTGAAAGCCAACTGTTCTATCAATTAATTTTTGTTTACATACAGGAAATCTTTAGCCGTGTCTGAGCTGACTGGCTATTCATTTTGAAGGATAGGAAAGGTCACTTGAATACTTGTGGGAAAGATCCTTTAATAGAATCCTGGAAAGGTCATATAATATTTGAGAGAAAAGCTTTTCACTGGCTGCTCTATCTTGTCTGGAGACAGCTGACATCAGCAGCATATGTAAACCCAGAGGACCTCCTGTTAAATACATTTGTAGAACTAAGGAAAGCATTTAGAGTGAAGAAAATCTTTCTAACCCCTTTTGGCACCTCTTTTTTTCCCCACTCTAGGATGCTCTGCAGCATGGCACATTGCAAAAGCCAAGTAGCAACAAAGCAACACCAGTTTTTGGTTATTCCAGAAGAAGAAGCCAGAGAAGGTCCATGAGACAGAATGGATGCAGTCATTCAATGCATAATGCTGCCTCTGGCTCTTGATTTTTTAATATACTTTCATGTAACTAATTTATTATCTGTTGTTTCCTCACAAGCCTTCAAAGGCTTTACATCTTTGAGTGGGCTGAAGCATTACATGCCCTGCTGGTATCAAACTCACAAAGACTACTGTATCCATTTTTTTGCTATAACTGCAAGCATTCAAGCTCTTAGGTCTTTATCGTGGGTTGCAATATAATTAGAATGATGCAGTGAGTTCAATGTCAATGGAGAATGAATGAGATAGGTGGTGTTTGTAATATCATTACTGGTATTATCAATTTTCTTGGTATGAAGATCATTAAACTTAAAAAAAATTAAAAATTTACAGAACAGATGGAAACATCAGGTATTTCACAAGATCAACTTCTCTAGTTGACAGTAATGATATGTACTGTTGTAATCTACATTATTGTGTTTTTCAGAATGGATTAAACTATCAGTTTCTGTTATACCAAGATAGTTATGTCTGGTTTATCTAATAATATCTGTTTGTAGCACTGAAAAATGACCCACATGATTTTGAATCTTTGATTAAGCAAAACTCTCCTTGCTTTTAATGAACAAATGAAACCAAAATAGACTTTCAGGAAGCAAGACTCCAGTAAATCCAGTTTTCATTCACGCCTGAAAAATCTCTTCAAACATTGAATGGATGCAAATTTTTTTATCTGCTATCTTGAAATTTATAGTTTTCTCATTCTTTGTAATGGAACATATAGCTAAATCTGACTCTTGAATACTTTAAAAAGTCAATTTTCCGGGAAAATATTTTGAAAGAAGATAATTTTCTGGGAAGATATTTCATATAACCAATTAATTAGGAAAAAAATCCAGCTCCTTTCAGAGCTTCACTTCTAAATCCAAATGGATCACTGAGACAAAATCGACTTTCAGCACAAGTTGAAAAAATATTCAATGCTAAATTTTCAGCCTGGATAAATAACATTCCAAACATGGAACTGGACAGAATGTGAGAGAAACAGAACCATCCCCGCAACTGAGTGATCAGTCAAGTACCACCTGCCTGGTCTATAAGTTACACCTGGGAGCTTAAAAATTGACCATACCCCCAGGAAAGGTTCACCAGCCCTGACTCTGGCTGTGTTCCCACATTTCTTTATAGCCTCCCTGGGTTGTATTTTCTCTTCCTAGAATGGAAATGATGGAGTAGCATGTGTTGCAGTGACTTAGTTTGCGTAGAGCCTGGGCTTACTCCCATGCACCACAGCTAAAGGGATCAGAGAGCCTTTCTGCCCATTGTTGGCCAATAGAAGTTGTTAGTGATTTGCTCAAAGTAAGCTTTGTGCTCTTATTTGGCTGTGTCTAGACAGCCAAATACTTTGCTGCTATCCAAGGAATGTGCAGCTAATGTCAGTGATGCATTCACAGGAAAGCATTGGTTCTGGAGCATAGACTCAACACAATCACTGCAAAGTGTAGAAGACAAGAGGCAGGGTATTCTTCCTTGAACAGGCCATTTATTACGAGGCTTGCTTAACTTCCTCCAAGAGCAAAGAAAAAATTGCTGCAAAAAATTATTTAAAATTTCATTAATTAAAAATACAGGTAATATTCAGTTTGATAATAATATGAGAGATTTAGTTAAAAGGCATTTTAGACATATAAACACACATAAAATTCTTGTATGGTCCAACAATTGCAAGCAGAAGAAGAACCATCTTGTGTTCTTCACTAGCAAGTGGAGCTGCCTTTGGATAAAGATTTATGATCTGTCTTGAGTAACTATTAACAGTTGACAGGTGTTTAGAAAAACAAAATGACAATCCAAGAGATCAATATGAGGAAAAACCCAAACCAAACAGCACCAGCATATTTTGGAAAGGAGAATAACACCTCAGCAAAAGTTTAGCTCCCAGTGGAGTTATACCTGCTTAGAGAAATGACCCATCATACAGTGGTGGGTTGTCCTCTGATTGCTTCTGAGGGAGAAGAGTCGGCTACTAGCATTGTAAACTACAACCAGTCCTATGAAAGACCAGGCAACTGTCTCACAAAGAGCTGAACAGATGCAATAATTTGTGCCAGATAATGAACACTGGCCCTGTTTGTCAGCTGTGCAAGCAAAAGCACAAAAGAGGTAACTGTGTTGTCCACAGCTATGCAAGGAGGGTTAAACACGGCAAACTTTCTGGGTGAAGGGTGGAGGCAGCAGACCAGGACATGAGGTACTTGATGTTAGATATAATCCTAACATTGCAGTAGCTTTGTTTTTAACTCAGCAATGTATCTGGCATCTTGTCTCTCCTATACATCAAGTGCAGGAAGACAATATGAACAGTTTCTAACTCTACCTCATAAACTTCCCTGAACAGGCACTGGAGTTACAATAACATCTTTGTTGGCAAACATTTCCAGGCACTGTAAATCTGTCTGACTCCAAAGGAGAGATGGCTGATGTGCAGATCTCTAAGTCACTATTGTTAAAAAACAGAGCCCCTGTTCATCCATCTCGGACCTTATTTTATAGCACAACATATAAATGAGAACTTAAAATAGTTCTTTATCCTTCCAAAGTGCACAGTCACTGGAAAGGATAACACAAGAAATTTAGCCTTGGGAACCTGAATCAGCTGACAAAAGAGCAGCTGAAGGACACATCTGTGTTTTTCTTTCCCTATACAGAGGCAGCCTCTGCAGTCCATACCTATGCCAGTGTGCTTTTACTCACTTAAGAAATTGAATCTCTTCTCACGAATGTTCACCAGACCAAGGCAAGGAGTTGCAATCTTTATCACTTAGCACCAGGGAAGCAGTGCAGTATTGTACAAGAATGTTCCCAAGGAATGCAATAACATGAGCTGGAATGACCTGGCTTCTTACCACATGATGCTGTGGAGAGAAAAATAGCTATTCTTCCCTGCCCATAGGCACGCAGGAGGACACGCATCTATCCTTTGTTATCCATGCTGTAATGTTCATTTATTAGTAATAGCATGAAGATTTTTTCCTAGTTTTGACAGCATCTTTGACATGTGCTAGGTGGAGAGGATTTCCATTTTTTAAAGATGTTTAAGGTTTTGAAAGATTTTAAGAAATACAAGCAAACACAATTTGTTTTAACTAGTGATCTCAAAATGGTAAGAAAAATATTGGAGAGTTCGGGCTATCATTTACTATAAAGGCTTTCAGCTCCTCACTCTACAGTACTGTCCTGAACCTTAAAAGCTTTCCAGGTGAGACATGCATGGAAAAAAAATCTTTCACCTTTTTTTTTTCTCTTCCCCAGCAGCTTCACTGCAGAGCCATATTTAGAAATGCTTGATCGTAAGGTGTTTGGGATTTGGCAGGGAATGGCTATGATGCACTTTCCCCAGGGCCTGGGAAAGAGAAGCAGGCTGCAAAGACAGCTTTCACAAGTTGCTTTGAAAGTCAGTGTATAATTATAGAGGCTGGCAATGAAAGACAGAGCTGCCTCCAGGGATACCCCTTTCCTATTCTGCCACTTACAGGGATTCTTGCCTTTGCCATCAAGTTCTGTCGTGTCCCGAGTAAGAAGCTTGGTCAGCAGTGAATGAGACATCATCATTCTCCTTCAGCTAAACTATTAAAAGGAGGCAAGTCTAAGGCTTTTTTTTTCCCCCTCTCTTGACAGACCTATGACTCATGAATGCTGCAGAAAGGAGAAACCAATAAAAAACTATTTCTGCTCTTTTGCTTTTGAGCTTCCCTTTTAGGGATCACATAAGGTAGAGTGTTCACAGCTTTTGTTAATAGTGCTATTATAATTTATTATTATTATTATTACTAATACTAATACTATGATCTTGTATTTAGGCATCTTACATTCAATCTAAAAACAGGGTTAAGTATACAGCATATCTGTGTGATGATGCCTGAAAGCTTTGTACTTTTGAAAGCTCAGCTCTAGGGCCACCTGCAGAGCTTTCTGGGAAAGGTACTCCACCTCCAAAGATTGTTTTCAAAACCAATATTGGCTTCCCACAGCCAGGACCTGTTCTGCTGAATGCCAGAAACTCCTTGTACCAGCCTCTTGTCTCCCTTTGTGCTGTGCAGTATTTCTGCTGTAATTCTAGTGGCAGAGATGGGAGGGAAGTGCTATGGATCTTTCACAGACTGCATTTTTATACATCAGCAGCACCTTCTCCCTCAAGTTGACATCAAATCCAGAGCCAAATTGGTGGCTTAAGTCCATCTCTGCACTGGACTTCCAAAGAAATTTTTAAAAAAGAAAAAAAATTAATTGCCTTCACAACTAGCTGGCTTATACTAATCATATTTATGACATATTATGTGCTACTTTCTCTTTAAATAATTTTTCTAAAAGAGCAAACATACTGTGGGATGAAAGAGACTTGAAAACTGAAGAAAAAAAATGGGCCAAGAAATTGTAAAGTAAAAGAGAACATACTGCAGTTTTGAAAGACTTATCATTTGTTATTTGTTTGTCATTTTCAAATTACATTCAGCTGAAATGTATGTCAATATGTATTCATGAATTTTGTATCTGTTATTAGTTCTGATATATGTGAAGGCCATTTCCATTAGTGATATAATAGACAGCAATAGCTGAAAACAGAGAATGCTCCCAAATTTACTTCTGGTTCTTTTTTCTGGAATGTAGGATGCTGCAGAAGAGCCACCAGAATTTAACTGTGCTGCACATGCAAACAAATGCAGCTGAATGGAAGTGGAGTTTCTGTCACATTTATTCATTTCAGCACCTGTTTATTTTACAAATTGGAACAAAAGGTCAAAGCACACTGTGCTTGGCAGAAATTATAAGACATTTTGATTGGCAAATACTAAACGAATTAATTTTGCCATTTTTAACTATGAAGAAGCATTTTGATGTTCTATTAACTAGATGAATTCACCTAAGTCAAATTATTTTGTTTCAGTTTTTAAAAACTTTATTTTTTCCTTGAAAATTAAACCATTTCCATGGAAATACAGACATCTGGGAATTTGATTTCCTGTTCTGAAGAGAATTTCTGAGTAGCTCAACAAAAACCTCATATCAGTATAGCATTCTGTCAAATTCTTCTTCCATTGTGCTGTGTCATGCCTATCTTTCATTTGTCTGTGAGGAATTCTGACTAATATTTCTCTTCTTAGAGAAATCGTTTACGTTGTCAATATTAGAATTTCACCATTACTCTTAATGAATGTGTTAGCATTCCACACAGCACAAGGTCCTGCAGTCATGGACAGCCATGAGCAAAAGGACTTTCTGATGTCACTATTGCTTTCTATTGCAGAAGGAATGGGAGAAATGGAAGTTGCTCAGCAGGTCCTCCTTCTGGTAAGGAAAGTGGAACAGAAACTGCAATGCACCAGGTTTACCTAGAACTGGTAGCTATAAAGGTACAGGTTTTCCTTCTAATAATATCAAATCACACAATTTTATTAGAATTATCTAAATACTGAAAAAAGAGACTTGATTGCAAAAAATTTAAAGAAAAAATTTAGTATGATTTAGTTTCTTGGGGTCTATTCATTGACTGTTGTATCAGCTTTCTTTAGACCAGAGCCAAGTGAGTAAAACAAAGCACTTTTCTATAAAGGATTCCTGAGATCAGACATAGATGCTTTACATCACCTTTATCTCTTCTGCAAAACTCCAAGAAATTCTTTAAATAAGTGTGTGGGATTTTAGATTCTTTCAGAAACCTGGGTTTTACTTTACTGGAACACATAGCTGCAATCGTAAAGATAAGCTACATTGGGTTACGTATTATACTACAGGAGTACAGTTTTAGTTTAAAGGTCTTCCTGTGGCAGCACGACCAACAGGAGAGTATTTGCACATTTTCAGAGAAGAGTTGGAGATGCTGCAAAAAAGGTTCACACCACACGCATGAGAAAATCCTTCATGATCTTCTTTTCCTTCAGCCCTCCTACACTGCTCCCCCAAACTCAGCAAGTGACTAGAATGAATAGTTCCATAACCAAATATAATCATTGTACTAATTATATGACAATCATTGCACAGATGTAATAGGTGGTTTTAATTCTTTAAGTATTCTAGAATTTGTAGACAAAATATATAGAAGGAGGGCAAAACAATTCTATGTCCTCTTAAGACACATCCCAGTTTTCCCACCTGCAGTTTGTCACGTCTTGCAGGCACAAACCTGTATATTAGTCAACATGTCTACTGCAAATTATCCCACTACTGTGATGTTGAAATAAGTAGCTCAGCATAAAGCAAAGAAGTCCTGATGTCTGTCTTCTATCATCATAGGAGAGGTGTCTCTAAACATGCAGTGAAAGAAAAAAGACACTTATGTTAAAATACCATTCACAACCAAAGCTAGTTGAAAAAGATAAGAATTTTTCCTTTGATTTGGTTCTGCATCTTTTAATGACCTCAGTGAGCTTAAATACTGGAATAAATATACTCCATCACATGAGTGAGAGTTAATGATATGTAGTCCTCAACTAGTTTAATTGACTTGAATCAGGGATACCTGAAATAATTGTAAATGTTTCACAATTGCTTAATGTGTAAACTGGGCTAGCACTTTTAAACATGTGAAATGATACGAAACCCTAAGTCCTTCAGATGAATTTTAAACACTTGCAAGCTCTAATGCTATATCACTATTCAACAGACTGTCTAGTAGAAAAACAACAATTTTATTGGGAAGAATGGTAGAGTTATAAGAATAGCTACATGGTTAGCTTAGATGAAAATAGAACTGATATGGGTGGAGGATTAAATAAGGGTAGGATAACTAGCAGAGACATAAAATACCAGACGTCTAAATTTAGGAGCATTTGAATGCTACAAACTTTATTTTCGTTGGCTTTTGAGTGGTGTTTCATAAAGTTATTTGGATGGTGCTGAGAGTCTATAGCAAGCACAGTCTGTAGACCATCTTAATTTTTTCCTTAAAAGTTGTTAACAGAATAAGAATAAAAATTTTTAAAACTTTTATTTCACTTGGGCATGGCTGTCACAACAGTCTAGACTGCAAAACTGGTGTGTGAGTTTACAAGTGGCTATTTAGCTCAAAAGAAAAATTCTCCTCATGCAATTTTACCTTCTTCTGTTTAATGCCGAGCTGGTCTCTCCTGCAGAACTGTCTGATGATCATTTCTCCTTCTCCATCTCGCTCCTTAAAACCTAACTGCTGAAAGTTAGTGCTGGAACTTTATGGCACTTTGACTGAACAAAGGAGGGAGAGTGCTTCTGTCCTCCTCACTGAAATATGCCCTGATTCCTAAAACATACAGGAGAGACCTATCTCTCAAAAGGAGTACAATGAGGGCAGGTTAGTGTGGGAGGAATGGTTTAAGCTGTTTTCTGCCCTGTCATTCCTTGTCTGGAATACCACCTTGCAAGCCAGGGCTGGCCTGATGTAAGCCACGTGAATGTTGCGCATCTGGTCTGAACAAATCACGTAAGCTCCCTCTGGAGTCAATGGAGGAAGATGAGCATGTCTGGAGAGCTCCTCCAGACACTATAGCACCTGACCTGCTAATTAGGACTTCTTTCTTGCAGTCCATAAAACGACCCTCAAGGATTCTCTCAGACTAGAGACATGTGTTTCAGATGGCTAGAGCTAGGTGAGAGGAATCTTACTTTCCATGAAGAAGTATCTTATGAGTACACAAAAAGATTTTTTAGATTCACTCTAGGAAAAAAAAATCAGGGAGACTCAAAATGTCCACCAAATGAAGCTCACAGCAGCTCCCCTACTACTCTTCATGGAGTTTTTTTTTTACTTCCCCCTCTTCAACCACTTGCTGAAGTATCACTGCAAATCTTTCTCAGGGAGCTATGGAAGAAAAACACACAAATCTATGTGACAAGCAGCTTTAGAGAGAAGACTATTCATGTTTACTTATCATCGTGTTATGCATCACTCCTTATGAAAATCTGTCCATCTCTACCTTTTTATATCTTTTCACCTTATACCATCTAGACCCTTTTATAAAGGAAAGTTATTCCTTTCTAAAAAGTAGAGATAGGTGTGAGTTGCCTGACATAATCCTCATTCTCAGTGATCAATTTCTTCAAGATCCTAGAATCTAATATATGTGAGAGAGAATAGAGAGAAGCGAAGTCTGGAGACGGAGATAAATCAACTGCAGGTTAGAAACTGGAGGTTTATTGTTCAAAAGACTGGAATAAATTTGCCTCTCTGTATTTTCATATTATGGAAGAGAACATACCTATTTGCCTTTATGGTGACAGCCCAAGAGATGGCAAAATGCTTCCTGAAGTGAAACAGAAAGAGAGAACTTTGTCTTAGAAGAATGTTATGACAGCTCTTTTCTGGGAAGATGTTCAGAACTGTGCATGGAAAGATCTCAAAACAGGTAAACAAAATGTGGGGAAAAAAAGTAGGGAAAGAAGACATGAAAGCATTCAAGTAAACTTTGTGTGTTTACAGAAAAAATGAGTCATTGCTTTCAAGTTACGTTTGTCAGTGATCTGGGCACCTGAGTTGTTGTAGCAAAGAGATGAAATTGTGTGCAATTAAAAAACTATTTGCACAATTGTTGGTTTGCTATAAAGTAATCCAGATTTGATTCTTCTTTGCTTTTTACAAATCTTTTAATTGACTGATTTTTCATTTTGTAGAAATAACACAAATATTTCTCCAGACAGTTCTGGTTTATACTCTGTATCTTCATGTACACACATGTATATGTATAGCTATATATTTACTGATGCTGGTGGGTGGTCTGAGAATCAATTAAAAAATTGACATTATATATCTAGTCCACAAAATGGTAACAAAAAGAGACATTTTTGGATTATGAAAGATTTGCATTTTCCCTTGGTACCTGCTCCAGCAATTTGAAAATCTCTTTCTTTTGAAGCTTTGACAAAGACAGCAGGGTGTGTGGTATAGAGAGGCAGACAAAATCCTGAAGACTTAAAAGAAAACATTTTTTTTACATTTCATGATCACTAAATAAATGAACTTTCCTACTCAGGAGGGAATGATAACTTGGCAGGGAGGTAGAGATTAAGAACATTTTCTGTGTTCTAACTTTTTTTAAATGAAACGTTCTTTTCTTTTCAAAGCATGAGTCTTTGTGAAATTAAAGGCTTACAGTTGTTCAAAAAAAAGTGTTTTATCTAAAAAATATGGAGCCATGAAAGGGAATGTTTGTATAGAACAACTCTATCCATGAATATAACTTGCTCCTGTGCTTATTCTAGACAAAGAAGTGCAAAAATTAATAGAGAACATCTTATAATCAGTAATTTTATTTTGTTATTGTTGATTTAACTGATGTAACTCCTTACTAATTTTCTTCATTGTGACATTTAAGATTTTTATTTTGGAGACTGTATAAGTTGCTTGACCAGGTGAAAGACATGTGTTTCCAAATTTTTGAAACTGAGGTTTAGAAATGGTAAGTCTTTTGCAAGTATTCAACATGTTCCAGTTAAGGAAGTTTTTGTTCCATTAAGGCAATTACACAGAGTGGGTTCAGTAGCTCTGTTGGTCCTGGTAGCACCTCTTTTTGTTCTCTTTATTAAATAAAATTTAACAATTACTTTCTGTTCCAGTTCTCTCCTTCCAGAGAACACTTGCTGAGTCCTCAGGTTCTCTTTTATTTCTCAGCTGAGCCGAGGAACCACAGCATTATCAAAGTGCCCTGTGCTTCACATTCTTCCAGAGCCTCTCTGCAGCCAGTGGAGCCCCAGCAGTTCCCTCTTGCCCTTCTGGTGTGGTAAGACTATGCACAGCTGCATAGTGTATAGGGAGCTATATAGCTCCCAATAAACATTCATCTCCAGAAAAGTAGTGCAATCCATTTTCTTAAGTTTACTGGAATCAGGTTTTAAATTACATTATCCACAATATTTTAAAGATGTTTCACAATAATGGCACTTCAGATCTCCATTTCCCTTTTTAAGCTAAAGTGCTCTGAAATGTCAAACATCCTTTCCTCAAATATTTAATTTTCATCACAAGGAAAATTGCACTTACACTGCCTACCTTACAAATAACAACAGCAAATTTTCTGGCATTGAGTAACTCAGTGAATAAATTGCAGCATTATTCCTCAGAGCACAGTTTGGTCACACCAACCCATAGGGAAACAAAAGAATTCCTCCCTACAATTCTTTGCTTGGTGGTGCTTGTTCACCTCTCCCTGATTTCTGTGAGGTGGAAGTGTTTATGGTACATCTGCTGGGAACTGACTCACATCAAAATGAAGTAGAACCTTTGTGAGTCTGAGAGAAATCCTGGCCCCATTTCATCAGTGCCTACTGCACGTGAGCATGTTCCAGAAGCAAAGTGGGGGGGTGCTGAAAATATCCAGACAAATTTAGAATCCTAGAATACTATGATTTTGTCTGGATATTTTCCTTCTGGTCTCACTTTGAGGCTTACATAAATAACTGAAGTTATTAGGGTAATGTCTCCCCTGACTGCATTGGATTCTCTGCTTGCAATAGAAGAATAAAATGTTCAAAAGATAACATGGACAGAAGACAGAACAGAGTTTTTGGAGATATTACTGCTCTGCAGTTATCAGACTTAATTATCTGTGTTACAATCCACTGTACTGTGAGTCAAAGGTCTCTTCAACAACTTCTTCATTGTCTTTTTTTTATTCTGATATTTCTATTCTCATATTCCTGTTTGAATATTGCTCTTCATATTAAGGGCAATAATACAATTATTTTTTTCCCTCCACCCCCCACGGTTAATTCATCAATACTACAGCTGTAGAGACAGGAAAGATTTAGGAGAACAAAGCCTTTTTACTAACACGAGATTGTGTACATATTTTGTTCCCAAATGGAAAACACAGTAATTATGTCAAGGTTTGCCCTTTGCCCAACAAGGCTTGAGGTAAATGGACAAGCTAAGCAACCCAGCCAGTTTCAAAGCTGACAGTAGCTTTTCCAGTTTTTTAGGATCCTACAGATGATACTATGAATGAATACAAAGCACAAGGCTTAGCTGGGTAGCTCCCATTAATTTAATTGCAATTCTGTAGCTAAATACCCTTGATAGCACTAAGTAGCTCAGCCTCCATTACCAAAAGTCACGGATTAAAATCATTGCCCCTTGACATCAGAGGGCTGATATTTTCCATAAAATAAATGATATGCACACTTAAGACCATAATAGTAGGCAACACCTTCTTTAATTTGAAATACACTTTTGTTCTATTACAAGAGGTAAATTCCTCTGTTTCCAAGTGCAGCTATGCTTTACTATTTTCTTATGGTGCAGTTAATTATATTTGAAATTCTTGGTTAAAATGAAAGACAATAACATTCATTAAAAATGAATAAAAGAAGAATTATACCTTTAAATGAGACATAAAAGGAATGTTTAACTGTTATCCTAAAGGCGATAATTCTATTGGAAAGAAAAATACTGCATATTTTCAGCTGATGTAGCATTTTGAGCAGGTGAACATGCCTTCATGCTGTAGAATTTCAGTAATTTACGGCAAAGTTCCATGGAACAAAATAATTGGACAGAGAAATTAGTGCCAAACTTCTGAAAGTCTAAATAGTTGAGCCAGAAGGAGGGCTATAATTTCAAGAAGACAGTAGCAATTGCAGACATGTTTAAGGATTGTCTAAAAATCAATTAACATATGTAGCTAAAGCATATTTTTATAATGTTGAGTCTCTTGAGACATATTGTCACATGAAGGATTCACTTCTTTATATAATTCAATTCTCAGAAGTGTGCATCAGAGTGGAAAATGTCGTGTCAGAGATCTGTAATTTCAAAATCTTAAGTGTTTGAAACCTAGCTGCAGAGGGAAAACTTTAATAGTAACATTAAAAAAGCTTAAGGTCTTTGGCAGAAGGCTGTGAAGTCATCTGAGTATAATCGGCCACAGAAACTGCACGTGGCAGCATGATCCTGTGATCTGAACACTAAGCAAGAATGTTTTCTGCTTCTGAAAGGACTCAGATGAGTTGTAGTGCTCTTCCATTTTTTAAATGTACGTCATTGCATTGCAAATGGTGGTGTATGTGAAGGTGGGGAAAGAATATCACCTTGTCTAATACTACTAACAGCCTAGTCTGTGTTTTGTGCTGAGAGTATGAAAAATAGTCTTCCTTCTTTAAGTGATTAAACATAAATGACAAAAAAAGTTGTACAGTGAAAAGAAAAAAACATTGAAAAACTCTAAACAGTTAAACATTTTGGTGCATGCTCATACACACTTATGCATACATACCATGAAGTTTATACATTTGCACTCAAACATAGGTTTACACAATTTTATTTAAATATTAACTGGATTCTCAGCTAAATGAAACATTGAATTACAGATTTTTCTTTTAGTAAGTGTTTGGGCATCATCTCTGCTTTCTAAACAAGAGAGCTTCTTGCCCTTACCTATTTTTACCTCAGCAACTGAAATGTCAGCAAAAGTCTTTGGGAAGAAGGACAACTTTAATCGCTAGATCCATCCAGAATGGAGTGAGTTTCTGTCCTCTCATAATGTGAAAATGACATTCCTTGCAGCACTACCTCCAGAGAAGTTCAACAGGGAAAGGTGTGGCTGAGCAACTCTCTCAAACATACACGTAAGCTCCTTACTCAGTAAATTCTAGTCCATGACTCTGATTCAATGACAGTACAAATAAATTAATTCTATTAGCAATCTTTTCTCTGGGAAAGCTTAGATGCTTTTCTGACTTATTTTTTGTCTCTTTTCATCCTTTTAATTCTTTCTTTTCTCGTTTTTCTTTAACTCTGTTTACAAGATTGTAAGGAAAAAAGAAAAAAAAAAAAAAAACAAACTCAAAAAACAACATAGGAAGGATGTAAATGTGTGATACCAAAACAGCTGAATTACTGTCAGGAGCATGGGAGCTCTGATCATCCCTTCTCAGGAACTCAGAGTTCAAGAGAGGGTGCCAGCACGGCTCTTGTTAGTGCTGTCCTTCGGGTTCACTCAGGCTGTGCAGTTTATTTGGTTTCCAGGAGGTTCAGTACCTTGAACTTATTTTAACTTGGCAGGCTGTGAATAAAGGTGGCCATCAGTCTTCCCCCATAATGAGTGATGTGTAAATAGTTCAATTGTACTTATAACCCAGACAGCTTTTAGTTATAGTCATTAGGCAGTTCTGCCTCCAAACATCATAAAATATAAAGAACTACTCCTCCAAAGAACAATATCTTTTAAAGTGAATGGTACATTAAACTGTATTAAACTACTTCCAATCCCAGGCACTTTATTCATTTGAAATGTGGACTTAAGTAGTTTTAAGCTTGCTTTGGACGGAGGAACCTGTCAGGAATATAATCACATCAGTTATTCTTTCCTTTCAGATTCTGAACGTGCTTTCATGAGCCTACTTAATTGGTTACTGTACCCCTAGCATGGAGAGGATAATTGCTATCATGAGTCAGGCATTTAGTGGGATCTGGAAATATCCCAGAAGACATCGTTTTCTCAGATTTTCAATATTTGTTGCTTCACTACTGTTGTGGGGTTTTTATGGATTTAATTACCTCTACGAGTGAAACGAGGCAAAATATATCACATCTACCCACAACAAACTAAAGGCCTCAGAGGCTCAGCACTAACTCCACAGATCTGCATCTTAGTTTTCCTCTCCCTTCCCTCCAAACTTTTTTCAATTATGTTAATTTCTTTCTATGTCCTCTGCTCTGGAGCACATTTTTATGCTAATGTACATAAGTTCTTTCTTGTTTCACATGTACCCAAGAAGATTTTGTTCCTTTCTTTTGAATGAATGGTTTAATCAATGGATATTGGGAGTTGACAGAAAGCACCACTTCTGCTTGTCACTTCACAGCTCACTCATCCCTGGAGCACCATCCATCCTCTCAATAGAAGGAAGTCTTATCAAAAAAGAGTGTTATCTCATCATCCATACAAACTTTTTTTATGAAGTACATATGCAACAAGGGTGAATTTATAAAAAATATACTGTGATTAGCTTTTAACTTTTCAGGACTTGACTTTGTTTCAGTAAATTCAAATAAATGAATAAATAAAATCTATGCATTGACTAAGTCACCTCAGTGTCTACAAAATCTTGTAATTATTTTTTTCCCCCTTTCCTGTTTTTTTTCCACTATGCAGATACTCCAGACCCCTGGAAAGAAAATATTGCCCTGAAAGACAATAAGTCCTTGAAGTACAAAAATTTTGGACATTGCGAGTTGATGTTGCAACAAGGGTGGAGTGTCACATAGTTTGTACATTTAACAAAACTTAAATGTGCAGATGACTAATGTTAGCAGATATTAAGACATATGAACTACTATCAAGGCAAATTCTTCTGATATTTGCTTGGGTTTGAATATATGCGTGCATGCTGGCATATAATTTCCTATGAGAATGTAATATTGTAAGTACCTAAATATTTTGGAAAAGCTAGGTGACTATTTTTTAAAGTACCAAGGAAAATTTTTTTTAATAAATTCTCTGAATTTACGTAAACATAGTAATTGTGTCACCTTTTGGCATGTGTTATTTGGATACACCTAAAAAAAATAAATAGAAGAAAAAACACTGAAATAATTTATCTTTTCCAAGCCCAGAAATCTTTTGTTATTATACGGGGAGAGGCAGTGCTTAAACAGCCTGAAACACCAATTGTGATGAGAAAACACATGCATTTAATGTACTGTCCTGCTCTTTGTATGTGCTGCAGTGTCCTACTGTTTCATTCCTTCATTTTGGCTTAATCCAAAAGCTATTGAATTCAGTGAAAAACCACCCAGTGACTTGAGTAGGGAGTAGATCAATCTCAAAAGGCATTTAACAGTACAGGATAAAAACTGATTTAATGCCTTGTGTTATAAATCTCTCTTCCACAGCACAACTTGTAGTCCTGTCTCAACAGCACTAAACCAGAGTAAGAAAGAGGCAAATTAACTTTCAGCTTGGGAGATTTCATGCTCAAAAGTCTCACAATAATAGCTTTTTTTTTTTTTTCTTTGCATTTCATCCAGTATCCACACTATGGAGTTATGGGCAAAGGAACTGAGATGGAGGCATAGACAAGTCGCAGCAGAGTAGCTGTGTAAAAACGAGCAAGTTCAAACATAGAGATTAAAAAAACAGATAAAATTGCTCATCATAATTTTTTGGGGAGAAAAATGTCACTGTTGGATCGGTTTATGCTGCCTTTGCAACGTTGAGTCATAAAAGTTTTTGATATTGTTCTGAAATCAGTGTAGCTTGATTTACCAGCTTCTCAGCTGTCGATTCCTTTATTCACATCTTGCACTGGGGCTTAAATTGTTAAAGAAACTGGATCAGATTGCAAATATTTTTTTGTATGGTAGATTTGATAACAAATTGGGGGAAAAAAAGATTAATATATATGTATGCTGGAAATGTTCCGTCAGCAGCCTGGGCGTGTCACGCAAAGAAGTAGCTGTCACTGGTTATGAGACATTAATAGAATCTGAAAATAATTAAAAATTGAAAAATTTTAACTTTAATATTGTCAATAACATGAGGGATTAGCAGGGCTTTCTCCTTAGTGCTGTTAGATGAGTATAACACCACGCATTTTGATGAGATATCCATTCAGAGATTCAGGGGGAAATGGCCTGGAGAGCAGCAAAACCTTAATGCAGTCTTTGTACTTCTAGGACCATTTAATTTTCAGAATTTCATCAGAGATTGGGGAAGTAATAATATAATCAGCTCTAAATTCTGAATTTACCTACCTTAATTTTTTTCAGCATTTGCTGGTTACTCAAAACAGGCAACAGGGAAGAAAAGTTTGAAAAGTACATCACTCTTTGAGCAAGGTTAAGCTTCTGTTCATGTTACTCTAATCAAGAAAGAAACCAGATTCTCCAAGACAAACTGTGTTATCCTGGAGTCTTGAGCTCTGATGGATGGTGTTCCTCATGGGTTGAGCCCCTCATGGATAGTTATACTTTGCATCAGTGAACTCACAGTACAGATGACAGAGATAAATTGTGTGCACTCCTTCTACCCGGACATTCCAACTCTTTGATTTTCCCTTCCATTCCCTGTTCTTAAGTATACTAAATTAAGATTTCTTTATGATAGTCATAAAGTGCTTCCTATTACAATGGGAATTACAATTAATTAAAAGGAAATTAATGAATAAATTAATCTGGATGAATTCCTCCCCTCTGCTAGGCTGTTGTAGTGCACCAGCACAGCTGCAGCTTGCTCCTCCTGCAGCTCACACTGCTCCCATCTGACTAGCTTGGCTGATGTTTGCTTGTATGTCATGAAAAGTTCAGAACAAGGTTTTTGATTCACCTGCTTTCACACTCAGGGCATTTTTTGTCTCCCTAGTCACAGTCTCTGGTCTTCAGGCAGTCTGTATGACAAATGTATCAGAGAGACTCCTTCACCTTGGCAGCTGCTGTAATGGATTTTTTTTATGAGACATCTAGCACAGTCCTCAGCTAAACTTGCCTCAGGTATAGAAAGAGAGAGAAATAATAAATTACCAGGGTCCATTGACAAGTAGCAGGGACAATAGGCTGTCAGTACAGTGTGACTTACCCCAGTAAAACACAAGACTTATAAATACTGCATGTGACATCCTGTCCTGCCTAGTGAGTCTGCAGTAAAATAGTCTTAATTGATGATTAAAAATACTTTAAAGATGTGTTTATGTTATTTATATTTTAAATGCAGATCTCACTGTTATCTATGGAGAAGAGAACTAATAAATATTTCTAAATAGTTGATAGAATAAAAATCAATGTAGATTGTAACAGTGTTTCTACCATCAAGAAAGAAGGAAAAGATTTTGGAAATTAATTTCCATGATCTATATTGTGGTGTGGGAGAAAGGACTGCACTAGAATAATAGAATAATATACATTGGAAAAGACCTCTAAGATCTTTGAGTCTAACCATTACCCAGTATTGCTAAATCCACCACTAACTGAATAAGAAACAGGTAAATTCATAAGAAACATCTGGGTTATCTACATTCTAGAAATGGCTGCCTATTTAATCACTTGACTCTAAAATGTCATGAATGTTGTATATTAGATATCCAGAAATTTCAACAAAACATGGTGTTTAATTCTATATCTTAGCATGGAACTGTGGTAAATGTAGCAGTCAGAAAGTGAACAAACAAAATCTAAAACAGAATAAACTGCTTAGAAGAGATAGAGGAAATGTAAATCTGGATGTTTGCATTAATTTCCGTATTCTTTAAATAAAAGTGACACATAGGCAAATAGCAGAGATGTGCAGACATGACCTTAGCCTGGCAGCCATTCCCCAAAGACAGCACCTCTTCCAAGGGCAGTGCTTAAATAATGTTGCAGAGCACAGTTAGCTCTGGGCTCATGCCTGCTTCCTGGTATGGAGCTTGAACTGTCAGCTGGAAGGGAAAAGGGTGGGTAGAGTCATCTGTGACTTCATTTCTACATTACTTTTTTTATTTGTTTGTTAAAAGTGGCTCTTGAGCATAAATTTTGTTGCTGAAAACTACAGGAATCATTGTTCCATTTTAGGGTATTTGATTTTTTACATAGTGAATACAGAGAACAGTCTGTGGTACGTGCTAATGGACCATCCATGAAGTCCTTGGATAATTCAACCCAAATAGTTTTATAGCTGATCTTGAATTTACCTGTTGAAGTGTTTGTAACATCAGTGAAGGAATCAGGCAATTGGTACTGATGTGATTTAGGAAGACCAACACCCAGCTGTGGTGCAGTGTAGTCATACCAGAACATGAGTAAATACAGCTAAGTTTACTTAGAGCCCTTACCCCAGGTCATGATGTGAAAATTGCCATGGTTCTTATGAAATGTTAGTTTGGGCTTTTGTTCTCACTGAAAATAAGGTAGTGGCTGAAGCTTGGAATATTTGCTGTCTATGGCAATGGTTAAGGCTTTGAAGTGGCCTGGGGACTTACCTGACAAGAGAGGATCACAGAAATGGGTAGAGCAGCTGTTAGAGCAGCTAAGGTGTCTTTTTTAATTCAAAGGACAGCACCTGAGATCTGGAATGACAAATGTGAAGTAATCTACCCTAACCTAGAGTCTAATCCGTGGCACTAAGAGTGAGGCTGCAGGTGTCTATCAAGCTTTTGTTTCTGAGAGGTGACAAGCCTTACCGAGGTGGCCTTCTGCATCATCTTGTAGTCACCATTATAAAGCCAAAATGCAGTGAAGCCTCTCTGAGGGCTTGTTGTAGCAAGCTTCAAAGGATCCATAGGGTTTTGGATAGAGAAAGGAATACATTAATGAGATTTAGAAAGGGAAAAGAAGGTCACAGTGGCTCACAAGGCATCTGTGCTATCACAGAGTGAAACTAGCATGACTTGAAATAGAAGGAAGGAAGAAAAAGAGTGTGAAGGTTATTGAGACTGATAAGTTTATCTTGGCCTCATGTAATTTCCACTCAGGGTCAAGCCTTTTGTTGACTCAGTGACAATCACACAATAGCTGTGGGATTCGGTTGGGCTGGACTTTTCCTGAATTACCTAGGGTACTCAGTCACAGAAAAATTCACAGAGAACTTGAGTCACCTTTGCTTTTACTGTGATCTAGCAACAAGATAATTCCACCAAATTAAGGAAATAACATAGCAGTTCTCACAGGGATAAATATATATATACTTCAGCCACACAGTTTGTCAAATATACCATTGTAAAGCAGAATATTCACCTGATATCCAAAATTCACTCCAAGCAAAAAGAAACATTCCCATTCAAAATTATTCTTGAAAAATAAACCATGTATCAAAGACCTGACATCAACCAAGAAACATGACACTAAATCTATTCCTTGATAGCAGCTTGATAGCTATGGATGTCTATATCTGGATTTCTGGTCCCTACAACATCCTACTCTCTAAATTGGAGAGGTATGTATTTGATGGATGGACTGCTTGGTGGATGAGGAATTGGTTGGACAATTTGGACAGCTTCATCCAGAGTGCAGTAGTCAATGGCTCAATGTCCTGATGCACATTGGTGACAAGAGGTGTCCTTCTGTGGTTGGAATCACTCCTGTTCAATATTTTCATCAATGACATAGATGAAAGGATTGAGTGCACCCTCAGCAAGTTTTCAAATGAACCAAGCTGAGTGGTGCAGCTGGTATGCCAAAGGGGTGGAATGCCATCCAGAAGGACCTGGACCAGTTTGAGCAGTGGGTCCATGGGAACCTCGTGAATTCCAACAAGGCAACTACAGGGTCCTGCAACTGGATCAGGGCAACTCTTTGTATCAATGCAGACTGTGGGGTAAAGGGATGGAGAGCAAAACTCCTGAGAAGGACTTGGTACAACTGGTGGATTAAAAGTTAGTCATGAAGCAGCAATGAGCTCTTACAGCCCAGAAGGACAACCTTATTGTGGATTGAATCAAAAGAAGTGTGATCAAAAAGGTTGAGGAAGGTGATTCTCCCCTCCTACTTCTCTGGTGAGACCTCATTTGGAGTAGTCAGTCTGCTTCAGGTCCTGAAGAAGGTCCAGAGGAGGATTACCATAGGGTTGGAATAGTTCTGCTATGAAAACAGGCTGAAAGAGTTGAAATTGTTCAGCTGGAGAAGATTCCTGGGGGAACTTATTGTGCCTTTCAGTACCTAGAAGGGACATAGGAGGAAGATGGGGAAAAAACTTTGTTGCAGGGCCTGTTGTGGTAGGATGGGAGATAATGGTTTTAAACTAAGGGAAGGTAGATTTAGACTACATGTGAGCAAGAACTTTTTGCCATTGAGAGTGGTAAAACACTGGAACAGGTTGCTCTGAGTCACTGTTCCTGGAAACACTATCCCTGGAAATGAAGGCCAGGTTAGATGGGGCTCTGAGCAACCTGGTCTAGTTGAAGATGCTCCTGCCTATGGTAGAGGTATTAGACTAGATAACCTTTAAAGGTCCCTTCCTATTCCAGCTATTCTATGTTCTATGGTAGTGAGCCAGCACTGCAACAATCAACTAAATGAGGTTATAAAGAGCAAAGTTTCTATTTCTGATCCTACAAAGTTACTACATGCATACTCTAAGTCAAGAAAGATGCATTAAAATTCTGAGGCATGTGTAAGGCTGTTGCATTGTTCCTTTGGGTTTGTTTTTGCTTGACATTATGCATGTGTGCAAATAATTCTTCAATGAGAAGGTTGAATGTGTATTCCAGTTTAATAGGGAAAAAAATCAGTGTGCAGAGTAAATGAGTTTTGGCAACAGCTTCTCCCAAAGCCCTATTTCACACAAATACTGTGGTCATTGCCTGTTTTTGAGAGTGCATGTAGGAAGGAAGATCTGTTTACTATTTGATTTCATTACTGATTTTACTTGAGAAAAAAGAAAAGTAGGTTTTCAGCTAACTTGCAGCTCTGTTTTTATTGCATTAATTTAAACTCTGTATAGAAGAATTTGTTTTCAGCTGTAGTTTTAGGGGTTATTCAACATTTTTTGTCAAGCATTTAACTATTTTTATATATATGAGAATACTTTTTTTTCCAGTAGGGATAGTCTTTGAGGCTTGTAGAAACTTCTTTTGATGTAGAGTTCTACCCTTTATTGTATCATTTCACATGTTGGAAAGAATTTTTAAAGTATACATTTTACTTAGTAGCATGCAATTATAGAACTTAGTTTAAACTAGTCCTTTTCTTTTAATAATGTGTTGTGCATGGTTGTGGCTGCTGCTGTTTTGACTTCAAGAACAATGGAAAGGTTGTAACTGATCTATAATCCCAAATATGTTTGGAAAGACTTAATTAGAGGTAATCTTTAAACAGAAGCAGTATGTATTCCAGACTTCATGCCATCTTAATACTACATGGTAAATCTAGATTTGCACACTGAGGCAAAATCTTGACCTTTATTTGTGAGATTTGTGTGACACACACACACAGGCATTGACACCCCAGCATTCTTCTATAGGCTGGACCAGGGATAGGACCAGAGCCGTTCCTAATCATCCCAGGAATGGAATGTTGCAGAAGGTGTCACAGGCTACTGCTCATGGCGCCAGGTTTCTTATTAAAAGTTGGTGCAAGGCTGCGGTTGCATTTGAGCTCCACAGTCTGAAGATAGCTTACTTCTAAAAAAAAAAAAAAAAAAAAAAAAAAAGAGAGTATGCTTAGTTTAAATGATTTTTTAATTTTTTCAACAGCCCAAAACATGCCTGTGTAGGCAGTCCTCAGCAAATAAAGGTATCCATGAACTCAATTTATTTTTCTGCACTAGGGAGGTTTTCTCTCTTTATGTTCCAATTTATCACTCTTGGTCATTCTCTCATGAGTGCTATTAAGTAACCACCGAGGACAGCAGGAATGCATTGTAGGGCAGAGGAAGAAACAAGAGGAAAAAAGCCTTAATCTGGGCTGCTCCTTGGAGAGAGCTGGACATTGGATATTTTTCTCCTTGAGGAGACTGCATTGCAGGTGGGAGCCAGAAAATGTACATACCTTGGCTATAACCACGGGGAGACAAATGGAGGAGATAAGCTTTGCAGCTGTCAGGACTGTTCGGTTCTGAGATACCTTGGTGTCCCAGTTCAGTCTGTGCACTTTAAGCCATATAACATTCAGCTTCAAATGAGAAGGCACTGGGCTTTCTCCATGTAGGAAGCATGTTATCCACTATGATACACACTGAACTCAATATACAGAGGGAACAAAGGGCAAATGCTTTGTTGATATTGTTTCCTCGTCTGCAAAGCCCAGTGGTCCGGAGTACTCAAGGGTCTGACACATCCAAAAGGTGATGACCAATTGTTAACAATCCTGTGAGCAGCTTCTCCCGGCAGTTCTCATAAAAAGCGGTGCTGTGACGACGGAAAGGCACAGGATGTTACGGGATCCGTCTATGGGATCGGGGATGTGGGAAGCAGAGAGCGCTCTGTTTTCTGAGGATGCGTGGCTGTAAACAGGAAGCTTTGCAGGGCACAGCTGAGTCCTTGGGCTTTGTGCAGGACGGGGAGAAATCTGCTAAAACAGGTAGTGGTGGCCAGCATGGAGCTGTCAAGGCACAGTGTATTCGGATTTCCTGAAAGTACATCATTCAGCCTTGTCACTGATAGCCCATCAGGCCAGCTTATGCACTGTTGTGTTTTCAAACCACTGAAAAAGAGCTGAGCTCTGAAATCCAGGGGATTTTGGAAGCACACTAAAGGTAAACACCTGCTCCCGTAAGACTTTCCACTTTGGAAAGCACCTAAGTTAACAGTGAGTTGTTAAACTAGTATTACACAGAACTACTGCCAAAATTTCATTGAATTAATTTACTGTTAGTTCAGTTAATTAGAGTCCGAGTAATTTCAGCCAGCCCCCAACATAAAAGGTTTGATGAGCTGCAGGAAAACTGCACAGGGAAAGAATAGAGTCTCTAGAGTTCTTGAGCAGACCTCCTCTGAAACATCCAGCAGAAAAAAAGTCAAATAAAAATCACTTGTCAGAAGAACCTCATATTTTGGCTGTGCAGGGAAAAAAGAGCCAGGGCACTTGCATAGCACAGTTTTAACCTTCTGAGCCCTGCCCCTCCCTCTTCCTCAAAAATCATGTTGCAAAATCCATTCCCCAAATTATTCTAGTTTTTCTGGCACTAAGATGTATGAATTTAATAGGTTGACAAAGGATCATGGGAAAAGATAAGTGTTCCAGCACGTCCTCTATTGTGTTTTGTGGTTTGGGCAGTCACAGTTGCCAAATGACCACTAAAGAAAGCAGCACATCTGACAACAATGTTATGACACAGCATTAATGAGCAGAGAAAAACACATCCATTTTGGAGTTTGCATTTTAATCATTACCCCAAAGAAAATTCCCTGAGACTAAGATAGGACAATGCAGAAAGGAACTGCAAGGCTATGTCATGTAATTTAAATTGAATGCGTTTACCAAAATGCCCTGTGTTTTTATCTTCTAAGGCAAGCAGATGAAACTCAGGAGTCTAAAAGGACCATCATTCTGAGCTAGCCACTTCTTACCAAACCTTCAGTAACAAAGGCTGGCTCAGGGAAGATGATCATGCAGATTAGAGCTGAATATGTAGAAATGCTCCATCCTCTCACCTGCAGCTCTCATACTACTGCTACCATGGAACCTCCAGAGGAAACCTGGCAGAAGTTGGCACCCAGCACCTTTCCCCACAACTCAAACTTTATATGCTTTATTGTCCTTCAGTAAGACCTATAAGAAGTAACTCAGCAGTCTTTTGTTCAGCCTGGGTTAAAAATGAAAAGCTTACATTATTTGGGAGAGGAAATAACAACTAAATTGTAAAGTATTTTTTTATATAGAAGGTAGTTATCCACTATGATTTATATACTTTTCACAATAGATTTTGGGTTGGGAAATAGGAGGCAGAGAGGGGAGCAGCAGACAGCCTAAGAATGGGAATAATGATTAATAATACCCAGATTTCTCTAATAGAAACTGAGAAATATATTGCATTTTTCAAGCAAGAAATATTTTACAAAAATAACGTGTTTCTTTATGAGTAGTCTGTTTGGCCAGATTTGTCTCCTAAAAATTGTCATACCTCTTGAAACACAGGGGTATTCCTGAAAACTTTTTAAATAACAAATGGGGACAGGAGCATGAGATGAATCCTGGAACACCAGGAACTACATAAAGTGTATATTAACCCATTCAGACTTCAGCAAATGTCTAGGCACCTACATGCTATTTTGGCATTTTCTGTAAAACAGCTCTTAGCTTGTTTAGGCCCTACCAGTATCTCATTACTTACAGATGGAAGAATAAAGGAGGTTTTTGTCTACTGAAGGAGCCTATAAATCTCTCTCCCCATGACTTCAAACACCTGGCTCTGCTTACTACCCCGACAAGTATAGCCCAATGCTGTCTCTAACTCATTCTCCCCTACACTATAAAACTTTCCTACTTTATCTCTCACCTGTCTCTCATAACTACTCCTTAATAGGTACCAGGTGGCTCCAGGACAGTTGAGGCTGACTCTTCCTATCACAGATATTAACTCCTTCCTTGCTTGACATTAACAGTTTATGGACTTGGGGATGTTGTCCTCTGATGAGACCTAAAACAAGGTGAAGGAACTGGAAGAGTTTATGATCTCACAAATAAGATGTTACCATCCACTTTCTTTCCACCAGAGCAGTAAACAGAGGAGTGGATTCAAAGGCATGATACCTCCATTCTGTTCTCTGTTCTGCTACTGAACTGCATGCAACACTGTCATTATGGAAACGGAAATATTTGATCAACCAGATAATTTATAAATTAAATACTATTTTCACATAAATGAAATAAAACCTATAAAGCAGTGGTATGGGAACCATAAAATATTCTGAATAGACATATCTTCATGATCCACAACAGCAACAAAAACAATCACCAACAACAGAAAATAAATACAAGCATAACAAAAAACAAACCATAAACACTAAGATAAGATGAAAAAGCATGATGTGGACTACAAAAAAACCCAAAGGATTTATTTTCAAGTAATTGTAGCAGTCACATGCTGCATTCCTAACTCCCAGCTTCCATTTCCTTGTAAATTGAGAGTCAAATTAATTGTTAATTGTGATCTGCAGCTGACATATCAAGGACATGAATGATTTCACCTATACTGACCTTTGTCAGATTCAAGTAAATCCATTTGTGATATCTTATTCTTGCTATGTTTCACCCCGTTTTGTGTTTATGATGTTACAGTTGATTTTATCCTCTGAAATCAAAATGCTTCGCTCACTCTGCTATCTTTAATTGTGTTTAATGAGTATGAACTCTTGGACATGAGACATACTAGGGATCTAGAAGACAAACATTCTTATATATTTAAATTGTTGTATATTTAATTTTTTTCCAAATAAATGACAGGAAAAAAACTCCCTAACATTAAAACAAACAAGCAATATCTTGACTTAAATACTTGGCAAATCCCAAATGAGCTACAGTGAGCATTTACTCAATGTGGGTGAAATACAAAAAGTAGACACTCACTTGCTGAGAGTGAACCTTTCTGCAAACATGCAGAAGGAAGAGTTGCAGTGGGGTTGCCACAGTCCCCAAGAGTTGCCAGCCCATCAGCTGACAGGCTGTGATGAGTGGATAATGGGGTACTTTCCTCTCCACGGCAGACTCATTTCCTCCAGATGTGAAGAGGGCTATAGAATGACAGTGTCCTTGAACCCTGAGATTAAAAGTCACTGGTTTGATGGCTTGTGGAGGAGTTTTTTGGCTTTGGCTTAGTGGCATGAACCATCTGCTTGAATGACCAAGTTTCTTTTCCAGTGTGAATCTGTTATCATGACAATTAGATGAGACTCACAGGCTGGAACATGCCCAGCATAGAAAGCATCAGACTGGTGGCAAGCCACTGGCTAGGATGGACACTGGTTTGGAATGAATTTCACCTTTCCTCTGAATGCAACCACATATATTATCCCTCTCAAGAAAATCATGAAACTCTAACAGTTTTCCCCTGGGTTTAGGGGGAAGATCATGGGAGATGTGTGATGAGGCAAAGATGACTTTTAGTCTTTTCTTATTATAATTTTATTTTTGATTGTATCTTGTAACAACTTGTGGCAATTCAGTGGTTGAATTTAAAAGAAAAAAAATAAACAGGTTCCTTTTACACGCCATTTGCTAGGACAGGAAGCATACCAATGCTAAAAAAATTGTGAGTTTTAAGGGAGGAGAAAAGAGAACTCTAAAATCAGAAAGAGTTTAGTTCAAACATAGTATCTGATACAGGGGTGGGGGTAGGTGAGTGTGTATGTGCATGTGTGTGTGTGTACATACACAGGTATGTAATTTATGTCTTCCTGTGCATTTAGCAACCACCCTTAGCTAGAATTTAATTTGGTGGCCTTGATGGAGAGTAATTGTTAAGTCTTTTAAGTTGCATTTTTGTTTTCTTTCTTTGGGCCAGACATTTTCAGCTTAGTGTATGCTCTTGTTTGGTGTCTGATTGTGCTGAGAGACAGAAAGTCAAGGTTCCCCTTGGCATATTCCAGACCTGTATCTATTATGTGTCTATACTGTCATGTGGTGTGCTCCAGGTATCTCATATAGCAATGAAGATGTAGAAATGGAGGAAATCATACTATCCTGGCCAGCTGGTTTGCAAAGTTGCATATTTCAAGTCCAACATTACTTTAGAAGTGACTAAAGAAGTAGTCTAGTGTTTTCTATTAAAGCACAAGTTTAGAACTATGGTTGGACCTCAGGGTTAATTGATTCCATAGAAAGCACAAGAGCTTCTTCACAGATCAGAGACCAAATGGCACAACATGAAAAAAAATTACATAATGCATCTTAAATCATAATTCATTCTGAAATGACAATTGCTATTTAACAAAACCATTTGCTTTTGTGTGTGGTTGCAGGAAGCTGGATTTATATGTTTCTGTACGATCTTTATTAATGAGTCCCAGATATCTCAACCAAAAAAAGTCCAGTTTTCCAAAGAGAGGTAAAATATTAGGAGACATTATCAATTTTAGAGGGGGGGGGGAAGTTAGCTTTTTCTTTTGGCTGCTTTACATTTTCACTAAATTTTGCTATATTTTTGCCAAAAAGCAAATCCTCAAAATGGAATTGTATGGCTCACAATTTACTGTATATTTAGATGTGAACAAAAATGTAGAAGAAGCTCATTTTTCAATTCATAGTTAAAAAAAATCAAGTGATGGGTTTTCCTAGATGCTTGTCACAGAAATTAGGGAAAACAATCACACTTACACCAGCAATGAATGGGTGAAGAGGGCATCAGTCTCCATACAGCTTTTCTAGTAACTCCTGCTCTTCTCTGCTGCTCAGTTAAAGGATTTGCATACTTGTGAAGTACCTGTTCCACTGTACCCTAAAATGAAAACAGCTGTAGGATTGCGCTGTTCCACACATATAAAATCTCTGAAGTTCTGAGGTCTTTTCATGCATGCGCACAAAAAATTTAAGCTTAAAAGGGTGCAGTTTAAAATACATAATTTTTTTTCTTAAAAAAAGAATGTAAATAGCCTTATTTTTTAGAATAATGTAATGAGGAGTATTAAAACAACAGCCTACAACACCATAAATACTAGCCTGTTTTCTTTGTAAAATAAAGGAATTTGGGTTTTCAGCTGGTTTCAAGAGCATAAATAACATTAACGATCTATTCGGGTAATTCATCAGTATGTACTCAGATGACCAAATATAGTGAACAAAGATGATAAAAAAAAGTTTTTTAAAAAATGACAGTTTTATAAAGTACAGTTTGAAAAGGAAATCACCTAGTTTACACTAAAACTAAAACCAGTATTTTACAGCATCTGTATCTTATATACTGTATGTTACTACCAAGAATTAAGGAAATAAGAAAATCTATCATCCAAAGTAAGACAGCCAGGTAAACAAAAACTGAAGGAAGTCCCTTGCTCCTGACCACTGAGGAACTGGCTACACCTAATATGTGTGGTATTATGAAATGCTGAACAAATCTCAGACCAAACAAAACCCTGCCTTTTATCTTTTTGTGTGTGACTGTCTCCTGCCAACAAAGTACAAGCTATATTAACCACTCAACCTATATATCTATTAGGAAAACATACAGCTCCCCATACTTCTGTGCGTTTCTTGTCCATTTACTTGGGAAGCTGCTTATTTCCTCGACTCCTTGCCACAGCAGTGCGATGAAGTGAATGATCTCGCTGCATTTGCTGTGGTAGGGCTGTCCCTGTGCCTTTCGAGGAGTGAGCTCCAGGGTCATGGGCTGTCCTTCGGGAAGCTTTGTTTCCTGCACTGGCAATATTTTCTTGAGGATGCCAAATGCATCCTTCCAACAGGATGTAAGTGATGTGGGAGTCACACAGTACGAAATGCACTAGGCAATTGAAGCCAGTCCTGCTGAGGGCTTTGAAAGGAAGCACGAAGCCTAGCATTCAGCTGAGTTGTCAATGGGACACCAGTGACAAGAAAAAAGACAGGCTCTCATGTTCTCTGTGGTCTGTGTCACTGGGCAGATGGGCTGCTGTGATTTGAAACAGCCATAAATGTGATCCGAATGCTGCAGAATCCTGATTGCAGTTTCAGTCTCTGTCTGGCTTTTCTCTGCGGTCTTACATCAAGGCAAGATGGTGTGAAGCAGGAAAGAAATTCATGGACAACAATGAATGCAGGAACAGGGGTTCCAAATCTCAGCTGACAGCTCTTACATGTATCATGAGATATCTTGTCATCTGTTTCCAGACTTTTATGCAGACAGTCTAAAAATATACACAGAGAGGAGTAATTCTTCTTCTAGTGAAGATTCTTTTCTGAAAAAATATGATGCTGTTTTTAGTACTACTTGTACGTATGTTGTGTATCACCTGCATGATGTTTGTTGTTCCAGTTATTGCATTACTGAAAACACTAGCTGCTCAGAGTAATTCAGCACTAATGTAGAACCTTAATTACAATCTTATGCTTCTGAGAATACACTAAATAGATAGAGGACAGGTTATACTTTTTCTTCACTCTGATTGTTCTTAACTCTTCCACTGAGATGAGCAGCCCTATGGACTTGTTCTCGGGGCTTGACCTGCCAGCTCACTGAATTCACTGTCCTCCATAAACATCACAGTCTACTTTAAGAGAAACACACTGGTGCAACATGTGTCCAGTTGAACTGTCATTCACAGAAGGGTTTTTACAGACTTGGAGTACTTGATGAATTGTAGGTAGTCCCGTAGACCATTTTGTTGCTACAGGTAAGCCTGAAATGAAGAGTTTTCCTGGACCAGGTGCTGCCTGGGTAAAGACAAGAAGCCAGCTAAACTAATGCTGGCTCTGTGACATCTCTGTTTAAAATGTGCCATAATGCTGAAGTAGTGGCTCTGCCAGCTGAGGCAGATGGATTGAAAACATCAGGGTGTCCAACCTGCTTCCAGCCTCCACTCCTTGGCACACTTTGCCATCTGTAGCATGTGTGAAATTCTCCACATCTACACTGCAGATCCAGGAGGCCCCAGGATGGACAGCAAATGTGAGGGATCCATATTTCCCAACCCTGGGTACTGACCTGATCTAGGTCTAGATTACAACAAAGGCATTCAGACAAACGCCTCTGAAGTAATAATAAAAAAGAAATCTACATCTGCAGAGCAATTGTGTGGAGCTTTTCAGAAAGTGTGTTCCTCGCTATGACGGATAAAGTCTCAGAGAAACTTACAGAAAGGCAAGGAAAAGAACATTTCTACATATGCCTTTATTGTAATAACTAATCTTCAGGAAATGTGTATCTGCCATTTTTCTGTGTTTTCTCTCCTATCTTTCATAGTGAGATCAGCTGCGAGTTAGGTACATCTGCAGTTATTTCTTTTCTCTCAGATAGTATTTGTTTTCATTAAATGGAAACCCACGCTCTATCTACTTTGCTGAGGCAGCTGCTCCTTTGTGATTGATAGCATTTGACTTTCATGTTTGCGTACCTGTGGCTGATGTCTCCTGTCTTGCATGACATCAAAGGGAGGCAGCATTGGCTGGCATCTTAGTTCGTGGCTCATGCTCTCCGTGCTTGGCTGGGCCAGCAGCACTGCGCTTGCTGAGTTTTCTTCCTGTCTCCATGTGTGTGCTGAGCCACCTTGGCCCCTCGCATCCTCCCACACAGGGAAGGCTTCCTGGGGTCAGGGGCATTTCTCTGCTTTCATCTTCTGATGCCCACGAGATAAGGCCAGGCACGTGACTGTGTGCTGTTTTTGCTAAGCCTTTAATGATGTGCAACACTTTTCTTGGTGGTGGGCTGGTGTGGGAGTGAAGACCTCAGGTCTGTTCAAAGATTCAGACCACAATGACTGAGCTTGTCAAGGCTTGTACAAATCAGGCTGTGCTCTGACACAAGGTGAATTGAGTGTTACTTGTGCATTCAGACGTTGAGAAAAGATTTCCAGGATATGTCAGGATCATCTTTTTATTTACATTTTGGTGATGCCTCAGGCACCAGGAATGGCTTAATCTTCTCCCCAGAGATGACGTAAACATGCAAAGAGTGTGTACTAAGAAAAACTCTAGAGCACCACAAAAAAGTATAAAAGAAAGGAAATACTGCTGCTATGCTGACAAGCTACTCTAGGAACATAGGATTGGAAAGGACCAACTCAGTCACTAAGCTGAGTGCACCATAGCCGTGGGCAACAAGATGTCTTGGTGTTCACAGACAGCATCTGCTTCAGAGTGGAGTTCACCACATGTATTTTGTGCCTAAATGCCCTCAGTGTGAGACCCAAGATCCAGTAAAGAGGTTTAGAATAACCTTGTCTAACATTTCAGGGAAATGTTTCTCCAGGGAAGAAAAATGCCTACCTAATGCCCCATCTACTGAATGAAGGTCCTGCACCTGCATGAGGGCAAACCCAGGTATCAAACAGGCTGTGTGGAGAATGGATTGAGATGGACCCTGGAGCGAAGGACTTGGGGGTATTGCTCGATGGGAAGCTCAACATGAGCTGGCAAGAGCACTGGCAGTCCAGAAAAGCCAGCATCTAGGTAACATCCAAACCTGCATGGTAGAAGTGATTCTTCCCCTGTACTCTGCTTTGTGAGACCTCACCTGGAGCACTGCATCCAGCTCTGGGGTCTCCATGCCCCAGAAGGAAATGGATCTGCTGAGAAGGGCCACAAAGATGATCAGAGAATGGGAGCACCTGTCCTGTGAAGACAGGATGACAGAGTTGGGATTGTTTGTACAAGACAGGGTCTCAGGGAAGACCTTGTAGCGGCCTCCCAGTATCTAAAAGGGGCTTACAAGAGAGATGGAGAGGGACTTTTTTCAAGGCTACTTTTAGTGGTAGGACAAGGGGTAATGGATTTAAACTGAAAGAGAGTAGATTTAGGTTAGAAATTATAGAGAAATTCTTTCCTGTTAAAGGTAGTGAGGCACTGGAACAGGTTGACCAGAGAAGCTGTGGACACCCCACCCGAGAAGTGTTCAAGGTCAGTTTAGATGGAGCTGTGAGCAACCGGGCCTACCCATGGCAGGGGGGTTGGAAAAGGATGATCTTTAAGATCCCTTCTAACCAGAACTATTATGCAATCCTAAGATGGTGGATTAGTGGATCAGGGGCATCTCTCTCTATTCGAGGCTGACTACCTGTATGGCTACTTCCACTCAAAAAGATGGCAGGGATGGTAGGTGGTAAGTGGAGAACACCTCCAGCACCTTACACCTCTGGTCTCTGCCTGCTCCTTAGCTTGAGGAAGTTTGGTATGAGATACCAAAAGAGTAAATTCTGTGAGACTTGTTGTGTGAAAACACTGTTCATATCTCCAAGGCAAGTCAGAAAAAATTGGAATTAGAGATGCAGTATTTTTAGTCCCTGTGCATGCAGATAGGGAAGAGACTTTCTGCTCTGTAGGATACATTAGATTTTTCCAGCAGTGATATGGTGCAGAATATACAAAGTCTTGACAAAAAACTGTAGCTGAGACAGATAAACTGAAGACAGATAAACTTCAGACTGTGAAGGCCAAATTCTTATAAATCCTGCTTAACTATAGTATTGAAGCATGTACTCAACTCAGTCTGGAGAGGAAATTTCAAATCTAGGCACTTCCTACTAGCTTTTTGAAGCATCCCAGTTCCTGGCTATGACCTCTGAGTATCCCAGTGCAGAAGGTTAATTCCTTCCAGTAAGAAATATCTCACACCACCGCCTGTAAAAGTGAGGTAGCTCTGCATAATACTACTTCTGGAGCTGGAAGGCTGCCTCATAGATTTTACTATACTGTTACAGCATCTTAATTCCCTCTATTAAAGTTTGGTTCTCTGATTAAATGACTAAAAATTTCCATTAAGAGAAACTTGAAATTTTGTGAGAGGATACCAGCCGATTACTTTAAGCACTTTTTTAATTTTAATTACTTTAAGCACAATTACTTTTTTATATCGTAAGTTTTCCTTGAAAAAAAATCCCAAAGTCTTGATCAAATTCATTATTACTTGTACAGAAGCTGTTTGAGTGTAGCATTTAAAAAGTTTTTAAAAGTGATGCTTCCTTACAAAAGATCTAAAATATGTATGTGATATGGAATTGATAATGCATTCACAACCAAAGGGACTTGGATGGCATTGTTAGCTTCTTGTAATCTTGGAGTATAAAACTAGGAAATCAGTCTCTGGATAAATATATGGTCTTCCTGTTTCCTCTGCTGCTGGAGTCTCAGGGTTTTAGTAGCACAGCATCAGGTTTTGACTAGGAAATCAATGAGGTTTGCCTAGTTGTAAGTGGAAAGATTCTGGCCTATATTTTGTGTTTTGTGTCATCTGAGATTTTTGGTTGAAACCCTCAGGATGAAAAACTACATGGGAAAGCAAGCCTCTTTATTTTTGGCAATATCTTCATATCTGCCCAGACCACCACTGATTAAAGACCTTTTCTGTTTTCTGAAAGCTGTTGAAATTTCTGAGAGAAGTACCTATGGAATCTGCTAAATTCTAGCTAGAGAAAGCTCTCAAAGATGCACCTCACTGGTGATCCACTTCAAGGCTGACCATGCAAAAACCAGAACTGCTCCCTCTGCCAAGAGTGTGGGATTCTTCATGGTTACACTCAGAAAAATGTTCATTTGTCCTCTTGGTGCCCTTACCGGACTTCTGAGATAAATATCTCTGGTTTCCAAGATTCTGTTCATAAACATAAACTTCACTTTACATTTTGTAAAAATAGAGGGGGAAAAAAATACCATATTCCAAGAAACCACAAAGAGAAACCAAGAGAGCATGTTACCAGAAGAAAAAACATAGCATCTCCACATGAATGTTGGTCTTGGCATTGCAATGCAGCACCACTGATCTTGTTAAAATATCTAAAATTACTGCTCCATCAGTATTACTACCTGCAGGGGAAGAGAGAGAGTGAAGAAGTTCATGACATAGTACAGAAAGACAAACTGTCAAACAAATTGTAATGGATAAGGGTAAAATTTTTAAAATTCAGATTATCTGATCCATTTTATCCCTTTAAAGTCAGAAATGAAGTCCAAGCAAATCACGTCATCTGCCTTCTCATAAAATGATAAAAAACCCAGGCATTCACATATTGTGATTTATCCCATCAGACTTAAACATGATTTACTGTTGGGAAAGCTTGTTCCTACCTCTTGAATGTAGGTGGCTAATGCAGCCTGGATGGCCAGGTTTTAATTATTTACCTAATTAAATTGTCATACCTAAGTATGACAAGATAAATCTTACCCTGGATGATCCTGGAGAATTCACATTTCTTCCTAGCAGTGGCATTTAGCAATCAAACTAACTTGATGAAGTAGGTTCAGTTGTACAATAAGCAGTTTAGTACAGGGAAATGCACTTGTCATTCATTTAAGCCTCTACCTTATTTATAAGAAGAGGGTTTATGACCAGCAAAGTAGTGATGCCGATATGGATTTCATGTTCCTGGTAGGTAACACATTAAATGTGAATTCCTACCAGACAAAAACACTTAGGGAGTAAACATCTATTTTAAATGTATATACAAATTAATGCCTTGAAAGACTAGCAGATGATTTATCTCTTTATAGAATGTTACTGAGGCCATTACTACTGTTTCCAGCTCTTTTACCTTTCTTCAGAAAGGATAAACAAAACTAAGAAAAGAAGCTAGCAATGTTTACATTACTGAGTAACAAATAGCATGCTGTAAGACTCAGGGGTTTTATTTTGAGTAGATCCAGAATATGATTAAAAGATTACCTCCTCACCTTCACTAAGAAACGAGGAGGAAAATTAGGCAGTGGGCAAAGGTCAAAATGAAACTCTAACAGCTACTTCTTTTGGGCTAGTTTATTTGAGATTTGGCAGATTTCCAATGCCTAGTTTTGCTTAAGAAAGGGACTGATAGTGTGACAGAAATGCTAGAAAACACACAAATCGTATCCCTTTACAAAAGTGAGGAGACTGTTTTCCATCTAGCACTCGTATGCATTCATTTCTCCAGAAAAATAAGACCAGTACCAGGCTAGTTCTTAACTTCTAAAAAGTTTTGGTAATTAAAGGCTTACTTCAGATCTGAACTCTCTGAAATTTTCTCACTTCTCTGTGCTGACCTCTCAAATCCCAGTGGAAATGTCCTCACTGTAGATTTTACTATTTCTGAAATTGCACTATGGTGCTGCTGTATTGAGAAATCCACTTGTCCAGCTGTGCAGAAAGCAGATGCCAAAGAGAATCCCAGTTCTCCCATCCCTGTTCTGCCCCATCATCCAGGCTTCTGTCATGAGAAGTGTGCACATCTGGAGGAAGTGTCCTTTCCTGGGGGATTAGAGCATCTTGTTTTAACATCAAAAAAACAATTATGTGCATGTACATATACATATATATGTATATGTATGTAAATATATATAGATGCAAATATATATGTGCGTATGAACTTACAGGTATCAGTAACTCATAGCAAAGAGAGGACAATAAACATTACTTTCAAATCTTGCATATTCTTCAATTAACTAAGGTAATGACACTGTGAGACAGATATATTTTCATCATTTTAATCTATCCACAATATATTGGAGTACACATTTAAAAGCAGAGAAAGGGGCAGGGATTACTTCCAATCTTAGGGCCCTTTCTCAGCCAACTTTTCTGAGATCCTTCTCAACAAGATCCATCTATATTTGTAAAACTATGCCAGCATTGGCCATTTTAACTCATTTATCTGGCATACAATCATATTTTATACAGTATTTTTTAATAAAGAATCTTGTATATAAATAATACTAAATAAAATACTAATCAGCACATGTCTTTGAACTAAGTAAAGGGGTAATAAGGAAAAGACATTTAAAGAGTCCTAATTCACTTGCAAGAGAAGAGGAAAAACAATGAAGGGCAAAAGAAAAAGAGGAGATTGTTGCAAATCGTCATTTTTAAGGATCTAATTTAATTTCCATACATATCAGTCAGATTCTTTGTCATGGTTTTGAGATATGGACCACAGATAAAACTTCCACAAAGATTGTCCTGTGTGTTTCTTCCCACATGGTAACAAGTTCCTTTCCGATTTAAATCCTAAATTAACATTACCAACAAAAATAGCCCAGCATGACATCTGCAAAGGTCAGGGACAAAAACCCCCTCTATTGGGAAGGCTTGCGAGGTAGCCTGCACGTGGTGGACATCCTGAGCAGCCACAAGGGCAGTGAACATGCAGCTCAGCTTCCCATGTGCTTCATCAGCTATTGTTCTAAGCACAATTAGCTGATAAAATGATTTCTCCAGTAAAACAAGCAGAACATGTTGAGTGATAGGAAAGATGCAAAAGGTGAAAAAGTATCTTTTCTTACTTTTTCTCCTGCTAATAACAATTTCAGAAGCAAGATGCTTTTTAAAATTCTTTTCTTTTATCTGACAAAAGGAAAGTGGCAGCTTTCTTTTTCCTCCCCCTCTCCATAACAGCAATTATGTTGCTAGATGTCTGTTCCTTTATTATCAGCCAAGGACAGATAAGGCAAACATGTAACATCCACGGTGCTACTGGCATTCACTGGGATAAATGTTTATTTGAAGGACAATGCAGAGCCTTCTCCTGGTCTGAATATCCACGCTGAACTAGAATCCTAAGCACTTACAAATGAGGAGATTAATTTGCTCTAGAATTATTTGCTACTTCAGGACAATAGCAACAACATGATTCGTGTTATGTTGACATAACCATTAGACACTGACTTCTCAGCCAAATTCTCCAACTGTGAAGAACTAATGGAAATTCTTTACTGCTGAAGGATTGTTACTGACAAAAATATAGTCTTGGGCTTCTAAAAAGTTATTCTGCTAAAAATACCTGAGAGTGTACAGGTATTCTCAGTCAGGAAAGCACAAAATGAGGAGGGTAAAATTTATTTGACTTTAATAAGAAGCTACCAGAACCTATGCTGTCAGAAACTTGTTTGCAAGGTTTCAGAAAGCTTGAGAACTTAAACATAGTTACTGTTATGATTTTTACTGCTTCCTGTTTAAGGGCAAGACAAGAAGTGGAAATTGCTCAAAAATAGCTTCTTGGAAGTTGCTTCCATACGAGACTGAGTGTGTTTTTGCAATATTTCCAGTCCCATTTTCTGTATCAACAAGTCCTCATAAATAGTACTTGAACAGCGTGTTGGTGATTAGAACCACACCAAACTTGTAAACCTTGGATCCACCTGCAAATGTGATTTCAGTGTTTGTACCTCAAAGTGTAACTGACAAGTTAAAAGCAACAGATGAGTACAAGTCCTTGGAGGTATCAGGGTGGAAGATAAAGTTTTTTCAACACAAAGAATGGTTGCTCACTTAGCCCTGGCCTGAAACATTCATGGGTTTTTGTATTTTCTGAGTGTTTGACTGGTTGCTAAAAATGCTTTCTCTGAATAATAGTATTTTATTTCCAGAGAATGATGTTTTAAAATATTTGCTTTTGAATTATAATAGATGTATAAAAGTGAGTGATGAGACTTATATAAATCACCAGCAATTTTTGGTGAGATAATATAGAGGAATATATATGCAGAGATGTAGGAAATCAATTGTCCTTTATGGGCTTTTTATGTTCATAATTATCAGAGAGGCAATATGGCTTATGCAATCTATCTAAACCTCATTGCACCTCTGGGAATCAAACAGGACTGACTGAAAGACCTGTCCATCCCATAGTATTATTTTCTTCATAAAATTCCAATTGTCTATTTTTAAAGCATTTTCCTCCGTGCATCTCTTCAAGGCACTGAGGCCAACTCATTTCAAATCAAATGGAAAAACAAGGAGAAGTAGAGGGCAATAACACCAACATGGTTCTGGTGACAGCTGTACATATGCTGTGACAACTAATGTCACCCACACACCAGCCTTGTCCTAGAGTTCACTGCCTGTGAAGCTGCACAATATTTTAATGGATCTGACCAAAACCACTGTTATCACATTTTTCTCTGTCCTCAAATGCTCTTCTTTCCTTCTCTTTGTTCTTATTTGTTTTCCCGCCTCCTCCACCAGAGCAAGTTGTTCGGGGTTTGACTTCCATGGCTGCTTCTTCATAGTATTTGTGGTAGAAACCAAGTCTGGCAACTGTCTTAATATTCAATCAGCTTATTTTCATTTTTTTTCAGAGAGCTGAGGTGGGGAGGGAAAGAACCCCAACAAAACCTAACTGTCTGAAGTGAAATCTTTTGGCAGGCTAACTTTATTCAGCATTTGTTTGTTCAGTTCTGATGCTCAACCAGGCATAATAATCACTAGGGTGACTTTGGAGGATTAAAGTCTTAAGGCCTAGTGGATTAGTATGTTCAAACCTACATCTTTCAGCTGTCAGATAGAAGAAGAGTTGCTTCAGGAGTAGAAATTTTTTGTAAGTGCTTGCATGCAGAGAGCCTAATTTGTCAAAGTATTGAGCAGCTCCCAAGAATTAATGAATTTATCTTCCAGGCTGCCTGGAGAAGTGGAGAAGGATTATCTCCAGTTTATAGTTGTGGAAGCAAAGCACAGACGGATTAAATTACTTGTTTCAGGTCACATACAGGGCACTCAGGCTGCAGGGGCACTTGATGATTTGAAGCAGAAACAAAAGAAAGTGGTCCTATGAGTTTCTTCACTAAGAAAATGGCCCCATGAGCTTCTTCACTTCCTCACCTTGTGAAAGGTGGGGAAAACACCTTCCTTATTTCTTTGCCTCCTGAAAGTTTTAGGAAGGTTTTGGTGAACTCCAGAGCCCCTGATCTCTCCATCAAGGACATTCAGTAATGGTGTTAATAGCCATCGAAAAGAGCGGAGCAAGGCATTGGCTTGATGCCCTGGATGTAAAGAGGTACATCTTGGCTGGAAGAGGTGATCTGGGCAATTCACCAGAAGGATTTGATTGCTGCCTCAGCCCACAGGTTTTCTTCAGTTAGACCTGTTAAGGGATGCTAAGTAATTGGTATAGACCAAAGCCTCTGGGAAAACTAAATTGAAGGAGTTAATCTCAGGAATTCTGTGTGTCATACACAAATCATAGCACTTGTTTTTAGTGCTGTGAGTAAGGGAGGTGTCCTGAAGTGCTGAAAATACCTTTTGTTCTTCCAACTGTTCTTTTTATTGTTGTCAGTCAAAATTATATCTTTCCCACTTTTGAAATAGTTGACAAGAACTGGTGATCATTCTGGAAACTCTGGAGATCAGGCAAATCTTTTCCATGCTGTCATTGTCTTGCTCTTTCTGGAGGTTGTTGAGATCACTTAAAAATATTTAGAAGATTTGGAATATTCTTTTAGAAAAGAAGCATGGGAGGTGTACCAAATATATATGCCGCAGATAGTTACAAATATATTCTTTCAAATCTAAAATATGCAAGGGTTTTCAGGGCATCCTTTAAAAAGATGCATTAAACGTGAGATAAAATAGACACTAGTATTATGAAAAGAAAATAGAAAAGGAAAAAGAAGGAAATCCTGAGTTTGGATACTTACAACCTTTTGTCACCAGAGACTCCTGTGCCGACGGACACATACAGCCCTGCTGACATTGTAAAACTTCCTCTCCCGTCTTTCTGTGAGACTGCCAAAAAGGAAACAAAATCATCTGGATTATCTGGAAGCCAAGGGCCTTAGCATTTCTCTCTGTATTATTGAGTTAAAACTTGAGAACACACTGATAACACTCTGCTAATGCTGCCCTTTTCCAAGGATGCCTTGGTAGCACTAGTAGAAGTCACAAAGGTTTCATTTCAGTTCCTATATGTGATACAAATATAGATAAGAATACTCATCATCATTTGAAACTGAGAAAGGAGTTCTACATGTCTTCCTACTTCTTCATTTCCTTTCTTTTCTTCTAACTTCACCTAGCCTCACAGGCATGAAGTCATGCACCTGGATGTGCAGTTTTCCTCCTAAAACAAACTCAGACCTGTTTTTTCCTGACTATCACAATAGTAGGGTGAAGCAAAAGGCCATGATCATTCCCCATAGCATGATGATTGTTTAATCTTTAGAGACATCACTAGTCTGTATAAGAGGTGTATAAAGCAACTTGTCTCACATCAGGTAAGATACACCCAGAGAAAAGTATAATCTTATTAAGGTAATATATTGGCCTTGTCTTCTAATATGTTAATCACAGGAAAAGTGAAAACCACATGTTCTGCCCCATCCACACTTATCAGGGTCAGAAAACTCCTGTGGTTGCTGAGATTGCTTTTGAGGCTTCCTTTAAAGTCAGCTTTACTGAATGTACTTCAATATAACGTGGCTGAACCATTTTTCCTTCATTTGTGCAGGTAAGAAGTACTTAAAAATGTGGAAGGAGGTGAAATTTCTTGTAACTATTTGTCCTGCAGGGGTTAAAGATGTTCCCAGTAATACAGCACTGGAATCCTTTTAAGGATTTGTCTTTGCTATGGGTAACCTACCTCTCTGCCTTTTACATGATGCTGTTTTTGGAAGGTATAAAGTTTTATACAGGTGCAGGAGAGACAATGGAAACATGCAGCTCTTCACTTACCCAGGCTCCCTACTTTTGGCCTCATAGATGCCATCAAAGACAAAATTCTCTGCATGCCAGACAGCGGTCCTGTATGGGCAGTCTGGATCCTTTTGGAGCACATGCCATTTGTTGTATTTAAGCCCAGCATGACACTCATTACATTTAAATACACCACAGTTTTATCCCATAAATTGCTGATGTCTTTGATCAGTGCTAGTGAACAGGGTGTATCTCTGAAACACTGCTTAACCGCAAGTCTGTCAGAATTTCATTTTTTCTCTCAATATAAATCTACAAGCATGGAAATAAAAATAGGAAGAAAGCAGGTTTCTTCCTCCACCATGGTATACATTCATCACAAAGATGATACCAGGAGGGTATTCTGCTATGTATTATATATTATTTTGTGGTGCAGAGATCCTTTTCAAATAGGAAAGGAGTCCACATATTTAGTTATCACATCTGGATAACCCTTTCAGATCTGAATGAAAATCACCTAAGTTTCTTTTTGGACTCGGGCATTATTCCAATGCATATGTAAAGGGATGCTGCTTCACTTTGGTGCTGTTTATTTTTTAAAAGTCTTTGTATTATCATGCATTTTTTTGCATTAAAAGAGTGAAATAAATTTACCTCTAAATTGCCCCTTGTCAATACTGTGCTTTTGCCAATACTAAGATTATGTGAGCATGTCTGGAGCTTACTGTTGTGCTTTCTGGACAAACAGAGATTAGTTTATAAGAAAGAGAAATGGATGAAAACATTTGATTCCTCGTTATTGTTTCAAAGGGGCTTGTTGCTCTAAATAACAATATGTGTGTATTAAGCACGAAAAAAGTCCTACCTCTCTCCAGATTTTAGACATCCAATTTTTCATTGGAAATCCCATATGTGATGATGTGGCTTCAACCTCAGAGTTGCAACACAACTGCAGAGTAAATGCAACTGTCAAATGAATCACAAAGGATAGAATTTGAAATTAAATATGTTTCCATATTTCCAAAGGGTCATTCCACTGTGAGCTGCACCATATTTCACTTAAGCATAAATTTTAATTCATGAGCTTTTATCAGACTCTGGCTATGAGGCAGTGCCATATTGACAAATCTTTCCCTCAATCCACTGAAATTATATCAGTATACATATATCAGAATTTTTTTACATATATTAGGAAGCAAAAATATTTTAGTACTCACTGAAGGACTATTTGGAAATAAGTACTTATATTACTATATTTTGGATTATATCCTCTTGTATCTTTCAAAGAATCTCCAGAAGGATTAAGGCCAATGTCTGGGGATGAAAAAAAATAAACAGATAAATCTTTGGGCAACAATTTCATGGACTATAGAAGTGAAAGGCTGAAGAGTAAGGTATATATGCTTGTTTTCTTCCCCCTCTTTTCTTTTTTTCAACTGATCTTGCCTGTCCCAGTACTGTAATTCATCTTTCAGCAAAAGAGAACAGTGTGTGGCAATATAACAATGTAGTTACAGTAAGAAGGATGAGAACAATTCCTTTTTTAAGGCATCTAAAATTAAATATAAACAAACTCTAAGGAGCTTAGACCACCCTTTTCAGTAGTTTAGCAGCCTCCCTGAGAGAAAGATTTCAGATTGTATCTCAGACTCAAGTTTTCAGGTTGGACAGGAGTCTGTAGATGAAGTTTCAGCCTGGGTATGCTTCTAGGATGATGAATTATTGAATTAATTTCCTCATTTCTGTCTCTCATAATTTTTCAGCAACTACAGATATCCATGAATCACAAGGAATCCCTGTTGGGTGTAAACAGAATTGATTAGCATAATTTGTTGTGTTGTGTAATTAAACAAACACTGTAATTGTCTGGAATTAATCAAAGTAAGAGGAAATGGAGCCTAGCAGATACAGTCATAGGTTTTCACTGCTGCTGAGGTAAAATGTTAAAGAATGCTAAATAGCCACAAAATATTGAAGAGGAAAAATTGAGAAATGGATTCTGCTTCTTGAAAATTATCTGAGATTTCAGATATTAGATAGAGACTGGGGGAAAAGAAACTCAGCAGAGTAACATTCAATAGACTATTACAGAGCAATGCATGTTAACAGATTATATATATATGTATATACATACTGTATTATATATAATATAATATATAATATACTATATAAAATACTATATATTTTGTTCTGGTCTAAGTTAGACCTATTACTGAATTGTCACTAGAAACCAAAATATATAGCAAACAAAAAATTAGGAAATAACAGATACTTACAGATTTATTTTTTTACAGAATTTACCATGCGCCAAGAAAATACTGTTTTCCTCATGTTTATAGGCTGGTGGTTGAGGCTAGAGTTGGATATAGAGTGAAGAAAGAAGGGGACAAGAGAGGGAAGGGGAGATAGAACTGGACAGAGAAGTAGAACACTTCGATGCCCTGTGGCCTGAGGTGCTTTCTGCATCAGGTGATGTCCATAGGGGCACATAGTCTCAGCAGGGACACATCCATATGGTTAATAAGGAATTAAATAAATAACCTCTTCATATTCATGTAGATTTTGGCTGTTTTGGTAATTTTACTCTGAAGTTTGAGCACCAACCATGTATCTGAAGAGCACAAGCAGTATTCCTAAAAAATTTATTTACTTCTTCACTTGTCTTGTACTTTTCTCCATTTCCCCATTAATCTCTATATCTCTGCCTGGATGCCCTTGTCCTGCCTTGTGCCTGCAGCTATAACACTGAAATTCTAGAACTACGATTTTGTGCTATGGAACACCTGGTCTGATTGCCTATTAAGGTTTGTAGGAAAGAGCTGTGTTTGTTATTTAGACCAGGCTTTCATGAAGACAGTCATTAATTAATCACAGTCATTCATCCATATCACATGAAAACAGAACTTATATTAGAAACTACACAAGATGAGAGCTAAGGGGAAAAAAATAAAGAAAAACAGGAATGGGAGCAAACTTTTTACACTTTCTGTATAAAAAGAAAATCCAAGCATGACCAGCCGGGCATATGAATAAAACAAAAAGAGGGAGATAAAGAGATGCAGAAGCCCAACAGTAGAAAGACTACCGAATATATAAGGAGAACAGGAATGAAGAGTCTAAACCACTGAGAAGGACATCTAGTATTTAAAAAGGAGATCAGCATTGAGGCAAGACTAGGAATAAAGAAAAAGGAATTTTATGAATGATAGGTGGAAGATAGAAATGAGAGGAAAAAAAAACAACTGGGAAGATTTTATGTATTTGTGACAAAGGAGAAAAGGAAGACAGAATTGTTCAGATATCTGACTAAATGATTTGGAGCACCGGAACAACCGAAAGCATGAGTTGAACACAAACAAGTTGTAAAGAAAATATCATATATGATGTCTAAAAAAAATTTCATAGACTTTTTGCTTTTTATCACACACATTGTCACTAATTCAAGACAGAAAGAAAAAGAGGATTCTTGCAATTTTTTCCAGGAAGCTACCAGGGAGGAATGGAAGGCCTCTGGGAAAGGTTTTATTTTAAGAAATTCAGAAGAAAAAGATTACGATATATAGAAAGCAGCTTAGAAATTCCACTTTCTGAGCCCAATTTGCCAACTTCTGGAGGATTAAGAAACATACATGAGAATAGCAATAAAGAAAGAGAATTCACAGAGGTAAAACTGCACAGATGCTGAATAGAGAATAATAGAATATGGAAGAGAAGAGAGTAATGTAATATAATATAAAGAGTGATAAAATATAATTAGTCCAGTTTGATTTTCATGCAGGTCTCAAAAATGTGTGCATATATTTCCACTCCTGCATTATGGTCCTTTGCTTTCATTTGCTGTAGATTTTTTAAAGCAGGTATAAAGGAAGAAACAACAGCCTTCAACAATATAAAGGTGGCCATAAAAGAAGTTATCTGAAATCTGAAATTACACTGGTCACTAAACCATCTAAAGCAACAGAAAACATGATCTGAATGTTGAGCTGAACTTCTTTTGGAGGATCACAAATAGAAAAGGAAGAAATTGGGAAACTAAAACTGGATGACCTGAGTTGTAGGGGGAAATTGTAGGAAAAAATATATGATGCGTGTTTGAGAATATCCAGAATATTCTCTGTTAAACTGCTGTCAGATTTTAAATTTAGAAAGAGAAGGAATTTCCTTGGATGGATACTTAAAAATAGAGCTACATATCACAGACTTAATATCTGTCAGGCTTCTGATTAAGAGCTATGACAGTGCCTCCCTTCCAAAGATAACCTGAGCCAAAGAAATGTAACTTTTTCTTTAGAAGCCAAGGAGAAAGTTAATGAGTCTTTCATAGCCTTGCAAACATAAATCCTAAGATACCAGGATCAAATGATATGACTCCTAATTGAGCAAATCTCCCATGTATTTGCCATGTGATCAATCATGAACCCAACACATGAGCAATCACCACTTAATGATGCAAAATCTGTTTCTGGACAACTTTGAACTCTGTAGGGGAATCACACGGATACATCAACATTCCTCCCAAAAATGCTTTGGACAAACTCCAGCTTGGCAGGTTTTACACAACACTTGGTATCTGATGAATACAATTAACAGAAATCGACCACTCTTTGCAAAAGAACATTAATGGTCAATGTTCAACAATAGCCTGGATGGATAAGGAAAAGTTAATCCACATGAATAATGGTAGTTATAAAACTACATAGAATAGGCTTTCTATGTAAATAGTCAACTAAAATCCCGGTTGCAGTGACTCCTTTCTGCTCCAATTGCCTACTGAGTGAACCAGTCTCCCTGAAATCCTTTGATAAAATAATTTAATCTAGTTAACTCATATTACTTAATAATATTTCCCTTCTGTATAATTGTATATTTATATGTTTTCTTCAGATATATAAATTTGTGGAGTCATTGCTCAATGATTTGAAGTATTCTGTAACAGGATATGTTGAAATATGCAAATAAACATGTAGAAATGACACACTAAAAATAAGGATGACTTTTCCATATTTAAAAATCTGGATTTTTTTCTCTTCATGAGTGACTTTACAGCTAAAAAATTATGCACAGAGTGCCTGATACTCAATTGTAAGTGGTTCTGGAACCTGTTAGTCATCTGCATGATGCATTTCCTAAAAAAGATGAAGGTGTCCTCTGGCAAGAACTGCACACTGAAAGAACTGTGTGAAATACTGAAGAGAAAAGCTTTTTTGCTGCTTCCAGTAACACTTGATAAAGTGCTTGATAAAAGTATATGCGTATAATGATCTATCCATCCCAACACAATATCTATCCACGATTAAACTTCTTGTGAGAAATTATGCCTCTGATCAACATCCTGTGCTCTCAGTAGTGAGTAGTTTCCTTTTGGCTTTTTACCAAAAACAATAACCAATCTACAAACTGAATGAAAGCTATTCTAAGTCAATTGCTGCAAACTGAAAATGATTATTAATCTCATTTCTCACACGGATTTCAGGAACTTCACATCCCCTCTTTGAACTCTCAGAAAGGCAGAAGCATTTTCCAGTAAATATTTCCCATAATTGTTCAGAAAATGGTACATTGAAATTCCAGACACCTTTACTCCTTGAAGTCAACAATGTTTCATTTGTGTAGCAAGTCTCCCTGGAAATTAAAGAGAAAGTTCCTGGTTATTATCCTCAGAGGTAAGCAGAGTGAGATGTTATACCAGACTCATGACACCCATTCTCCAGTGTCATAAGTCTGGTTTATAGAAGATGAGGTATTTTAGAAATGGTACCAATTTTCAAGATACGAGAGCAAAGGACCACTTTATCTGCTGTGTATCCCTTTTCCCCCTTTTGTCAAGGAAACTCATTCTGAGTTTCTGCAAAAGCAGTTGAGTTGTGGCTCATTTCTTGACATCTAGAGTATGAAAATTCACTGGTGCTGAATATACTGAGAACACTTTGATTTGGATGATTCTGAATGTTCACTGAATACAAAGACCCAAAACATCCAAGGTGATATTATATCAGATGGCCTTTAATCACTTCCAAAGATGGTTTCAAAAGGATGTGCATAGGACCCACAGCAAGCACCAGAGTCCTCAACAGATGGCAGGCCATAAAAACACATCAAGAAGCACACCTCTGTTATAGTTTAGACCATAACTTTTCTGACTAGAAATGAAAAACTGAAACTTACTTGTTAGTGTGCAGCTTGGGCCAGTCTCAAAGTCCAGTTTTCACATAGGGAGAATAGTCTAGGCAATCTCTATCAATGGAGGAGCAGAGGCTGCACTGGAGTGAAGTCCAGGGTTCTTACTTGTGCTTCTTTTCCTCTACCTTCTTTTACGAAAAAGGATACTATCAGTCTCTGGCATGACAAAGATATTTACACAGAGAAGCAATGCCTTCTGCTTTGCCCAAGCATCACCTTATGTTTGGTTGATCAGGGCAAGGCAGAGTAATGTCCATGAATCTGCCTCTTTCTGTTCTGCAGCTATTTCTGTTCTGCAAATACGTTTCCCTACCAATTATTGTTCTGTTTAAGCCAATAGGAAATGGTGATAGCTATTTGAAGCTGAGGCTATGAGCTGCTACCTAAGAAGGTCTCCAAGAGTCTTCCAAATTCTGATTCCAGAGCCTTTCTTTCTTACCTGCAAAAGGCACAGTTTATGGCTCTAATAAGGGCTGTACAAAATCCATCCAACATCTATCCTTAAGGTACCTATGTTCATCAGTGTAGTCTTACCTCCAGAGATTTTATAATTTACAAAAATGTAAATATTTGAAAATAATGTTAAAGTGATATACCTGGGGATTTATTTATAAGTTTTTCCTTTAAACCAGATTCCTCTCACCATTTACCATATTTCTTGGTGGTGTCCACCATGGATTTTTCCCACATTCAAAACAGCAAAACACGCATTTCTAGTTGATATCAGATTGCAATCTCTTGGGATTATGTTGTCAGGACACAACAGATGAACCACCCCATTTTCTTACTGCTCATGGATTAAGTATCACAGATACCTGAAGGAACCTTTAATTTGAGATGACTAAATTAACGTCACTTGTTTATAGACTGGACCTGACTTATGAGAATCTAGAATAAGTCTGAGCTAACATTTTGGGGAGGACATGGAAATGGCTTAAATACATTTAAATAAGCAGGAAGCTTCCTGCAAATAAAAAGCATTGACTCTGGTTTCTGTCTGTTTCACTGTAAAGGATAAAAAATATTGTTCCGATAAGTCCTACAGCAGGATTTCAGCCTTGTCAAAACTGAAAAATGAACAGACTTTTGACAAGCAGACATTATAGGTAGCAAAAATATTCTGCAAACCATGCAAACAATTGTACATGTAATATTGTAAAATACTTCTTAAGCCCCAGTCCTCTCCCATACCAGGCAGTAATTTTTTATCATTGTGGCAGAGCTGGTAGAGTTGCACTTCATGCACAGAGTAAAAAGCCTTTTGAAAGCTGACTAAAGTGCATGAACCCTACTTTTCTGATCTCAAGATGAAAGGCAGCCCCTCATTTCTTAGGTAGTGTTATTTCTATCGCTGGCATTCCATCAACCACAGGAATGTGTGGCACAGAAAGCAAATAAGTTACAAGCATATCTAAACACCACCTTCTGCCTCCCCTCATTGTTATGAGAATGGATTGTATTATACTCTGCTGCTCTTTGATGAGACAGATTTTACTCTTCATGCCAAAAAACTTGTTTTGAACAGAAAAATAGAAATAAAAGCACTTTTTAAATAAAAGCAAGATTCTGCATGTTGGTGTTGGAAGTTGCGGCAAAACAGAAAGCTCTGGTATAACAAGTTAGCACTAGATCCATGGAGGTGGAGAAGAGGGGATGAGCTGCAGTGAGTTGGGGCATCCTGTGGGGCCATACCAAGAGCACCAGGATGAACCTCTGCTACCACAACCCAGGCCTGATACTTCATCGTTCGTCAAACTCTCAGCCACTCCTAACAAAGCTGCTATTGTGGGACACTTTGCCTTAAGACATAACTTGCATTCTAGTCTCCTTCAGAACAAGTGTAAAAGGGAAATGGTAGAGGTAAGTTCATATCTGTGTGCAGATTACTCTGTATCCAGCCAGATGATATGTTTAACTTGCAGCATCCCTCTGGCTTGTGTTACACAATCTCTGTTTGAGTCAACTTCAACATTTGGCTTAAGGCAAGCACCCCACATAGAAATACTGCTTTCTTACACTCCTACTGGGCAGAAAGAGAAATGGAAATATGACCAGACCCTTTTGAATATTTACTTAAAAGGGAGGAATGAAAAACCTCAATAATCCAAGCACTGTGTGCACTTCAGGCAATAACATCCTCTTTCCAGGAACACTTGGTACATTATGAAGAATTTTCCCTTCAATCTCCTTGAGAGATACTTTATTTAGCAGATGTTTTCTGGTGGCTAAGAAGGTTAGCAAAAGAGTAGATGTAAAGATGAAAAAGGTTTGCAAAACTTGAGCAAATGAGCAAAGCAATGTTAGCTGCTGTAACTCATAAATTATGCAATGTTAAAAGATGTAATGGTATAAAGAAAATAAGACTGTCTCTAGAAACAGATTTGCTGTTTATAAGGCTTAATACTCTATTGAGAGATAAAAGACAAGAATATAATATTTTCTGAATATAATACTTCAGCAAAAATAAAGACTAATTCTGTCCTGATTTTCACCCACTGAGACTCTGGTCTGTTGGGATCTTGTAGACACATGTGAAAGACAAATCAACCTGACAATAGCACAAGAACATCTTGCAACATATCTGACATCTGCTGAGCTTTTCTTCACAGCCAGATACCTAATGTAAAAATTGTTGAGATTCATGGTGACAAGAGAACAGAATGTTCCATGTGACAAAAAGTCGCCTTCTCCTGTGGTCAGTAAACCCAAATAGAAGCAAGGAAGGTGAATCTATGTTTCGACAGATGAAGCTTATAATAGTAATTAATTGTAGGGTAAGTTCTTCCCCAATGCAGTTCTGAAGGACTGAACATATTTGAAAACCTCCAGCAATAATACTTCTCAAATAAAACATTTATCTGCTATAATGCATTGGATAATACTGTTATTTAACTCTGTTCCATTAATATGGCACTTTGCTGCCTCTTGCCAGGAAGGTTAAAGAGAGTAGAAGAGGTAAAAATGTAAGGAAGAAGGTAATACCTCTTCCATGCAATCAGAAATGAAGAACTGCTTTGGGAGTTTTACATCTTCTTACAGCTTCATTTTCAGTTCCAGTTGTCTGGGGGGTGGTACATACTACCAAATTAACTTCTGCACTGAGCATATACATAAATGTGACAAAATGCATTCAACAGATGAGTTCATGTGCTTCTGGGAGAAGATGAGACATTTCAGTAGTCCACCCTCCTCAGTGCATGCTACTAATGACAACACAAGAGCTCCCTGTCAGCTCTAAAACTTGGTTTTAATGATGTCCATGTCATGGCCCTCATACTTGGTCCTGCTCTATGGAAAAAAGGAAGGGAAATTTTCTTTTTGTCATAGAAGGAGGTTATCTTCCGGTTGAAAAAAAGCGAAAGCCCAAAAAACAGTGTCTTGTCCAGCCAATTAAGTTTCTCTTCAAGGTCAAAAAAGTCTGTAGGTTATCAGGTTATGCAAGTTACTATTGTTAAACGAGTTAATGGCTTACCTTTTAATGCTTATCCAAGCAGACAAAAGAAGTGATTCCATACAGAGAAGTCCAAACTTGTGACACTGGCAGCTTCATTTCACAGACTTGCTTATATCAAGTGAATTTTAAGAAACACTTGTGAAACTTTTTTCAACCTTCTCATATGTTTCTTAAAAGCAGGTTTAGAATAGATTTTCATTGTAGAACACATTGAAATTTTGAGTGTACGTTAGTCATATTCACAAATGCCCGATGCCTTTGCAGATGCCTTTGCTTAAGCATCTGGCAAATGCCAAAGTATTTCTTTACAGAACATTTTTTTTTAATTCTGTTTTTAATTTACTCATCTGTTCATGCAATTCAGTTTTTTGAATGTACAGATCAAACCATAGGATATATACAACAGGCTTGAGCAAAGATGTAATCTACTTGTTCCATGAAAATTCTCAAGAGTTAACAAAATTTTCACATTCTGTCTCAGGACAAACACGAGATTTAATGTCTCTATGATTTCTCCCAATCACTCTTTACTGGAGGGAATGAAAAAATGCTATCAGCAAGTCAGAGTTGCTTTGTCAGACACTCAATATCCAGTAGATATTTACTTAACCAAAGTGCAAAAGCCACAGCAACAGGTGCTAGTCCTTGTAAGGATGTGAAACACCCTATTCCAGTCTGAAAAGCAGAACAGCCACAGCAGGGGAATAATGAGAGAGCCCACTCCTCACAGTGACCCAGTAACATTCAATATGTGTGTGACTGAGAACCAAATCCCTGCTCCAAATCCACCACAACAAAGACCTTGACTGCTGTTTGCTGCATCTTAGTGAACTTCCTCAACAGCTGTGTATTAGATCTTCTAAGCTTTATATTCTACAGAAAAATACATACATCTTGACAAGATATTAAGCCAAAAAATTCCGGCTATCTCCAGTTCAATTGACAGAAGTTCAGCTATTTATCATGAATTCTTTTCAGTCCCATTTTCCTGAACTTTAACAATTCCTCTCTGTCTGCAGGGTTCTCCATTTCATTGTCCTTCCACTATTACCTAATTCTGCTTAATTCATTATCCTCTCCTTTACTCTATAAGCAACAGACAACAACAGTTACTTCATAAGTAATTGATTTCTTTTCCCCAGATATTTCTAATGTTGTTTTTTCTAAAACAAAGCAGCTAGAAAACAAAAAAAACAACAAAGTAACGTTTAACGTCCACTCTTTCTTTCAGAGGTCTTGGCTAGTTAATTATTTGTAGATTCCAAGTGTAACAGGATTCTTAGTCTCTTGTACCTAAACTTTCTTAAAAGTTCAAACCCTCCTAATGATACTGACCAGTTTCTAGGAATTTATTAAAGGATTTTCAACAGATTTGAGATTTTCTCTGTGCTAAATCCTATCATGTGGTCCTGAGATTGTTTTCACTACCAGATTATGGCGTGAGAGGGATCATATGACTTAGAACCTACATTCTCAACACTATCCTAATTCTTCAAAGAAGACCTCCAAGAATAATCTCCTCTCCCATCTCCTTGACTGTAGATTTTACTTTGCAGAGTATTGTACTTTCCACAGGATGTCTCTGGAAACTGCTGATTTTAGTTTAGCCCAATGCTGTATTTGTTTAAGGTTCAGTTCTTCATGATATATACATACTTTTAATGAAAATATAATTCGAGAATTTAATAACATGAGAGCAAGGAATGAAAGACAGCAGAGTGCACATTACTGCCTTTGCACATTTGGCAAATGTGCCAGTCCTCTGATTCCTCAGGAAGCCCTGCATATATCTTCCAGCTCTTTAGACTTTATTCCCTTAGACAACTGCCCAAACTCAGTAGTACAAAAATTGTTTTAAAAAAGCACACTGTGTTCTGCCCGCTTCACTTTATCCTCTGCATGTTCTTAGGTTCCTCCTGTAGATGTCCAAGTGCACAACTGGCAAGTGCCATGTTTCTGTCCTCTGCAAATCAACTGCTGCTCTCTTGAAGCATAGAGCTCAATTTTTTCTCACATCTATTTAACAGAAATACCTTTCAGTGAAACAACATCCGTTTAAACCACCCCAAAAATAAGTTGTGACCACTCTCTAACTTTTCCTGATAAGATGAATAAAAGATCTTTGCCTAAACCCACAATTTTCTCATGTCCCCAGAAATCTTATGGTGAGAATCCATTTATAAATCAGCACCTCTGAGAAGTTAGAAGCCAATTCTTTGCTTATACAGCCAGCAGGATAAATTCCGATCCCCATATACACACACATATACAAACTTACACAATGTATAAAGGTAACACACAAAAATTTGGGAACATTGAAAGATTTACCAGGCTCCAGAAGTCCACCTGGCCTGCCACTTGAAAACTGAGTCACTGACATAAGTAGACAATTTTAGTGCATCAGTCATGGATCAAAAGTATCTATTATGTCTATCTTAGGCCCAATTTATGTTGTTCCAAATCATCTTTGCCTGTTTTCTATGTTGAAACAACAATACAGCCTCTGCTCTTGCAGATACACATGCAGTTTCAGGAAAAGCCAATACAAATTGTTGTTTGCAAATTTCAGAACAGATTCTAAGCCTTAAATTGGGCTTTGGGGAGGGTTTGGGGAAGGGAGACATTTCTATGGTGATGCAGTTATTTGCGATTTTGCTTGTGTGTTCTTGTGAAAACTTAATGGGTGCCAAATTTTAGACTCCTGAAAACAATAATAAAAAAAGATTTTAAAGTGCTATCTTGATTTAAGTGTATAGGAAATATGAAACACCAGAAACACAAACAATAATTTAAATTCATGTTAGGTTTTTTTTGCAATAGTAAGGGTGGAACAATCCGTTCCAGATATCTGATAGCTTATCCTAATTATTTGGACATGTAGTTCAGGACTGGTGCCTGGAAAATTATACAAGGTCTATAGAGTTTGGACTTAGCATGTGATCTACCCAGTGTTCATGTCACAGGAAAAAAATCCTTCAGGGTTTAGCAACATTTAGGTCATGTCCCTGTTCACTCTAAGAATGCATGGAAGTTTTAATTAGTCTTTCAGAGGCGCTTATGTTGGATTCTGTTTTCTCAGTTGCATTTTTAACTTTGATGTCATCACTTTTGAGCTCCCCAGTGAGAAAATCTTAACCAACATTTTTTGAACAGAATGCAAGTAAAGTTTTTGTCAGTAAAAGATGCCGTATCATTCTATGCAGTTTTTCTTTTGCTGTGATTAAAAGCCTTACTGGGTGTAATCTGATTTCAATAAACATTCATTTATAGGGCAGACTTATTCCACAGTGCCAGTTAGCTGGGGTTAAACAAGGTAGAAAGGAAAGAATTTGCCAGCTGTGTTTAAGGTAAACCTAATACCTCAATGTGCTATTTTTTAAAAAAATAAAATATACTTCAAAGTTTAAGTTAGAATAATTTAGCTGGCAAATGAGAATTTTACAAGTCTCAAAAGCTTTGGGGGTTTGGGAGTGTTTTTCTTGCCAAGAATGTAACAAAGACAAATAGGGAAGAGCGACCTCTAAGCATTCAAAGACAAGAATAGATAATAATATTTTGCTATGTTCAAAGTAATAAACAGAATTATCAGCTTGCCATTGGTAATGTTAAATTTTCAGAGAAAATTAATATTCATAACTTCATCAGATGTTAAATAAAATCTAGAAATGCTTCCTTGATGAATTGCCAATCCAATGAAGAATAATTCGAGAAAAAAACACTACTGCTAACACTACTACTAACAAACACAAACTGTGTTTGTGATAATGACCTTGAACACGTCAAAGTCACTGTGAAATCTCAATGTCAAGAACTAAGAACTCAGGCTCTCATTCAGCAAGTCTGTGTTCATGGACAAGTCTTTATCATTGTTCAAAAATCTTCAATGAATGCAAATTGCAATCCTTTGCAGAGCTGAAAACAGTATTTTTCTTCCAGGAGCAGCACATTTCCTGCTACCAACTGTATTAAGGGTAACATCTGGTCCTACCAGGATATCAGGTCACAGATAAGTGATAAAAAATTTTAAAAGGATGAGACTTGAGACCTAAGATAAAATTTTAGAAGTGTATAATAAATTTTGTAAACGAATCTAATACATGGGAAATAATTTCTTCTTCAAAGTATTTGGAATAATTGATAAATATATATCCCTTGTATTTCATACCACATCCATGATCCTCAAACTCATTCAACTGCAAATTTTTCTGCTTGTTTCAATATAAAGCTGGGACTGTGGTTTGATCCTCTCATTCTTGTTGCACTTAAGCTATTTCTGCCCACAAACCCTATGCCTGACATTGATATTTGACATAATTCTGTATATGTAGAGACATAAATTTTGCAGCATAAAATTGGTAAATGCCAGTTACAGTGCTTCTATTCCAGAGTGAAAACATGGTGCCAATATATGTTTTAAATGTTTTGTGAGGTGCTCAAATTGCTTAGCAATTGTCTGATTTTTGAAATTGTAAGGATTTAACTCCCAGTAAGAATAAATGTTTTTCTAGCCACTGAAGGCATTTCTATCTTAAGAAATGAAGTGCTTGGATATCTTATGACATACAGAATGATTACCGAAATATGCATTTAAACACCATGGTTTCCCTTGTTCTGTATTTTGGACTTTGGTAAATGGAAAATTTACATGCAGTCCTGTGACTGTATGTTTAAATACATAAAAATAAAACCATGGGTTGTATATCTACATGTATTGTAGATTGTTGTTCCTTTGTATAGATGCAGATACAATTAAGTAATAAAAATTGCTTCATATGTAAGTTGGCTCCATGGCTTTAAAACTAACATTTTGCTCTTACGTTGTCAGCTGCATTTGTAGTGTTTCAGAGGGACAATTAATTTAGTTTTTCTTTAATTGTTAAACATTCATAGATAGGTTATTTGATATCAATCTTTTCCTGACAAGGTTACTTAAATAAAGGTGGAAAAAAGAACATTGCTTTGTTTTATTACATACCTGCTGAAAGTGGCCTCATTCTCAAGACAGTAAGGTCAGAACATGTTAATTTCCTTGAATTCAAATGCACACAGCCATTATTCTGAAATATAAATATGATGGAGTAACATGAACTTAATTGCAAAAACACTTCCTGGGGTATCTGTTTAATCCACAGCCAAATGATAAACAGCCCTCTCAGAAAGATGTGTCTCTTTGCCCAGTGGAGTCCATTAGCCCCCCAGTTTTCACACCTTCCAAAACTCCTCATGTTTGTTCTTTAGTGGGGACTCAAGTATATGTTCGTTTGATCTTTACAATGAGAAAACAGTAAGATGTTTAGTTCAAGAAGTACTCTCAGAGATAAATTCAATTAGAACGATCAAAAGGTTTGCATGAGATCAAAATTATTTAGTCTACTTTCAAACAAAAGAGTTTGACATTTTAAAAGGCTGTCAATCTAGAACTCTGTACAATTATTATATGAAAATCAATTTCTTAGCATTAAAAGCCATTTATTTTTCTGACAACTTGCTGGGAAGATAGCAGAACATGTAGAACTGTTCCCAGTGCTGGGCAGTTTCACTCAAAGGTTATTGCAAACATTTTCCTTGGTTTCATTCTTTGTGGATTTACACCCTTCTCTCTAAAACTTTTGTTTTGGTGATATTCAATTGGACAGGAATGTTAAGCTGACCTTGATTTGATCTGAGGACCACTAAAAGATTATTCATGACCAGGGTTGACCCCAAAACTCAAGATCAAGGCATAACTGCTGAGTTTCAACATTTTGCCATTGAAAACACAAATGTTTAATGCTCTCAGCATTAAAATTTCCATTGGCTATAATCTTCTCTTAAAACGTTTTCTCATAACTAAGCTATAATTTCTGAAGACTCATGCAGAAAATTGAAATGTAGGATGTATATGTCTTTTATTATTCTAAAAATATTGATTATATACAGATAGATAGTTGAACATGAACATAAAGGACATTCATAATAATTCATCAGAGCATTTAATCAGATGCTTAAAGTGAGTCTCAGTTATCACTCTGTAAGCCTGAGACCTAAAAGTTTCTGACTTTCTATATTTATGAAAAAGCAAGTATTTAGGTGCTCTGCCAGAGGTGGTGCCGAATGCCCTTGCATTGCCAAACATGTGCTTAGTTTACAACAGGAGCTGATTTACACTGAAATGAGGTCTGGTGTCATTGCTGCCTACCCCAGATCAAATTTAGCATAAGAACCGAGATAGTAATTTATCAACCTGAAAATGTGCCTCTGACAGAAAAGAGATGTACAGCTGCCTAGACAAGTGACAAGTGACAAGTGACAAGTGACCTTATAGTAACCAAGTATGTCCTGCTTAATCTCCAGAACCTGTTCCAAATATATGATCCCATAAGATCATAGGCCTAACCTGTGTTAAATAACATAAAGCCTCAAAAAAAGATGTATGTGCTGAGGCACCTGAATTTTTCCAACTGACAGAGTGCTGTGGCTTTTGATTAACTTCTAGAGGCATTTTGCTACATACCCTCTGGACATAAGTATCTAATCAGTCCCATTCAGAAGAGCAGCATGGAGTTTTTTGGGAGGTGGTATGCTTTAAATTATTATTCTAAATAATTTCTGCAAGAGGCAGGTCAAGTGGGCAACCCTGTCAGTCAATCTGGAAAGCAAGATTTCTACTTGTACTTCTTTGCTATAAAGATGTATCTCTATATCTATCTATATATCTATATCTATATCTATATCTATATCTATATCTATATCTATCTATATCTAATCTATATCTATATCATCATCTATATTATCATCTATATCTATCTATATTTCTTAGCCTTTGCTGCATATTAGATTTCTAAAGCAGCTGTTCTCAGCTGAAAAGTCAGATGGAAGGCTCACCAACCTTATCTGCTCCGTCAGTTCCTGTTTTTTTTATGTCCCATTGTTGAAGAGATGCAATGTAGGCTTAAACTGTAAAAATAAGATTGCCCACAAATAACAAACTTATCCTATATTGTTCCGCATTGAAGTCCTTTTTATGCAAAAAGAGAGTGAGATTTGTGTTGCCCAAAGTAATATAAAATTCATCTATCCTAGGCTATATCACTTCCCTCTCAGGTTAAATGGTCTCCTTTATGCAATTGATGACCTTTCCTTCAAACAGTTTATTGCTGTTATGGGAATGAGGCTGGACAAAATAATTAGGAAAACTGAAACAGGGATCAGGAAAAATCAAAAAGTCTATCAAGAACAACTCTGGAATCATCCTGAATGACAGCAAACAGAGGTTATTAGTTGTTATTAACTGGTAAAAGCTGCTATTAGGAGAACAAAGTATGCCCTTTTTTCTTTCAGAAAGCAAAATCTTAATGAAGAATGCCCTGTCTGTATCATCTTTAGAAAATGTCATCTTATCTCAGACCAAAATCTGTGTGTGAAGTGACAGTACTAGTCAAGAAAAACAGGTTCAGAAGCCTCAGACCCAAGCAAACATTCATAAGACCTGGAGGCCCATGGCACCAATCTCATATGTGGATGTGAAAGGATCTGTGGTCATTTAGGGGAGAATGCAGGGCAATGTCAACTGCCTCCAAACTCACAGTCTACATGAAGCTGCAAAGAAATTAACTTGTTTGCTTTTCATAACTCATGTGTTCTTTAGCCTTTTCTATCTGTTATAGCCAAAGGCTTAATTCCCCAAGAATGTGCTGATAGTCCAGACCAAGTAATAAAACACATAAGCATGCAGATTCTTCCCACTCAATGATCAAGAGGAAATGTAATTAACAAATGCATTAGAGAAGCCAAAGTTGCTGTCATGAGGATGGTGCTTGCTTCCACTGTGAACAAGGCAAATCCCACAGACAGCATGATCTCAGGTCTGTGGCTTCACAAAGCCTCATGGAGAGTGCTAGATGGAGTGTTATATAACAAACATATCCACAGGGACCTGATGATGAACTTGGCCCACAGGAAATTAAAAGTGGTGAATTAAAGCATGGATCACTTGCGCACAGCTTTAATCCTCAATTTCTTTTGGAAATTATAAAATAAAGAAATTTCATCAAACCAGGTGAAACTATTTTATGTGTAACTCCTTGCAGTCATGATATGCAAAAAAAAAAAATGCAGATCACATTTTTTAAATCCTGCCATTCAAATGCCTTTTACTTCCAGAGAAATTTTGCCTTAAAATGTACACCTGGAATTCTCTTATATGTGCACAGCTCTGGATAAATGACAATATTTAATTTGACATTATTTCAGCTGAGATTTGAGGAAATCTTAATGCTTGTTCTCACAATTCTCTGAGTATCTGTATTTCACAAAAGCGTTTTCCACATTTTAAGTCTTCTTTTTCTATTTGTCCTGGGCCTACTTTCTCACCAGACCTTCCTGACATTTCAGTTTACAGTCATACTGATGATATGAGAATAGACTTGGTAAGTTAAGTACTTGCAATTTCAGATGAAGGAGCTGCTTTCCTGGACCATTTTCTAGCTGCTCCATGTTAGATCAGACTGGTTTTTTTACTGTAATATCTTAGGATTAGAGGGTAGAGAGACTACTTAGTGCCATTCTTATAGACTTTTCCAGAAGGCTTTGTTTCTTAGTGTGCCTTACAAAAAGTCAGACTACAGAGTGAAAGCTGTCATTTTAACTGAGCTGTCACTATTTTCCTACACTCAACAACAGCAGGTTGAGTTCAGGACAAGAGTTCTCAACTCTACTTGCTTTTATTTTACTTGCATTCACCTCCAAAAGAACAAAGCCATGGCCATAAAATACAATATTCTGTGAGATCCTCTCATTTAGCCAACTTCATATTTGCTAGCTCATTAAATTTACACCTTCTGCTCACATCTTAAATCCCTACTGTCAATTCTGGGACTTTTATATAGTTCTGACTCAATATGAGACTGCTTAAGAAGAAAAAATTTTCTGTTTTACCCACGTGGTGATTGAATTGATATAATGGGTACATTTAATGGCCTGAGATTTTCATATTTTAGCTCTTTCAAAAATCTTGAATGGCTGTTATCTTGGCCTTGAGGCTCATCACTCTTCATTTAATGAACCTTCTTCTAAGCTTCTGCTGCTGCTACTGCTCAAGATGACTTCTTTGACTCATCTTGCAAAAATAACAGTTCCAGAATGAAACTTCCTCAGGTTCTTCATAATCAGCAGGAATGCAGAGAATTAATCTAGCTCTTCTCTTACAGTCTTTTCTGAGCAGACCTTTCATATCTTGACTACATATTAATCCAGATGACTCTGTCAGGTTTCTAGTTTCTGGTATATATGCTTTCTATTTTGCTTGATTAATAATTTTATGCCTACAATACACTTATTCTAAAAATCTGGTTTAGTCTATACTATAATTGTTTTGCATTTAATTATTCAGAGTTTATATTTTCTTGTTTTGTTTTAGTAAGTTGGATTTTTTGAAGAATAATATTTTCATAGCCACTCCATCTCTGCTGTTTACTAATTAAATTTTTTGCTGTTTTATTAAAGTACTTTTTGACATGCATTACACACTCAATTTGAACCCCTGATAAAATGTCTTCAAAAGTTGTTTTCTCCCATCTGTAAACATTTGGCTGCCTTCCCTGTTTGCTTGCGTGAAAAAAAAAAAATCTGTGGTTCCTAATTTCTATTTTTTTTTAATTAAAACCCATCAGATTTCAGTGGATTATAATGTTGAAGGAAATTTGTTTCCACAAAGAAGCTACCACAAAAATGTCATTTCAATTGTATTTGTGTATCCTTATTATTAATTACAATCTCAAAAATTGTTTGTAAGAGTGATATCTATCAAAAGTATCTAGCAAAACACATATAATTTGTCTGGAAAAAATCTTTCTAGATGTCATTTGCAAAACATCTGCTAGCAAAACACTACCTCTATGAGCAAGTTAATCCTTTCTGTGTAAATACCCAAAGAGTTTCGCAGGGTAGCCTCGTAAGAAATATACTGCAATTATCTAATTTCAGTGACAAGGTTTCAAAGATGGGTGGCAATCTCTGTACCTAAGCAGAAAAGTCAGCTTGCAAGTCATCAGCATTGATAAACCCTGGATGAGCTCTGAATGTTGAATTGTTATCAGGCACAAACTGGGTCAAAACCATATAAACAATATGAATTGTTAACAGGCACAGACTGGGTACTACACAAGGTTGTGAACTATCTTAGCTATGGAAGGTTTAGCTCTCCTCTAGAGAGGCTGAAGCTACTTCTGCCATCTCTATCATCAATGTCTCCCAAATTTTCTCCCTCCTCTCATTGTATCTGAGCTGAATTGTAATCATTCTTCCATGGGCCATGTGTCCCTAAGTCAGATATTTGTACAGTGAAATTTTGGGGAGAATGTCTTATCAGCATATCACTGTAGGAAACCTTTGAATAAACATGTTGCACATCTGACTAAATTGCTTTTAGGATTAAACTGGGTAAGAAATTCAATAAAAGAAAGGGAAAAACTAGCTCAGGTACATTGCCTGTAAGTTTTTGAGTCTGTTGCTTTTTGCCCACTACCTACAGAGATCAGTTTTATGAGAACTTCAGGGTCTAGCACCTGTTTCAAAGTCAATAAATCAAATTCAAAAATAGGAAAACTGCTTGAGGAGCACAGTGGATTAGTTCACTCTGTCAACTTCTGTGTTTTGGGCGTAAAGGGTAAGAAGGAGTAGAAACTTTTTAGGGTAGAAATTTTAAATGGTAATAATGAACACAACCATAGGACAAGATGGAAATTGGACAGTGCAAAGTTTGATCATATAAATTCCTAAATTATTTCCTATGAAATATTTGTATCACTTTCTTTTTGACTTATACAACTCCTCCAGGAAGCTGTCAACCCAAGACATATAGGCCTTTTAACCCTCTTTTCTGCTATCATCAAATACTTTCTATCCTGTATATAAATGTACTTCTCTCTGTTTCTATTTGGACTTGACCAACCTGTTTCTCATTTAGGACTGTCCACTAACACATTTCTTGAGTCCTTCTAGAGCAGTTTTGGGGACCAGTTTCTATTCACAATCTCTTTGGTTTCCCTTTTGTCTGTCCTGCCATCCATTGATTTAAGGATTTCCATTCCTCCCTAGTTTTTATTCTAAACTTTTAATAAACTTTTTGTCTGCATCGCATTCAGAGGCATTTTACTTTTCCTGCCACTCCTGTTGTTGGTGGTCCTGAATCTGGAGTCCTTGGTCTACATTCTGTACATTTTCCCTAAACTACTATCCAGTGAGATAGGTCTGAATTGTGAAGGATCATTGTAAAGCTTTACAGACTCACAGAGAGTGATAACGTCTGTGAAGATGAAATGTCAGGAATCCATTTTAAAATGAATCCTGCCTGTCCAAACCTGTACAGCACTATAACCCTACGGCAAGTTTCTGAGCTTCTGCACTGTTGCAGGATAAATACTGAAAATATGTAGCTCTCTATGTCCTTTCCTTTTGCCTACAGGTTTCCTTTTCTTTCTTATATATAAACTATTCTGGATAATGAAAAGTATTTCTGCTTCAGTTTGTCCACTGAAGACCCTCTTCATGTGTTTTCAATATAAAACATAACAGATTATACTGCTCCCAAAAAGGATAAAAGGTCTTATAGGGTACGATATATTTAGAGAAAGAACCAAAATCACTTATATCACTGCATTATATTTTTTTGTGCTAAAATGAGATAAAATACTGTAGAAAAAGATAAATGTGTTCCTCTGAATCCTTCATAATCCCTGTGGGACACTCAGAAATTTATTTGCAAATAGAAAACACGTGCATTGTCAAGTAGTGCCAGACAAGTTTGCTTACAAAGACTTTGGAGCATTTCAAATGTTCATGTTTATAGTAAACATAATACACTTCCAATAGTGAATCTATCCAGGCATGGAAGTGTCATACACTTTTAAAGCCCACAGGATCTGAAATATTGCAGCTCTAAATGGTCAGGCTTTTTAAAAAGTCTTTGGCCCTGGAGATCCAGGGACAGCTGGAAGGCCGTGGCTAGCTCTACCAGAGGAGGTCTGGAAGGCAGAGAGGCCCAGGGACCATTTCTCAAGGGACACTTTATATGTGCCCATCCTGCTTCCGAGGTCTGGAAGTGGCCAGGCTGCTTGGTGCCCTCCCAGTCTCTCAGTTCACTGCCAGAGATGGCATCAGGAGCCCTGCACTGATGGCCACCGCACTGCCTGTGCCAGCAGCTGCCTCAGGGCCATGAGGAGGGACCAGGGGGTGCCAGGGCTGGCAGGACAGAGCCTGCCTGGCCACCAGGGTCTGCTCCCACCCACCAACCAGGAGCAAGACAGCTGGGGGATGAGGGCAGGCCAGGACGGGACATGACAGGGCCCATGGCAGGTCAGGGCAGTGCTGTGGGAAGCTGGAGACTGACCCTGCTGCAGCATCACTGATGGCCCTGGGGGCTGAAATGGGGTCCAGAGCCATGGCTAGGGTCAGAGGAGAATCCAAAGGGATGGGCAGGAGCAATCAGGTGATGAGTGTCCTCATGACCATAATACTGAAAGTTTGCTTCCCTGCTTTCATTGATTTAATTATCTTTTACACTCCACTGTAAAATAGTCAGCTTTTTTAGCACAGATGAGTGGTTGCTTAAAAAAATCAGTACACAACCTTAAACATCAAAAGTACAGCTACAACAAATGGCCTCAGGTTACAGCAGCCACCTCTTCTCCTGCTCCAGCCCCACAGCAGGTGTCTGTCATCCTGCCCATCTCACCACCCCCTGTGGACACCGTGGGGCTCTGAGGACAATGGGTAGATTATTAATACAGAGCAGACTTCTGCTGTTTTCTGAACAGCTACTGAACAGAGGGAGAATATAATCAGAGTACTGTACGAACACTCTTAAAGCCCCAGAAAACTGTCTCTGTCCATATGGAAATATTGTATTAGGTAAAGAATCTAGTTTTTCCCCCTGCTACCTAGAATATCTGAAATTTGAACCTGAAAATGGTCTGTACCTGTTTTCATAGCCCTGAGTGCCTCACAGGAAAGTATTTCATAAGCAAGAGCTCAATTCTTTTTATCTACAAACATCTGCCTTCAACATCTGCTTTTAATCAAAGTGAAACCAATGCCCTCCTTCAGTGGACAATGTGGTGCAGATAAAAAAGGCCGATGCTGTATTGACTGCAAAGCCCTCCGCTTTCTTATTCCCCTCTTCAGATCCTTTGCCAAAGAACCTTCAGTGTCATTTCAGTTTTCCAGCAACAAACCAAATTTTATGGTCAAAATTTCAAGGAAAACTATATGTAAATATATTCTTTGAGACTCATTTTTGTCTTATTCTTTTTCTACAAGCAATGTTTCTTTGAAAGAAAAAAAAACTAAATTTTGTTCATTCAAGAATAAACTATATTTTATCATCTCTGAGGGAATTGTAGATGATTATTTAGTGTGGTATGTACTGTGGGAAGTTAACCACATAATTCCTGTTAACAATGAAAAATGAGTAAGTTCAAAGTACACCAATTTAAAAACTCCCTGAATGTCACAAATATACATGTACATGGTGCTTCCAAAGGATGCATTATTGGGGGATATAAATCATTTTGAACACATATGTGACAGCTTGTAAAATGCTCATTTCTACTTCAAGAAGCACTCTTTGCAGTAAACCTAGATTCCTTCAAACTCTATTTAACATAAATTGCATATGCTGTTTATATCATAGAACAAGCTATTTGAAAACATCAGATTTAAGTCAATGAAAATAAGAACACGGCCTGAATAATTAATTCTTTTGAGATTAGACTCTGAGCTGGTGACTGAAGCTGGGTGAAATCAGTGGAAAAAACTCCAATTAACATTAATGAACTTTAGTCCATCGGGTCAAACACTGGCCTCACTGTGCCTTTTTACCATTGCTGCCAGCTGAACCGAGAGTTCACACTCAAGCTCTGCTGGCTCCCATGGGATTACTGATGTCCTGCTAGCATGTGGAGGAAGCAGTTTGCTCTCGGCCAGGTCAGTTCAACCCTGGTTACACTGAGATGTATTGCTCATGTAACCACAGCATGCTTGTCAACTGAGCAGCCAGGGATACCGTAGAAACTATTCTAGATCAACAAACTCGGTAATTTTGGCAGTTTTATGGAAGCTATGTGTTTCTCCCACTACTCCAGCACTATTTTTAGATGTTTGCCCTTCCTTTTTTAACATTAATCTTTAGTCTGGTTGCTTGACTGCTATGTTATTTTGACTACTCTGCCCTCTCCACTGCTGAGCTGTGAAGGCCAGAGAGGCAGTGCTGGTCTGACTGCAGCTCAGGATGTGACCAGCTATTACTCTCAAATGAGTCAGCAATTTTGGCTGTGGAGTGCTGGGTGAAAACACATTGTTTTCCTTTTTCCCTTTTCCTTGTTGCTACACACAGAAAGAAAAAGGAGAGCCGATTCAGTTGCTCTGGTTTGAAAATCTGACTGTGACAACAGAGAATATAGATTGCTTTTTGTGTTGTACTCTAACCTGGAGCATAAATGCCTTTAGGAAAAAGTCCTGTAAAAGTCTATAAAACTCAATAGCTATAGATCCTTATTTTAAATTCTGTCTGTATTCAGAAAGACTCCTGCAGAAACCTGTTTCAATTCCGTAGATCGTTATGCTTTATCCTTTTGAAATTCTATCCCTATCACAATTCCACAATAAGGCTCTAATTTGTAGAATATTGACTGAAATATTGTGCAGATTTTTCTTATATCTTTGGTACAGATCAGTTCAGTGCAAAGAAAACAGTCTAAAAAATGAAGAGCCTACATTTTCAGGAGAAAGTGGAAACTGACAAGTGAAATATAATTTCCATTTTAGTTTGTAAGTATTCACTCTGAATATATGTCTATATATAATTATAATCTATAATATTATAAGTATATATAATTTGTATATATATTTAAACTCTGCTAAGATAAAAGTGAGTCATAAGTAAAAAGAAAATTAAGAAGAGTGTCCTGGAGGGAATTCATACTTGTTTTAGCTTCTCAAGTTCCTTTTTCATTGTTTCAGCTGCTAAGAAAAAATGCAAGAAGCACAGAGATATGAAATATCACCTTCCCTTCTCATCCCCTACTCCTGTATTTTTGTCCAGAGTACAAGCCTAGGGGAATTCTTAGAGAGATTATTTTTTTGTCCTAGGTCAGCTCCCAAAAGGCATATTATTTCGAAACAACAATAGCTCAATGGATAATTAATTAGAGACTGTGACTCTGATGTCACTTATTTACATGTGCAACCAGAACAATTCCCTAAAAGTCTATGTAGTCACAGTGATGAAAATTTGGTTTACATTGAAGGAAGATTTCTAAAAACTCAGGGCAATCTATATTTAGGGAAAGCAGGGAGATATTATTTCTTATCGCCTGAATAAGATTTTCTCATTTCTCCCTGCTGCTGCACAATATTGAAATTTAGTTCTACAACTACAGTAGCTTTTTAATTCAGTATGTGATATTATTGTTTTAAGCAGAAGGTAGGCCAGATAAAATTTGCCATTAGAGGATTGCACATGGACACATGTGTCCTCCTTTTCCAGTTATACATTTTATCAAGCCTTGAAGAAAATACAAGTACAAATGCATTAAACAATAGTTTAACAATAGTTTAATAGTTTAAACAACATTTCAGCTACAGGCTTGTTGTTTATATCTTCAGCATCTTGTGTTGCATCACATTGTCCTCCCATCACATCCAGGCAATTTGCAGCAGGCTGCACTGCCATGTGTCCAATAGCAGCAAACTGAATTGTGCAACACAACCATTGCCATGCACTGATGTCTCCTCCTTTTTCCATCATCGCATTTCTAATCCCACTTCAAAGGGCATAAAATGAGTAACCCAAGGAGTTACTCAATGTGTTAGCATCTTTCAAGCTGCCCTATAGTTTAACAGACTTAACCCCCAAGTAGCCTCTTGGTTGCTGACCCTGCTTGGAGGTTAACAGTCTGTATTTTGGGGACTGGAGACACTTCCTGCTTTCGTAGATATGGTGTTGGCTTGTGATATCCTTATAGTTTCTGATTTTCCCTGTTGTTTGTGCTGAACCTACACAATTTTCTTTCTATCCTTTTACATTTAGGAGTGGATGAAAATAACAGGAAAAAGTTGCAAGCAACAAGGTCATGAAGGGTCTGTGTACTGAGATTGAAGATTTAATTTCATGTGGATAAAGGCTGTGCAATAGACTCTTTTTTTAATGAGCTGTCAGTGATCAGACAAAACAAATGTCCTCACTCTATTTGCTTGTTTGAAAGAAAGAAAGCAGAGCCATTTTGTTGTATTCATTCAGAGAAGTTAAATTTTGACAGAAGAGCTGTAAATGATGTCATCATGCTGAAGATTCCTGTCATGGGTGAGCACTTTATCCATTTCCTCCTCACTCCAGTAAAAACACCCTCACTTTTCTCTTGATTGTTTTTGTAATTAAGTCTTCCTGAAAAACTGGGAATTGGTTACTCTTGTTGAAATAGTTTGCAGTAAGGATGACATCTGAGAATAGGCTTGATCTAAAATGTTTTGAACTGGAAATTCAAAGCTCTTTTTCTAGGGCCTTACTTCACATGGGATTTTCATGCCTTCGTATCTCAAGGTGGTGGAGGAGGAAGAGTGGAATGAATAAAATTACTGAATAAAACAGCGTTATTTACATCCCCAATGTTTTCACAAAGAGAAGATAAAATTTTACTTCATTTAACCCAAGCAGGTGCAATACACATCAGGGACATGGCAGTTAAGGGATAGGCTACAGATGCTACTTTTGGCCTTAACTAATGTTTCACACAGCTTTGGAGATATTGAGTCAATTATATTGAATTGATTATTCTTCACATTTTATTAGTGTAGATGTATTCCTCTGAGTGGAATTTGTCTATCCTCAGAGCACAGCAAAATTTTCATAGAGCACTCAGCTATTACAACAATGCTTTAGCATGAAAGCACCATTAATTCTGATTTGTGCAAACCAGGTTTGATACAGACAAGGATTCCAAAGTTGCCAGTTTCCTGATGTGTGATCTCTGTGTAAATCCATCTCAGTCAGTTCTAGCAAATATATGAAGTTTGAAATTTACTTTTTCAGCTTTCTGAAATCTACTTTTTCAAATATTTTACTTGTTCAACTACAAAATATTGTTGCTGGTGTCTCACTAGGTGGGTAGGGATAATTTATTTTATTTTATAATGGAGATAGAACTTACAGCAATTTCAAGATAATAGTATAGAAACATCTTTCTCAGAACATATATGTGTATAATCATGCTTCATACATTCCCACCATGCAAATAAATGACCGTCTCTACCGCTGACTGCAGAAAATAGAAAGTGTCCAGCTACAGCTAAAGGGAGTAAATTACATTTATTCTAAGCGATGAAAATTTTTTTTAAGTATTCATTCTTATCCATCAATATGGTTAATCTTTAGTTTATGTTGAAAAATTGGTTCTTATAGAGCTGTTAAAACAATAAAGATCTCATCAGTATTGCTTTTAAAATCATAAAACACTGCTCTTTTCTAAGCAATGAGCCACATGGATCTTTGGGGAAAAAATATCCACATTTTTTAAGTCATACTGGCTCAGAATTATAGCAACTGCAGTTTTCCTTCAGAAGTACTGGTTTCTGAGTCAATGCTTGTGGGAATATATTGTTTCAAAGTATTTCATGGGATATAATTTTCAAAGGGATATATGAAAACCATACACTTCCGATTAACATTAATGGGGAGTTGTGTGGCTGAACAGAGCTTTGAACATTCTGGTTAGAAGTTTATATCTTAGTGAGCTGCACATGGTTCCCCTGCTCTAAGCAGATGGTTTTTTATAGATTGCAGAAGAGCCTGCTGTGGATCAGCAGACACCATGTTGAATGCTCCTCTCAACTATATACTTCACAGGAAACTCCACTAGGAGCGAGGGACCTTTTCTCTATCAACTATCATATTTCATAATCTTAGCTCTTGAATTATACATCACAGCTGTCTATCATAATATGAGAAACTTCCTCATGCAAAATCAATATTTCCCTACTTGCAGTACTCACACCATGCCCTGCCAAGCAGCCCAAATTGTTATTGTGTTGCATTCTTATCAGACCCGCAAACCGCTGCGGAAAGTGCTCTGTTGGCTTTACTCACATTTGCATGCTCTGTGAAAGATTTTACTGTTTGCCTGTGCTCCAGGTGATACATGACGATAAAGCATCACATAATTGCAGCACACATCACTTGGAATTGGGAGTGGAATAATGGGAAGCCATGCAATACCAAGTGGAAAGAGGTTAACGGCAATGTGATAAGACAGTATGGAAAATGATTGCATGAGTAAGTGTATGCAATGAATTCCCATTCACATTTGCTAGCCAGGAGTGGAAGCTGTTATGAGTAAGCTCTAAACTACCTCATATAATGTGGCATATTAAAATTGATGACATTAGTTATCTGTATTTTCCTGCTAGATATCTAAGCAAATGATCTTTTTGAAATATGAGTTTATCAATCTTTCTTCTTCTCGCGTCAGATAGCTAAAATGCAACATGTACAGAAAGGCAAGTTGCCTCCTGATGCCGACCATTTGCAAGATTAAGATTACAATGAGGACTAGAAGGGTTTCACGAGGCTTTTCAACCAAAAAGAAAGAAAAAAATAATTAAATTAAATTTAAAAAAATAATAAAAATCAAGAGATCTCCTTTCTCCTCATATCTCTGCAGGTGTTCAAGGACTCCAACTTATTTTATTCCAGATATTAGTGCTGCCAACTTATTGTTTGCATAACAATAGCTTATGCAGAGCGTGGGAAACCAGGTTTTTATGTTTTCACTGCCTGTGTCCCGATTCAGGACTTCGCACAGAGATCCAAGATGTGCAATAAACCTCTGGTATCACAACGACTAAACTACAAGCTCTGTAATGCATGATAATGCATAACATGCAGATGAATTTAATACCTCATATATTTACTGATGGGGACAGTAGAGATACAGGTTTAAAAGAAGAGAACATTTAAAGAATAGAGTTTTCAGCTCTGACCATCTATTGCTTACTGGTCCACAAGCTGATTGCCAATTTAAAGTGCTTATAAACTCTGCAAAAGTAATAGAGCTGAATGCAGCTTATCTCCAACTCCAAAACCAGAATAGTTCTTCCAATTTGCTGGAATCACAGAAAAGATGGCTAGAATAGCTTCACCAGTCTTGTGTTATTCTTTCTGGGAAATCGGTGAGAGTCTTGCATTAGAGCAATCTCCAAAGGTGGCATTTTTACAAATCATCCCGAGTGGACTGAATCGTGAGTCTTGATCAGAATACCACTAAGGTCAAAAGGATTTAAAATTTGTGTCTTTAGTGGAATCTTAGATTGTATTTCATCATATATCCCATCATAAAAATGTTACCTTTGATAGTAAACAACGTCTATTAGTTACTTCTGGCAAAAAATAATTTCATTCACTTAGCAGCACTGGTATTATTATTTTATGCAATGTATCAAATTGAAAAGGTGGCATTGCTTTAAGAATCTTTTATTTTATAATTTTAATCTTTCTTTTTAAGCATTAATGAAAGTTATGACAACTGAAATAGGCTTTTTAAAATGTTCTCATCTTTATAAGTCAGAAGACATTACTGGAAATAAAGTTCTAACAAAACTTAAATTTTATGACATATTTTGCTCATAAATATTGCTGAGAATTATCTTTAGCAAATTAGTAGTGAGCGCTTTCTTAGAAATCAGATAACTTGAAAAAACACTGGAAAAGGGGCCCTCAGTTTCTAAAAAATAGAAGGAATATGGCACTGCAAAACCAAAATGGTTAATTTGATAGACAAAATTTTAATTTACATTTTTAATTCTTAACTCTTCCATAATCTAAGAGAAAAAAAAACAACAGGAAATGGCAAGCTCGTGTTTTAAATATTTGCAAACTGGAGAGCTTAAAACACTCTTTTAGCTTAAATTCATATATACACATAGTGTAAAGAAGAATAGATACTAACATGCAAATCAAAAAATAATCAAAATGCTCAACTCTTTTGCATATTTGTTTGCCCAGTTTTTTGTAGGTGTCACTGGTAGGCAAAGATGTGAGCTGGTACAAAGTCTTTCCTAGCTATTAATGCAATATTTATGTACATAACACCTTTTCAAAATAATATAAAATTAATATATGTTTATGAAGGTAGTTATTAATACAGATCAATGTAATTCTTTCCTTTCCTGAAGAAAGTCTGAGAAATCAGGCAATATGATCCTAATGTAACAAGATAATCTGTTCCAGTCTTATTTAGTAATTTGTTCAGTTCGGTTTATATGGATAAATCTCATAAGGCAAGGCAGTGCATATTTTTGAAACTCGTTTCTAATGAAATGGACCTTGCCCTTCTGCCCTGTTCATTGATATAAGTTGGCTTTCCAAATTAATTTTTAGCTTTGGTACCTAGGAATGAACAGATTCCTTTGTGGTAGAGAATATTTCTGATAAACAATGAAAAAACATGGACAAGAAGAGGATAATACCAAATTCTGAATATGAAATAGCAACTAGAGGTCTCAAGTCTGGAGAGGCTTAGCTGATTATGTTGATTAAAACACATCTAACAAAACCACTGTCATTGATGTACGTAGATCTTTGCTCCTTTGGGAGTATCTGACTTTTAGAAGAATATCATAACGAGTAAAAACTCCAAATTAATTCTTCTCTGTATATTCATATAATCAACTCTCCCACAACTCTAATAGAACTTTCCTAATTATTTCCCAGAGCTACCCTATTGTTCCTTTTTCAGCCAAAATATCTTTGCTAACGGGGCATTTCCTGCATGCACATTATAAAAGATCAGACAAAATTATGTATCCTGCACAGAGTACTTGCCTGATTTGTTAGACTGAGCATGAATAAAGTTCAGTACAAACAAAGACTTTAAAATTGAAATAGCTAAGATGCCATTGGAGAACTCTTGGCCATCAGTGGAAAAATTTTAGATACCAAAAGTCTATCTATTCATCTTGCAACACACAAACATGCAGCTGGAGCAGTATGGAATATTTTCATTCTAATCTTTTAAATCAGATCAGACAGTTCAATGGTTGAGTGGTTTGTTCCCTGACTGGACAAAAGAAACTTATATCATTTGTTGTGTGACTGTTCTCCTCAACTGACCCTGATAAGTCAGTGATCCAAAATCGTATTTCCCCTATGGGACCAAGCAATTTACAGGTAAGTTACGCAGAACATATAAGTGCACTCTACTTTCAGTCCCTGACTTTGTGTTTATTTGTCTATGGGATTGAAAGCTGAAAAGAAACATTTTTTTGTAATTATGATAAATCTGCCTCTTAGTATGATAACATTCAATAGCTATTTTTATGACTGCCATATGATTTGAACATGACTATCAACTTTACTTAATATATTTATACATTGCTTTAATATACAAGAAATAGCAACTTCGAACAGTGGCTTCACTTCAGTCAGCGAATTTGACTGACTCATTTAAGTCCCAAACTCCAGCTGATCAGTGCAATGGCCAGTACATTTTGTAGTCATACATAAAAAGCAAATAATAAAGAGACTCTATAAATATCACATCTATAAAAATCATTCTAACCATTGGTGTCATCTTAGAGTTTTACCTGGAAATGTTGTAGCATGGTGGCCTAAAAAACTGCTTAAGGCAGAAGACATTTCATTACTGGTTTTATGAAAAGTTTCAATAAAAATATTGTGGCTTTCTGTTTAAACATCTCATGCAGAGCAGTGAAACCAAGGATAACTATGCTGAGTTTCCGGTGAGAGACAGGAAGATAAAAATCAACATTAAATAGAACTGGAAGAAAAGTGGTTTTATTGTTCAGACAGACACAAAATGTAAACAAGTAGTTCAAATACTGGAGGGCATATTGGATTGTAGAACATGGTTTTAATCGACATTTTTTGGTACTGATTAACACAGTGATCTTTTAACATACTTTTAATAGTGTTTCTTTTCACAACCATTAACCTCTGAGGGTTAAGAAATCACTTTATCAAATGTCAGCTTTGTGTTGTGGAAGACAAGGGAGCTGAGGCAGACCAATAAATATTTTACCTCCCGACCTTTAGAACAGTGATGTTATTGTCTCAGGCAAACCTTAAAGTTATGCCTTGGCATTAGAGAGTAGTTCAGATCTATCCCATCCTAGAAAGCTGGTGCCTGGAGGTACACTTTCCCTTGTTAACTAGTGAAAGTAAATTTTGTGCAATTAGTCATCTTTGCCTATAACATTCACATGACAAAGAACCATAGTTTTTCGAATGTCGAATTACTTCCAGTTTCTATCAGACACAGTTTCAGTGGATTTCAGTGGAAGTGTAATCAGTGAATATGGCAGCTCTGACAGAATATTTCTTTGCAGGAAGTACCAGATTTGGGGCCCTGAAGTTTGTTTGTATTAGGGACACTCTTCTCTAGATTTAGGCACGAAGTCTAATCTAACTTGTTAGTGGTTAGACCTTCCTACCTTGTGATCAGGTCAGTTTGGAGCCTGTCCCCTTTAAATGCAGGTGATTTTTTATACAGTAAAACAGCTTCATCAGAAAGGAGTGCAAAAATTACACCATGGTACAAACAAGTGCTTGCCATTTTGCACAGCTGTCATGGAGGCAGAGAACAGCTCAATGTCTCTTTGAAGCAGGTGAAGTAGAAGACATGCCTTTCACTTTGTTTAGCATACTTGTGTATTATCAGTTTTGATTTTTATTTCATTCTGAATCTATGCAGCATCATTCCAGAACAATTAAGCTCTCCTGGAACTGGGTGCAGTGGGGTTATGGTTGCAACTGGATTATGGGGATATGCATAAAAACTGGCTATGCATCGTCATCTCACCTAGTTGCTATCTCTACAAAAGAGCTATGCTATGAAAGCTCTTAGTACCTTGTTCAGGCACTAAAATAGCAGAGTTCCTGTCTGCCCCACAGGGCTACTCTGCACTTTCCATACTATCTTAATATATTTTAGCTCAGAAAATCCTGATTTGATGTCAGCAGAAATTAGGTCAACTCTTGTCATTCTAGAAATGAAGATAATAAATAATCCTTTATATATCCATATTTTTGATATTTTTTTTCTTGGTACAGGAAATGAGAGGTAGACACTGAGTCTGCCCGGGTTCTTTATTTCAGAGGAAAACTGAGTAAAAGGTACAGAAATTCTTTGCTTTTTAAGGTCTACTAGAATATGGGTGGATAGCAGGTTGTTGCTGATGCTAGTGAACTCAAGAATGCAGGAACAATCTACACCAATAAGTTTTAGTGTGCCTAGAGAATCTTCCCTGCATTAAAATGATATCACTTGTGCATTTAACACTAAATTCCTCAGTGACACAAATCTGTCCTCTTCCTATTAGCCTTTTCCCTGTAGAGCTCCCTTTGTTTGAAGTCAGAATACATCACAGGCTGTCCGCAGTAGGAAGTGTGTACAACATCACCTTGTTTTGGAAGCTTATATAGCCTCCACTAGCAGAAATCCTGGTGATTCCATGTCTGCTGGTCTCACTGCTGTGCAGCTCTCACTGTCTTTATTAGAACACATGTAGCTGTACTTACTGACAACAGCGGTGAGAGTGCTTTAAGGACATATATTTTAAGTTATCTGTGGCTTAATCACAGAATTTTGGTACCACCTTTACATTCTAAGTGTATCCAGTAGGGGTAAAATCTGTGGTGTTTTAGTAACCCTTTGGATGACAAAAATTTTACATTCTGGTTATGAAAATGACACAGTGTTGAATATGCTTGAAATTATGGATGTTTCTTTCCTTGACTGAAGACAGAACAAATAAACTCTTATACATGGATCTTGAGCCTTTTCATGTTTAAACAAGTCAACTTGGATTCTTTTAGTATACAATATTGATATTTTCTAAATAAGCCAAGAAACAAGAGAGAAAAGAATTCTGCAGGAACTTTCTTCTTTTTTTTTTTTTTTTTTTTTTACTGAGAAGCTCTAAATAGAGCTACATAATCAGAAAATATCTGAGGCTGTAAGTCCCCTCTAGAGATAGTCTATTCAAATGCTTTGCTCAGCGTAAGATCACCTAGACCAGGTTCCTCAGGCCATGTCCAGTCAGGTTTTAAGTAACTGTGAGGATGAAGACACCACAACCTTTCTTTGCAACCTGTCCTAGTGGTTGATCATGTGTATAGTAAAAAAACATAGGGTTTTCTCTGTTTAAATGGGATTTTTTGTATTTTAATTTGTGCCAACTGCCTCTTTACCTTTCTTTGGTACTACTGGAAAGAATATTTCTCCATCTTCTTTACCATCCCGCACTGATTTGTCATACATATAGATCAGATCCTTCAGAGCCTTCCCTTCCCCAGTCCAAACCCCCAGCGTCTCTTCATCTGTCAGGTGCTCCATCCAGCATGTCCATGTCACCTTATACTGGAGAGCCAGAACTTGACCCAGGATTCCAGACATCTTTTACCAGTGCACAGGAAAGCGGAAGGATCACTTCATTTGCTGGTGAAGATCTTAGCGCAGCCCAACAGCTGTTGGCTGCCTTTGCAGCAAGGATGCATTGTTACCTCACAGTCAACTTGTTGTCCACTAAGACCCTGAAGGCTTTTTCTGCAAAGCTGCTTTCCAATCTGCCTGTGCCCAGATTGCTGTCATATCAGGTTATTTCTGTCCAGCTGCAGGACTTTGCATTTCCCATTGCTGAATTTCCTGATATTCCTACGGGTCCATTTCTCCAGCCTGTTTGAGATTCCTCTGAGGTGCAGAGCTGCCCTCCTATGCACTGACTATGTGTCCCATTTGATATAAGCTGTGATTGTTCTGACAGTACGTATTAAGCAATCTGCAGATACTGCAAGCAACCACTCCCTCTCTTGCGAGTCTAGTTTTATATTGTGTTTAGCTACCAAGGGCCACAGGCAGCACAGTTGGGTCATAACAGCAAATGTGTCATAAAGTATAGGTGGGCAGCTCTTAACCACCTTTGTCACTTCCCTGTTCAATGTTCCTCAAGAGATTAGCATTAGAGATTTGCCCCTGCACATGCTAACAATGTCCCAGTGCTGACAGTGTGAGATTGTAGACTCAGCACCAAGGCTTGATCAGTATCTATACACTACGTGCTCTTCTGCCACATCCCTTGTAGGACTTGATCCAACATAGTCTTCCAGAGGGCACTTGATAATGATACCATTGCTCCTATTTATATCAGCATGTCAGAAGAAGACAGCAATGTTACCAGTCTCGCTTATATAAAAACTGAATGGACAGGCCAGTTGTGCCTGAGAGAGGGTCTGGCAGTCTGCATCCACATTACCCTTAAGGCATCAAGTCCATCTCAACCTGTGTGTTCAATCTCACCTTATTCAGAAACAAGTATTCAAAAGTTGGCGAGCTGGACACAAAACAAAACAAAAAAACAAAACAAAACAAAACAGTGATTTCCTGTTTGCCAAAGCAAATGAGATTGTGAAAGTCACCCTGGGCGCAATGTGAGTTTCTAAACTCAGGCTGACCAGGCAGGTTTTTAAGTATTGTGCAGGACAGGTACAGCCTGAATTCTGGCTGTAGCTAAAGAAACAGGACTACTCTGCTCATGAAGCTGCTGCTTCAGACTGTAGAGGATCTGTTTGACTCCCTAGTGCAGGATTCTCTATGACAGAGGAAAATGATTCCTTATATTGCTCAGTTCTAAATGTGATGGAGGAATGTGGGTTTCCAAGTCAGAAAAAAGAGTCATCAAAGAAGAAACTCTGGCTATGGAACCAGAAGAACAATGAAAACAAATAGGCAAAATAACCAGCTCAGGTTTTTTATTGAACCCGGTGATTTTCTTAGTTTTTTCTAATAGCCTTGCAACCAGAATTTCTGAACACTACATTAGAATCAAGTTAGCATAACAGGAGGGAAGAACTAAATGCTGAAAATTGTTATCAGCAGACATGTGGGGAAAAAAAGAAGACTAAAGAAACAATGGACATAGACAGTGGAAAGTAGATCCACACATATATATGCATTTTAGGTTGATTTTTATATCCCAAACTCATATTTATGACCCAGAAAAGAAAAAAGGAATACTAGATCTCGGGAGGTTTATGTCTGGAACACGTGAAGTACCTACACAAAGGCAATAAGTAAACCTAGAAATCCACTGAAGTTGCTAAAGAGATTATGTAATCACCATTTACAGGTCAGCCATCTGAGAAAAAAAAAAAAAAAAGAAAAAAAGAAAAAAAAATGGTGCATGGCAAAATATGATGAAGTGAAAAATAGCAGAATTAAAGTTTCACTTTCCCATGCTACACAGACCAGGCAATTCTTTTTACTCAGAAAAAGGGGGTCCAAAGGTCAGCTGGTGTTCAACATGAACACTAATGATATTACTGCTCATGCCATGGGGCCTGATGACTGGGAATGTGGCCAGAGCATCTTAGCTAGTAAAATACCTCAATTAGCTGCAAACCCTTTGCCAAGTTGCTCAGACACATAATATGGATCTCCTATCTCATTCAGTCAAATACTTTTTGGAATTCAACAAATGGGACTAGACAGAGGCAACTGGAGGCAAACAATCATGGTAGAAAACTTTTCTGAGGAAAGAGAGTTTTCCCTCTACAAAGACTTCCACAAGGTACTGATCACAAGTATATGATTTAAATTTAGACAATTTTTAAAGGTTGCTACATTTTGCTTTATTGTAGGCCAAGTCCCCTCCAATTGTTGCATCTCTTTGATGCTTCTAGCTGTAACTTTTACCCTGCAGCTTGATGGTTCAGATCCTGGGTCTGTTTGGTTATTAAAAATCCTAGTTCTTTCCACATTATGCCAAGTAAATCTGAACTTGATTTTATCTTGTATCTCACACTGTAGCTACAAAGCTATAGCTTCTTTCATGCTCATTTTTTTCCTCTCTAAGTCTGACACAAATATCTGTCTGATGGTGTCTTCACAAAGCATTCTTGGTTTACTAAAACAGCGTTCTTTGGCAAAACAAAAATTCTTCCAGGTCTAATAAACAAAGCTATTTTCATACATGTACATACATGCACATATATGGATATATTTCTACTATGCCCTGAATAACTGGTATTTGTCTTTAAATATTTTCTCAGATCAGCTTTACAATTATCTTGTATTAATTTATCATAGGCCATATGTTTCAAATTTTCCCACAGATTATATAAAAGTAGTGTCAAAAGTGTTAGTATAAGTCAAGTTATCACATATTCTGAAATTCTTCATCTGATGGTTCAACCCCTGTAAAAGAAGGATTTTAAACTAATCTGACATAATTTGGTCTTGAGAAATTTAAGCCTGCTGTTTTTCCCCATTTTTAAGCATCTACAAATTGATTGTTTAATGTCATGCTTAATATCTTCCAAGGTACTATCATTCGTCTGACTAATGTGCTGGGTCTTTATCTTTTTTTTTTAACCTACAAGATCTAAATTTGCTTTCTTCATCCCCCATTGAAATTCAGACCTTATTGAAGGATTTTGGATCACTAAGCTGTGTCTTCATAAAGTGATATTTTTCATGCAAAGCCATACTGGATAGCCATAGTCTTTCTTCATGTTGAGAAGATGGCTTGTCAGGCCTTTGGGTAGATGGTAAAAAAGAGATGTTTGCTGATGTAGTTTTGCTTATTTGTTTGAAGGAGACCCTGGGACAAGTTATGCTTATTTGTTTTGAAACTGAAGGCAAAGTGTCATAGAGGCCATCTGTAGATTGGCCTTTAACTCAGCACCACCTTCTTTATATATATATATATATATAAACATAAATAACCTCACTTGAGACTTTTTTGTTCTTTTTCTTTTTTTTTTTTTTTGCAGACAAAGAATTTTTAATTGATTTTGGTATTCTACATAGCAGGTAACTCTTTATGTGGGTACATTTCCTCCGTGCCAAGTCTTATCTTGAATGGTTTTTTGGTTTTGGTTTTTGTTTTTTGGTTTTTTTTTTGTGAAGATGTGGAGCCTTATATTTCAAGATTTTTCTCAATTTGGAGACAATTTGCAGATTTACATGTGTGCGTGTATCTTTTATTTAAAGGAACCTCTATGACGATCTCCATGCATTCACAGTTCCCCAGTCTTTTCTTCCCCATCGTTACAATTTTTGCCTTCCTCTGTGCACCTGTGGCCGCAATGGATTTGTCTGGGATCCAGCTGGCACTGATTCTATCAGACACAGGGGAAGTTTCTAGAAGCTTCTCACAGAATCACATGCATGTGAATGTGAAATGAAAATGCACACACACACATAGCTTTCCACTGAAGTGTGTCAAGTGATCATTTATAGTGGAATTTTTCCCCCCTAGCAGGGGTTTCTCCTCAAAATTACTGGGGCTATATTTGAAGTTGAACCCATTTTTGTGGGATTTTGTTTGTTTGTTGGGTTTTGTTTTGTTTTGTTGTTTTGGGGGATTTATTTTTGGCAGAAGTACATCTTCCACATATGCTAGAACCTGCTGACTGTTTCCAAAAGTGCAGGGAAATTTTTTTGAAGTAGAGATAAAAGAAAACTGTGATGCTATGATATCAAGGTCTGCATTCCATTGTCATCTGGGCCCTCACCTCTATTTGCTACAGAAGTGCAAGGCCTTTTAGATGTGGAGTTTGGGTTTAGTAGGTCTGGGTTTTATGACAAGGCAGACATGTGACTGGAACTGCAATTCTTTCTGAAAACTAGCTTCTACTTGGAGCTCATATATGGCCCTAAAAACACATTATTTGCTTTTAAGAAGGCTTATCTGTAGACCAAAAATATTATTATGCTAAACAGTACTGCTTGTTACCAGGTAGAGTGAAGAAAACATACACAGTAACCAGAGTTCATAAAGTCTATACCAGACAAATATGTAAGAGATGAGCAGCGTCTTGACTTGTCTCAGCTTCAGAGTGATTTTTTTCACTTTTTAAGTGGGTTGTTATAAGTACATATAATGGACTCATGAGTTTATTTAGTCCCAAAGTGTATAGAGACATGAAAAATTTCAGAAAGCTTTGTAATACAAAATGCACATTACTGTTTCTAGCCAGCATGCATTATACGACCTTTTAAAATACTTTGCAATTGTTTTATGTCTTTCCATTCCCAGGCTATGCCATCAATTAAGTTTATGTAAGTAAATGAAATTATGTTGGTGCTGAAGTAGTAAGGAGTGTATTTGAAACCAAGCCTTTTCTTGGCCTTTGAAGCTGTTTGTGTACAAAGCTGTTCCTTCATGTGCATATGGCTACAGAGTTGACTGACACCACACCTGTGCAAACAGGTGATATTATGTGTGGGGATTATCTAGTGAATGTTTGAGTGCCAGATCTCCCACTTGTGCACTACTTCAGTGGTAGCGCTGAAGAGCAAATCAAGTGTGGGTGCAAGTATTTGCAGTGCTGGATGTGGGAAGGTATAATTGTTAGTGCAACCTCACAAGAACATAAAGGAACTGGCAGGTTGAATATCTGGTCTGTGAGGCTGAGTGACAATGGCTGCACTGGCATGAACATCTCAGCTCACAGCAAAACTCTTGAACATACACTGATTTATTGTGTATCTACACCTAAAATTACCTCACCCATGTCAACTTCGAGCTCTGGGACGTCGGTCTAGGCCCCTTGAAGGCTAGGCAGTGAGCAGGAACAGTTTTCTATGTCTCCCCACAGTGCGCCTTCTGCATGAACATGATTAATGGTGTAAAGCACCATATAGGAAAAAGCAAACAAACAAGGGAAAAACCCACCACCAACACCCCCAATAAACCAACAGAAAAGAACCCACCTCCCTGACACATTTTTCTTCAGCTGTTTACGCGTCTCACACACTTTCATAAGTTCCCAGACCTGCTTCCAGAAAGTTTCCAGCGCTTATCTTTTTCTGCTTTTTCCTCTCTCTTCAGTGTTTTGTGATATTTCTCTCCTCATTTAGCTGCTTGGAAGCATTTTTAGCAGAGAGAGAGCAATTGTGAAAAGGTAACTTTTTCCTAAGGAAAAAAACACCTGCAGGTGAGAGGTGGCTACTTTCAAAAGTGGTGGTTTCTTTCAAAACTCTACTTGGTAATGAGGATTGAGTTAACAGTAAGCTGTGGCTTCAGCAGAGGCACCTTTAAACTGGAAGTGTTGATAAGCGTATAAACTGGGACATGTTGAAATGTATTGTCATACTCAGTATGCACTGTCTGAAGAATGTTACCAGAAGGACTTAATTAGTTAAAGATGAAGTGAATAGTAAGTTGAAATACCATGATTCTTTGATTGAGGAAAAAGAGACTGTTGCAGAAACTTACCCTGCTTGACAATGGTGAGATTTGGAGGTGTAGGTCACATTCTTGCAGAAACAGGCAACGATAGTTCTAATAAAAGTTTCTGTGTTTGGAAAGCAATCTAGGAAAAAAAAAATTACTAAATGGAAAACACAATAAGATACAGCTACACCACTTGTCTTAAGCCTATTCAAGCTTCTGAAAATGTCTAACATATTAGAAGACCGCTTGGGAAACAACATCTACCACAGCACTGTCAGTACACACTGCTGCCTTACCTCATTTGCACTGACAGCTTCTTGTTGGCCTCTTCTCACTGGGGTCACTGTCATCTCATCTCTTTCTTTGGGAGGAAATGTCTCCTTGCACAGTGTTGATGGGATAGTTAAGGACCCCTTAGATCTACCGTATTCAGAAAACTTCCTTTTCTTCATTTTCCCACTTACTCCCATTTTTTTCTTTATGTTTGAGCACTTTCTACACTAATTCCCATTTTCCTTGTTGAAGGACCATCATGCCACAAAGTATGACATCAAATGCTAGGCAAGCCCAGCCTACAGCATTTCTCAACCTGGGGGCTGGAAAACAGATATCTTTCTTGGGGCACTGGTCTTATGAGTAAACAGCTCTCTGAGGAGATGGGAAGGGTCATTGCACGTGATGGGGGGCAGCTAGATATACTGTGACTCCCAGCTAGTGTGTTTTGGTTTTCACTAAGGTGTTTTTAATCTAAAAATATCTGTAAGTGTAAAGTTATTTTCTGAGTGATTTCTCACATGCAAATGATTCACTTAAGTGCAAACACACCCCAACTCTTGCAACTTCTCCATATTGTTTAAGCAAATTACTTTAATGAAACTCTTATCAGTGTTATGACTACACTTTTTTTCCACTTAAAATTCACATTAATTAGATTGCTGGAATAATTTGTTCCAGGCATAAAATTTAAAGTCTGTAAATAATTAACTCAAAAGTTATATAGTTACTATACATATTAAATCAGTAGGAGAGAAAATATATTTTTATATATTTATCAAAAAAAGTCAAGCACTTTTTTGAATGAGTGATGTGTGTCAAACATACAATTTAGTCACAGGTTTTCTAAACCTGCATCTAAATGAATTTTCAGCAAATACATTTTTAACTTCTAATGTTGAATGCCATGTATCATGCATATCTGAAGAATGTTGATTTTCTAAGGCTTGCATTTTCCTGCTGAATTAACTCTAAATCTGGCAATTACTGAACTCAAAGGGCTTTCTGCCAAACCTCATCTATTTGGTGACACCAGCAGACATGATAAATCCCATAACTGTACAGTCTCCTTCCCTCTTCTCTATTTTTATAGGAATCTGTAACAAGTAACGGCAACATTCTTTTTGTTTGAGCCAGTTTTAACACTTGAACTTTAAGTAACTAAGATCGCTGGAATTTTTGTTTGGTTTCAAACTGATGATCTCTTTATTATTCCTTTGCTTCCTAACTTGTAAAGAATGAAACACATGTGTATTTATGAGACAATTTCTTAGAATAAATTAAGGACTGGCTTCCAAAAGTTATGAGCCGCTCTTATTTCTTGTCTAGACATATTTCTAAATTGGAAAAGAGAAAAAGAATTGTTTTTATAGTATGACAATGATTTTATTAATGTTGTATTAAAGAATCAAACAAAAGAGAAACCTACCTACTTGAGGCAGACAAAGTTGCATTCTGCAACACAAGGTTTTATCTCTCATTGCAATTTGATATTTATGTGAGGTTCATACTCTGCTGACTGATCCTGTCAAAGATCTGTCCTGGTGAAACAAACCAGAAGGGAGTCGTCGATATTTTTGTCAATACATACACAAAAAAGGTTTCTCCCTTGCATGAAATAATTTTACTGGAGAAAATTTGATATCCAGATTTCTTCTGAAAAATTTTTCCATGTGCATCGACTCTCAATTAATTTCCATTGTCTTTCTTCACATACAGAAGGGAGTTCAGTTCAGACTGTTTTCCTGGACATGGTGTTTTGCTTCAACTGATACTTTAAAAACCAAGCAAGAAAAATACAGTGAGACATGATGAGAAAATCTCCAAAGATTTAGAACATGGGTTCCAAAAACATGGTCCAGATGTAAATTGTCACAGATATATAGACCTTAATGGAATTGTTCTGATACATGCCAGCTGAAGATCTAACCCAGAATGTTCATGGGAAGACTTGAATGTGTGAAACTGGGCGTCCAATCGAGAACAAATTAACTTTCTTGGACAAACCAGATCACATTCATTTGGAAAGGAGCCCCATTAGTTGGCATTGATTTTAAAACCATTTTTTAAACACCTTTAATAATGCTTGATTCAAACCCAATGAAGTCAGTGGAACAGCTCCCTTTAATGGGTCTGGAATCAGGCACATCATGAAAACTGTTTCACCATATGTTTCAATGACATTTAAGCTCACTTGTCTTGTTTGAAGAATTCTTTATTCAGCTACTCACAGCTTGAGATTCTCAGTTCTTTGGACATTTTTGGTTGATTTCGTTTTTGTTTGGAAGAAGCTGGGATGGGAAGAACTCAGGAAACTTTTTAGGCTAGGAAAAGTAATAAGCATTCTGGGGTTGGTTTGAGGTATTAAGAATTTTTTTTAATGCTAATTTAATTCTGACTGCTTGAACTTTGATACAAAAGAGAGTATTACTGGTATGTCGGAGATAGAGAAAGTTTCAAAAATTCTTTTTCCAAATTTGTTTTGTTTTGAAAGGAGGAACAAAACACAAGCCAGACCCATTTTGAAAGATCATGAAAGATCATGTCAGATTGCTTTTGGTGTTCATGGCAGCTTTACTGATGAGACACATTTATTACAAGATGATTGTCCTTCAAAACTGTAATAATGCACCATCAGAAATATGGCTGTCATTGCTCTCAATACTCTTACTATAACAGTGACAGCAATTTGGCCTCCAACAAGACAAGTATGATCCTGTAGGGAAGAAGACATATTTATGCATAAACCTTCATAGAATTGTCCCATCTTTAAGAGCTTAAAATCTCCTGTGAACATCTAAAAAGAAAAACTGGCTATTACTAGAAAGAGCAAATATGTATGGAAAATAAGAAAAATGTGTACAAAATTCATGTCTGGAAGTCGTTTTTCTGAGTTACGAGGCACTAGTTAGTCTAAAACTAAAAATAAAGACAAGCTGAAAAGAATCTTAATAGTGTGGTTTCTTTTGAACTACAAATTGACACAGACATTTTATGGGGAGAAAAAAAAAAAAAAAGGCAAGTCATCTCCCAGTGTGAAACAGTGAGCATATACTACAAGGGATATGAATTCCCTTATAGAGGTGATAACTTCCACATTCAGCAGAGCTGGGTTTAAAATGCAGTTGAGTCATGCTAGATTTTGCTGTCAAATCATTGCAATTTCAAAGGCATGGCCAAGGAGTTATGCACATGGAATATCTTACTCTGAAATGAGGAACAGGGACTGTGGTAATAAAAATATTTACATCTACATATACTTCCTTAAAAAAAAACTCGGACAAGCATCCCCCTGCTGCAACCCCCATCCCCTATTACAACAGCCAGAATAATAACAAAAAATAAAAAAAACCAACATGGTTAAGGAAAATTTTGCACCTATTGGCTAGTCTCCTAATGTTCCAGGGTTTTATATTTCCTTATAAAAAATAAAGACAAATTTTTGAAAAAATGTTTGCACTGTGCTATCACCCTAGATTTCTGGACTGAGTAGAACAGCATAGACTTTTGAATAATTGCTCTTTATTCAATTTCTTTTATCTGCCAAGGAACCATCATGGTTCTTCACAAAATTATTTAAACATCTTAGAATAGTCCCATTGAAGGAACTATTTGCATCTGAACACAAAATTTTAATTGTCATAATTTATGTAAATATGAATGTGATGGGATTTCTGAAATTGTTTTATACCTAATGGCCATTCACAATCCCTTAGATATCTTCTCCCTCCATAGTCAGCAGTAGCATTAGCACACCATCTCCCTGAAACAGCTGGATCTCTGTTTCCCTTTGGAAAAATCACCATTTTTACCTGTACTGTATTTTTGAAAGTCCTATAAAGTGTTTCAGGAAAAATCAAACAGTTTAAGGTCTTTGCTAACCTAACTCATTTGGCTAAAATGGATTAGGAACTCACTGCAAATGAAAAGTTGACAAGTTCTAGCATTGGAGGCCCATGAGCATTGGGGCTGGTAAATCTCTCAGCCCTTTTGTCGAAGCCAGCAGAATGTGGATATAGCCTAAGCCTCTTACCAAACACAGCCAAAGGTACCCTCCAGACAGAAATGAAATTCACATGTACTTAAATCTTGTGGGAAAGCACATACAGGGAGAAGTTGGTAGATATTAGCCTATTGGCTTGCTCCATTTTGTGCTGCAGTTAGAAGTCATCTTGATATGATACAGCCCAGCATAAGCACATATGGAATGAAATGTGACATGCCATAAACAAAGTATTTAAATGAAACTTTTTATAGCCTTAAGAAATAGAAGAAACAGTCACACACTGCTCATTAACTTGTAAAAGTAGACACAATGGTTTGTTTTGTAGGAATTTTCAATTCATGCCCATAAATCAAGAAACAACGTAAGCAGTTCTGATTCTAGCTTGTGGGAAAATGTTTAATTGCTAATTTATTTGATTTGTTGCTCTGAAATGTATTCTTATAAGATGTATTCTTACATCTTGTGTCTGCAAAGAGTAGAGAGATGTTTCTTAAAAGAGTTTTTTAGAATGACTTGGTATCAGTCCAGTGCTCTGATGTCACTGGAACAGAAACAGGACTCTCTCTGGATTTATTAGAAGGGGAAAGACTCTTTTTAGTTCTCTCTGTTTTATTGCAACTTTCTTGACATTAAACTCCAGTACTTAGTACAGCTTATTCCAGATGTAAAGTTTTTCTTTAAAGTGCTATGCCAGTTACTGACACATAATGTCATATAAATTATTGTAAACTATTAGATAAAATGTGCTAATAAAATCGGGCCTATTAAACACTTGCAATTTGATTTCTCCTTTTAAACCAGCACATTAAAATTATGAAATGTAATATATTTATTACATATAGCCTATGTTTGCATAGTAAAAAATAACAAAACATAAACTTAACTCTCCTTATTACTGATTGTCAAATAAATTTTCAGATAGAAAGACTTCAGCAGCTTCTGTGGGCTTTATTGCAAGATTACATGCTTTCTCTGTTGTACAGTTGCAAGACAAAGGATAGATGCCATAGATCTCTTACCAAAATAACTACTTTTTTCCCTAAAATATCTCATTTTTATCCATATGCTGTAAAACTCCAAGTCCAACTTGTAAGCTACATCCCTGACTTCAATGCCTAAAACATGCATTTTTTATCTTTTTCTGTTAGATAATGTTAACTTGCCATAATGTTATCCACCATCATAGTGCTCTTGGAGATTGCTTTTTAACATTTTGGAGAATATAGCCTTATTTCCTCTCTTCTGTACTTAAAAGCTAAAATGTCCACATTAGTTCATTTACAAATATTTGGACTAAATGCTCAAACGTAGTATGAGGCTAATTATGCTTATTCACTTGTAATAGCAATCATAAAACCTTTATATACTAATTTAATTCTTCTGTTCAAGAAGAAATATTTTATGCTCTTGGAGAAATAAATAAATAAATAAATAAATTTTAAATTAAGTCTCTCCAAAACATAGATTTTTGGATTTGCAAAACTGTTATTTCAAGAATTATCAGTATAAGCTTGAACTCATACTTCTAACATCAGACAAAAAATCACGTGGGATATCAGACATTATAGAGAGAAATGTACTTCAGTCATTTAAACTATATATAGAAAGTTTTGGCTTATTTACAGAAGAGTTTGGAGTAGTTTTCTGAAATTTTTGAAATAACTATTTTGAAAGTTCATGTACAAAATATGTGTATACCTTTGAGTAAATACCTTAGAGTAAGTTCTGAGCACTTCTCTAAAACTAAGAATTAGATTGAGGTGAATGTCAGGCAATTTAAAATAAAATAAAAAAGAAAAAAACCCATGTCGATCATCATAACAGAAATCATCATGAAGTAAGTAATCTATTTGATAGCTTTTTGAAAATTTTGAAATCTCTCTTGATTGTTAGTAAGCCATGCAGTGCCATTGCTCCACCATGTGTGGTTATACTGGCAGATCTAATTCTGAGCAACGTGTCATAATCAGGGTACTGTAGTCTTCATGATTCTTTCAAGGCAACAATTAAGAGAATGAATTTATAGTTTAACTGTGCTCGAAGACTTTGATTTAGAGCTCTCTGAAGAATGTGGAGAGAATGAATTTCTCTGCTGAATTTGTTTTCTAGTTTAGGCAGTGAATTTGAGCTCATATAATAACATTTATACAGCTACTGGGGTAAAAGGCATAGAAGGTAAAGGAAAGACAACAAAAACTGGTAAGAGATGTGATAACCTTTAGTTTGATCAGATTAGGAATATCTGGGAGCATCTGGATGAATCACTGTTTCACAATTTCCCAAACTCTTGCACAACAGTAGATAAGACACTAGCAGGTAAGAATATTTAGGACAAAAGCAATTGATCCTTTCCTAGGGCACTATAAATTTGAAAAAAGCTGTAAGTCCTATGTTTTGTCAGAAAAGATTTTTACAATAAACATAATAAATGAGTTTGTGGTTTAGGATAAGTAAGGAAAGAGTAAACCTATCAAATCAAAAAGATATTGGCTTATTTAATATAATAAAATAAAGGTTAAAATGGGACATGATTCTTCCTCATAGAATATTTATAGCTTAATAGTAGAGAGGAAAAAACAATACTGGCACGGGAATAAATAGGAGAAAACTGACCATTAATAAATTAGAGCTGAAAATTGGAAGTCTGTTTCTTGCTTTCTCTCTAAAAGCCCAAAAACTTGTACAAGTAAGGGTAAAAAATGTAAGTAGTTCAAGGGACAAAAACTTTCATACATTTTATTTAAATTTAAGATTAACATTCTTGTATTGAGGAAGATTGATTCATTATACTGAATATTGTGGGGGAAAAAAGTGGGGAATTCAATCAGGAAAGTATATTTTAAACCCTTTTGCATTTGAAGTTAAATTACTCCCTACAAAAGTAATTGTTTCATGTTCAAGAGTTTCATAGGCAGTACATTAATTGCAATTAATTTTACACTGGACACATTGCTTAATATGGTTAGAATAAAATTATATTCTTTAACAAATTTCCTCCCTGAAGGGCTGGTAAGAACTCCACTCTACCATTTGGCTTTCTCATTTAAGTTCTTGTTTTTGCGTGGAGCTTCATAAACATATATGACTCATCATTTAAGGGAAGAAGACAAAATATAAAAAGGGAGAAATTAACTTACTATGTTCACTATGTAATGAACTATCACAACGTAATGAACCTGCTATGAACTGTGACATTAAACATTTTGGATTCAAAGTAACCATAGACCTTCCCAGATTCCGATGGAAACCTTATGTGCTAATAAGCCGTAAGTTTGCTAGCAAGATGTTTTAAAAGCAAGAAATCAGGAGAAAAATGTATTTTATTTGTATCCATTTTCTCTCCCATAACTAGGAGATAAGCACCTGTATGTTTCCTTCCCAGCACTACAGCACAATCTTTTTCTCTAAAATAAACCCAAGTGAGCCTGGACCTTCTTCACATGGTTTAAAGCAGAGGACTCAATATCAGATTTCTTCTTCTACCCCTTTTCTTCATGTTTAATTAAATCCGATGCTTCTCTTAGCTCTCTTTAGGATGGAAAAGACAAAATATTACAGTATCTTACAAATGAAAATTCAGGAATTAGACTGCTCTTTCTGCCTGCCAAGACAGACATCCCACAGGGACTACTCAGGGTTTTCCCAGGACAAGATTAAAAGCTCCAGAGAGTGGGGTGCAACGTCTGTACACCCAGCAGCATTATACCAGGTCTGGATTGCTCTTTCCCCATACTCTATCCGCATTTGACAGTACACAGTGCCTTCAAGTGTGTCATTTAAGTTTGACTGCAGTACTCCTTATAAAGAGCCATGGTTTATATTTCAGAGACTGCTATAAGGGTTGATTAATTTACAGCCTAGGAGGTTTCTGGAGTGTGTGAAAGATAACTTCTTGGCACAGCTGGTGAGTGAGCCAACTAGGGGAAGTACCCCGCTGCACCTAGTGTTTGTGAACAGAGGAGGACTGGTGGGTGATATGGGATGGAGACCATGAGACCATAGCCTTGTCTCAAGCACCCACCTGCTCCAGGGGGGTTTCCTTCACAGGCTGCAGGTGGATCTCTGCATCCCCATGGTCCTTCACAGGCTGCAGGTGCTTCATGGTTTGCACTATGGGCTGTAGGGGAATCTCAGCTGTGGGGCCTGAAGCATCTCCTCCTCCTCCACTGATCTTGCTGTTTCCAGGGCTGTTCCTCTCACACATTCTCACTCTGTTATTTTCTGGCCACAAATACATCTGTGCAGTGTTTTGGTTTTTCCCCCCCCTTCTTTTTAAATGGGCTATCACCATTTCTAAATGGCCCAGCCTTGACCAGGGACATGCCTATCCTGGGAGCTGCCAGAGACTGGCTCTGCTGGACAAGGGGGAAGCTTCTAGAAAGTTCTCACAGAATCCACCCCTGTCAGTCCCTCTTGCTAACAAAGCTTGGACATACAAACCCAACACACAACCCCCTGCATCACTACAGGCTGGGGGTAGAGTGGATGGAAAGCTCCCCAGCAGAAAAGGACCTGGCTGTGCTGGTCAGGAGCCGGTGACCATAAGCCAGGTGTGCCCAGGTGGCCCAGTAACATCCTGCCTTTTATCAGTCACAGCAGAGCCAGCAGGAGCAGGGCAGCAATCATTCCCCTGTAACTGGCTCTGCTGAGGCTGCACCTCAAGTCCTGTGTCCAGTTTTGGGTCCCTCACTGCAAGGAAGACGTTGAGGGGCTGCAGTGTGTTCAGAGGGACTGGGGAAGGGTTTGGAGCACAAGTATTGTGAGGAGTGACTGAGGGATCTGGGGTTGTCTAGCCTGGAGGGGAGGAGGCTCGAGGGGAACCTTATCACTCTCTACAGCTGCCTGAAAGGAAGTGGTAATGAGGTGGGGGTCATTCTCTTCTCCCAACTAACAACCAGTAGGACAAAGGGGAATGGCCTCAAGTTGTACTGGGGGAAGTTTAGATTGGATATTAGAAAAAAATTCTTCCCAGAGAGGGCTGCAAGGATTGGAAGAGGCTGCCCAAGGAAGTGGTTGAATCACCATTGCTGAAGGTGGTGCAGATATTGTGCTGAGGGAATGGTTTAGTGATGGGATTGGCAGTGATGGACTGTTGGACTCAATGATCTTAGAGACTTTTTCCAGCCTAAATGGTTCTATGATTTTCATCTGTTCCCAATGTTGTATGAAAATCATTTACCCTTTGGTCCTAGAGTGGCTTATTGTCTGTGTTATACATGTTAACAAAGAATGTATTATACCCCATGGATTTTCATAGTTTCTATTATGTGTTGCTGGTCTTATGAAAACTGGTGTAATTAAGACCTTTCACTCATCTATGTAAAAATATTAACTTGATAAAATGCTGAGTGTGAAAAGAAATCTGACGAAGACAAAAGGAAAATGTTTCCTCTTCATATGAATAGAAGACATAGGTCATTAAAAGCCCATAAGCTTAACATTGTAAAAACACTGAACACACTCAGGTGAAAGGATTTAATTAGAATGGACAATCAGTTCCCATGTAATTTGGACTTGTATGTAACGATTTCTTTTTATTGTTTAACATTTGAACGGAGTATGTAGGGTAATGAGAGTTAATAGTTGAACACTTTTCATTTTCTTCCTGTTGTTTAGGGCCTTTTTGAAATTCACCACATGAATAGTTGAAAATTGGCAGTACCAGCTAGTAAGAACAAAATACAACAAACAGCAGAGGTGAAGGGAACTTCTACTGAATCTCCAAAGACAGTGTTGTCTTCTTGAGAAAGACATGGTAGACAGTTTGGTAAAAAGAGGCAGCAAACCTCATCCTAACTTCCCAGCTTTTGCTTTGATCACCTTCTCCATAGTACTGGTGGCTCCAGAATATTTCCTTAGCTGGGACTCCTGAAAATCTTTTTGGAACATCAGGCTTGTAGAATGCAGTATATTTTGTGCTTCACCGTCCCTCTCCCCTCACCTTTCACAAGTGAAAAAGGTCCACTTGAGAAAACATATTTCCCTCTTGTCTTCTTTTTGGAAACTACTTAAAAGAGTAATCCCAAGTAGCCAATGAAGTAATAAAAGCATTTTTGGTGTACTGGCTCTTTGAGAGGTTTATAAATCTGATCTTTTCAAAAGAAGCATTCCTTTAAGAAATAGAAAAAACTTCCTTTAAAGTTCATTCTCTTAAAGAAGCTATTTGTCACCCTCTCAAGTCTAGTTAAAACATTTTCCAAAACTGTTTAATAACAAACATGACTTTTTTCTTAAGCATCAAAAGTATGTACTGCTAGCATATTCTCTGAAGCCAATAAATACCAGCTGATCAGCCTTGAATCCTTTTAGGAAGTTTAAAACAGCTGTGCTGCAAAATGAAGTGAGAAAAGCAGCAGGAACAGGCTTTGGCAAGCCTGGATTTGTTCATAATGAAACAAAGGTTCTAAATTATTTCAGTGCTGGTAACCTGAAAGCTGTAACTCCAGCTATTCTCTTCTGTGAGTGAATAGCACGCATGAATGACCCAGCAGACAAATTCATTCAGCTGCAATTGGGACACACAAAAAAAGTGATGCCTTTATAAAATGTATTTATTAAATAAGTGTTCAAATACCTGGAAGACTTAAAATCTGTCAGATCCTCCTGAACCATTTACAGAGTCAGAAAACTGGAAGGAAATTAACTCCTGACAGATGAAGTGTGCTTATTTATTTAGCCTAATATGAGAGAAAAATGCAATTAAAAGTACTCAAATGCATTGTACAACAAGAAGCATTTAGTCCTAAATATTGGGGTTTTTAATCAGCTCTACTAATGGAGTGTGTTGCTTCAATAAATTGGTTACAACCCAGTGTGTCATAAGGTTTGCCTTCATAGGCAGCCAATCTTTCTTCAGTGCTCTCATTCCATTGCTAGGCATATTCAGCAGACAGCCTTACTTAATGATTTATTTCTTTTGACGGTGACAATTGATAATTGTTTCTTGTTTAACTATCGCTTACAAATTCATCAAAATGTTGGACTATTGGCTTGAATATTAGCTGTGGCTTTGGCACCTTTTTCTTCCCTGGATGGATTTTTGTCAGCATACATGGATAGTCTTATTTATGGAGATAATAGCTTTTGCTTTGTTAAATCTCAGTTTCAGGTTCAACTTCTGCAATAGCTCTTTGAGAGAAAAAGAGGACATATCCTTATTTGATGCTCAGAGGAATAAAAGTCTACCAGACTCTTACAATTGTGGAAAGAAATAGACAAGTGTTTGTTGTAATTCTAGCTCCTTTCTTTGATCTTACTGAATAAAATTCAAAAGTCATTTCTCACACAAATAGTTTGCATAAGAAATTTACTTCTGAGCATCGGCCAAAATGTCAAATCACCAAATGTAGGAGTTTGAATCTTCTATGGTCTTTCTTACAGATGAGGTTCTAAATGCAGATTACATAGTCTTTCCACCAAAGAAAATTATAATTAGCCTATTCACAATTTTGTGCCAATCTGAAAGTGGTCCGTCAACTCAAAAGGCTAGTAACACCTCATTGTTTATTTCAAGAATGCAGTCAGTGAAAAAATGTTACTGAACAGCACTTAACACAATCATATATACTCTGTCCAGTTTCTTTAGGTCATGTCCATGATACCATCTATCTTTCCAGTGAAAATGTACACTTCTCTTTAGGCTGTTTGCACATGAAAGAATTTGGACTTTTGGTTTTGATTCTCCCTTTTTGCTAATGTTCCAAAGTATCAAGTGAAATGATGCCATATGTATATAATCATTCAAGAAACTCTGGACAGACATTCAAGGAAATGTTTCTTGGCACTTTCTGATCTCCTCCCCAAAACATTCCTGCTCCTATTGAGGTTTCTGCTGAAATGTCCTTAGAAAATAATGGATTCCAGGACAGTGCCTCAACCTTTGACAAGAATTATCCAATAAAAACCTCATCTTGAGAGTCAAGAAACTTGTTTTCTCAGACTCCACCCTTTTCTGTTCACACTTACTTTTGTGAGCTACTTTAAGCAGAATGAGATTCCTGGAGACCAGAAATTTTTAAATATTGCTGCCCTGTGCTCCCTCACACACACACACTGGTTCAGAATTAAAGATCAGAGGTTGGTGTCTCACGTCCCAGGTCAGTAAGGCTCATTAGGAGATTAGAAGCCACCGAGCATTAGAGGAGGCAGGGCTGAGCATGTGAAGGTACAATGAGTGATCCTAGAGTTGCAGCAAAGAGAAAAATATTCACTAGACAAAAAATATTCACCAGACAAAAAATATACACCAAAGTTAAGAGTAGAGTAAAATTTTGTTTACTGGGTGCCTTTTAAGAACTCAGTGAGTCAGGGATTGATCAAAACAACGTATTTGAGCAGCAATTTCGTCACACCCAGGATACTCCTTATTTGCTCCACAGCTGGAGTCATCTAGTTATAACTCTGTGCTTTTTCTTTGACACAGACACCTCTTTCCAGTTGAAGTCCTTCATTTTACACCCAGAACCATTGCAGCAACACTTCCCAAGCTTCATATCTCACTCATCTATTCTACAGAGGGGATGACTTCCCCACTCACACATCCCCCTGTGTAAGGGGACTACTCTCATGCCTTTAGTTTCTTGACAAACAAGAGAATAAGAAAAAAAAATCCTGTAAGGAATAGGAAACTGGCCTTAAGGCAATTAACAGCTTCTATTTGAAATAAAAAAGACTTGAGTAAAACTCCTAGCTACCCAAAGATTATATAGCCTGACAAAATTTCTACTTAATTACCTACACATGAAACCTCATTTTTATTCTTTACAAGGTAAACTGTACATAATATAATAATCTGTTTGAGTTTACAGTAGAAAAATAGTCAGCATCTATGGACACTCAGCTGGGAGAAGCACCTCTTGAAAAGGCAATACCTTGGCATGCACAGGATTCAGATTCTGACACTGCATTTTGAGTGCATAGCCCAGGGAAGCCAGATGGTGAGCTACAAACAAAATGACTTGCAGCTAGTAGATCCAGATTGTACTAAATTACTGATCTCTGATAGAAGAAACATACTGTGTTAGATAGATGCAGAGATAGGAAGTTGCTAATATGCATCATTAGCATTTCCAGACTGGTGCCTGTTGCCTTGGAGATACTCTCACCTATTCTTGAGGCCATGCAGAGATTTTGACAGCTGTAAAAGACTGCAGCACTGATCTTTGTTGCAAAAAAACTTCAGGAAGGAATTGGAGGTCAGAAAGAGTTCAGGTCATTGAGCTCTTAAATCTGTATCAGTGATAGTAGGAACAGAGAGTAATGGAAATATGCAAGGAGATTGCGAAAAAAAAAAATCTCCAAGGTAAAAACATGTGTGGTACATCTCAGGTTAGAACAATAATGTTGTTGCCAACTTTAGCGCAGTGAAAATAAAATTTATTATGGTTCAGAGCTTTCTGATTTTTTTTAATATTCTGTTTATATAAAATCAATCATTTCCAATGGATCAAGATGCCAGTAGAATTTGATGGTTTCTGAACCATCCATCACATTTGTTTGGATTCTGCCTTTGCAAATAACTAGCAGAGTAGCTAATGTAGATGACAACAGCCTGACCTACAACAGGCCTTTACAGAAAATAATCAGGGAAATGCTTGCTCAATTAGCTATATTTCTGCCTCTCAAGGAGTTCTTTTCAATTTAAAATTTCTTAATGTGACAGATTCAAGGTGTAAACAATTCAAATGGTGTCTTTCTCTCTGCCAGATGGGGGTTTTCAGTAAAATTCCCAGTAATGTCTTCAATTTTTGTCCATCAGCTATTTTGGGGAAAAAAAGTAAAACAAAACCATTCCATATTATCATGTTGAAAAGAAGTGCAAGCTTATGGTCTTAGTAACTCTAAGCGATAGATAGCTTATTGGTAACATACCCAGGAACTTGTGGCATCAAGTATAAAATCCAATAATATTTCACAGCATTTTAAGTCACATCACATCTTATCTCAGTTATATATATTTGGATTTTCTTCATTCTCTCTCTTTCATTTTCCTTTGTTCTTCCAGCAAATTCGATATATTCATATCATTTATGACAGATGATTAGTAGTAATTATTACTACTTAATTGCAATTAATATAATTAAATAATGTAATTAATATACAACTAGTAAACTTGCATCTATATTGCACCTGTTTGTACTGGGGGCACTTAGGTGTTGCATTAAGAAAAAAAAAAAAAGAGAGAATATATTCTATGATATCCCAACACAGCTCTGGTTTAAATAGGCAAGAAACATTTGCACTGGGACGTAAAAAATGTGAATAATATGTTGTTTGGATCTTTTTAGGCATCCTCACAATCGTGCTGGGTTAGACCATGGAATTACTGAAACAAGAAGCAAAACCCAGGCAACTTCAGAGGAGGTGTCCCAGTTTTCCTGTGAATGTCAAATTAGTCATCTAAGAACCAGGACAGCTGTCAGTGTTGAATGGATGTAAAATGCATGAATGAGTCATGCTCTGAAGATGCTGGCTTTTTTCTTTGCCTCTCCTTGGACTACAGAATGTACTCAGCCAAGAGCAAGCACCTAACACACAGAGAGGGTCATCACTGTGTGCATTATGATACATCCTAACTATCTTTGCCTTCACTTCTCTTGCACTCCATTTTATTTTCTAGAAAGCAGCAGTTCAAAAAATTATTTTGCTGCATTATTTCTGAGCTCATTCCCTAAAGCAAAGACATGTCTATATTGTAAAGAATTGCATATGCAATTAACTTACTCCAATTTCCCTGAGAAAAAGAAATAAATTACTTTGATAGAAACTAATTGTTATTTTCAGCAGACTTACATTTTGGACATTCATTGTGTGTCCATGTTGTTTTTTGCTGCTTCATGACTTTTGTGATATCAAAAGATACTCTTTTGTCTTTTGGCCACATTAGCAATCTGAAAACTCATGTCTTGATCACAGGTTCCTATTGTTCATAAGGACTCTGTGTTATACTTTCCTCAGTTAAAAAAACCCACAGTCAAATCCCTTGTGGGAACAAAACACATGTATTAGTTTTAACTGATACAATGCATAGGCAACTGCTCTTTAAACTGTAATTGTTAGGCCTGAACAAGCATCCATTGAAGACCTCTACATTGTTGGTACCCTGGTGAGATCACTTGGAAAGCCAGGGGTTAGTGGGTACAACAATATGCTAAAATGCCCAGAGGAATTAGGACGCTTTCTTAGCGTTGCCTGTAAACTTTTCTTATTGGCTTGCCTTTTCTTGTATATGCCACTCATAATTAACTACAGCAAAAGAGGGCCCAGCAAGGAAAAGAAATTTATCTGAAAGCCCCTATTCTTTTCTCAACATGTATGAAGGCTTATTTTGTACTTCCAGCTGGCCAGCATTTCCTTTTTGTTTGCTGAATAATGATCTGATTGTCTCAAATAATAGAAGAGCTCCTAGAGAAGCTCAAAGATGATATAAATTTGTACTCATCTTTGCTGCAGAAGCTTCCATACTACTAAGGACTCACTGCCCTTCCTGCCTAGAAGTGAGAAGCATGTATGATCACAGCATGAATAAGAGGATACTTCAGCAGCTATCTCACATGATAAAAAAAATAATAATTGGGAAGTTTGGATCTTTGGGCAACAAAATAACCAGTAAGTGCTATCATCCATATAATGCCACTTATGCTAGCATTCCTTCATCTGTAGGAATGTTACTTCTTTCCTCATCTGTTAGAGGCAACTTGTTGGTTCCAGTTTTCTTGAGGGGAGTTCTTAATGTTGCAGAAGATTCTATATTTTTCCAACATCTGCACTGGCAATATTGTCTAAAAAGATCATGTATGCAACAACTAAAACACATTAAAATAATAAAAAGGCTGTGTAAGAGACAAGTATGATATCAAAAGGTCTTCCACAGAAATTATGATCCTTCAGAGCAAGTTTGAAAGACCTGTGCATGGCTGACTTTCCATGTGAACCTTTAGGCACTAGTCAAACACAGATGCTTTGCACTGGCCTGAGGAGGAATCTAACCTCTGTAAACAAATGTTACATCTATGGCTGAGGCTCAGGCTTGCAGGAATTTGTATTTCGCTAGTTATATTTTGCTTTTTAAATGTTAGCTACAAGTTGCTTTTAAGAGAAGGACAAACACTCCCATAGAAACAAACATAAAAAGACTACATTGCTCTCTTCTCTGAACCACACCTTCCCTGAAGTGTCCAAATGTTTGGTCTGTGCTGTTTCGTCTGTGCCTTATCCTCTATGCCAAACCTCAAAGACACATCAAGGCTGAACAAAAGTCCACTGAAGTCGGTAGAAATCCCTTCAATATCTTTAGTGAGCACTGGATGCAGCTGTAAACACACAGTTTGTTACCAAGAATAGGTGTCTGCTGCCACTGACGTGCTAAAGGCTTGCAGGTTTATTAAAAAAAATTAAAAACCCCATTGTGTTTCCCAAGCAGCACATAGAGAAATAAAGGGAAATTTTCAGAAAGGAAAGGAAAAACCCTGGAAAACAATAATTTTGAAAAATGGGAAGTATTGTTTAAAACATTTCTGTGATTGCACTGATGCCTTGCCTTCCCAGTTTGTGCTTGTTGAATGTGGGAAATGCATACTCAAAGCTATTTGGAAGTTAAACAAACCAAAGGTGTTTGTAAATCTGCAAGCAGTTTCACCTCCTGTGCCCTAAAGTCAGCCAAAGCGAGGTTATTTAAACTGAATTTTGAGCGACTGTTTCTGGCTCAATACTTACTTCTAATTTTTAGCAGTTCAGAGCAGTATTTTGGCAGAAATTACAAAACAATGGAAACAGGCTTTTTATAGGGGAAAATGAGTAACACTTCTGAACTCTCACAGGACTGACAGTTAGCACTGCTTAAATGCTGTTTGTTACAGAGATTAAAAAGTTTCTTCTTATCTTTGAGTTTACAAAATTACCTGCATTATCTTGATTTTCTCCTCAGTGAATCATTCAAATATTTTATGTATCATTAAAAGTAAGGGGAAATTATTCCTTGAACTGTTAGTAGGTACAAAATGTTTGTTTTTCTTAAATAACATTCCCACATAAAGGATGTTTGGAGTGACTGTTTAAGAAAAAGGGAAAAAAAATTGACTTTAAAAAAGCCAAGGCCCACAGTAAAGATTAAAATGTCAGTGATTTGCTGTGTGTTGAATGCAGTAGCTGTAAGCATCAAATACAGAGCTCCCAACATCTAAGTGATGAAAGAAGACTTTTTTTTCCCAAGTCAAAGATTTAAGAGATTTTTCCATGCATATCTTAAACAGCATTTGTCATCTATTTCTCATGGGCTACTAACCAGGTGCCATATCATCCTGGTTTGTCTGCTGACTCAGACTGCCATGTAATAATTCTTTTCAATTAAACTTCTTGAAGAAATTAATAGAATGAGTGAATTATGTTAAACAAAATCCCAAACTTGCTCATATCCTTACTCCATATGGACCAAAGGTGTTGTCTTCCTTGTCCTCTCAAATAAGCCATATAAGGGATGGTTATAAATCTAAATGCTAAATCTATGGATGGAGTGTTATGGACACCCACCTTTTATACCTTTCCTCTTATGCTGGTGGTGCTGTAGGAGTAAAGACACCTATGGAAGTGAGTTTCCCTCCTATCCATCACTGCAGGCTAATCTCATGCCTGCACATGCTGCCTTTGCTGTCTGTTAGACTCTGGTATTTCTCTGAATTATATTCAGTTCTTAAACTGACAAACCTTCCTGTCAGCTTTACTTGCACATATCCCCTCAAAGCATTTTGTTAGACTTGTTCTTTGCTGTTTGAGATGTCAAAGCTTTATTGACTAGTAGTTATTCAGGATTTGCCAGCCTTTCTCACCTTTCCAGACCCATGCTGGGGTCAGGACACTCCATAGATGTAATACTTTGGCACTGGAATTGCATTTTCATCACTCGAGGAAACACTATGAAGAAGTATATCTGGAGTGACTCCAAAGTGTGTAGAGCAACCCAAAAGTTGCTCTGATTACCAGTTTGACTGTCACACAGATCGGGTGAGAGCCTTTATGTGATTGTATTTGACAGGATTCCATGCAGAGTACAGATGCTGGACACAAGACGACTGAAGAAAAGATCATCAGAGGCATCAGTGTCCAAGCCTCTATGAAATTATGGACATGAGTAGGTGGATAATGAGCTTCAGCTTCCCTCTTAGCCTTCCACTAACATTTAGTGGTGCAACATCATGGTAAATGCAGCTCAGGGTTGATGCATGTGTTTCTGTACTTCTGTGAGGTTCATTTTTCTTTCCACCTTACTTTCTGTATCCCAGCTTAAAACCAGCGCAATACTCTCTTATGGAAGCCTTCAGTGTCTACCTCTGAATCTGAGATCATACAAACCATCCATAATTGCATGCATAGTTGAATTGCAGCCATTTTTACAAAACTCATCCTGTCTGGGCAAAGTTTTTCATAATTTCTTCTTGATGGTATGGGAAACCACCTCCTGTCTTGTGTTAATAACATTTGTGCCTATGGCAGTCCTTGAAAGACAGATGAGATCTTCAGTCAGAGTATACAGGGAATTCTTAACACCCTGCAGTTTCATTCTTCATTACTCATTTATCACTTTTTATCAGCCTAGCAATATATCTCAGATAGTGTTGGTTTGAAGTCAGTGCTAGCTAGAATAATGAAAATTAAAGTGAGTGGCTGTGCACTTTTGAAAAAGTATGAAAAGAGAGATTAGCTATAGAAAAATGTTTGGCATTGTTCCTAAATTTAGCATAATATATTAATTGGATCTTGAATGCACCTGAATGCATAATGAAGAAATAAATAGGGAACTGTTCACCAGTGAGGCCACTGCCACTGCACATTCATTTCCACTGCTTCACTGTCCAACAGGTCTGATTGATCTGCACTTGCTTGAGGCTTCTGGTTTGCGTTCATCAGTACAAACAAAAGTCACAAAGCACTGTGACTACTTCTTTCTGGTTGCAAAACTAGATTTTTTAAATCTAAATTTTAAAAATACTAAGATTTTTAAAAATATTAGTTGCTGATTAAGTTAGAGTAAGATGAAACATATAAATCCTAAAAGCCCACATCCCAATCAAAACACTGAGTTGTTCAAAGCTGGTACATCATAGGAACCAAACTCGGTCGAATCTGTGATCTGCTACTGGTGACTTTAGGTGTCCTCTTTTGCTCTGATCAGGTATAAAGGGAACATAAAATGAAGGATCACCTGAATCCTTTTTCTTCACCTTTGAATTTAACATCAGTGTTCATAAGCTGCACTGCACTTTCATCCACTGTCTAGCAGAGTCATGCCACCTCCCTTAGGTTTTCTGGGAAGATGATAGTGTTTGCAATTGCTTTGCACACTCATACTTCTAAAAAGGCAGGGGGACCATGTGGATGCTCTTGTCTGACCTCTCACATAATGCAGGTCACAGAATAATTTACCTTGGTACTTAACAGCAAATCCAGTAAGCTGTGGTAGAACTACAGCATATATTTTTGACACTTACCTCAATTTAAAGTTGTCAAGGGACTACATGATTCACTCTGACTTTAACTCATTCAAATAGTTAAATTTATTCACTTTTCAAAAACTTTGCCTTATTTCTAGTTTAAATTGTTTTCATGTCAACCCCTAGCCACAGACTTTCCTACAATTTTATCTGATAAGGAGTCCTTTACTATCACAGACAGGTTTCCTGGACAAGCATTTTTGGATTCTGCTCAGATTATGTCTCGCTTTTCTATAATTAAATCTTCAAGCATCAATTGCCATTATTCAAAAATAAACTGATTAAGATATTTAGTGGGGTATTTACACTTCCCTGGGACTAAGATATAAACAGCTAATAAACATTTGTGAGGTAGCAGCATGCCAAGTATACAGAGAAGATTGAAAGCTCACCAGAGGTAATTTAGAAATGTCTCTTCTTGATGTCTACATCTTGATCTTGAAATAGCACTGGAATTGCTCTGCTAGCAGCTACCTCTAAAGATTTTTGGTTATGTCTTATTCCAGATCACAGCCAAGAATGGCTTGGCTTTATTTATATTTTTTGTCTTCAAGATAACCCATTTTTATCCATTGCATTCTTGCATTGCTTGAATCGTTAATTTATCTTTGATGAGACTGAGAGGGTCAAAAGATGAGCCTGGATAAGAGAGTTCAGATAGCTGTACTTATACCAATTTGATTGAGCCAGCCATAAATCTCAGCTTGACAACTCTTTAATGCAGTTGATTCATGAAAGCACACACTTCCTGATTTTCATATATTTTTCTTTTGCAGGAAGAAGACAACTACCAAGCTGAGCATCAGGGTGTTAAGCTGCAGGATAAACAAATTGTATCTGTCTCTGAAGCTGTAGATCGGAAGATTTCTCAACAAATTCCATCACGAATAAGCACCAGTTTCCAGCCAAAACTCATAATTACCTTAGTATACCTCCTCACTTATCTGTGATAGGCCACACAGTGCAGATTCAGATCAAATGTAACCAAATGTATTTCAACCCTGCCCTACTAAATGGATTTTCTTTTCTAACTATCTATGGCTTTAAATAAAAATGTGAATTTCATAACTGAAGGTAAACTTGCTTTAGGAAGCACAGGAAGACAGAATTTTCATGTGTATTTTTGTGTGTCTGAATCACTTCTTCCTGTGACTCGGTGCATCTTCATTATAAAAAAATAGCAAAAAGTTTTTCTCTATATAAGCTGTAGATAACGTCGTGCAGTTATGGAAAAGATAATAAGTCATAAAACCTTCTGGAAAATACTGCACATTATGAACATGGTTAGTCATGAACCAGAACAAAGCAGTAATGTGTGTTTCCTTTCCCTGCCTGCTTTGAGGCAGTGCTTGGAAAAAATTATGATAAACCAGATTAGAGCTGTGAAATCACTTTGCCACTTTTATAGGCTGTCACTGCTTTGCTGGATGAATAGCTATGAAGATAAGTGCAGCTATGCCACGTAGCTTCATTCCCTCCTCCACCCTGCCACCCACACTCAAGCTCTGATGCAAGTGCAACCCAGCTCCTTCAGGGCTGTCCAGGAAATTGCCACCTTGAGATTTGCACGGTAGTGTTTGCAGTCAGCACCACCAAAGGAGGAGATAAAGGTTTGTTCCGAGCAAATGCTTTGAACTACTGTTTTCACAGTCAGAAATGGATGCCTTAAGCCAGTTTATGGTCTGCCATCTCATCTTTGACAAAGTTTCTGGCATTACACACAACCCTTCTTTGCTCATGTACAGTTGATGTGTGCTTACAAATGCATATAGCACTTCCCAGAGTGAAAAAAGAAAACCTGCAGATGTGAAAATTCGTTTTAAGAGAAAGTAGAAGTAACACCGTGTAACAGCCTGACTAAGGTTTCTGCAGCTGTCTCATGAAATCTGCCTAATGTTACAGGAATTGCTCCACAGTGAATTTTACTGTGTGAGACACTGAGGCCTTTACTCGTAATTCACTTCTCAATATATTTATCTATAAAACTTCTTAGGAAGTGGCTGTTTGAAAAGCAAGTGGATGAGAAGTGACTCTAAAATTTAGCTCAGTAATTAGTTGTTATTTTTTCTATGATTACTAGAAGTAAAGTTTACTTTTCCAGAGAATGTACGATAGTGTGTCCAAACATTGTAAACACAATAGAGTCACAACTCTTCTATAAAATCTTCCTTTAGCAAGAGATAGTTATCAAACCACTCAGTCATTGGCTGCACTGTACACACAGCTAAAAATCTTGGCTGGAGACAGAAGTGATTGCTTTCAAATGGGAAAAAAAAAAAGAGAGAGAGGGAAAACAACAACAACAAAAAAACAAACAAAACAAAAAGAAAACCCCAAAACTTTCAAACACAGAATTGCTAGCCTGAAGAGGAAGGGAAGAATCCAGAAAGCTAAAACAAGGAGTCCATGCAGGAGCCAAGGTGAACCATACGTGCTTTTGGAGGTGAATTTTAAGTTAAATTAAGTTAGGCTGACTAAGAGATGAAGTTTTAGGTAGAAGAGTTAGGAAAATTGCCAGGAAGCATGCCAACTTCATGCACCAGCTGTGGAGATGATGTTATTGATAAGGGTGGAAGATGCCTCAGGGAGCTGTAGCAATACCACAGCTGTGACCTCTATGCTGAGCAGCTTCTGAGCAGTCAGATTTGTGTTCCTGCTTCCACTCTTAAACGGAAAACTTGTTCCTCTTAGGTTCCTTGGAGAACCGGTGACATGCCCACATAGACAGAGGATTTTGCACCTTTTATATCTAAAGACAAACTGGTGCCTCAGTGCTCCCAGAGGAGTGGGAAAGGTAGGGAACAAGCAGCACCTTCTGCTCTCCCTGTATATGAAGGACAGAGGTGGACACAATAAGGATGTAAACTAGAAAATATCTGATACAGTTAACTAATATTTTATTGGTCAGATGAGAGTTTCAAAGTTTGGACAAAATAAAGTGGGGTTTCCTTAATTTCACTCAGATTTGTTGGAGAGCACACTTTGATGGCAGCTAAGACAGGTTCTTCTCTCAGAAAGCACAAACATAATAACAAAAGTAGTTCAAGTCCCTGACACTACTGAGAACTCATGTGCTCTTTACAAAGAACTGCAAGGAAGCCAGGACAGTCTGCAGCAGAGGAAGGAGCAGGAGCAAGACCAGATGACGTTGGCTCGTCCAGGAACATGCATCCTTGCCAGGAGGCTTTTCCAGGTCTCAGAGTCTCAGACACAGAATGCTCTGTGCTTGCACAAGAGTCAATGTTTTTCTGTCCTACATGGCAGCTCTGAGGTAATAACCTGTCAAGCATTTGCTACTGGATTTGTGCCCTTATGTGAAGAGGGATGACTGTACAGATGCAATGGTGGTGGTTGAGAAAGATGATGGTTTTTAAATTCCATCCCCAGCATTAACCAAAAACCAGACTGTGGGGCTTCTGGTTTTCTGAGGAGCCCCCCAACTTCAGTACCAGAAATAGGAAGGTGGGCAGTGACTGATAGCTCTTCTCCAAGGAAGCTATAGGATAACCCAAATGAATCACCATCCTGATCCAGAGTACTGTAGCAGCAATCATTCAACCCCCTGTTCTTCTAATATTAGCATTTATTAATAGAGGACGTGTCTCTGCTTTCATCTATAATTTGTTGCATTATTAATTATTTCAAAATCCTTGTCATGTGTTGTTTCCTTTGCATTGTGGTAGGGAGTTGGGTTAGGGAGGTTGTGGCAGAAAACTTTTCTGGTGTTTATCTTTTATTTTTAATTCAATTAGACTTTCAGTTCTCTCATATTTAAATTAGGGGGAAAAAAAAAAAAGAAACGCAAACAAACAAACATCTGCCTCCTGCTACTGCTGAAGAAAAAGAGGTCATGCACTTTGTCTCCAGCCTTGGAAAAGCCCAGGAAGAAGATGGCCCTGGATTCCAACCACAAAAGTACTTAAAGTAAGTCTTCTGGCTTGAATCACAGAAAGAAAGAAAAGGAAGGAAAAGTATTTGTAATTGCAAAAGCATTTTCAACTGAATTATTTGACAAATCTTGAGTATAAATTATTAGACGTCTCATAACTGTGAAATTACACAGTATAAGATAGGCATTTGTTACTAATCCAGTACTCTTTAATGCATTCATTTTAATGTCTTTCTTGCCTAAAATTATCTATAAAACTCCATTACTTTCCATTCTTTGTGGTGTTATATCATACATAAACTATTCCAACCGTTCATGGTTTTTAGTTTTGTTAAAAACACTTAACAGAAGTTACACAGAGGTTCAATACACCAGCAAATGTACTCTGTTCTACATGCTTAAATACATAAAAACCACAATCATGCTTCCTAAGTGCCTAAACTTTTTCATCCAGAATAATTGTTTTTCTACGTTACTTCATGCCATTCTTGAGTGACAGGAAAATGAAAAAATATGTGAGTTGATCTGCCTAAAATAACCAAGAGATGGCAGCACTCCATTCAACCCAAACTTGACTTGTCATATAATCTATATGGCTGCAGTACAGCAGCCTGTGCAAGTGGGAAACGCAAGGGAAGCAGAGCAGTCAGCCATAGAGTAAGCTAGGACATGCATCATTTCATCAGTCACTCTGCCTGCTTGTCATGGGGAACCTGAGAGTCACAGCAGGCATGGAAAGTTCTTGACTAAATGGGAGAAGGAGGAAGTTCATGACAATTGCCTTTCTTCTTCTTCTGGTCCCCTGTCTATTGATGGCAGCATTATTCTCCGAGCTCCCGGAGCTCACCCTTGCATTTGAAAGTGAAAGGAAAAATATTGTCATCATGAGGAAATGTATTAAGATAAGGCACATGGTGAACACATTCCAAATTGTATTAATTTATTTTTTTTAAAACCACTGAAATTTTTGCACATATTATAGTGGATCAAATTTCTTGCAGCATTCTTTTCTTCCTCTTCTAAATGCTGGAGTGAACTCCCCCTAATTCTTCTCAGTCTTCATACCCTCCCTGAGAGTGAAAACTACAAATTCTGAGGCACTTTTTCTCTATTTGCCAGGGCCCAAATGACCATGGACCTTACTGGATGTCAAGCCCTCTGGGTTCTTTGGGAACACAGTTAATGTTTGGAAAACAGAGTGCTAAAGATTTGGAAATTAACCTTGAAGCAGCTGTGACAGCTACAGTGGTACATTTTACATTTTTTGGTCTCCAGAAACCTTCAGATGTTTTTTAAGCTTCCTCACAAAAGGCCGGGCGTTCTCTGATACTGATGATCATTGCTGGAACTAGACTCAAATATTTGTCTTTGCATGACAAACATAGATGCATTCACAAAAGGTAAACTTTCTTTGCACTTAAATGGTTGTGTTTATCTTGCATGTTCAGTAGATTGATTCCAGTCTGGGTTTTGCAGTACATGTTAGGGCAATTACTCCATTTGGTTTTATACTTTTTCCCATACCTTCTTTCACTGCCAAAAGGTGGGAGGTTTTAAATTAGCATGCAATAATTATTATGTTGCAAAATCCTAGCAGAGATAAAGCACTTGACATTTACACCAAGTCAGCTCTGTAAAATCGCTGCTAATGTTTGAGTGAATCAGGCTCCATGGCAGCAAAATTACAAAGGTGTATGACCACTAGGGTGTTAGAGTGGGAGCTTACATTCATATACAAAATCCATGGTGTGCTGATTAAATCTTAGCTTTTGAACACATCAAGAATTCCATGTGTGAAGGTCTTCACCTTTTCTTTCCCACCATTCCTAGCTGCCTTGTCAGAAGCACATTTTGTAGCTTTCTCTCTCCCAAGCCACTCTGCCAACACAGGGGAAGTTTGTCATACTTAAGCACAATCATTAGTCACTTTAGTTAACATTGGGAATGCTAAAGAAGACAGATGGCTTTTCAGATAAGGCTAAATTAAATATTTAGGTTTACCCACATTGAAATAGATGCAACTTCTGGGATATTGCAAATGAAATCCCTAATTTATGTATAGTTAATATGGATAGAGTAGCTGATGGTCCTTTCCCATTACAATAGGCTCTATCTTTTGTAATCCATTAATTTTACCAAGACAGCATTCCTTTCATCCCACTTCTGAACAAAAATTTCATATCAGAGACCACTCTCAAGAGATCCGCTTTCCAATTAAAAGTCACTGTATAAATAAAGCAGCACTCTGTGAGGAGCTCCTCTGTCACACTGTGTGACACCATCAGGATCTTTGATTGTCACAGGCTATGGGGACTCTGATGCAAGGTGTCTTCTGCAAGGTAGCCCCCAGGCAGCACTGCATCCTTAATGCCACATCAGAAAAGTGCCTGCTGGACCTGCCCCAGACTTTGCACGTACATAGGCTCAGAGAAGTCCAGGAATGCTTTACAGCTTTACCACCCAGGATATAAGCCAAGGACAAGCAGAGTTTCTATAAGAGGAAAATGTAGGCCCTCACGTGCTGAGAGAGGGAAAGGGAAAGGGACACATTTTTGACAGGATGGAGGAGAAGATGCCTTCAGAGGAAAGAAACTGAGTATCAGAGTGTGCTTAGAGAGCACAAGTGGAGCCATGCTTTGGCAGGCTGCAGCATATATTCCCCCAGGGCAAAAGCATATGCCAGTAAGAGCTGGGCTTCCCCATGCACAGTCTCTGCTAATGTTACTGCTGGATCTTTTATGGACTTCTCTGGAGTGATTGTTACCCCAACATACTCCTCCTCCACAACTTTCTCTGTGGTGTTGACCTTCAACCTCTAAGCTTAACCTGCACAAAATATAAAGACCTGAATGCAATGTTCACTATCTAAAGCCCTGATTTATTTACTTGGGAATATGTGGGGGAAATAGAGGTATTTGAAACAACCTGAAAAGTTCAAGAAAGTGCTTGATTAATATGCTGCTGGACAGGAAAAAATTAATATTTCCAATGAAAACACAATAATCAGGCCAAGTGCAAATGAATGCTTAGATTGGGCTGGGAGGGACTGCATGGGCAAAGAAGGGCTTTTGAATTAACTCAGGGGATCAGGAAAAAATATAGGAATGACTGTAAGAAGAGCACCGAGAAAGAAGGAGTGTGTTGGCCCACGTGTCAATGAATCTGCTGTTGGCAGCACATAAATGTTAAGGAGCAGCTTGCAGTCTCTGACTATTTGTAGCCTGATTCCTAAACCAAAGAAGAAATCCAGAGCAGTACTGGATACCAGACTACACCTCTGAGCCATCAGAGCCTTTCACTTGCACTAAGGAAAATAGATTATTGATGCTGGCAGGAACATGTGCTCTAAAAACAGACAAGGAGATTGCAGCCGAATCCAAATCCAAACAGAAGCAAGTTGTCTAAAGCCAAATTCCTTTTACAGTCCCTTAATTTCACTACAAAATTGCTTTCCTTTAAGTTTTAAATTGTGTAGTATCTGAGCCAATCTAGCTAACCCTTGCTTACAAGAGCAGCCTGTGCAGGAGTGGACCCATTAAAAACCCAAAAGCCTAATGGCTTACAGGACTCAGGGTGAAATCTTGGCCCCACTGAAGGCAGTAGGAGGCTTGCCAAGGACTTTAGTGGGGCCAGTATTTTACTTCAGTTCTTTACAAGCAGCAGTGTTGCTCATTTAGAAGCACAAAAACACCACTGTGAATTTCCTGAGGCCCAATCACCAGCTTTTGCTGGTTCTTCTGTCATCATCACACAGCTTCACTTCCAAACCTGAAGGGAAGAGGCTGAGAAGTGAAGCCATATTCTCTCACTAGAAGCCTGTTCTTTTTACATGATCTATGCATGATGTCTAATTCCAGGGGAAAGAGGAAGAAACCCGTAACTTGTGTGTTTCTCTTTCCCCCTTTCCTCTGATTGTCCTGGAAAAAAACCTCCTTCCGCTGGAGTGTGGCTTTGCTAGACACGACAGGCTGAGGGCTGCTGGCCCAGGCGGGGATATATGGGACGTGACGTGTCCGGAGAGCAGGCAGGCAGCACACCAACCTGGGGCTGCTCGTGGGGCCCCCACCCAGCAGATGACCAGGCTCTGACACGGCCCCACCGCCCGGACACGCCGCCAGCCCGGCGCAGTAATTGAAAACAGCGGGGCTCCTGCCTGCAGTCTCCAGCGCCAGCGCTCGGGAGTGTGTGATCATGATCAATAAAGCTCCATGGGAATCTTTTAAAGTCCTCCCAGCCACATCACTCCAGTAACGGATTTGTCAGCTTTTCCATAAACCCCAGTTTTGAAAAGTTTATAGCGCAGCTTGTTTTCATTACAGTGAGGTGAAAGTTGCCATATAAAATTTCAGACCAGAAACTTCTTTTTTCCCTCGCTAATACAAAATACCATTTAAAACAAATTTTAGTCTCCAAATTTAGAGTCCTGGTAAGAACCATGTTATTCCCTGAGTGCTTTGAGTGTGCTGCTCAGAACTCCTGTGTGAAAATCTATTGAATTCAAGAATTAACAAACAAATGGCAAGCTCTTCTGTTGGATTTTTAAACCACTGACTAATATGTCCAGAACTGCCGAGTTATTTTGCTCACTCCCAAGAAACGCTGTAAGTCTGCGTCAGGGACTTCTGTGGAAGAAGAACAGACAATGTGCCTCTGTCTCTTCCCTTTCCAGCAGCTGGAATTATGGTTTTGCACCACTTTGGTTTTTTTAAGGAGTAAAATTTCAGCTCATATAAAGTCGCTGTAGCTCCATTCACTACAGTCTACTTTGCATCTTCTCTCTGTTAAACAGTTTCTATACCACAGCCTAGAAATAATTGAACTTCCAGTAACAGAGAGGACTTCTCCTGTTACAGGCATTCACATTCCAGCTACCTGCACTTACAGAACACAGTGGGAGAGGAACCAAAACTCAGCTGATGTCAGGTGCCTGTGCCTCACACAGACAGGCAGAACATTTCCCACCTGAGCAGTAATATCTGACCTCTTCAAGGCTAACAGCTTTGCTCAGTGCTGAACTAGACCTTTGCCCCTCACAGTACAATGGCATCCCATCTCTGCTGCTTTCTGACCTTACCAGCAGGAACAGACTGAAGTTGCTGCCTCTCCTGTGAAGGAGAGAGCAGTGAGAGCTGCTGTTTCCAGGCCTGCAAGCCTAGTGCTCCTGGTTTACAGCAATAGATGCCAGCAACCAAAACAACAGCTAAAAAGCACCAAAAGAATTTTGTACCTGTGCCTACCACCCTCAGGTATCTATGCTTGGAAGGATCAAGTCTTCTTTAATTTCACACAGTCAATTTCACACAACGTTCTTACAAAACAGAATATAGAATGTTGCAGTCTACTATCTTTGGGGACTGATCTAGGAGAACTAGAACTGGTGTCATGAAGATGATTTCATCATGAAAAGCAAATGGATTTATATTTGCTAGATCTCCAGTCTCTGAAAAGTCCATCCAAATGTCATATGACCATGTTACTCCTGGTGGAATGAACATATTCTGGATTTTTTCTTGATGAGAAGGTATATTTCACTTACTTTTTGGCATGGCCTATGCCTAGGATAATTTTTTATTAACAATGGATTTTTGATGGTGAAAGAAAACTTGGAAAAGTCAGAGGAGAAAAAGATTTCTTTTTTTCCTAAGCAGTGCTTAGAAAAAAGTATCTATGTGGATATTGAACTGATTAGTCGTGGGGGTGTTTTTTGGATCAAAGGAAATAATACAAAATATTTGGGAAAGGACAACAAATGGAAGGAGCTTTCAACAAAATTTAAAATGCATTAATAGTGTCATTACTACAGGAAGCTGAAAGTATACTGCCAACTATGGAATACCAAGTATAAATACAGCACATTTGAGTCTTGTTTCTTAAGAAAACAAGGCTTTTATGATTGTGTGATTGTGTACTTATAAATCAAATGCCTTTCTTCTTCTTCAATCATCTTTTTTATTCTCTTGGGTGAATCAGGAGAACAATAGAGGTTTCAAGGTCAAAATATTTCAGTGAGGGCCCAAAAAGCTTGAAGCCCATCAGGAAAACTAAACCAAAGCAAAACAAAAGCCAAACCCCTAAAACTATTAGGACTTCCACTGAGGTAAATTATACTGTAAAAATTCATCTGCTTTTGAATACCAGAAAATCCACAGGTGCTAGTAGACAGTCAGAGCACTTCAACACCTCTGACTTCAAAACAGAAAGGTTTTATTTAAAGCTGTTACCTTATTAGACACCAGGAAACCTATTACAAACTAAAACACTCAGACTCTCAGACTGGATGCATTGACAGGCAAAGGTGACAAGAATGTACTCTGACTCCAAAATTTCCTACAAGTTTTCAGTGTTATATATCTTGTAATCTTCACAGGATGTTGGCCAATAGACAGTATCAACAGAAAGCTAAGCCCAAGCTAACTGAAAGACATATAGACTCTGATTGAAAGGATTTCCTTGGCATTAATTTAATGCTGTAGCCAATAGACCATATTCACTTTTCATTTCGTTTAAATTGAGGCCATTTGGAGAGCTATAAATTCTTTGTAGGAAGTAGATTTTCCTCTACTATTATCCTATTCAAAGGCTGTATTTCTTAAGGCTTTCCTCTAAGTAAATGTCATGGAGAGTAAGTCACCTGTTAAAATGATACAAGCTATTTCCAAATGCCTTCCCTAGCTCTGGGGGCCACAGGCAGAACAAGAATACATTTTAAGCAACCTTCCAAAGGAGGCAAAAGACAAGCATCTGTTTGTTCATGTGTTTGCAAGCTACCACAGAATAGTCCAGCAAAAGACTTGTAAACAAGACCAGTAAACAATTCCCAAATTTCTTCATTGTGGTAGAACATTTTCCAGTTGTCCCACTTTTCTGTTTCCAACTAACAGCTTTATACCCAAAGGTATGTTTCTACTGCCATCAGTCTCCTGTGTGAGACAGGATGCCTCTTTTGTTTTCTGCTATAATGGCAAAGTCTGTGCTGCTGCAGGATTTCCAGCCTGCTTGAGGTGGGAGGAAGGGCACAGTGCACACAGCCTCTTGCAGGGCCAGTGCCTTTGTACATGGCCAACACCTATCAGTCACCCTGGCACTCTGCCAGTGGGCAGAGAAGCAGCAAAAGAAAGCTGGTTTTGCTGAATGAAAAAGGGAAGATGGTGCGGTCCAAATGAACAGCGATTCAGACTTTTTATGTACATAACCCCTGCCTTCTTTGTGTTGTCAAGAATAGCAAACAAGTGCTAGTAGTGAGCAAATCCATCTGGTGTCAGTTCCATCCCCCTCAAACACAGATTCTTGGATTAATGTAGCCCCGCGCCAAGTACTTCGACTGGCATAGATATTAGGATTTATTTTCTCTGTTGATAAGTAGCCAGAGCAATGTTCCTGTCCTTGTGAGGCTGATGGAAATCCCTCTGAAAGCACTTGTCTCTCAGTATTTCCACTGAAAATACCACAAGGTTCCTGCCCAGCCTGTAAAATAGAAGGGCAGGAGGAGGCAAAATTGTGTCTTAGGTTTATCTCCTTAGAAGTTTTTTCAGAGATTTTTATGGGCATTAATAGCAGGCATGCTGAGAAGAAGGAAACCACTCACTCTGCAGCATTCCTGCTGCTACTACTGCTAATGAAACTATGAAGAAATCTTCATGGTGTTCATGATCTCATGCCAAATCTCAAACATTAAACTACTGTATGTTGCTGGGCTTCCAGTCATGAAAACTTAAAAAAACAAAACAAAACAAAACAAAACAACAAAAATGGCTTTGCAGTTTCTTTCTGCATGGCAATAGGCCTGGACATTCTTGTCTCAGATCCACCATAAATATTTGATTCTCAAGTCAGTCATATTCATGATTTATATTGTTAACAGGCTGGTAGGCACACTTTGGCAGAGGACTCGCCATGTGCCAGCTATTTGGAAACATGAGCACATTGGAAACTGCCTTTTTTGACCATCTAATATTCCATCTTATCAAATTGTAAACACAGGAGAGGATGTGGGGACAAACTGTTCTTGGATCTCAAAAAGCAGAGTAAAGGCAGGGATTTTGTCTGATCAGTAAACTCAGTCCTTGCAAAGGAGTAAAAGCTCTTGGAATACCTACCACCTTCCAATGTGCACTTGGAGCTGACACTACAACCACTGAAGACAGGAGGAGATGAGCTGCTCAGCTTATCAGGAATTTTATTACTCCCTATGCAGGAAAAGGTATAGGAGAGGGACAAATCCAGTGGCAGCATCTGTCCTTTGCTGAAGTGATGCACTCTGAACTGTTAGGTGCAATCCATATGAATGAATATTGTGACAGGAGAAGGGACTAAGCACAGCATGCGTCTGCCAGTGCTGACATTGAAGAAAGAGAGACAGATCAAAAGGAAACAAAGCCTTATCTATATTTCAAAGTCAACACTGGTGCAGTGCCAAAACTGAGGAGAACAGCTGAGAGCAGCTGGAGACTTTCATTTCTCTTGACCACACTTAGGTTTGTCCTTCGGAGTGCCTTACTGTGATCTGAGTCCTTTCCTGGAGCAGAGTAGGAGAAGGAGTGGATGGGAGAGATGCTGAAGAATGAGTTGTCCATTGTGGGAAGAGGTCAAGTGTTAAAAAAGAGTGTGGATGAAGGAGGAGAGGAATGACAAATTACCTTCCCTGAGTGTCTGTGATTTTATCTTCCTGTGACCAAAAAGAGGAAGCCAAATTCAGAACAAAAAGGGTTTTTTCACTCCACAGAGAACCTCTAACAAGGTTTAAGCCTGGTCCTTCCACAAGGTATTTTATATACCAGCTGTGAAATATCACAAACACTTGACAAATGTTTAACAATCCAGCCCTGCTATGTTTATCCCTTTCAAACAATACCTTGTTGGGGGCCTGGTTCTGAGAAGCAACTGTGCAAAGAATGTGGATGGGAAGAAAAGAGAAAAACAGCTTGGACAGAAGCTGCAAATTTTCTGTGAACTCTATTCTTCTGCCATATGGATGTCACTCCCTGGCAGGTGGAATCATCAGCAGAGAGTGCTCCCTAAGCATTGCTTAAATGCGCAAATGCTTCATTTTCCAAGCTCAGTTGTGGCAGAAAACTGCTGGGGAAGTTAATTGGTGAGTCTGGACACATCTAAAGCATGAAGAGCCTGCAATCACCTCACACCATCCATTTGTTAGCAAATGGCTGTGTTGAGCAGGAAAGATGACCTACCACAGCTCCATGTCACAGCCAGTGTCTTTGCAAGGAAATACTTTGATGCTTGCTTTTTCTTAGTGGCCTGCTGTCCTGCATAAGACATACTTACAGATTTATTTGATCTCTGTTGCGCAATGAAAGAGGCATCAGAATTTCTTTCTCCAGGCAGTGAACCATTAAAGAGTCCCTCATTACCTTTAACTTTGAAATTGTCATTTAGAAATTAACGGGCCAACCTATAGCTCCCTGAAGAAACTCTTCATTACTTTTCTTTGCCTTTCTCTCATATGCCTGCCTTTTCCTCTGTTGCCTTTCCCCCCCATCAGAACTTCCTTTCTATCCTGATGGCTCCAGTTCTGTTTATGCAGTGAAAAGAGTGAATGTATTAATGCAGTGTGGATCACTTAAGCCCTTTTGAACATTTTCCACATGCAACAGGTATTCTCCCACCAGCACATCCCTGACTTTGTTGGGGCCAGGTCACAGTCTAGTCTCCGGGTAACAGAGGCATAGACATTCATAAGGAGTTGTATTCAAGGTTAGAACTCATTACCCAGCTGTTGTGTGTGGACCTTGGCAGCCAGCTAAGGGAGATAGAAAGGTAAAAGTGAGAAAATACATGGATTGAGATAAAGACATTTTAATGTGTTAAAAAAAAATAAAAAAGGAAAACCAAGAGATGAAAAAGCAACTGCTCACCACTTCACTCAATGGTAGTCTTTATAAATTCTCTCCCAGTTTTGATCCTGAGCATAGTGTTACATGGTAGAGAATATTCCCCTGGAGTCTGCTGCCTGACTGTGTCTCTTCCCAATCTCTTTCCCACCTCTAGCCTATTTACTGACTGGAGAAACAGACAAGACCTTGGCACTGGGCAAGCACTCTTCAGTAACAACAGAAAATATGTGTGTTAAAAATGTTCTTTGAGTCACAAACCAAAATCATAGCACCATACAGAAAGATATGAAGAAAATTAACTCCCTCTGCTCAGTCCAGTACACCAGCTCATATGGTGAAAGTGGTTTGGTTACCCAAAGTAATGCACAATCTCCTTCCTTCAAGAGGACTTACACCAAGCAAAGATGATCCAGAAAAACTTGTCCTTTCCAATTACATCTGTTTGTCTAAAACAGAGTAGGACATTTTCTGCACACCTTAAATCCTCCCTTATATACTTAGGCCATAAGGACAACTGAAGAATCACTGTTTCTCTACCTGTCATCTGTGAACTGACAGACTGGACTATAGGTCCTGCTGCCACGCAAGCTCTGCACAGCCTCATCTGGATATATTTGAACTGAATGAAATTCCCTCTCCTGTTATGTTCACAATATTCTCCCAACTCTTTCCTAGCTGTGAGATCTAAGAAGATAAAGGAGATGGCACCCAGGGACATTGGGCATTATCCTTAGAAGACTAGGATTAAGAAGAAGCCAGAAGCCTCTTCTGGAGCAAGCACTGGAGGCTTCTGTCCAGTGAGAGTCTGCATCTAGGAGAGCAGAGGCTGGGGTTGTCCATGCCCAGCTTGTCAATTGTAACGTTCTAGACAGAGATTGGGAAAGAAAGAGATGTTCACAGCCTGGGATCAGCAAAAGGATATGGCATCACTCATGGGAGCCTTGCTAAAACTCTTTCCTGACAAGGGAGATTGCATTGTTGGAAGACATATACCAGCAGTGCTACAGAATCCAAACAGCCAGCCCTGAGAGAGAGTGAGAGAGATGCTCTGAGAAAAAGAGAGAGATCCTGCAGGTGTCTAAGCTAGGGAAAATAATAAGTCCATACTGAACCACAAAAGGCTCTTCAACAGTAGCAGTGGAGAGTAAGTGGCAGAACCTGTGCTGCTTCTGCTAGGTGCTGTGGCTGGCACAGCAGCGCTGGCAGCAGCCACCATCACCAGCAGAGGTGAAGGTTTGCTCCCTGCCTTCCCTGCCTTTGTGAATCCTGAGTTACGCCATGGCTCTGGGAGGAAACTGTAATCCTTGTTCTCATGGCATGCAATCTCAGCCAACCTTGCAAGAAGAAAAGCTGGCAGGCATAGGATGTCAATCTACTAGTGGCATCTGTTTTTGACTAAAAAGACCCATCTTGCTTGAGAACAAAAAAATTTGGTACGAAAGAGTAAGAAAGGGTAAGCTAAAGAGTAAAATGCTATATAAAATTTTGTATTAGTAATGCCAAATGACTAATGGAAAACATAATAATCACCTTACTTTAGTTTCAAAACAATGTAAAAATGTTTTTAGTCCCACGTCTTCACTTGCTTCCTTCCCCAACCCCTTTACAGAGACCCTGTCTGGTGGCAGGGTACAGCTTCTCTGTGCCAGAGCTCAGGGCCAGAAGGTCTCAGCCAACACCAATTTGAATTTAATACAACATGCCCTGCTGAGAATCTCTTCAGACAGATGTTTTGTGCTTTTTGTATTAGACTACAGGTAAGTCTGGAGATTGGATTAACTTTTTTTTTAATCCAACTTTTTTGAGTGTAGACATTCACTGCAAGCAGCCAAAATTCACAGAAATGCGGTCATGAGTTTTCATACCCATTTCATACTTGTACCGCATCCAGTACAGAGAGGGATTGGCCCTGAGGGGTTTGTCCAAGTTACCATACTACAGAGAAGAATCAGGAAAGCCAGATCTTTCAGCTGACCAATTTCATTGGAGTCATTTTGGATTTATACAGACAGTCAAGATCAGCAGATACTTAGACTCTGTTTTATCTGGAAAGAGACTAACCCTTAGCTGGACTTCATAAGCTAGCCTTCATCCAGGACCCAGCATCATATTCAAATGAATCAGAGGGGAGAGAACAGCAGAGCAGAGGAAAGTAAATGTTACAAAGATCTCAAAGTCCTCTGCACCACCCTGCAATTACTTTGCAATCTCATATGTGCACATACCAGATGATGCATTTAAACTCAAATGTTGAGTTTCTAGATGATATTTCATCTGAAACTCTGCATTCATTTCATTCAAAAATAAAAACTTAACCATTTCAGAAAAAATATGTCTTTCTCATGTAAAATAAATATTTTGAGAGATCTGACTTTATTAATCTGTCTTGGTGCAAAAACTGCAAAAACTGGGGTTTGGGTGAGCCAAAATGAAATCACTTGTTCTGGTTGCTTTGTGCTGTAAGGCTATGATTTCTCTAAACAGCCAAAGTGGAATTCATGATTCTGCACCACAGAAGGGGAGGAAACCCTGCTTCCCTGGCATCCATCTATTCTGTTCATCGCCATCTTCTCAGCTCCCCTCTACCCAGCTGCCAGCTTTAGCACTCCTCTGCCTTCTGAGGAAGCTCGTTCAACTCACTAAAAGAGCCAAAAGAAAAAGAAAGGGTAAAAAAAGCAGTGGCCTCCCCTTCCCAAAGAAAAACAAGATTTTTTTGGCAGGGATTTAGCTAGCTTCTCTCCTGGTCAGAAGGATGCCAGCACTGTCTGCAGGGTTGGCTGACTGGTGGCGAAGGAAAAAAAATGGCTTAGGCAAGGAAGTGCAGAGAGCAAGACCTCCCCCTTTTGGCAGCTGCAAGCTGTTAGTTCGGCTCACAGTGGTTACTTTAATCCAAACCCTAAGTGAACTTTAAAAGCTGGTTTTCATGCAATTCTCTCTTTCCCTATCAGGTGAAACTTTGTGTTTTACCTTTGTATCTGTAGCAATGTACCCACATCTTGTATTTCATGTGTCTCTGCACCTCTAAAAAGGGATCAACAACAGTAGTGTTAGCTGTGTGTAATTTGTATTCCTAAGCACAAACTAATTTAAAACATTTTCTAAAGAGTTCCTGAAAAAAATCAAAGGTACATTCATATTTGGTCCCCTCTGTAAAGACAAATTCATATCTATAGCTAGACATACATGTACAAAGACACTCAGGGTGATGTGGACAGTTGCACATGTAGAGAGGATCTTTCTGACCTGACCTTTTCAACACTGTGTATGTGAAAGCTGGACAGAGAGTAACTGCAGCAAACCAGAAGCTATAGTAATTACTCTAATTCAGAAGTTACCAACCTTCTGAGAAGAACAGGAATAGAATCATGCTTAAATACAGCCAATTTTGCTTTGTTCTTCAACACAGTCCCATTCAAAATACTTTGGAATTTATGAGTCTACTGAAAGTGAGGTCTCATAATGTGCACAGCATGTTGCCAGTTAACTTGAATGAGCTTCTCCTCTGCTTTCTGTCTGATTACTATAATAGATTGCTTGAAAAGGGGCCTCTCCTTCTAAAACATATGTATTATGATGAAGTACAAAACCAGTCCATAACCTGTCCAGGTAGGTTTGTGCATCTCATCTGCCCTCCAAAAAGTGATCTGGTGTCCCTTGAAGCAATTTGGAGCAATGCATCTCTGCGAAGCTCTGGCCCCAGCCCTGCAGCAGCATGATTCTTTGTCAGCCTTCCAGTGCTTCCTTGTGCAGTTCAAGAGACAAATGCTTGCTTGCTTGTGGGACTGCAGTGCTTTGATCTCCACTTCCAGATGGAATCAGAAGTGCCGAGGCACGTAGAGAAAACAAAACCAAATTTTCGCAATCCGCAGGAAAGATGCCTAAGAATAATAGAAATATATTTCTATATGCTGGCTGGGGTTTTGTTGTTGTTGTTGTTGTTGTTTCAGTTTTTGCTTTTTTTTGTATCATAGCCTCAATCAAACAAAAATCTATAAAAACCAGACAAAAAAATAAGGATTGCAGATATCTTATTTTTTTTCCAAATCTTTTTGACATTTAGTTCTCCCAAAGACACAGACAAAGCTTCTTCTGATCTCAGTGGTAGAGGATTTGACTCTTAAAAGTTCAAACCGCAAACAATGAAGCTATTACTCCTATGATTCATCTAAGCCTCCAAAGGAAAAAGAGAGTACCCTGTTCCTATAGCTGCAATGCTTACTGTAATTATTTATGAACTGATATGCAGTACTGGAATATCCAACATGCTTTATATGCAGATTAGTTCCATAGCACTGGCATATTGAAAGCATTCAGCTGTAAAATTTACTTTCAAAATCATTTATGCAATCTTTTGCATCTTCATCTTTACTTCAGTTGCAGTATTTGAAAGCTGTAGAACTTTGTATAGCTTTTTCAATTGATTTCTCAATATTAATTCCATTCACAGGATCTTGCATTAGTCCCATAAGTATGCAAAACTAGTTTGAGAAATCCGTTTGTTCTCAATATCCTTTCATTGCAGTCTGCTCAGACGTACTGGAATGATTTTTCTCCTCATTAGAGCTATTCAAACCCTTTAAGACATGGTGGCACTAACATTTTGAACTTCTTATGCAAATAATCTGATATTTTATCTGAAACTGACAGAAAAGTGAAAAAAGTTACATTCATAGGAAAAAGATTGCTCAATACTCGACAGTTAAAAAACCTATTCTTTTTGCTCTCCTTGAGTTCACGGGAATGACTTCCTGCCACCACCGTGGTATAAATCTTATGGTTGCTTAATAACCTGCACAGCATATACTGGTCCCTGTTTGCAGAGAAGAAATACAAAGAATGTTTCATCTGAGAAGTCGTACCTTGCTTTCACCATGAGCTTAGCCCTGAAAGAGATGGGAGAGGGCTCCAAGGCTCAGCAAAGACTGGAGCTGCTGGCTTGGGATCCATGAGTGGCATGGCCATCTTCTGATGTCTTGTCCCACTGTGTCCTGAGTGCAGAGCTGCTGGAGCTGCAAAAGAAGAATTTCACTCAGGAAGTTCCTATTCAGCTGTTCTGATTCCTGGCAGCTTTCCAATCTTCCCCAATTTACCACCATTCTCCCTAGAGTAGGTCACCAAAGGCTGAGGAGACCAATCTTGCCTTTCCCTGATACAGTCCTGTTGGAGAAGAAAGATTTCATCAAGGAGATTGACTAGAATCACCGCTTCTCTTAACCATGTCACCAGCAGACAGCCAAGGACTAGATGAGGACTGAGCCTGCCTTTCCTTCCCAGGACACCCAGTGACCTGCCCTGGCTCTGAGACACTGAAGGAGGACCAGCTGCACCAATGTGGTACCAAGTCTTGTGTCCCATTCCTGCATTAGCCAGGTTGTGTGGCTTCTTGGCAAACCCCTCCTGTGCCCACCACACCATCTGACTGGACATATCCTACCCCACATGTGGGAAGAAAGAGGTCACTGAGGGCAAGGATGTCAACAGTGATGTGTCTGTTCTCAGGACAGGAAGAGATATTAATCGTCCAGCCCTGCTGGGTTTTGTGATTGAGGGCTTTCTTCCTATTTAAAAAAAAAAATATCTTTTTAATTAAGTCATTTAATTAAATCATTTTCCTGGTAAATTCCAGTTATAAATAAACTATGAGCTATTTAAACACCATCTTACTAGACATACTTCAGATTTGAAGTGCAAGAGGATCTGATATGATGTTCAATAAGTCCTTTGACAGCTGTTTCAAAGGGACAGCATTTGAAAGAAACCCACACATCCCCACAGGGGCTATCAGGAAACCAAAGAAACAGACACGTTAGGGTCCAGGAGCAGGATATCTTAAAATTTCATCCAATTTCAGGCCCAGATCTTGCTAATTTAGTGTACTATGTGCTGTAGTTCAAAACCACCAAAATTTAATGGAGAGTCACTCAACTTTGAATTTATTTTAAGGCAGTTTAGGAGTATAACACTTCCTTATCACTTGCCTGCATATGCTGGTAGACCAGGAGAATAATAACAGTATCATGAAAAAAACTACAACGATGATGACATAAATTCTGATAGGCGACCTATGAGGGAACAATGAGACTATATTTTCTGTATAATTAATTCTTTCCCGAACAAAAACATTCTGCTTCTGTCAATAAAGCTGTGTTATAAAAAATCTCCATCTATTTCCCCTCTTTGAAATAAAGGTTTACACACTGTGATTTCCAAAATCCCATTTCTTCAAATGGTCAAAATTTTTCAGGCTACGTAAATAATAGTCCCTTTTGAAATAATAGACATGTTTGGAACTACTCTGAGGATTTTGTTTATTCACTTGTTTATTTTTCAGGGGAAAATAATAAAAAGAGAGGAGCTAGGAATGTTAGATAAATTCTTTCATAAAAGAGAAAATCATATCTTTTTCCCCAAGAATTTTAAACAGTGGGGTTTTTTCTCTTTTGTTTACTTTTTGTCATAGTGACCCTAATGACAGAAGAATGATTGATGATTATATTATTAAATGAAAGTAACTTACTTTAGCATTGCCACTACCACTTTAAGATTTGTGTCCATAGTTGTCTGCCTAATTACCATTCTTTGTAACTTATATATCACAGAGATGCAAAAACATAAATGTTACACAAGGCATTGACAGGAGTAAACTAGTTTTTTCCTCAAATACTTTTCCTCGTATCAGTCTGCATTGAAAACAGTGATCTTTATGCTCTGTGTTCTTTTCCAGGGGGATGCAGTTATGATTACACTGAAAAGGAGGCATTATAAACCGCAAACATTTGCCAGCTTTGCCAGCACATCATTATTACACCATTCAGTATGCTATTTTTTCTTCTGTTTTATGCAAACAATATTCACTCTCACTGGGAAAAAAGTACATTACCAAGGCATGACCTAAATCCCTCCTAGACTGAAACCCAACATCCCATAATTTTAGCGTTTCAGATATGCATATTTCTCTCATGTCTGTGTCTGAGTTTCAGCTGATAAAGGAACAGCATCAGGGGAGAATTTACCTTTTGCCTGCCTTGACATGGTAGGTCAATTTGAGTGGAGCTACTCGATCTCCCAATAGTCAGCTACTTCCCATACACAAGAGACCTTAATTAAAGTCTAACTGAAGATGAATACAAAATACATGAGAATTATACACATGGACCCAGTTTAAAAATTGTTTTAATTTGACCACTGAACAACCAAGCAAAACCAGAATAAATGTGCAGCAGTGCAAACATGCGTGTAGGCATGTTAAATTAGAAACAAAAAAGAAAATTATCATTAATGCCCCTTAACCAATGCCTTACTAGAGCAAAGCATTAAAAGTATTATCTGGGAACTATGCCATATACAAGAAGCATAAAGAAATTTCAAACAAAAATAAAGTTCAGACCATCTTTTCATTATCATTTATTTCTTTCCTCTGAGTAGACAAAAGACTATTGGTGAAATTGAGATTAAAAAATCTGACCACAATTATCTTAAATGTGTTACTTTTTAATATGTGAAGCTTTGTGCAGATATTGTCTCTGGAAATGCTCTTTTCAGATCTGGAAGGAAGCTCTGCATTCCAACTCCCTGCAGCCCTTCTTGGGAGGCATGAGATTTTTACTTGTCCTAGCAAGCTGGATGCTATTTATCCATTCCAGTTATTCCAGCTAGTTCTTGCCACCTTTGATGGGTTGCAAAAACTGTTAGAAAGAATACAAAGCAGCGTGGATACTTGAGGCACAGCACTAGGGTGATAGTGGCTCTGTCTGCTTATATACAGACTTATCTAGGAGTGCTTTGTTCCTCCACATGGGCATCTATGAGTTCAGCCCTGATGTGAGAGATTTTAGGACACAGAATGCAACTAGTCTAAAGGATAGTGTGGGAATAATTACATTACCATATCTTTCATGTTTGTAGAAGCAAAAAGCCCAGGTGAAACCAACTTCTGATTCATCTGACTGCCAGGATCTCTCAAAGCCTCACCCTTTAACTCACACAATTCTGGCTAGAATTAACTTCATTAAAGTTAGTGCTATTAAGGCTCATAAACTTACTTTGGGAATGCTGACAACTTTCTTTTGGAATAGTGGTTTGTGAACAGTTTTCTTCCCATTCCACACACCAGCAATGATGCAATCAGGGTAGGATGAGGTGGTGTCACATGGTGGAAACCTAATGTGCATTGCAAATGATAACATCCACAAGTGGGTGAGAAACCTTTCTGCCTCAACTTGTGGACCCTTGGGAGATTCCTGTTTTTGATCTATGAAAATCAGCTAGCTGTGAGAACTCTCTTGTTTTTCAAGGGTAACTTTTAGTGAGCTCAGATGAAAACCAAATTAACAACAATCAAAAAGTCTATGTTTTCCCTTCACACAAATCCCCTGTTATTTAGCCAGTTGTTGGCCTTGAGACTGAAGATCCAGGTGTTGGGGGTAGCTGGTGAAAGAATTCCGCTGTAGTATTTTCAGTGTCTTTTAGGAAGAATACATACAGGGATGTTCTCAGATTGAGCAAGGGTTCCCAAATATAATAATTCAATAACTTTAGTAGTTTCAGCTACTATTTTTTAATTATTTCAGTAGTTAAAGCGTTTGAGGGTGGAAGGTCTGTAGAACCAAGTGAGGAACTACCCAAAGGTGCAACCCCCTTCCTAGCAATGCTCATGGCCTCTTTCCCCTTCTGGTACAGGGAAGGGAAATATTCCTGAATTCCTTCCCTGGGGAGACTGACACTTCATGCAATGCTGCATTAATCAGCCTATTCAGCATGCACAAAGAGGAAAGATCTTTGGGTAATTCACTGTGAATGGATAGAAATAAGGCTGAAATCTTCTAAGCCTCTTTAGTTTCCCATCCCTACATCAGTCAGGCATAATACACTGCAGCCCACAGTTTTTTTTTATCATGCTTTCAGCATGCACATACCCAAAATTACTGGTTTTGCATTAAGTTGTTATTGGGAAATATTCATCTTTGAAATCTACTTCTTATCTTGTTACAATTACAGGCATAAGTTTTTCTTTCCATCATTGAAACTTTCAGGAGAGTCCAAATTATACTAACAGAGTAACTTTCCCATACCTTGTGGGAGAGAAGATGTTATGTCTTTGCAGGAGCAAAGACAAAACAGAGGAGCAGCTGCTTCCTACATAAAGGTACTGAACTAGGTCAGGGCTACTGAATGATAATAAAAAATTGCATGTAGTGAGGCAGAATCTTGAAAGTGAATTTTTGGAACTGTAAATTTTATGTATTCCAGAGCAACTCGGTTATCTTATTTACTAAAGATGCCTAAGGGTACCTACTTTTTAAGACTTTTATTCAATAGTTTAGAAATCAAGTATGTTTTGGTTATCCAGCCTTTTTAAACTTCTAAAACTGCTGGTCAATTTTACATCTAAAAGGAAGAATATGATATTCAGAGGTAGAAGCACAAATCAACTAATTAATTTCATTTATTCAAAAGTTTATTAATTTTTTTTATTTAATGCATTGAAAAATTAATTAATTACTTCAAAAATTGTTACATCCTATTAATCCAAAATTTAATAAATAAAAGCAGACATAGATTTTTAGCCAAAGCAGTTGTGTTTGGAAATGTTGAGATCATTGGAAAAGGCACAGGCTGTTGCAACATGGAACAAAAAAAAACCAACATGGATATGATCTTGTACATAAACCTCCTACAAACTTCAGAGATTAATTTGGTTACCTAATTGCAAGGGACAGTTCTTCAGGTCTGTTTTTCAAAACATGGTGGGGAGAGGGATACCTATTTGTCTCTAAGATGCAAATAGATAGCAACTGAGTTTTTTTAAATTAGAACAAGAGAAATCAAGTATCTAATGTTCTTTGTGTTCATAACTGCATAGAAAATCTCATTAAACATTACTCATTTGGGCATTGTTGTTTAGTTCCTTGGAGACAGCATCAAATCTTAAAGTACAATTGAAATCCATGACAAAACCTTCATCAACTTCCAGGAAAAACAGTTCAAGTCTATAGTGAGGCAATGAGTTTTTCTTTTCAAAAAACCCCAACAAAACCAACACAAAACACAGTTTTCAAAACCTGAAAAATGTAGTCCACTAGGAGCTTTGGGGATTTCAATGTCTCTATTCCTCTTTTGACAGATAAATCAATCAACTCACAAAGATTTTAGTTCTGAGGAAGAGTGGTAATTGAGTAATTGCTAAGGGGGAAATAGCAACCAAATAAGTGGATTAAGGCTTTCAGCTGAAAGAAGGATTCTGTAGCAAGAAATACTTCTGACATCATCTTAGGTTTATTGGGAACACACACAAACACACACAAGCACACACCCACACACCTGAATGCATTTTTGTCCCAGACAGACTAGAAAGAAGCGTAGAGATGAAAATTTCTGTTTAAACCTGCTGAGCTCACCCATTAGGCAAAGACCAGGGAGGCAAACCAGAAGGACTTGTAGACATGACATTGCAACTGAATGAAGCTTGGCGGTGGGAATTGTGGGAGCTGCCACCATCAGCGTGTCCCATAATTGAAGTGTTCATCAACTGGAAACAAGCACTTAGATGGAAAGATCTGGGTCTTCAAGTTGGTGTCAGTGTGACAATGGACTTACAGAGAGATGCTTCCATGAAAAAAGAGATGTGATATTGGGACATACAAGGGTATTACCTTGCAAGATTCCCTTGTAGAAGACTGGCACCCTGTGAAATAAAGCATTCAGTTCTTGGAGAACAACGAGTTTGGACTTGAATCAACATACTGAAGGAATAATGAAAGACTGCTGAAAATAAAAAAGGTGATTAAAAGGGTTTTGCATTGTGGTGTTAAGCAAATCTAAGGCCTGGACAGAAAATATCATTTTTCAATAGACACTACTGAGACAAAAGCAAGCCATAAATATATTTAGGATGGAGATGAGATTTCTTATCCTTCCAGAACTAGTTTTTTGGAGCAACTTGTTTTTAGATTAGTCATTGTAAATTTGTGCAAGGATTGCATGACAGAGCAACAAGCAACACAAAGGAATGGGTCTCATCAGCACAGAGTGTTCCTTTCGTGGGAGCTTGCTTTGCTTGGTTTTAAAAACATGATTACAGCAAGTGCTGAGGGGAAAAAACCAAACCAAACAACCAAAAAACCCACGAAAAAAAACAATAAAAATAAAGAAACAAAATAGGACAAATACAAAACAAACAAACAAAACAGACAGAAACAGACAAACAACCTAACAGAACCAAAACTCAAAAACCTGTCTGCAAAGAAGTCTAAAACTCACTGACCAGCCAAGAATTGTCCTCTAGCAATAGCTATTTTTATAGTTCAAAATAAGAACATTTTCTTCAGACCTTACATTAGAAATTGCACAAATAATAATCTGATAATAATTTCAAGGAAGGCATACAGATTAACATAATTTTGAAATTCATTTAGGTTTCAACACAGCACCACCTATTGGAATGAAAATAGTAACAATGAGTCTGAAACAGTGAAAACACAGCTGGAGTCAACTCATTGATTTATAAGCTTAAAGTGTGGAGGGCTCTGTAACTTGCTCTGCCTCGCAACAGTCTCTGCTAATATAAATTTGACAGCAAATTCACTGTTCTTTTTTCATGTTATTAGAAGACAAGACTTCAATACAGTGTAGGTGAGGTACAGTTTTTCTTTGAGTCATTAGACATAACTTGGCACAAAGTGAAGATATTTACACAGAGTTAAAGGAGACAATAATATATTTCCTAGGAAAGAGAGCATTGTGTATGGCAATTTAAATGAGCTGCAGATAGATAGATGTAAGTGATAAAAAGTAGGTGCTTGGCCTGTCATTAGAGAACATATCAGCCACATTAAAATACACTTCACTTAGACTAATCAGAACATTATTGCTCTCCCAAATGAGGCGTGCAGGTGTAAAACTGAAAGAGAGCAGCTCCTTCTGCTTATTGATGAGGAGATTATAACATGTTCCAGGTCAGAGTTTCAGGTGAGCAGAAAACATGGGCACTGAAAAACATCCAGAGAGCAAGATGGGACATGTGTGGTTCAAGGGCATGTTCTTGGGGATTTCTCTCTTTTGAGTTCCCTCTGTCCTCCTTCCTTGTGGGAAAAGAAAAGTCCTCCTACTTCCTACTCCTGGGATTTTTTTTCTTCTCACAGCTCTAGAAAACAAGTTATGGGGAAAATAGCTGCTTTGCATGGACGTTACACTGGCAAATTTTGAAATACCAGTGTCCCCATACCCACCCTCCATGGCTGCTTTCCTACTCAGCCTGTGGCTGCTAAAACAGTCCAGAGAACAGCTGTAAGATGTGTGGGGCAAAAAAAAAATATAAAGGCCCGTTTGGTGTCTCCCTGAAATGCTGGTATGCAGAAGGGGGATGTAAAAATATGTTGAAGTTCCCTTGGAGAAAACAACTTGTCCTCAGTTGGCCAGGAGTGCCCAGAAATGCTGCCTGCTACAGCTTTGGGCAAGGACATAGTCCACTACATCAGATTGCTCAAAACTTCATCCAATCTGGCCTTGAATGCTTCCACGGATAGGGCACCCACAACTTCTCTAATTCCAGGAAGAGGCAAACTGCTCAGCCCTCCCTACATCACTCACATCTCCTTTTATATTTCTCACAAGAGTGCCAGGATGGATTCCACTTTAAAAAAAAAAGAAAAAAAAGAAAAAAAAAAGTGCTGAGGAGAGTGGTCCTGGAAGAGTGAGTGTAAAGCAGTAAACTGTTGCGTTTAGTGCTGGCCGAAGGATCTTTCAGGATTCCCAGCCACAGACCTTGCCATGCCAGGAAAACACAGCCCAGCACGAACTCCCCTTACTGTACTCTCAGCTGGATGAGCTATAGCATTTGGATAGTACTTTGGATAATATTGCTGCCACCTGGCATTAAGGACCTCACAGTTGTCCCATGTTGCTTTAGGAGTTTAGGATGTCTCTGGAAGCACTGAGGTGAAACTGCTCTTTCCAGGGTAAGACTGGTGCTAGAGCTGCTTAAAGAAAAAGAGAGGAATCACCATCTGCATGCCTTCCTGTCTTTCTTGAGCTAGCCTCAAGTTAGCTGAATCCCAACCAGGAAACAAGTTAATCTTATAATTTTATTGCTGAAGATTCTTAGATTATTAATTGCTTTCTGAAAAATAAAGGCTGGCACACCCACCACTGTAGCAGAGAGTATGCATAAACAATTATAAACACCACAGTCCCATTTGGCAAGAACATCCATGTCAAACAAGACTGTTCTTCTGAAATTCACGAACATTAAAACAGCAGTGTTCAAGAACAAAAGCAGAACTCTTGCATTTCACTAGTATGGCTGTACTATAGAAAATGGATATAAAGTTATGACTCACAATAATTAGAGGATATCAGTTCATGATTTAGTGCAAATTTACACAAATTTTTTTGATAGAGTTTGACATTTGAAAGTCTCACACCTTATTTACAGTCAAGCAACCACAAGGATTTACATTCTGTAAATATTTTTCTTCTTAATTAGTTGTTTGAAATCTTCACTTCCCCTTTGTTCTCATCCCCAGATAGAGTTTACACAACTAGAAGGAGATTTCAAATGTGTGATTTTTTTTTTAAAGAGACAAGAGCTAAGCACAAAGCTAGTAACAATGTGTGGGGTTCAAGAGCATGAAGTTCAAAGTTGTTATTTTAGACACATTACATCAACTTCTCACAGTTTTGCTGCAGGATATGAGCTCAAAAGGAAAACCTGGAATACTTTTAAAATAGTGATACAATGGGGATTGAGGGAAATTATCCTCATTTAAAAATCCTTTAAAAATTCTTTATTCCCACAAACCTATACTTCTTTTTCCTTTTCAACCCCATAAACAGTAATATGTTTCCAAATGGCTACCAAGGAGCTTACAGGGGAAATGTAATTCTGAGTGTGATTCTTCTGTGGCCTACTATTACTGCAAATTTGTTCATTAGTTTCCCTTTAGAAGCAAATAAAATAAAAAATGAAGATGGAAAATATATTTTCATGTACAAGTAATAAGCATGATGAATCTTTATTGTATTTGCATTGGTTAGTTGTGACTTAGACTTGTTTTAAAGATCTTTATCATTGTGACTCCAAGAATTTCCATGTTCTTATGCATATCTCAAGGTCAATGTCAGTCTACAGCAGTGCATTTGTACTAACCCAGATTAAAAATGAACTTTCTCCTATTTCTTTTTATTCTCCTCATATGTTTTCCAAACTATCTGAAAAAAATATTCCCCAAAAATATACTTTGCCATTTACTATAGTGTAGAAGGTAGAGTTAAGCTGTATGTGTGCCTTCATTTTCCTAATGAGTGATTTCAGAAAGGATGTAAACTGAGTTTCACCTCAATTTTTTAGAAAGACACATAGCTTATGCTACAATATGTATGAAAAATATAACAGTATTCTTACATCTTTGTATAAACATACATTTGTTGATGTGCATTGATCTGATAAAAGTAAAAAAAAAAAATGTCTACAGACTCCTGAAATTTTTTTTGCTGCAATATTACAGCACTACATGCTGTTAACCATGAACTGGTAAGATAATGAAAATATATGCATGTTTGCACCTTGGCATCTAAAAATTTACTCTTTCATTTTCCTGATCTGAAGAACCGCCATATTAGAGATGCATACTTGCACTAAGCTGGATTCTTTGGTTTGTTACTCTCAAAAATACTCTTTCAATTTTTTTTTTCCTCTACTGGTTGGAAAAAATACCATGCCTTTGTCCCCTGATTTCTCTCTGTAGTGTTTTGAGGCTAACTGTATGAGTCCAGAAAAGTTACCCAGCTAGAAATAGAGCCTGACTTTCATATGGACTGAATATTAGCCACTCCTACATCATGGATACCATGAGTACTCAAATTTTTAAAAATTGGGCCATTTGTGGTAAAACCCATAGGCAGACTGAGTTAAAAAATTGACCCAATCCTTACTTTGAAAGACCTGACAAACTGCCAACCATTCCTAGGTTCCAATCTTTGTACTTTCTAAGGGAGACAGGGAAGGGGGAAGCAAATGGTTGATTTTCCAGCTGCAAAAACCACTGGTCACATCAGCAGGAAAATCCTGGCTATGGGATGTTATCCTGTGTTACTGAGTCATAGCACTGCTAGTGTTGCTTAAAGACTTTTGCAGGGCTGCAAGAAATCACTGCACCATGAGGGCTGTTAATTTTATTTCTGACCTTTGAATTATTTTTTGAATATTTCCATTGAAATTGCATTCACTCCTGAGCATATTGTATTTACAGTGCATATGTGCATATGTATCACTGAAACAGGTGCCCAGAGACACTGTGGAGTCTTCATCCTCAGAGATGTTTACAGCTCAGCTGGCCAAGACCCTGAGCAAGCCAACACAGCTGCAAAGTTGACCCTGTTCTGAGTGGGGGCTGGGACCAGATGCCCTCCAGACATCCCCTGCAGACAGAATAGATTATTGGATCATTCTGTTGTTCACTGTCATGGTAGCAAACAATGCAGGTGCTTCCTTTTTCTGCAATGTATTTAATATTTTTCTCATTATGTGATTACCAAATCCCAGTGTAATGAGATTTCAATGCTTTTTAGTATTTTAAGTAGGTACAGGAAATAGAGGGGATCATTTGTTATGAAGCAATATCATCCCTAATTAACTTTGTATATTATTTACATGCTAATTTGTTTGAAGTGTTTTTAAATGCAAGCAAAATATGAATTTAAATTACAAAATACTGGGTGGAGCTATTTATATTCTTCATCAGATCATATACCTATGAGTTCTCATGAGAGTTTTACATTGGATAAATTAACCATTGATACTGCTCAGCTTTTACTTCAGCAAGTAATTGCCAAATTTCATTTCTAGTCCCAATATTTTTTGTCTAGAACATAATCTGATAGAAATTGAGATCTCCTGGGCAGTCCAATGAACATGATATGGGAGTCAAAGGCTATGATAGATTCATGTCTCTGCCACTGAATAAGCTCACTCTTAAACCAGGCTTGGGCCCAATTCAAGGTTTATTATAACCAGAACGAAGCTTTATATTGACTTCAGTGGACTTTTTCCTAGTGTCCACTCATCTCAGTTGTGATTGTGAAAGTCTCATGCAAGCAAAAAATGTCCATTTTTTAATCTTTAACATAATAGTAGATGCTAAAGGCAACCTCAGTGAGGATGAGGAATAGGGTTGCATAAAAGAACAGCGATCCCTATTCAAGCATTGTGCTATGTGTGATGCCTCATGGATGGGGAGGGAGAACTTTTCAGATAAGTTTTCTCATTAAATACTCACTAATTTGCTTCAGAAGGCTCTCATGAACATTAATTGTTTACTGTCATCATTGCTGTTGTATTAATTGCTGTTAATTACAATACTATCGTAGCAATGCCTTCAGCAAGATTTACTAGTTCAGGGAAATGGGGAAACGATGCTCAGTTCCTACCTGTGGGAGCAGGATTGTTTCTTAAGAACATTTAAACACCTTCATTATGCTGAAGTCTCAGAGACTGTTAATTCCACCTGTCTTGCAGGCAGGGAAGCATTTCTGTTTTGCTTTGGGGTGGGTAGGTTTGGGCTGTTGCTTTTGTAAGAACTCAGTGTTAATAAAATTCACCCTGCAGGTCAGGAAGTCCTCCTACAGGCAGATGGAATTTAAAGATTATCCAGAAATAACCATCCAAAACTGCCTGTATCTGGCAGGGATGTTGATCACGGTGGGAAAAGAAGATCCTGTTTATGTGTTTCTTGCTGCAAAGGCATAAATTATGGGATGTATACGAACCAAACCTCAATTTCTGCGCATCTCTTGCAGGAGGTCTGTGTTTATGAACACATAAACCATCTGTTAAGTGTTTGCAAATTAAACACCTGGCTTTTTATAGTACAATCTAATGTCTGGTTTCAAAAAAGCCTGTGACATCTAATAAAGTTGCACGGGCTGTTGCCTGACTCTTTGCAAGAAATGCAAAATAATAACATAATTACAGAAAATTCCTGCAAACGCAGACTGCATTTTCCCGTTTCAGTTGAATTCCTGTGTTGAAGTAATTAACTGCACCTTTGCAATGAAAACTTTGTCATCACTTCAATTTTTTTCAGGTCCTGCATCAATTTTTGTGATCTGTGTATCTTCATTGAGGAATAACTGGAATAACTGTACATAAAAGAAAATCAATTTTACAAATAATTAAATACGTTATGTACTCTGGATATATCATGGGAAGATCAAACTGACATGTCTGCTTTTTCATTCATGGAAAACACCTCCAAGTCTCTGATTATATCAGAATATCAGAAAACACTTTCCAGCACTGAGGTGGTTACTAGCTTTCCATATAACACACTGTTTTGCTTGGAAAGGTTGTTTGGTCTCACAATTGACAAGGATACTCAGAAACTCAACCTCCAAACTTTGAAGAGGTTAAAACAGATTTTGATGTCCTGAGTTAGGATAACTGGACACAACAAAATCTCACAAGAGCATCTATTTGCATTTTTAATTGCCTAAACACATTCTCCAGACTGGCCTAAAAACAACAAACAGATTGTTCTGCAAAATGATGCTGTATTTTTTTCAGAGTGAAATCAGCCATAAAAATTCTGGCACATTTCTAAATATGTTCTATTGGATTCTTTATGTAGCAATAAGTCTAGTTTTAACAGGTGCCATTAAAGCTTGTGCTGTTTTATGAGGAACATGTTGGCCAGGTCCACAGAAAATTCATGACCCACCAAGAGTCTGTCAATCTTCAGTGTATTTGCTCTCTGGTGGAGTGGAAACCAACCTCTTTATCAGTGAGCACACCCTGCAGATATATAACAAAATTAAATGAAAAACCCATTTCATTTGAGAATTCAAAGTAAAATTCTCTTATGAGTTAGCTTATTTTTACTTTATCCTGGCAATGCAACAGAAATGTGTCATCATCCAGCTGCACCAGAACTTTACTAATAAATGGCTGTAACAGCCTGATGGTGCATACACAGAATTGGTTTGATCCCACTGAAGTCAAGGGGAATTTTGCTACTGACTACAACAAAGTACCTTGTCCTTGTGTGAACTTAAAAAATGTGTCATTTCCATGAGTAGCATGCACCATGTTTTATGATGACTATTTGGTTTACTCATATTTCATTATTGGTCATTGGAAACTTACATGTTAGACATTGGGATACAGTTTCTTCTTTGAACTAAGTACTTTGTGCAGCCACAGTAAGAGAAATGGGAAAGATATAAAGATATTGGCACATTAGGGACAACTAAGAATTAATCTGCCAAAGAGGATTCTCATGCTGGTGAAGGGAAAAATAGCTGACTTGTATGTCTTGCAGACATTGAGCCCAGGACATGGTGTTAAAAAACCAAAATCAAAGTGGTTCTACTGATTTTTAAATGGCCATGAGAAGAAGTACCAGCCAGTGTAGAGTAGTGTCTGCACATCTCAGTCTCAGCACTGCAGAAACAGAAAGCTGTTATGCATCTCGAAATCTGTGATATTATCTCTCCTAGGCTGAGTTATTAGCTCCTGAGTTTTAACATCAGGATATCAATTCTTCACTGTATTAATAGAAAAAGCCTTTTGAATAATATTTTTAATGCTTTATATAGATGAGTCTCTCTGACATCTTGGGGAACATCCCCTGATTTTCCATGTAACAAGGAGCAATGACATTTTTCTGGTCCTTTCCTGATGAAATACAGAAAACACTTGTCTGTCCCTGGCACACAGAGAGGGGATACTTGACGCTGGAGATACTCAAATATGTTCACCCAGACGTTGCAGTGAGAAAGGTTGAAAAAGAAGGAATGCCAATAACTCAAATTGTTTCACTGAAGACCTTAGACACAGAGCTGCAAGCCACAGTCACTGTGTGATGTGCTCCTCATTGGTGCCTACTATCATTCAACATCTTTTAGCCCAGAGTGCTTTTCCCAGATTACCTCTGGCCACTTACAGCAGCAGTGTTCTCTCTCCCCATGATTTGCAGCTCCCCCCAAACACTCTAAGTGCTAGTAGATGCTGTGAGGGTGATGATGGCTCTGAGCAGGCTGTTCAGAGTGGGAAGGTGATAAAGAGCACCAGTGCAGGAGCAAGCACAGGCTCCTCTTCCCTTCCTCATGTTCAGCTGGCGCATGACCCTGCTGATGGGTCCTGAGATCTCCCCCGTGCCCTGGTGCTTGGAGACAATCTCAGCTTTGCAGAGGTTGGCCCATTGACTGAGGCATAATTTTGTGTTTCAGTTCTTACCCATTTGTCACTATGGGGAAATTTTCTCATTCTCAGGAAAATGTGTTTCCTGCTTAAGAAAGTATGTAGACATTGGTCAGCCACACTGATGTGGCCGCTGTGATTTAGGAAAGCAAAGCAAAAAAGCTTTGGCTTCTGGAGAATCCTTCTACCTTGCCCTCACAAACCACAGGAGTTCCCATGAACCCCTGCAAAACCATCCTTGTATCCAGAGTTTTCAGGGCGAGGAATGTTCTCTGGTGGCTTCAAAAACTGTCAGCTATCAATACAACATGCAGTATGTAGCAGAAAACTGCAACAGATAAAATAAATAATAGATAATCTGCTTCTACTGCATTGCCTGTGCAGCACCACCAGTTCCTTGGCTTCTGCTTCACTGTCCCTTTACAGAAGCCTCCCCACACTCATGAACATGTGTTTATAATCAGAAAATGCTCAAGTAAAGACCACCTGCCTACAAAGGATACTTTTTTTCCCAGTCTGAGTGGGTGTCTTACCGGCAGGTTTTAGTACACAGCAAAAAAACAAGCAGAACAATGAAGTGAAAGGGCAGCTTTCTTCTAATGAAAGCCTCCACTGTTGTCTGACATGTTTGTAACAAAACTAGGAGAGAAGGCATTTCTTAATGACAATTCCTGGTGAAAATATAATGAATAAATAACTAAATGGGAGAACACAGTAATAAGAAACTTGTTTGCTTTGGCGCTTCAGTTTACTTTAGTTTGTCTAACCAAGATATTTTTTAAGAAAAAAGTCTGAATGTACTCAAACAGTGAAATAAAAGTTTTTTATGACTGCTGATTGTCAATCAGAGCTTTCTGAGTCATTCCTAAACAGAAAGCAGTTTAAAAAAAACAATGCTTTTGTTTCTAGAACTCTTTAAAAGTAAACCACAGAGACTGTTGGACAGAGAAGGTAATCATCTTTGTGGCTCATTATACTGATATCAGGTGAGCCAGATTTTAAAGCCCTCTGAGTGGGAATCTCAAAGAGCAGGAGTCCAATCCCTTGCATTTGAAGCTTGATCCAAAATGAACTTGGTTTAATGATTTCTGTTGACTTAAGTGGACACTGGGTCAATCTGATCTGCTCTAGTACTTTCAATTTCACACAGTCATGCCTTGAAGAATAATGTGATTGCATTGTGAGAGTGATGGAAGCTTTATTTGGCTGGACCATCAGTGTAAAAAAAACCAAACTTGAGGCCAGTTAGATCCAGTAAGGACATGGCACTATATGTTTAAGAGCAAAATAAATAAATAAGCAAAACCATTAAGAAAAGGCTTTGTAATCAGTAGAAAAAAACCTTAGCAGTTAAGTGATGGTCAGAGTCAATGACACAGTTGTAGGTATATACACCAATGGCAATCAGCACCTAAATAAATGAGTACATGGGGAAACAGCCCCTTCTCTCACTGTGGCTCTCACCATATGTTCTTTTATTCTAACCATAGAAATTGGGGATGAAGATTTCTTCCAGTCCAAAGGGACTCTGAGGAGCTCATCACCCAGAAGCAGGAGAGGCCTCTGCAGTGTGAGCCTGCACTGGGCAGCTGCAGACAACTCTCCTTGCTCTACAGGCAGCGTGCCACATGAGAGGCCAGCAAGTGACCCAGCAGCAAGCCCAGCCCATGGGCTGCTGCTGCCAGACATCAGCCTGGAAGCTGAGAGCTCAGCATCCTGCAGCTGCCATCACATCCTGCATGTGCACAGAGGTGTCTGAGGGTCATTCTCCGCAGCCAGAATGTGGGAGGAAGGAAAGGAAGGACATTACGGACAGACCGCCAGCCATAGGAGGGGGCAGCTGCAGAGCAGCGCTTCATCCTCACACATACACCACACGTGCTCACAGACTTGGGAGCCAAATTGCTGTCTAACAGCTCTGCTATGTGGTAGATACAAAACCTGTGGCTTAGGAAAACATCCCTCTCTGTGCAGAACTTCACTGTTTTTACAATAATGTTACCTTATGCAATTCTTGCTGATGGTAACTCCATTAAAAGCTCAAGGCCTTGGGATGCAAAATTAAGCAGAAAGCTGAGCAGAACCATGTAATCAGCAAATACTAGTGCTCTGTGGCCTTTTAAATGAAGAGAAAAAGATTTATGTCTTTAAAAGTTTTTAAAGGTCCAGACCATTATTCATTTGCAAAACTGATACCTATTCTACAATTCCCTTTTTAAAAGTTGAACATGCACACACCTTTCTTCTATGAACCTTTTTATGCATGGCAACCTTCTTAATTACTTTCTACTACATTTGCAGGCCTGAAGACCAGTGGGATAACAAAAAAAAACATAGCTCTAAAACCAAAAACAATCGCAATCCAGTGGCTGTCTATGTGCTTCCATCCAACAGTTCTGAAAAGATGGAATTCAAACAGGCTCCTGGGGGTTCATATGAGTCATGCAGTGTCCTCAAGAGTCCTCAAGAACTTCCAGTCTAGCTCTTCTACATGCCGGAAAAGGCAAAAAAATAATGTGCATGGACACATATACAAGCATGTTTGCTTCTTAATCACCCACACAGTAGGGATAAGCAGATCAAGCAATACTTTTTAAATGGAAAATGATGTGTACTTAATGATGTAAAAAATCTAAAGTAGCTTAGAAGTTTGTTTAGAACCAGATGGAACTTCCTGCTCATCCAGGTCTTATCTGAGCAAATCAGATCTCTCAACGTCAAGAAAGCAGGGCTGGAAAAATAAGGGTGATTGTCTATTCACGATACTTCACGTTGGACTTGGTGACTTTTTTTGAGACAGATATGGGGACAATAATTCCTACATGATAAAGGAGAGAAAAAAGGAAGAGACGGAAAATGTCTGTACTAAAAATACTCTGAATCACCCAGATAACATCATTTTGAGCACCTAAAGTCATGCAGACACTTTTTTTTTACATCACTCATGTGTGCGTCTAAATAACTAAATTTGCATTTGTTTTAGGGTAACAGCTGAAATCAGCTGCCAGATACAGGAAATGATGGTATAAACTAGTTCTTGAGTCTGGCTCTCTCTTTGGACTGGCACTTGGAGCATTGGGTTTTGCAGTGTTTTCTGGAATCAAAGTTATCTAATGCTATTCCATTCTGGCTGGATTAAGTAAAAATGAGTATTTTTCTCCCATCTTCTGCATTTCAGAAAAGTTTCAGCCAAATCTCCAAACCTCCTATTAATTATATATTTTATGTCTTCTTCACAGCTTCTAACAGAGGTCAGCTCAGCTGCAGTTGTTAATAGGCAAAAGTAAATAAACTTATACTCAAGACTTGGCATCCTTTAGCAAACTTGCTATCTTTCTCTGCTTTTCACCAACACCCATGGTGATGTCTCAGTGTCCATTTCTGACCATACAGTACCATCTCTGCCACTAAAAACTGACCCAAGCCTAAGATTTATACAAGGATTAACAGGCTGTGACTCTGATAATGCTACCAGGATTTTATTTCTTTCTTGGCAGAAACAGTGATGTTTGTGTTAAACTATATGTCCACTCCCAGCAATATTTCTGGTCCTTTGCACCTAAATCTCCCAAACTCTATCCACTTGAAGTGTTTTTAAATTTCTTATCTTTACCCAGGAGATTGCATGATTCTCCCTCATAAAGAGCAGCTGTCTTCAAAGTTTCTTCAGGAAGTCTCCCATATTTGGAAGATTTCCTCAGCATCTACCTCAGGTATTTCATAAATAACATAGGCATTCTAAAATTTCCATATTGTGATAACAGCGGTGGTTGATGGCACTCCAACAAATTTTTGAAGGCTTTGGTCAAAGTCCAATGCTGCAGCCAGACAGCTGCTAGAGCGGGCATTGAGTTTCACAGCAAAACCCACAAGTGGTTTGTGATCTGTCCACATGGTAAAGAGACTTCCCATGCAATTATGGAAGGGCTTGAAAGTCCAATGATAAAAGTTAGACTTTCTGTCTCCAACTGGCAGTAAATCTGTCGTGTCATTTGACTATTCTCCAGAAACTGTCACAGTATGGGTCAGAACTATCCCTTCTCTTGCATTACAGATAAATTGTTGCTCAAAACAAATAAGCAGCATGGAGGCCCGGGAAAGCTCTAAAATACTTGGTTCTCTCTCTCAGTACCAGACAGCTCTAATACTTTACAAACTATGTAAATAATTTGAAACTGTTAAAGAACAAAGAGAAATAAAATTGTTAAAAGGTAAATGAAGGCACACATGCTTTTAGATATTAAGTTCAGAAAATATTAATCCTTTCACTGCTCATCCTATGTTTTATTTAAGATGGACACCCTGTCTCTGTTCTGCCACCATCAAAATCCCTATCTGTAGTCAAAACATGTGCTTTTTTTTATAGAAGGCATATGATGCTTTGTTTGAAGTGCCTTTGTTGGCATATCAGTATTAACTGTGCCAGAGGTGAGGCTGGAAACAGCACTTGCTAAATCACCTCTCCAGAAAATTCTGAAAGATGACTAAAGTTCACTTTGCCACTCACTACAGCAACATAAACAAACGTTTTTGAATGCCTAAAACATATATTTCTTACAACCCTCTTCCAGCTAACTCCATTGGCTAGTTCTCTCTCTGTATGCATAAAGTAATTATCTAACATTGAGACATTAGTCACTAGCTTTTATATAGGCCCTTCAGATGTGGATAGTTTTGTCTGGTTTAATGGAAGAGAAGGTTAATTCATAATGTTACAGTGGTAAAATGATTTTGACCTATCACTCGGACTCTCTAATTTAACTTCAGGTTTTACTCTGGGAACCTTAGGCACTTACTTTGTATTCATATGTTTTAGTCTAGATACAAATCTTGGTCTTTACAACTAATTAACCTCTTTCAAGAACAGCATTATTTCAGTCTTCAGTGTCTGGTAGATTCTCATTTAAAGGTTTGCCCCAGTTTCCATTTAATTTTTTATGTGCAATTTTCTGCCCAAGAAATTCGCATTGGTCCCTTGAACACAAGGACCTAAAAAAACCTCTGCTCCATATATTCTTTAGGGTTTTTATCTTATTATCTATTTTAAGGTATGTTTTAGCATTTTTAAACATAGTTCTTTTGTCAATGCTATGGCTCTGACCAGGATCAGCTGTGCCACGCACAGCTGATACATTCACTCCATATAAACTGGTAAACAAATGTGAAATGGAAGTCTTTCTCTTCACAACTTGAGTATATAATTATTTATGTATGTCACTAGTTGGCAAGGCTCTACGTTCTTTCCTTTCAGGCATATATGTCATTTTGCAGGATAAGAAAGGTCTTTACTCCTTCCTTTTCATACTGTCTTTTGGTCTCCATATCATTGATTTGAAAAGATGATTGATGGGCTGCTTTGCATTTGCTGGCTTAATGCCTAATCTAGAGGCATTTCTTGCAAGAGGCCACTTACAATATACATACTCATCTAGAGTGAGCTAGCTCTTTCAGAGCAGAAAAATCCTTTGTGAACTTGAGACTCTTCCAGCATGCTATGTATTTTGGTTAATAGGGCAGTTTGTTATCCCCTCTGTCCTAAACATAAGTCTTGCAGTATTCCTCAGTTCTCCTTCTATCCTTAATACTAATTCTATTACTTACAGAAATATTAATTTCACTTCTGCCTGAGCTTTCAAAGCTGTCCTTATTCATAAAAAGCAATCTGTCCCAAAGTATATCATTAAAGACATTTTCAGAAAAGCAGGACATGCATACACTGTTATAGACTCATTTTGCATCACTATACAAGTCTGAAATGTGAATCATTTTCCAATAGCTGCATGGAAATGGGACATAGCTTTCTGTTAAGTTTTACAAATCTTCAAAAGTCCTTCTCATGGGTAAGAAATTCTCTAAGTGGACAGGGATTTTTCTGATAAGTAGCCCTGAGGGAGTAATTTGCTATTCCTGTCTACCATGTGTGTCACAAGAAATTAGCATCTACATTTTAAAATAAAATTGCAATTTTCACTGGTTGCACTGACTTACTTAATTTGTCATATATTTTAATGATATTCAAGTGTTCCTTGCCAGCAATGTTGTTAATTCTCTACCAGGATATTTCAAGCTGGAAATGTCAGCATAACTTAAGTATTGAATGACTGGAATGGGAATGGGGGAAAATCACCGCCACTCAATGACAGGGAGTAAGATTTCATATCTTCAGCTTGCTGAATTCTGAAGTGAGACAGCTCATGAGGCAGATAGCCATTTTATACTAAAAGCAAACTTGCCCAGTAGTCTTCCATTTTAATTTGGAGTAAATTGTCTGTTCAGAGATTATTAATGCTATAAACAACATGATTTCAAACTTAAACGAATAAGAGGGCTTCCCATAGCAGTTTTTTCACACACTTGTACCAGACGTATTTTTGTAGGTGTTCTAGATTGAAAACAAATACCTGCAGGCAATTGTTAAAAATGAAGTAGTGGTTTGTGTCCATATTTATGTGCATTTGAAGACAGCTGTCCACTGCTGTGTGGAAATGGGACCCGTGACCGGCTGCCACTACTTTATTTCTACTTCATAAATCTAAATTTCTTTCCAGGTCAAAAATCCTGGGAATAGAGGAAATGGCCTCTGAATTTATTTAAACATTTCTCTATCCTCACATCTTTGTCTCACAATCTTATACATCTAGGAGGATAGCGATGTTACACGAATATCTGCAGGCTAATTGCACTTGCATGTCTGATGTTTATTAACACAAATGCATCAAGAATATACTCACACAAAATCAAATACAGTCCTTGTTCATTGCCTGCCTTATCTAATAAACACTATTCCATCCCAAAGCTGGGCTTCGGCAGGATATCCACGTGTAAGTCAGAATCCATGACAAAAAATTTCACCTGATTTTTCGGCACGTGTCAGGATTTAAACTTCGCCTCTTCTCTTTGCCCAGCTAGAAGCACCTCAGTCCTGTAAGGCTTGGAATGTTGCATATTCATCCTCCTTCCCTTGCACAATGTCAAGCCAAGAGTCACGAGGATGTGGCATGGTAACTGCTCGAATATCATGGAAAGGAGCACTGATATTTTTTGGAAGGAGACTGGCAGTAAAGCAGCCAATTAAGTGGTATAAAGGTCTTTAGAGAGGTATGAAGTGGAGCAGATATATTTGTTCAGATTCAGGAAAACTATGGCACAAAACAGGCAGGGTGAGAGACAATTTTGCTCATGCTTAATTTACAATGATTTGGAAGAATGAGAAGAAACACTGGGCCTAGACAATTTGGAGGAAAATTAAAAGTGGAAGAAAATACTATAGAGGGATTAAGAATTAATGGAAGAAAATGGATACATGCCAAGAAGACAGATGCATGTTCTGTTTGAAGCACCTTCAAGTAAGGTACTAACGTACCTAACTTTTTTTGAACTTAATCAATTTTCTCAAGACTGCCTAACTGGAAGATACAGTTATTCAGCCAGGAAACCAAAACAATATCACATAATTTGTCTATTAAAACACATTTAATTACCCCACATCCTTACAATATTATCTGCCAAAGTGATCAGGCTATTGTATAAAAGCAAGATATGTAAAAGAATAAGCATATAAATTGATATGTGATTTGAACATATTTACATTTTGACAATAACCAGGAAGAAAGTGATTAATTCAGTTTACTATTTTTTTTTACTGATAAAAAAAATCATCAACAGAAAATCAACTATGGCCAGTTAGAAGAGCACGAGATATTTCGAATTTTCCTTCTTCTGCTGCATTGTATTTAATGGAAATTAAACCCACTGCATCTGACAATGAAGAAAAGCACCAACTACATTATTTATGCTTATCAATATATCATATATTATATAAACAATCAACGAAATCCCCAAGATTGTGCAAGCTTTTTGTTTAACTATATAAATGGGCTTAGAAGAAACTTAATTTGAATTTCTGTTCATTGAATATTCTCCTAGGGTAAGATTATGACTTCAGAAAAGATTGAGGTGATGTGATTTTCTTATATATATTTATGAAATTGCTATGCAAAATATGGCAAATATTTATCCCTCAAAGTATTCCCAACATCTTTCCTTGGTCTTAAGTTTAAAGACCTTTCAGGTTTACCCTTTTGCATTTGAAAAATAATTTCAAGAGTGTGGATCTAATTGGTTATCAGGTCTAGCAGACAAATTGTCAGATAGTAAAGTAAGACAGATGTCCCCTTTTTTTCATTATACTTTATGTTCATTAAACCTTTTTTGTTGGTTCAAAAATAGCATGGCAGGATCACAAATGACCACATTGCAGTATGAAATACAGCAAATGTTCCACAACAAGTAATTCAGCAACCAAATCCCAACTCGTTTCTAGTTGGTGAATTTTGTATTAAGAGAAAATATTTATCATCCTAATTAAACAGGAAAATTGTTTTGCAATATTCTGTAGTTTATTCAAGAGCATCTGGTTTAATTATCCTAGGCTGGGAAATAGAACTGCTTTGATTGGATGCATTAGTCACAAGATATGGGTAAGAATGCTTCCACTTGGCAAGTATTCCTCCCTTTTACTTTAAAATGTGCTCTTTCAGTAAACATTCCTGAGAAAAGCTCCCCAGCTAGCAATGGCCCCATGAGGCCAACATTTAAAGTCACAAACTAGCATATTTCAGAGGTGACTGCACCAGAGTCCCTGTTTGACTAATTCTCCCTTTCTTTGATACACAGCAGATGGAAGAAAACATGACACACTGATTGTGGACCATTGAAAACTTTGCCTTGTCAGCAAAGTCTTCTCTGAACATTAAAGACACTGTAAAATCCAGGAGGGTTGCCACTGAGAACAAGCAACAAGGCTGGACCCAGGATAATCAGCCCAACCAAACAACACCCTTTCTCTGATAAATCCCCAAGTTTCACCAAGGTCAACCACATTATGATTCTCTTTAGAGCACAGCAATAGGGCATCTCCAAAATTCCCACATTCAGGCCTCCTAGGAAACTATTTGTGGTTTTCCCATCTGTGAAGGCTTATCCAGAAGCAGAGGTAGATTTAGCTGTGTATGGACTTGTGGTGCTCCATACTCGTGCAGGTTCACACTTTCCAGAGGAACTGAATGCAAATCTATTGCTGCCTGGTTGCCACAGAGCCTGCAGATCTGTACAGAGTGGACTGCTGAGGGGGGTTATGCAAGTTTTGCCTTACAGATTTTTAGTAAATCCAGGCTTTAAGGTGACCTTAAGATCATGTTTTAACTATTGGTGTGGACACAGAGAAAGTGGCATGCAGACAACACAACATCCTGAAGGATATGGCCTTCTTTGGATTTGTTTTCTGACTGCATTTTGGTCTTAAATCTTAATGAAAAAAGAAAAGAAACAAGAAAGGTTTATAAATAGCAGACACTGAAGAGACTCCGTTTTTAAATTCAGTTAAGAGTTGGTCAGTATCTAGCAAAGAAAAGAAAATTATTGGTGCTTTACACCAATTTTACCCTCTCTGATTTTCTGTTTATTTTATTTCTTTGGCTAAACATTTGCAGAAAAAATGAAGATGAAAATCTTGGAAGGAACTATAAAAAACAAGAAATGTACTCCACCCTTATTACAACATTATTCTTATTTAGCCAAACATTTTTCCTTTAACAAATGATCTGATATAGACACATACAGAAAAGGCATAAAAGACCTACAACAGCCTGCATTTTCAGATTAAAAAAATAACTAGGCGGGGTGAAATATGTGAATAGATGAGAGAAGGCAAAAAATGCAAAATAAAAAATGTAAGTAAAATTCTCTCTGCAAATAAAACCAAAGTCTTGCATAATAATTCCTGAAGTCCATGAAGAAGACTTGAAATAAAAATCACATGGGTTTCGTGATTGCTTCCCATTACGAGTGGATAGTGGGCCTCATGTGACTAAGCAGAGGAAGAAGACAACAAGCACTTGAAGAATGGAGGGGAGAAAAGTGACTAAATAGCCACAGCAAAATAAGAGTCACAGGGATAAACATTAAAAGTGAAAGTCACAGTAATCTCCACCTTAGCTTTCTGAGATGCTTCAGTAAGAGGAAGTCTTAAAAAAGAATCTTGCAATTATTTCAGGAAGCTATCAAAGATGTGGCCTTTCCCTGTGTTTATAGCTGGATTTTATTGCCTGGATGGTGTGCTGTTCACTCAAGGTTATTCTCTTTCTGAGAGCTAGGCTGCTTGCTGGAGGAGCCCCTTGGAGCAGCAGAGTTTTCAACAGAAAGTAGTCACATACATCACCAGTTCCCTAAAGAGTATATAACTGCCTTTGCTGACCTACAGACCAACATTTAGAGCACACACTCTCCAAGAATTTCCAGAAGGACTTAAAGCAGGGATCATTACTTTTCCTGACACCCTTCACATCTCCCAGTACAGTTTTCTTCTAAACCTGATTCAACATAATCTAAATCCTATGCCAAGAATGCTTTGGTTTACATTGATTTTTTCTCTCATTATAATCCCTACTAAAGGAGAGCCCACTGAATCAGACTTGTTTTCAAAGACAGCTTTGGCTACTGCCTGCAGTCACTGGCTGCATAGCAAAGTTCTTTCATGCAGCACAGTGAGTGCCAATATCTCTCAAAACTGCCTGTTAAACGCTCATTTTGGAGTAATCCCTGATTTGAGTGCAAGGGCTTGCACCAAGTGATCTACAGAAGCCTTTCATGACATAAAAGTTTCTGTGACTTAAAAGTGTCTGATGATGACCTAAAAATTTCTATAATCCTATGTGTCAAAATATTGACACAGCAGTGATGAGGGCAGGGGGCAGAGAATGTGTTTCTGTCACCAATACACATTTACTCATGCCAAGAACATGGATGTTCAAACATTACAAGTTAATTTCTGTGCAAAATCCAGAAACTGACACTTAAATATTTTTATAACTGTCATGTATTTCCTTTTTCTATGAAAAATATCACTGAGCATTACTGCAGAATTTTGCTTATTAAGAATTACTACTTTTTCCATCTTTTTTTTGTCAGAAATTTTACATATATCCCTCCCTTAATTTTAAGACTTACCATATCAGTTTTCATCACTATACAAATAGCCAACCACAATCAATCATAAAATGGAAACTTGCTTACTGCACTTTTTGTTTCGTGTCTATATGAGAATAAGTGAATGCAATATAACCAAAGGAAGTTTACACTAGCTGTAAGTGTAGCTATGACTTTGAAAGAATATTTTCCCATTTCCCATTTTCCCAATAAAGTTATAACATTTGTATTTAAACTATATTAATGAATTAGATTGATAACTATGGTTTTAGCTGGTTGAAACTAAAACTTTCTCTTGTTTAGCAACATAAGTTATTGCATCATAATAAAGTTGAATAACCATATCTGCAATCTTTGTGATATTTTCTGTGCTGTACAGTCAACAGTGGTGCCTAAGAAAGAGGAAAACATAGTCACAGTGTGAGAAATGATGTCTTATTGACTTTATAGTCCAACAGGGTGAGCATCATTCCCCAACATGAAATATGTGCTCAATGGCCTCATGCTCAGTAAGCTACATCCAGTTCCCTTTAACCTAAAATAACTCTTTCAG
>JANRGV010000062.1:62010049-62025813 GCA_024734035.1 Alethe castanea | reverse complement strand
GTTTGTTTTTGTTTTTTGTTTTTTTTTTTTTTGTGGGGGTTTTTTGTTTTTTTTTTTTTTTTTTTTTTTGCTTTGGTTTTTAGGTTTTTTGGGGGAGGAGGAGTAGGAGGCTAGGGAGGAATAAGGCAGGGGAATTGGTTTCCAAAGATGTGACCATAATTGTTTATCTGATATCTGCCTACAAACCCTATTTTCAAATGTGTTTTAAACATTTTGGTAAATTTATTTAAAGGAGGCACGCAAGACTCAAAAGTTCTGGAAATTAAATGTGATGTTAGGGAGAAAAATCCAAACTTCCTTGTATCTACTAAGAAAAGGCAATCAGAATTAGTTTTATTCAGACACAGTTTCATGGTCACAGACTGTAAACATTTGCCAGGAGCCAGACCACATGTGAATAGTTTCACATGCTGTCTCTGACCACTGAAGTGTCCACAGGACAAAAGGCAGTTCATAAGAACCTGAACTTTATTAACTTTGCTGCTCACAGAATATCTTGCTGTTATAAACTGGAAGACAAATTTTAGAGAATAAGGGAAAAAACAATAAGAAAGGGAATTGTATGGTCTGGCTTCAGAACAATGGTCCAGTTACTAATTTAAAACAGATGTTCTTTTCTCAATAGTTCATAACCAGATGAAGAAGGAAAAGAGAAACTAGTACTTGAAAAGTAGTAGATCTATGTCCTAACACATTTGTTCAGATGCACACTTGAAAATTTGCATATCAATCCATTGGATCCACAACACTGGTTTGAAAGTCTCATAAAAACATCCTCCTCTTGCTGTATTTCAAATGCTGTCCATTTCTAATATCAGCTGAACTGCAGAATTGCTAAGACTTGAACAGGAGAAGTTCAATTAACCACACTTAGACTCTTTAAACAGTTGTTTTTATTTACACATTTTGGATTTTAAGTTTCCCAATTTTACAGAATCAAATTTTCCTTGAAAGAAGGCGTTTCAGCTATGCACTGATGCAACCAAGGTATCATGGATTTATTTTGGAAGTAGTATTCCACTATGTTCACTGGAAGTGAGGGATGGACAAAGTGTTTTTCTACAACTATTTCAACTAAGTATTAGGATCCTCTCTCCCTTTCATACAGGAGATTTTTGAGTGGATAAATTATTAATTTGGGGAGGACAAGTTTAATCTGATGAGACTGTTGAAGTCAGGTCATTTTCTTGAGTCCAATATTTTGGCAATTGAGCACACACTTCATCCTTCTCAGAGAGAGGGACTGCAATAAGCTGCCTCAGCAACTTTCAGATTTTCTTCTCAGTTGAAAAGAAGGAATGCAAGGAGGCCTCCAAAGCAGAGAGGAAATCAAAATTCTCAGGCTGCGCTGTGTCTCCCCTCAGACAAGGGGAGACCAGACCCTTGCCAAGACAGATCTATTTGGAAATGTTACTGTCTTAAAGAAAACTGTAGTTCTATGACACCAGGCACATAGGCGAGGTGAACCATCCCTTACAAAATTCTTTGTTTTGTGTGAATCCCTCTACTGATTTCATTCACAGATATATTTTTATCTGTTACTAGAACTTTGGACATCTTGTGGCTGATTTTCAGCTTCCCTATGTGAATCTACTACATTATACATTTTGAATAGTTCATCTATGAAGAAAAGTAGACGATGAATTTGATTATTCAGCTTGTAATACACTTGACCCACAAAGCTGTGTTTCACATGTAGCCTGTGAACTATAGAATCTATGGGATTATTCACAGGATTGAAATTAAGCATATGCTTTCAAACATTGTTGGATCAGAAACTGGAGTTATGGTTTATCTGTGCCAAGATTCATATTTGTTCTCTTGAGGAAATAGAATAAACTACAAACCTTACATCTGGAGGCTAATTTGAGCTTCCTTCATACCCGGGAAACAAGAAATGGATTTTAATGAATCCTTATTCACTATTATAGGAATCTATTGTCTAATAAAGGTCACATGATATTTTCCTATCTTTCCCATACTGCTGCAATTTATCCACTTTGTTTATGACAATTTTAACCATAATAAGATATTGTCAGTAAGAGGGGTAGACAGAGGTATTTAGAATTTAAATCAGCAACCAACAGTTAAAAAAGAAAAATGTATTTTGTATCATAGATATAAAGCTAAGCAGTTGTAAAGCAGAGATTCCATTTTCTTTCATTTAATCCAGAAATGCTTAACTAAAGTATCTTCTAGATTCTGTTTTTAATCAGCTTTTACAAATAATTAATTCAGGGAAACAATATCAACTAAGATGGTAAGAAACAAATGTTAATGAGTGTAGTGACTAAACATCCATCATTTTATGAAAATATTACTTAAGGATGTTTAATACTGTCCTCCACTTTTCCCTTTCCCTTTCCCTTTCCCTTTCCCTTTCCCCTTTCCCTTTCCCTTTCCCTTTTCCTTTCCTTATTTTATATATCTTATATATTTTCTAGTCAGTATGATACTGATTATGAAGTAGCTATGACATCAATTATTGCAATGAGTGATTCAAGGAATTCTTTTTATATGTATTCCATGATTTTTTCACAATTAAAATAAAAATGCAAGGAGAAAAGGAATTGTCATGCAGCACACAAAAAGGTACCTTTTTCTAGCTTGTAGTTGGATCATTCACTTAGTATAGGACCATAATCATGGCATGGCTACCATTCAATCTGGAAATTATTTTATGTGCTTTTAAGACAAGTTGGTATCTATTCCTCACTCCTGAAAATTAAGAACATGTACCTGGATCCTATAAGTTCATGTGTCTTGGTATGAGGAAGAATTAGTCCTGTCTACTTCTTGTTTGGGGCTAGCAATGTAATGGGATATGAGTTAAATATAAACTAACTTGTACAATAAAAATGAAGCTTGAGTCATTTATTTGGGAGAAGAGAAAAGGAAATGGAGCTCTCAAACTGATTCAGGGAGTTGCATATAAAAGATGAAGAAAAATCATCATGAAACGAAGAATGCAATGCAGCAGCATCCTCAGCAACAATGTAATAGTGAGGTTAGTGTCTTATGATTGCTTAATGTTAAGTGTCAAATGTAATGCACACAGAAAACCTTCTGCATTCAGCAGTACAGACCTAGAAAGAGGAAAATGAAAAACAAAACAGATTGCAAAGAATTTGCGTCAAGGGTGACAACCACATTGCTACTAAGTATGCCTCACATCTGCCCTTCTGTAAGATATTTAGGAAGCAATTTTACTTGTGTTAAGCACAACAGTGCTTGTCCAGTAGCTAATATGTGCTTGCATATTTTTTTCAGTGGGTCCATAGCCCTCAGTGCTGTTAAGAACTGTGCCTTTGCAACGAAGACTGCCAGGATTGTTCTGCAATATAGACCAGAGCCAGACCTGAGTTGAGTAGGAAATGTTATAAATAAAAACACGATCAAGATGTTGGCTGATTATTACTGAATACATTTGAATGTAAAATGTGCTAGAGTGAGTGTTCCCTTAATCAATTTATTATGTTTTATTTCTCATTCTTTAAGTCTCGTCTGGACTTGATAATGAACAATAGAAGTATTGATTTTGCACTTACAAGTGAGAGCCTAGGGGCTCAACTCTGCCAGAATGACCAGTCTCAGGAGAGAGCTGGGAGCATCACTGTGATTTCTCACATGGTTGTACTTAGAATGTCCATATTTTAACTTCTGGAGTAAACATCATCTGCTTGTCAATGGGCAGATATGACTGTAACTGCCCCCACAAATGTTCTATTTTCACAAGGTTCAGCTGTGAAAGGAGGTGGCCTGCAAAATCTTGTCCAATACTTTCTGACGTATTTTCCTTCTTTTACTTGTTGCAGATCTTATTTCATGGCTCAAGATTAAGGGGTCCAACACAAGTCACCACATATCAACAGTAAACACCTGGGTTCATAGTCTTGGGGGAAAAAAAAAGCCCTTAGGCTATGATTTCACTAGAAACCAAATCCGTTTTAATTGATCACTAAAGCCATGGAGACTTGTCTTCTCTTCCCACTTAGTCCTCCATTTCTTTGCCTTTGTCTTTCTCCCATCTTGTCCATTGTCTCATGACTCCCACAAAACTGCAAGAAAACTCAACATCACTGAGTTGACAGAAAGCCATTCAGCTCTTTTTATTAAATATTTGTTGGTTTGGGATTTTTTGCAATGTTAGTGAGTTAAATCTACCTCTGGTGGGATGTCATGTGTGTACATCAGTTCAATACACTCTGACTAAGCTCTGTTACATATTCATACATGAAGAGAGTTTAATGTTTAATACAAATTTATTTATTTGCATGTGCTTGACATTACATGGGATTTTGATTCAGCACAGTGATAGCACAATGTACTGAAATCACAATACAAACACAACATAGCAGTTGCAACATAGAGTTAAATTACAATATAGATGTGATTCCCATTTATCAGAGTCTGTAGCTCAATGTTGTGACAGGGGGGCAATCCCCATTTACAGGAAAGAATACATGGAATGTATGGAATATGCATCTTCCCCGAGCCTTTCATCATAGGCTGTTTGGTGGACAGTCAGTCCTGCAGCTGATTCAGAAGTAGCACAGAGAGCTCAAAGCAGAGAGCAAGAAAGAAGCAGAAGGGATTGGGAAGTATAGGATGCTGAGTCAGTTTATCTGGACTCATGAAATTGCAGCTCTAGTTTAATTCACCATCCTTGTGGACTAAAAAACTTCTACCTGGTACTGAGAGGTATGCAGAATTGTAATCACACACAAAGTCTACATTCTCTCTTCTTTGGCATCTCTTCCGTGTTCTAGCATCTATATTTTCCCTACTATACTAAACATCACCAATTTCTGGAAAAATGATCCTGAAAATCAGCTTCTCTTGGACAAGAAGGAAGGAAACAAATCCTTATTGCCCATTACTGATCTCTGCTGCTCAAATCAATCAGAACAGGTCCTAAACCTGACTTTCTGAATACATTCTCGTGGAAGATTTCAGAACAGCATAGAAGCCTCCATGCTACAGATAAGTAGATTAAACTACTTCCTAAACAAAATTACTTCAAGAAGGAGTATCATTCACTCTGTTTTACAGGTGATTCTCTGTGGAGACCTAAATCCACAGCATCAGCAGCACTGCCAATTGTGGCCAGTCCAAAGAGAAACATCTTAAGCAGAACAGCAGTGCAAAAAGCACAAACACATCATCAAGCTGGCTCTGACAGAAGTTTTCCATGTTTTCTAGCTTCAAAGCAAGACCACTAATATCAGTCTGCAGCAGCAGTTCTAGAGAAACTATGCAGATTTTCATAAATTATGGAAAAAATATTGTAAAACAAGAAGCTGTTGGCTCAGCTCACCCTCATAAGGACAATCAGAATGGCAGCATAGAATCCAAATTCATTGTTTTATAGAGGAGAAAAAAATCTTTACAGCTGCCTGTAGCCAGAGCTTCATTTACTACTGGCTTCTGGCAAACAATTTCTCCTCACCCCATTTCCATCCCTCACATTTCTTTCAGAAAGAATGAAAGTAGAACTTGTCAAACCCTTAGTTAGCATGCTGGTGCCTCTTTCTCCTCCACCTACTACCAGCTACCAGAGTGAAAACTGTCAGTGCTTGTAAAGAAAAAATGTGTAAATATTTTATTTGCTACATTTTCATGTTATTATATATGGACTACTTTCTATAAGTGTTCTATATGTCTTAATGGCTTATGTTCAAAGCGTTTCTGAAAGCAGCTCTTTATCTTTCTCATTAAATGAAAGGGGAAATGAAGCTTAGAGTTGAAAAGCAGTTTGGACTTTGTCACACAGACAATGAATAGTAGATAAACACTTTGGACGCCTCTCTCAGCTCAAATACCAATGCCTTTACCAGTCTGAACATTGTCTCTCACTACTTTGTGACTTTTGCCATTCTATAAAAAGATACAGGAAGTCACAAATGGAATCAGTGATTTGACATGGAAACTTCAGTGGATATTTCATTGAAATGAAAAGAAGTTACTGTGTATATCCAGACCCACAGAGCACGACAAAGTTCCGCCTATAGATATGTCTGGTGCCATAGGTTATCCATGACATCTACAGGGGGGTGACAAAGAACGAGGACATGTGGGAGACCTTTGCCTTTCTGGGCTAGCCTTTGAATGCCATGCAAGGTAACTTGGGGAATCAAAAAAGGCAAGCTAACTAACTACACTGAGCTCCTGACATCTGCCTTTATATCTCAGGTGTGAAGAAAAAGGAAGTGGACATAAAAAGTTCTTATATCTGTGCTTAAATGCAGTCCACAATTTATGTTTACAATATGTGCTTTGTATAGACAATGTTTGCCAAGAATTACGTCTGAGAAAAGACAGCAATTGTCCTAAGTAAGTTAGCTCTAGGCAGTCTTACTTTACAATGAGACCCACTGCAACTGTACTGCCTTGGGGCTGGGGACTTTTTTGGATTGGGTGGTGGGGGGAGATTGTCTTGTTTTTTATTACTGTTTTAATTATTAGGCATCTTTTGTACAATACTGGGAAAAACATCAAGTTAGGAAAAGTCAGTTTGTGGGTTGCCCATGCAGTCTTAAATCATCTTCTTTATTTTACAATGAAAGCTTTAATTCCATGATCATAGAACATTTAGGTCACAAATCCCTTGACTCATGGAAAAAAGATTGCAAGCAACAAACAAGCAAGGCCTGGTTCTTATGTTCTCAAGGCATTTGCTGATAAAGGTTCTTAAAAATATTGGATCAGAACTGATGAGTACCCAGACTTTCTCTGCCATGCCTATCTTCAGTCTTACTGGACATGGCTCTCTCAAAACAGGGTACCAGAGTACAACTGGATTAAGACAGTTTTGAGAATCCAAATTAATACATCTCCTGCCTCTGGCTCTTCAGTTTGAATTTGATCACTGTTGATTTTGGTTTTTTTTTCATTAGCTCATTTCTAGCCAAAAAGCAAAACAATTGTAATAAAGATCTGTGTCAAAATAATGCAAGAATGAAGCATCACTGAATAGCTGAGTGAATCTAAGATTTTAAAAACATAAGTTTTTTAAGCATCTGCTTAGTGAGGTATGGAAATTGATCTGCTTTAATGACAAATTAAGGCCTAAAAGCCCTTTTATGTGAAGTTGTGTTATCATGAATCCTCCAAACATAGCATTTTTTTTACAAGTATTGGAATGAGAATTCTGATGAATAGGGTTCTTTTAGGTCATTAAGCTGTGTGGTAGCATTAGGCTTGTACATGCATTTTCTCATTACTGTGATTCTTTGCCATCCTTGTGTTTAGCTAAAAATTATTTTTGTTTAGTATATACACTATAAATCATGATAAGGGAGCCTTCTCTCCTGTACTTGCACAGGAATCAGCCCGAAGGATTTAGGTCTTGGTAAGACATCCTGTTTGTCATATTCTTTACAGAAATTCATTTGTAACAGACCCTTCTCCAAAATACTTGAGCAGAGGGCATCGTTACTTGACTCTGCTCCAAGTCTGTGCCTGTTCTGCCCAATGAAGCCTTCAAGAGGAATTGTTCAGCAAAAATCTATTGCTCTCTGGTGGATCATGTCACTGCTGCTGCCCAAACTCTAAAAGACAAATTACGCTGTGCATCTATGCATCTATGTGCATCTATGATGTGAATAGCTATAAAAGACTGTTTACTAAAGGACTAATTAGTGTATAAGCACCTACCACAGCTACAAGCACTGGAAAAGGAATTCATATAAAGGATTTTTATTCATCTATTCTAGATAGAAGCAGGTATAGTGATTATATTTGGACTGATGGCATTTGGTTTGTACAAAGCATAAGAAGCCTTTTGTTGTGATACTGCTAGTTCTGGCATGGGAAGGGCCGCTTATTTAGTAAGACCAAATTCTTCTGAAACTGTGAAAGATTCGCTTCTCCAATTAGATATGCTTAATTTGCTCTCAGTGTACTCATTGTCTGTAAGAAATGGCCCATCCATCCTGAAAAACTGTTTCTGTTTTGCAGAGTGAAACTTGACTGAATTTATAACAGGAGATGTTCTGCATCAGTTATCCAGTTAAAAATTAACCAAAGAACTGCATTGTTTGCCAAGACCTGAGTTCAATGACCTTGTGTCTCCCATAGAATTGTTGATGGTGATTTTAGCAACCAAGCGGAGCGGGAAGCTGTATCCTTTGTTCTTCCTCCCAGCATCTAATGTGCAGATGGATGTTTACTGATGGAATTTGCACACATAGGGACAAAGCTGAGGGACAGACCTTCCTGCTTTCAGAAGAACCAAAATGCATTTCCTGGACTATTTTATCTATATGACATAGCTGCATGTATCAGAAGTGGTGATCTGGGCCATTTTCTCTGCCAGGTAATTGCTATATGTCCTTCAACCCCCTTCCTGTCTATGCAGCATTTTAATGATCTGTCTTCCTCAGGCATTTTTAGGGGTGATTCCAGAGCTTTGGTGTGGAATACAAGCACATTTGTGCATCTCCTAACAAGCCTGCTCAGTAGAGAGCAACTTAGCTGTTAGCTTATTCCCATGCTGAAGCATGGAGTAGTCACTATCTCATCTTGAGCAAATATTGAGTAGCCTGCTGTTCCCCATTAATTTCACAGGGAAACAGGAATCTTTTTTCTTGAATCCCTTTTGCACATTGTTCTCCTATTGAGCTATGCAAGTTCTAGCATCTTCAAGGAATTTCACACTTAATTTAAACCTTTTTCAGAGGTTTAAATCACAAAAACTTTGATGTTGGCAACATTTTTGTTATGTAGTTTATTGCCCAGCAATTAAAAATTACCTACAAAAAGTGCCAAGCTCCAAAATAATTTAATATTCAAAGTGTTTCTTCTGTTACTTGGATTGGTCAAGGAATAATTAACATAGACCCCAATTCCCTCCTCTGTGACAAAAAGATATAATGAGGTTGTTTCTATGCATCCTATTTACTTACCAATATTTAACAGTGTCTCTAATTACAAAAGAAAAGAAATCTGGTCACATTGTGAAACAATAAGGTAGGGTCTTTAATCTGCACGTGATATCAAATCATTTTTCAGAGTTATTGACATTTTCTCTCTCTCCATGAGAATTCTTTCCTGAAATATTTTTCTCTCATTAAAAAAAAAAAAATCCATTGAGAATGCATTTTAATACCTATAAACTTTTCAGCATACATCTTAGTGATCTGCAGTACATCCAAGAATTTCAGAACAGTCCAGAAATCTCCTCACTGAAGAAGCTGAGTTAAGCACACTAGGGAAAACATATGTATTTCTGCTTAGCATGTTTGTTTTGCTGAACAAAGGGCATTACAGGTTAATGTTAAAAAAATATATGAAATCTTCATACAGGGAGATGATCTCTGAGGTCTTCATTATGGCTATGATCTTGATTGTGTTCTTATAGGCACAAAAGTAATTTTTTCCTATCTGTGCTTAACTGGAGCTGGTTGTCAAATTAGAATTGGAATCTATTATGGAGTATATGATGAAAGATACAATAAAAGTTATGAACTAGCTTCAAAACTGAGACTGAAAGCACCTAGAAGAGTAATATATCTGAGTCTGGCATCAGAGAGGATGCCCAGGCCCTTCACAACTCAAAGCCACATTTAAAGGAGGGCAGCATCTCAGTGCAGTGTCAGCAGTTCTTTGTGTACTTGTCCTTGTTCCTCTTTTTAAAATTTTTGTTTCTTGTTCTTTTTGCAAGAACCAGCCCACCCATCTGTAAGAATACTGGAGATGAAATCTCTTAATCTGATGCTGACTTTGGAGCTTATGTGGAAATCCAGGATTGACCAGTCCCCCAAAACTGTATTTCACACTAGTCCTCAAAATTGTATTTCTGAAGACTAAAGGGCATAACATAGGTTTTGGGTTTGGCTTTATCTCAATTAAAATGGAAAAGTCTACAAACTTTTTTGCAGAAAAATCTGTTTTGGCTGTCAAAATATAACAGTGAAAATATTCTTGCCCTGAGGAGAACACATGACAATATGGACTCTGCTGTCCAAAATTTCCTCGTTTACACTCTGTGGAACTGCAATCCTGATGTGTAAGTGCTGATATTCAGAAATATTGCTTCTTCATGTACTCAAAAGTAAAGCTGCACTCCCACAGCTTGCTTCTCTGTTTCTTTGTCTTCCCACCCTTCTCACAGCATGTGAGCAGCTCTGGAGAGTTCCTCACTGTCAAGTTATAAGAGCAACCTCAAAGAAGTGAAACAGGCCAAAACATATTGTCACATCTGCCATAGTATTTCTTCCTTTTTGTGATTTTTTTTTTTTTTACAGTAACTTACGCCATATTTCTGTCTTTCCTCTTCTTTTACTCTTTATAGGACACTGCTCAGTCAAGTCATAACTGTTTGTGTTGGTGTATGACAGAGCACCCATCTCCACTGAAGTGGTGAAAAGCTACACGTTTTTCTAACAATCTTCTCTTTAAGTGCTTGAACTCACCTGCAGGTAGTCAGTATTAAGCTGGTAGAAGAGAGAGGCAGGAAGGCTGTTGGTTTAGAACTTAGAACAGAAGAAAAACTTATTGTCTTTGAAACAATAACTCACTGCCTTTCCATGCTAGAGATCCTTTGTGAAGAATCATCCCTGTCTAAATAAAATGGCCTATATTGATTTAGTTTAAAATTCTTTATTGTCTCAGCTCAAGTAAATTAAATACAACTGATGCAGCTCAGAGGCATTTATCACATCATCAGAGCATTAACTTTCTAGATGACTGCATCCTGAATTAGATTAAAAAGTTAATTTCATCAGTTTTAAAAATAGGACCATTAAAAAAAGATCTTTATTCCAGCAAAGAATTTCTAGAACTTTGCACCACTGTCTAAATATCAAATTGAAACAAGGACTTTAGATGAAAAGTTCTATTTTTGACTAACCTGCCATCTAAAATGAAATTTTGACTGTACTTATCTTTAGAAGGATTTGACCAAAATTTCTTTCTTATGCATCAAGAAAAGAAAAAATCAGAATAGCAAGTCTATCAGGAGTAGTAAGTGCAGCAAATACAGTACTGTTGGAACTGGATCATCTGTTCTACTTGCAGTTTGGAAGTAGCTTAATTACGCTTTTCTGCCTTGCTTTTTCAATGCACAGTACTTGCTGCATCAATGAGCGTGTTTAACTTCTCATCAACATAGTGGAAAATGCATTTCTTCCACAGGCAAACTGCATGACAGGATTCACACCTGACTCTTGGCATACAAGACATATGTGACTCTTTCAACACATGAACAAAAGATCTGATGCCTCCTAGTTGCCCCATACTCCCTGCAGGATAGACAGACATATATACATCATTTGATAGAGAAATCTCAACCTTGGCACGTGGTACTAATTAGTCACATACCAACTGTACTTACCAAAGCCCCCAAACATTCACTGAAAATAATTGATATTTCCTGAAAAGGGAGCTGGTTTAAAGAGGAGGTGATTTTTCCAGGTTAGAAAGTCTCTCATATACTTCACTCAGTGAACTCGATCCAAAGCTTATGAAGTCAAAAGGAGGTTTTGCATTAAGTTCAGTGGGTTTGAATTAGGGCCTCAATGAATGCCAGTGGGAAAATTTGACCTAGTAGTTTACAGGCCTTAACAAGGAACTTGTTCCCTTATGGGATCTTAACAAGAAAATTGCTAGATAAATTCATAAGCAGTCTCTTCTGAAACACTATGTAGAATGACCATCAGTTAAGATTAGAAGAAATATTAACGCATTTTCAAAGGCTTTGGGTGAGTTTTGAACAAAAAAAGCACAAGGATTCAAGTTACAAAATTACTCTTTCACTGAAATCTTTTCCTATGAGAATGTGAAAGTGCAGAGGTATGGCACCATCAATGTTTTCTTTTATGAGTCTACCATATTGCTCACATTTCACTGGTCTTTTAACGACGTTTCTTGTTTCAGCCCTTAAGAGAACTAGAAAGTTTTAAGGATGGTCTATTAATGCTTCATAGCTTTATTTTTCCTTTCTGTGGTGCAGTAAATGTTATCAACTTTTGTGTGCTAAATTCATTTACTGGCCAATTTAAAAATTCACCCTAATAAACATTTCACCTTTATTTCTTTTCATATCAGCACCACATGGGATGAATAGTAGTGTTAGCATGCCCAAGCCTGACTTCAAGGGCCAGAAACTCTGCAGTACAAATCTGGAAAACCATGTGCTCCACAGGAAGCATTGACTTCACAACAGCAAATGGGGCTTGAGCTTTGCCAGAAATTCAGAACTTTCTGTCCAGCAAGAATTTTTATAATGTACCATGTGTATTAAAAAATAAATAAATAAACCAACTGACCTCAAAGAACATTAGATTTCTCTTCATTGTTGTTATAAGTAGTTATTTCCTAAGACCTTTACTTGATGCAGCAATTTGCTATTACCTTAAGAGTAAATACTAAAAATCCTTTAGAAATATTGAACTTTGTATCATGCAAAAAGTTTTGATTATAGAAGTTGTTCTGAGACATAATATGGAGGAGTTCTAAATAGATATTTAGTTTTCTCTGCAGAAAAACTATGTTCCATGCTGTCCCATGGTGAGGCATACATCAGTTTATTTGGAAATATTAGGGCTCTGTACATTCGATTATTGGTATCCTTTGCTTATCTCTTTAATTCTTGCCCCAGTTGTCATTATCTTTAGATTTTCTGAGTGTGGGTGTTGCTGTGGCCCAACAACAAAATTTTGTTTCTCTAAAGGGGAAGAGGAGCTTTAAGAGGCAGTTTTTGCAAAATGAGGTAGCAGTAAAAATAACAAACTAATTGCCTTAAGGACTACAGACTTAAAAAGAATCAAAACTCAAATAGCAAAATGGCAAAATTTTAAAAGAATTTTTCCTTTTCATATAGCATACATTTCAACTCCAGAAATATGAACTATCTGTAGAAAACCCCTGAGGGAACAGCAGCAGTGCAAATTGCCTGCTAATGTCCTGCCCCTCCCCCCTTGTTTACAATAAGTCTCAGACTATCTTTTTTCCTATGTACATTTCATGATCTCTTACACTAATTATTTGGAACTCACTTATAATAAATGCCTTCTTTCTCTTTGCACTGTGGCATGCCCACTGGATGTTCACTACTTTTGTGTGCCACAGAATGATTATTATAATGGACTTTCAGACAGAGAAAGATACACTTTTGTTGAGGAGCACTTACTTCAACAAGGCCAAATATATTTCTGTCAGAGATACTTTCCTTTCCTATTTTGATTATGACAAGAAACAAATCAAAAAGATGTTATTGGGACAACTTAAATTATCTCTAGTTATGTTTCTGCAAGTATTGCAATGTTCTGAAAATTATTCTATGTTATAAAAATAAGAAGTTTTCAAATTCTAGCCCATTGAGCTTTTGTTGAAAAAAACCTCAATATTATTATCATTGACATTTTTGCTTCTTATAGAATGGCAAAAGAGCAGAGCCTGTCTAGACTAGACACAGAAGACTGGTTGAAGATCCTGTCTCGGAGGCTGAAAGTCTCATGAGCCCTGTGCCCTTTCATCCCAGAAGAATGATATCTATCAGCATCACATCTATATCTTAAATAAATGTATGCTTTCATCAAAGGAACTGCATTGTCATATAGCTGAGACATTAGGGACTCCATGCGTGCCATGGGGCTTTGCAAAGGATCAGAGCTTCTCATTTGTCCCAGAGAGTCAGGGCAAATGGTATGAGCCTTCTCTTCTTAGCTTGATGCCCATGTAGTCCTTCTCAGACTATTAAGTTATCAAAGTTCTTGTCAAAGTTTTCCCATGAAAGTATCATCAGAATGGGGGTTTTTTGGAAGACAAGCTTAGGATCTGAATCCTACGCAACTGACCCTATCTGTTATCCAACCTGCCATCTCCAAGATTCCTTATGCCTCAAGAGACAGCACTACCATCAGAGAACCAGTATGTTGCCATTAACTTTCTGTTCTAATGGGGGAGAGTAGAAGGGTCACCAGAGCTGGGCTTGATGACTGTGTAAAACACATTTACAAGGGACCAGAATTTGCAGAGCCTTCTGACTTACAAAGTTTCCCCCTCTGTCCTGAAAAACTTGGATCTTTAAGTTAGCATTCCTCTACTCTGAAGGAACAAGGTGTTCTGCAATTAGGTGCTGAGTGAATTTAAGCCAGGTACTCAAACTTTTCAAACTTGCCTTCCAAAGCGTAAGCACTTGAAGGTTATTCCTTGTTTTAAATAAAATCCAGAATTTCTAACCTGATTCCAATACTGTCTGGAAGTACTAGAAACCCTGGCACAGGCCTTGAGTGACTATTTGTCCGTTCAGTGTGAACTGCAGGGGATCACTTCCAGCCAGATTGAGTGAGAAATTGTGAGGGCTTCTTCCCAAATTACTTGCATGGAAAATTCTGCAGCTATCACTTCAATTCAGGTTTACATCTGAATGAATGTGGAAGCCAAGGATAGAGCTTGCCAGTTGCTGCTTTTAGTTCTTAATGCAATAGGATGTAATTCATATCAGTGTTTGACAAGCTGGGATCTTTAAAGGAAATTGCTTAGTCCTATATTATTGGAAGTGGCATTTATATATTCTGGATGTTTTCTTGTGGTTCTCTTTTCTCTGTAGTTTAGCTCTCTGGTACTAATAAGTTTTCCAGAACAGAAATGCAATAAAGTCAAGCAGTGATTTATGTGCTGAAACAGCAGCAATTTTAATGCTGAAAACTGATGTATATTTTTTTCTTATCTTTTTTGCTATAAACAATAAGGAACTACCTAGACCAATTTCTTAATCTTTGAAGCCTTTATCCAGTATGCACATATACCAGTCAAATGCCAAATAGATTTCAGATAAGACCTTTGACAGTCAAATAATAGGATAGCATGAAATAAGCAGAAATACACATATTTTTCACTTGTATGATAAAGCTCCTGCAGTTGTGAAAGTGCTGTTTCTACCATCCATTGCCATTATTTGTGCATGTCCACTTTATTGTTCTTATTCCCTCAAGATTTTTTTACCAGTACCCGCTTTTTTTTTAGGCATTTCTTCCATTACCTGATGTACCTGTGTTACTGATAGGTAAGGCTTTATAAAGGGAAGGACTTGTAACACGGCTCTGGCCTGTTACTTAGGCTAAATAGATGGGAACTATGGGAGAGTGGCTCAGCTGGAATAGGGCAGAGAAACATGAGTGACGTGACACCCATGCTATGGGACTGCCACATGTCCATATCGTGGTGTATGGTGCTTGGTTGACTTGGGCTTGGTGTGCCTTAAGATAATGTAAACTGATAACCAGCTAATTGCTTTAAAAGGCTGGGTTTTTGGCAATAAAGAGCAGTCCTTTGTACCCATGTGGGGTCCCTGTGTCACTCATTACCGCAAGGTATCTGGTATTATGCTGTGGCATGAGGTTAACCTGCATATGATCCTGTGCAATGTGCCCTAGAATGATCCTGCTTGATCAGGGAGTTTGGAGCAATTGTGGTGCCTTCAAACTTTACCCATTCCATGATCTCTGTGCGTTCCTTCTACCAGGCAAAGCTTTTCCCTTCCCTGATATGCAGCTACACCCATGCCCAGACCACAGTGTTTAATTCCCCAGTCCTGCTTTCCCCCAGTGCTCACTCTCCCCTCTCATCCCAGGTGCCTGTTCTCTCCAGAGCCAATCCCAAACCCTCCCACTTGCTCTCCTCTCCTCAGCACCTTCTTCCAGGACCTAGGCTCTACTTAGAGCTCCCTCATATGCCTTCTTCTCAGCTCTGTGAGAGATCCCCACTCCATCTACCATTCATAATTGTATTTTCCTTGACTTCTTTTTCTCTTCAACTGT
>JANRGV010000062.1:61988393-62000639 GCA_024734035.1 Alethe castanea | reverse complement strand
TTTTTACATTTAAAGGTCAATAAACTCTCTCAGTTTGGGTCTTAGCAAGATTATAGGACAGGACAATTTGCAATATTTTTATCCCCTCAAAAGCTCATATGTCAGACAGCAATGCCTATAAATCCCGTGGGTAAGTGCTGGAATAGCTGTGAGCCTCTGTACCAGTGACACTGGCCTTGCAGCAATGCAGAGTAGCTGCACAACAAAATATCAATATCTGTTTACAAATACAAGTTTAAGAATTATAAAAATAGCTCAAGCTTCTTTTTAAAGCCAAAGAGCTGCTTCTAAATGAGCAATGTTTATATTCCACGCCAAAAAGCCACTTGAAGGTCAGTGCAGACAGAAGCCAATTTTTTGTCAAAAATTCACAGCTAGTTCCCAAACTGCTCCAAAATATAGTCCACTACAGGACTATATCAATTACTGTGGCCAGCCATTGAGTATAGAGTGTTCCTGAGCCATGTAAAATCTAAATATACAAATGCCACCATTGCTGTCTTTCCAATGAGGTAGGTAGACCAAAAGTTCCCAGAATGCTGCTATGATAGTCTAACAAAATAACCCTTTAAATGTGAAGTTTATATAATTTCAATACAAACATATATATATAATATACATATATACATATATATATATTCAATTTTAACTTAACTGATATATATTATATTAAATGGATGAAACTACTTCTTGGAGTGGCACAGGCCAGCAATTAAAAGGAACTTTGAGGAAAGGCTTAATTACATATATTGCCACGCTAAAGATTATTGTTCTAAAAAGAAATATTTTTTTAATATCACTAACTTCACTGTGCTAAGTGGCCAGATAGTTTCATTTAACACCTGTAAAAATAATTAGGAAAGACTTTCTGAGTACAGACTTTCTATGTCTCAGATTACTCCTCCTGCAGTTTTTGTAAAGAACTAACCCAGTCCTTACCCTGTCAGTAATGTGCACCACTTGAACCTTTAATGATAGAGAAGGCAGAAAACAAAATGTTGTCTCTGAAAACTGTTGTAAGATAAGAAAAAGGCTAATGCACTCTAAAGGGAATTAGGGATTTGTTAACATTAACATAGAAGAAATTGGTAAAACTGCTCAGCTGTGGCCAGCCATGCTCAAGATAGTAGGTGTCAGATGTGATTCAGAAAACACCCATGGGATGCTCTGAAATTTGGACTATATCTGAAAAGAGTATGTCAAAAGCTTACCTTCTTGACTATATTTATGGTAACATTGAGAAGGATGCAAACATCTGGTTAAAAAGTGCATTGTTCATGGTAGAACTTGAAAATTAATTGAACTGAAAGCTTTTTTCTTTCAAGATTAAAAAAATATATATTCAGGTTTTTTTAAGTGAAAATTAGTCCAAGTTCATCAGGATAACTTAAGTGTGTGTTCCCTTCCATTATACAAGCCACAGAATAATCTCTAGAACAGTCAGAAAAACTAGACACAGACTTATCTGAGACATCCTCTTGAGACCAGCATAGACATAGGACCTGCAGTAAACCTTCTGGGATAGCAGGCAGAGACCAGGAAAGATTCTCAAAGTTTCCAGGATGGTCTAGCATCTCTGTCTAAGCACTTAAATTGATCTAAAGAGATACGCTCCAGTATTTTATTCCTGTTGAATAAATCTGTTCTGATGTCCTGGACTAAATCTGGATCTGCCTTGCCTCAGAGTGCCAGAAAATACAGAAGTTAAGCCTAGGTGATTTCTCCAGCTGTATTCTCATATGTCAGTCTTGACCAGGCTGCTCCACAACTGGCTAAATCAGCAGGCTAAGCATTCCTCTGACCTGGGAATGGGTCCGAAAAGCAATTTTATATCTATGTTAACATAATTTTTACTGGATTACCGCAGCTTGGATTTACATCCATCTGATACCTAGACTCTTTTTCAAAATGATTGTAGTCAATTATTTTACTTTATTACTCTGTGGTATTTGACCATCTACAAAGCATTTGGCTCACACAAGCACTTATTAAGGGCAGGACATTGTTTTTGCAAAAACAAAAAAAAAGGACCTGAGAAGAAGTGGTCAAAACCACACACGATTACTGCAGGATGAGGATTCTGTCTCTTGTTCAACAACCTCTCCATGGTTTCATGATCTCAGAGAATGCAAGTTCTTTGTTACTAATGATAAATTTACCCTTATTCTGGCTTTGAATATTTTCCCAAGAAAATAAGAAAGGTCCCAAGCAAGCAGATTGAGGGTTAACAGGGAATGCATTGCTTTCCCCAAGCTGCCTTTGGAAGAATGCCACATTATAAAAACACCTGGACTTCATACAAAAGTGCAAAAAGTGAACATTTTCATAACAGTTAAGAGTCTCTACTTTCTGCACATAATTCTGAAGATTATCACCAGGCCTGACAGCAGAAGTCAACAGAAGATTGTGTTTTGAGCACACATGACAGTGTAGTTTTTGTAGAAACAGAAAGTTAGGACTTTCAAAAAATACACACTAGAAAAAACAGAAAAGCTTTACTAGTAAACAGGGATCTGTAAGGTCATTTTCGTGTCAAATTTTTGTACAACTTTAAGTTCAAATAAACCAAGTATTTCTAATGAAAACTCCCCTTATGTTCAGGGATTACAGTGTGAAATGCAAAATCTTTCAATCAGGCTAAAAAATCCTACACTTTAAAGGTTTTTAAAACATAACTGCTTCCTGCTTCTTATCAAAAATGTAAATGGGTTGAGCAAATTTAGACTAAGGAAGCCCTGAAAAGCCTACTTTGCAGGCATAAAATCAATGAAATTATTTTCTATGGCTTCATCCACACTGCTTATTAAGCATCTTTGAATGTGATAATGTCATTTGCTATATACTCCTTTCAAGTTTCCCTTTCCTCTGTGTCCTCCACTGACCCTTTTCAAGGAACCTCAGAGTCATTGTTTCCAGCTGGGATTGTCTAAAAGAAAAGACATGGATCACACAGAGGCATGGTATAAAACCATTCATGTTACTACTTTCTTGTATTTCCAAAATTTCAACATGGAAAATTAGCTGATGGCCCAAGAAGCCCACAGATGTGGTGTTTGTAGAAACTTATTCCAAAGACACTCTTCCTATAGATTCTTTAACTCATGTCTGTGCTGACCCTCTTGGTCCCTGCCTGCCAGGAGCCACCAGCATTGGGGCCTGAAAATGTATAACAATCCAGATTCTTTCAAACTACTTGACCTATTTTCTCCTCATATTCCACTGTGAATTTTTCAAATCATGGCTGGTATGGTATGTTGTTTTCCTGGAAAAATTTTTCATTTTTAAAAAAATATCCAAGAATCATAGAAGCCTCCTTGATACTACCAGTGAGAAGGAAAAAAATTCAGAAGCAATAAACAGATCCTGCAGAACAGCAACTCATTTCACAGCCATTATTGCCGACAGGGATTCCATTTTTATGACTATTCTATTTTTATGACTCTTTGAAGGCTGAGGCCTGATAGGAAGAGACAGGATCCACCTGACCTAGTGAGGCAAAGCATTTTTGCCAACTAGCTGGCCAAACTGATGAGACATTTAAACTAGGAATAAGAGGGATGAAGATGATAACCCACAGTCAAGTGAGGAAATGGTGGACAGGGCTGGCAAGCAAAAGGTGCCAGTTTGTTGTGGCAGAAGACATCTCATAACCACAAAACCAGCACAAAGGGAGCCCATCCCAGTGTCAACAGACAAATAAAGCACTGCTGATAGAGCTGGGGAAGGTCTCACACTTTTTCCACAAAATCAGCACTGTGGGGTGCTTCTGTGAAGTCCCTGTACACTAACTCATACAGAAAAGGGAAAAATACAAGGAATTAGAGATTTGTGAATAGTCACAGGGCTGCAATCTTACCAGGACAAGTAGGGGGGTAGCTTACATGGCTGGACCACTGCCCAGGATTGATACAGGGACTTCAGGAAGGGATGGGGAGTGGGAGGCGGCAGAGTTGCCATTTACGTGACAGGAGAAGTGCATGGAGCTCCGCCTAGGGCTGGGTAATGAGCCAGATGCCAGCTCATGGGTCAGGACTAGTGCACAAGTGAGGTCATGGTGGGCATCTACTACAATCTGGTCAGGAAGAAAGAAGTAGATGAGGCCTTCTTCAGACAAATGTAAGCAGTCTAACACAGAGATCCTACAAGGGGACCCTGTTGAAAAGTCAACACAGTGGACACAAACAATCTAGGAAGTTTCTGATAACAATATTCTAACCAAGTGTTTGAGGACTTGGTGAGGAGAGCTGCTCTGCTCGGCTTCATACGAACAAGAAAGAACTTTTTGGGAATGTCAAGGTTGAGGCAGGCTTGGCTGCAATGACCATGAGATAGCAGAATTCAGCATCTGAGAGGAAACTGCAAATAAAAAAACAGGATCACCACCCTGCACTCCAGGAGAGCAGATCTTAGCCTTTTTAGAGATCTACTTAGAAGAATCACACAGGATTCAACCCTGAAGAGAAGTGTCCAATAGACCACTTAATAATTTCAGAATCACTTCCTCTTTGCTCAAGAGTTGTCATTCCCATGACCAGGAAATCAAGCCCTGATGGCAGGAGGCCTGCACAGCAGTACCCTACTGATGTGTATGGATACCCGGTGGGCATGTAAAGGAGTTGGGGCCCTTCTCTGTGGTGTCCACTGACAGGACAAGGAACAATGGGTACAAACACAAACACAGGAAATTCCATTCAGAATAAGAAACTCCCCTTTTTTCAATGAGGGCAGTCAAGCATTGCTGTAGGTTGCCCGGAGGGCTCGTAGAGACTCCAGTCTCAGAGATGTTCAAAACCCAGCTTATACAGTCTGTGGCAGCCTGCTCTGGGCAAGCAGGGATTTGGACTGGATAACTGCCAAGGTGCCTTTCCTCCTCAACTATCCTGTGATTCTGAATATTTCCCCCAAGGCTGGACAGTCCTTCACTGCAAAAGCCAGCAAGCAAAGCAAAACAAACCCACAGCACCCCTGGGCTGCAAAATATTATTTGCTTTTTTTTTTTTTTTTTTTTTTTTAGTGAGATCAGTCTATTGAAGTACTATTCTTTTAAAATTTGTCACAACAGATGGTATTTTTAGACAATAATTATACACATCCTTTTTAAAGTTTAGCCATAATATTTGACTGGAACTATTTCCTGCAGTTATATATTTTGCAGGTGAAGTCCACACAATGCTGAGGAGAGACACTTCCTTCACTTTTGTCTAAATATAGAGGTCAATAATGCAACCAACTCCACCTAATCTCATGTTGTTCCAGTTTCATGATAACCCCAAAATACGTAGATGTTGATGCCAACAAGCCCTTTTAAACTTAGCTCATCTCCTTGCTTTCTGTTTTTTAAGTTGGAGAAAAAAAATACTTCGACATATGACAGTAAAAAAATCAGAGTGAAATTATGAAATTCCAGGAAGTACATTTGGCAAAAGTTGCCTATTTTCTGACAAAACAGGCCACACAGGAATGTAAACAACTGAGACAGAGAATTACTTGCTAATAAAACCTGTATATGAAAAAACGAGAAGACTCCTGCATCTGATAAGTAAAAAACAAATTGGAATTAAATGGATTCTATTCAGCTGAACACATTCAGATTTGAAGTTCCTGAGCCTACATTTGGGAACAACACCTGTTTTCATTTTAAAGCTTTTCAATGCCCAGCAGAAGAGAAGCTCCTTATTCTTTTTAATTACTGCAAAATTACTTGTGCTTTGTATACATTTGGGCTAGGGAGAAGGGAAAAGCAAGATAAGGAGCAGGAAGTTGAAAAGCACATGAACTAAATCTAGCTCCAATGTGAATTTTGAGACTTCTGGTTTCCAAAGCTACTCAACCTTCCCTCTTCCCCTGGAAATAGGTTGAAGACTTTTAGGCTCTTAATTCTTCTAAAAATCCTGCTGCATAAAATATGTGAATTTAGCAGCCCAAATTTAGACTGAAAAGAGAAGTGCATGAGGTTGTTTCCAAAGTTTTCTGTGAAGTAATGAATAGACAACATCTGTGAAAAAGCAAAGCTAGGTAATATTTAATGCTGAAAGCAAACATCGACTGTTGCTTTCAAAAGTGGCCAAGAGTATCCAGGACTGAGGGAGCCATGAGGCCAGAACAAGAGGGAGCAGGGTGTTAAGAGCGTACTGCTGGGAATAGGGAATCCTGGTGCTCTGGATCATTTCTGGGCCTTGTCCAGTGCCTGTCTAAAGCAAACTGCCTTAAAAATTCAGGGAGTCTGCAGCTCTTTCCTAGTGTTTTTATTTGCAGCAGAATGAGTAACAGCAGCTCTGCCACCAATCTTTCCTCTTTGACCCTGCTTCTGTAAGAAGGCATTCACAACCACTGAACCCAACTCTGGCCTGAAATCCTTTGAACCCTAGCAAATTTCTAAACACCAAAATGTGCAAAGGCAGAAAATCTGGATGCTAAGTTCATGGGCAGATGAACTAATTCCATTCAAGTATACATAAAGCTCTCAGACACCCACCTGCATAGTTTTGATAAAGGGTAGCCATGTTGAAATTAAATATGCAAATTTCATCCAATCTTTGCTTTAGTTTTCTGAAAACCATTTTTTGTAAGCCATTCTTCAGCCTGTTTAAAATTGCTGCTAGAATGTCCACAGTTAGAAAAATAAATCAACATTTAGCCACTGAGAAAACTGACTTGATTTCCAGAGATGTCAAGGGGCCAAAGTCAAGTTTGCAGCTCCTGTTGTGAGCAGTCTAGCTATATGTTTACATGTTAAGTTGAGGATGGCATCAACATTTAATATCGCACATAAACACTATTACTGTTTCCAGAAATAAGATTTTTAGGAAAATAAGGTGTGTAACGTGGTAAGTTTAAGAAGAGGGGAGAAATGGTAAACGAGAATATGAAAAATAATGGAAATCAGCTATATGCTACTGCTAAGCAGCTGTAAAGTAAAACTATGATCTTTGTCTTTTATAGAATTACTCCTTCAAATTTTTTTTTTAAAAGTATATTTTTTATTATTTATTTGTGTTATATATCTTGCATTACATGGCTGATAGGTACAATAGTAGATATTTCCCAACAGTTCCATAGTCTTCCCTTTAACTCATGAGTCTCCCTCCACTTTTCTTTATCATGTAGGAGTAGTCCATTACTCTGTTGCATCTTAAAAACATCACATATAACACAACTTAGCTCATCAGATTTAACCTCCATCTTTTACCTTTTTGGCTTTCATCTCAATGTCAGTGTCTGGAGAATTTCTTCACTGCTACATACTTTCCAGTCTGGTAGTTTCTTAAAATTTTGCTACCAAAAATCTCTTAAAAACCAAAGCTCAGAATCATGCATAGCTCTTCTCTCTTCCTGACTCACCAATATTGTTGCTAACATCAGCAGTGCCTCTTTCCTAGCTCGTATTCTTTCTTGGATTTCATGCTTCTTTCCTGCTTAGCTGCCCTTCTATTCCCACATTTTTGTTACATTCCTTGATGTTACTCCTCTTTTCACTTTTCTTTTGCTGTCTATTTCTTCTCCTGTCCTTCATCACCTCTTCTTCTGCTCTGTGGTAATCTCTGCCACCAAACCAAATTCAGGTATCATCTCAATGGAATATCTCACAAAACTGTATTTTTTACTTGAATTCTTTGATCTCATGCAAACCCAAATTTTAGCCTCTGATATTTTCTGTGGAATGTCTAGCTGTCAGCTGCATTGTCTAGCTGTCGTTATTAGAAGAGAGCACATAATATTCTTCACAATGTTCATTTTCTAAGTTTCTATGTAAAATATCACTATTTAGTCTTTCATTTTGGCATGTCATCATGCACAATCTTAAATTGCATCCCTGACCAGAGCTTGATGTATGGATAACCATAGTGAGAATTCCTATATTACGTCTTTGAAGCATTTTGGTTCATGTTGTGTCTTCGATAGCACAGTATCTCTTTTTCTGCTGTAAATTAAGGCAGTTTTTTAGTTGCATATCTAATGAATCATTTCACTTGCTATCTTTTTTGACCGTGTCTCTGCTCTCCTTTGCTATGATATCAAACACCTTCCTTTTCAGATCACATTATGTCCTAGTCTTGCTATTTCTGCTCCACATTGATATAAATCACTTATCTCAGAACTCGCAGTATCTCAAGTCTAGGAGGAAGATATCCATACAAAAATATAGGATCTCATTTTTCCAAAAGCTGCTGAAAATGTCATGTTTGTCAAGAGTGATTACACATTTTTACACATACATTTCAGATATGCAAACCCCTTCTGTAAACAGTAGAATTACACAGCTGTAGGTAATTATTTATGTGTAATATCTAATAATTTTTATGCCAAGTCATTATTCAAATGAGAAATTATTAATTTTTGCCAAAAAAATTAAAAATAAATCCATTCTGACACCCTCATTTTTTATTCACCATAATTTTTGTCAGATTTCTAGACCCTGCTCTACAGACAGTTTCTGCATCTGTTTTTTTCCTGTAAGTCAATCCATTTGAGGAAATCTTCATTCCACCTGGAAATTAAGACCAATGAAATACAGGTATGGCCGAAATTCACAGTATGCTCTGCATCTCACTGTAAGAGTCTAAATTCCCTTGTCATTTTGTTCATTCTCCCCAGCACACCTTATGAGTCTAATGCTTAAATGCAATCTCTACTCTCCAAATAAATTATGTCATAAAATGCCTTTCTCTTTTTGGATTAGAATGATTCAGACCTTCCAAAAGACAACTAAGGGGTTACTGAGAAGCCAGAGTAAACTGATGGACAAGGACAACTGCCACTGCTGGAGTCCTGGATGTTGAAACATCTGAAATCCTTTTCTGTCTTAAGCTTCAAAAACCCACCAAAGAAATTTCCTATAAAGGACACATGAAAATACACTCACTCTTCAGGGACTTTTGTTGGTCTCTGTTAATATTTCTCTTGGCTCCTTCTTAGTGAGGTTTTAAAACAGTTTTTAGACCTTGAGTGACCATATAAAGTGCCTTAGCATTGGACTTAGGAGAATGATTGTTCAGTGGTTGATTTTGTCATAGCATTACCCTTGTAATTTGCCTAAGAACTTCAACTTTGCAAAAATAACAACAATATGCTTTTTCTAATTTGGCACAAGCCACTTCCATTGCTATAAACCAGTTACTGCACTGCTGTTCAGATTGAAATTGGATTAAAGAAGTGATGTGGGGAGATCAAAATAAATGACAGAAAATAAGAACAAATGACAATTCCAGTAAAGTAACAGAACAAGAATGTTATGTCTTGTCTTGAGTAGATTAGTGGTAAACAAAAATATTATCATTGAAAAACAGCTGATGCTGCATGGAAAAGTTTGAAAAGAATTCTGTTTAGAAGCAGACCTACACAAACAACTTTTTCCCTCATTCCTTAGTGACATCACCATTTGCATGGGGTCAGGGGAAGCCAAACACATAAATTCTGACTTTGAGCTCTTTGGTGATGACTGCAAAGTCTGTTCTTAAGCTATGTTAGAATAATTGTCCCTGTGGGACTGCGAGTGACCCAATTCTCATACTGATGCTGGGTTTTCAGTGCTGTCACTTTGATCCTTATGTTTACTTCATGACCAGTCTTCTTAAGTCACTGTGAGGCTTGAAGACAAATATGGGTTTTAAATCTCTTCTGAACTGATGTAGATGCATTCTACCAGCTGTGCAGTACTAGTAATAACTTACAATCACTTATAATCAGTGAAGCACATGCATGTGGATGGATTATTTAAAAATCAATATTTTAAATAAATGCCCATGAACTGCAGCTACTGAGCTGCAAGGCACAATGTGCAGGACTGAATACAAAATACACTTTCCAAAATAAAAATACCTAAATACGCACTATATTCCTGCAACATACTTATTTTATGCAAGTAATCCTGTGGGCACTCAATATTATTAAGTGTAAAGAACATGTAGATATTTAAGATAAATGGGAATATATCACAGGCAACTTGTATGACAAGTGAATATAAAAATCATGGTGTACCAATAATTACATTGTTCTGAAAAGAAACTCCTTGGCGTTAAACAGAGATAAAGTAACATAGGATTCAGTTACCTGCTGCTCAGGTTTGGTTTGTTAATTTCTCACTATTATATTAATGTTTATTAATTATTATATTAATTTATTAATTATTCAAAATTTAATAATAATTTTACTAATCATTAACTGAGAATTTGCACATCTTCTATGTTCAATAAAGCTGAAATGAGATATATTTTCATACCCACGCTAAGATAGATAACAGCGACTATTGAATCATAACTCTATCACCAGATATTTCAGCTTTAAGTGGCCAGAGCTGAGCCCAAAAATAAATTTAACTATTAAATTGCTGTTTTAGCATATATGTTGTATGTTGGTGCATACTATTCTGCAGATCTCAGTTAATTTGTGCAAAAGAAACAGTAGCTACTGGAAAATATCTGACTGAAAAAGTCTAATTTCATCTTCCACCAGAACCCCATAAGCTGTAACACACAAGATCCATGCGAAAATTAACTGGGTATCCTAATAAGGTTTGTACAAAAATACAAACAAGAATATATGTGACGTTATAAAAATCAGACAACCAAGGGTTTCAGGGTTTTTTGGTTTGTTTTGTTTTTTTATATTTGGGGGTTTAAAGTAAATAAACCATATGTAAGTCTCATAAAAGGTACGTCTGAGTAGTATTAGGAGTGTGATTTCCCCTGATCTCAAAGACATTGCTCACACCTTAGTCCCATTCCAGACAACAGTGGAAGTAGATGATGATTGATATGATATGATATGATATGATATGATATGATATGATATGATTGATGTGATTATCTGCAGAAGCAGCCTAGTGAAGAGGAAAGTGGTGCTAGCTTTCTTCCTAACAATCCACCAGTGTATCTCCACACAGGCACAAAGGAACCATTTCTAGGCATCAACAGGTAGTCTTTGTGCTCACTCAGCCTATGATTTTTCTGCAGAGAGTGCCAGAATAAGTATGTTTTCAAGAGCCTCTAACCTTTGAATAGAATTTTTGAAACAAGTAATTTCTCAGAGTTGCAGTGTAAGTTGGAAGGGAGATAGAACACCCTTAGGGAGTCAGAGCTAAGAAAAATGCACCAGAGTAGTACTTTGGCAAATGTTCCATAACACTGCAGCCAAATTAACTTACTGTTTTCTGTGCTTTCAATACGGTGGTGCTGGACAAAATTCCAGACTGTTTCTTCTACTACTTTTATACATGTCGAGTAATTTCTTGAAGGACTGATGTACAGAGACAGGCAGTCTTGTTCTACATTTCATAATCTTGAAGAAGTGCTTTAAGTCTCTGTAACATGTCATGCTTGCGAATCAGTTTCCAGATTTTATTGTCCTTTCACCTTTCTTGTATGCCTCCCCAGATGAGTTCACCCTTCATTCTTTGCCAAAGTCTCTTTGCCTGGAGACTGTGCTTTCATGATCACACTGCTAACACTGTGACCAAGAGCTAACCATCAGCAAAAGCTGTCATTCAGCTCTGAACCTCAGTCCTTTCCACTGGAATGAAGTTTTCTTTGGCTATCCAAAAATGAAATCCTATTTCCTTGAAGCGAAATTGCAGCAGAGGAAATTGTGCACTCCATCAGTCTGTACACAAGCGACTGAAAAAAAAGTAATGGACATTTTGAAAGTTGCGTCCCACCCTATAATAAGACAATTAGAAGATGGAACTTGAATTGGCAGAGATGAATTTCCATTTATCATGGAAATTAGAATATATATTATAATATATATATATATTTATGGCTTTCTCTATTATTTTGGGAAAAGATGTGTCATATCATATCTGTCATGAGGAACTAGTTTTATCCACCCTTTCATTCACTCTATCTGCCCTCTCTTCCTTTCATTTTGAGTGATTGCAGTAGTGTCAGGGTTAATAAAGCTTCTCTTCGGTTCACACAGTTGTTCTGTTGTCCAGTATTCAGGAAGCAGCACAAAGCATGATTTTGCCAAGTCACGATATCCTCACTTCGTGTGAGCGGTAGAGTTTCCTGGGAAGAAGGACAAGCAGAATTGCATTACTAGATCTCCCAAACTTTAAGCTTAGCAACAGCTTTGTCCCAGAGAATATTATTCAGCTTGAGCTTCCCTAATGAATAATGCAGGGGGACTTGGAGTACCAGAACAATCTTCTTGCCATTTATGGATGCTAAGTTACCCAAGGCAAAAAGCAAGATGCTAGTTTTGTAAACAGCTATTCTTTGGTAAACATTTTGGAATGCTTCCTTTTTC
>JANRGV010000062.1:61964782-61979823 GCA_024734035.1 Alethe castanea | reverse complement strand
TCTCCTCTCCTCTCCTCCTCTCCTCTCCTCTCCTCCCTTCTTTTCTCTTATCTTTTCATTCCTTCCCTTGCTGAAGATGTAAACAAGTGCTTCTGTGATATTAACAGTTTCTACACTGCACTGCACTACACTTGACCTTAGCCAAAAGGCTGAGAAGCAGCCTATAGATTCCTATAGATTTATGTTTTATGTTTGATTGCCTGTTCAAATTTTAAATTTCGATTTGGTTATATAACAGCTTCTGTTTCTTCTACTCTATCTAATGATGTGAGCTTACATTTAAGTTTTTCCTTCAGATGGTGGTCTCAGAGCAACTCTCTTCTCTTGGCCATCCTAGTGCCAAGAAACTTTTATGATTTACTCCTTAGGTGCATTTATTTGAATTTATTGTGGACAATTAGGGAGTTTGATATAGACAAGTTCAAGAATGTGAAAGGATGAAAGCAAGTTGGAAAAAAATTCAAACTGCCTTCACTCTAGGCTCCTACATTGGCTTGTATGTGATACTAACTTTAGAGGACTGTCTATTCTTATTATACTTACTCTAGAAATGCTTTAAAATCATGCTCAGAAAGCTGACAATGTGTAAGAAGATGTTGCTTGAAGAGAAATAAGATAACAATGGTGATGGAAAAAAGCAAGAAACTAGGACATGACAGAAAGGAGAAGTACAGTAGAGTGAAGTGCCAGGAGCAAGGCAGGGATCTTGGAGGGGAGTAACTGTCCCTAAACTGGTTGCAGCCTTCTCATTAAAGCTGCTATGTTCCCTGAAGGCTCTTCTGTGTTTTTAGAGACTGTTTCTGAGCTCAGGATGCAAATCACTACACCACAACTGAGCACAGGATTGTGATCAGCAGCACTCACAACGCAGCACTCACAACACAGCACTTCTGCAAAAACAGAAGGGTTCATTATTTGGCCCCCAGAAATCTCACAAGGGTTCAAATGGCTAGAAATGGATCTAACACCACCTGAGCTGTGCATGATGCTGGCACTAGTCATTAGCAGTCTGCACAAAGGGTCTCATTCTGCCAGTGACTAAAAACATGCTCCAATACAGCTGTGTAATAGGTGGCAAAGACTGTGTGTGTTTAATCTCCTCCCCTGGACAGACTTTACCAAAGGGTGAAACCAGTCACATCAATTCCAGTATTTCAGACAAATTGCATGACAACGTCTCTACCACAGGCTGCTCCGCTCTGCCTTGTCCCAAGGAATGGACACTGTGCTTTAAGCAGCTGATTATTCAGCAGCTAGATAGCATGCTGCTGCCAAGCTTGCTATTTAGTTATTAGCAGTTATTCCACTCATTTTTGTTTAGCACATGCCACATGACACGGCTTTTACTAATCCTTCTGTTAATCCCCTAGAAATTCAAAATTAGTTGAAACTATGAGAATTTTCTATCTTAAGAGCTATGATACTCAGCTATTGCAGACATAGCATGAGTTTTATTTGGTTTGCAAATTACTCAGAAGAGGTCTCACTCAACAGAAGGTTTCACATGTCTAAGGAAATAGTTCAGGTGGCTTTTGTAGCTGCTATTGTGGTGCCTGTGGTGATTTCTTTTTCTTAAAATATCTAATTCATTGTACTAATGATAAGCATCAGTTATGAGGCCCAACTTGTGTTTCTAGTTTGAGACAGATTTATCTAGGATCTTTACATCCAAGCATTCGGCAGTTCCAACTGTAGAGTGTCTCAACCAAGTGGAGCAAAGATTTACAAAATCGCAATTCTGGGTCTGTGCTGTTACTCAGCGTAACAAGCATTGGGTCAGTATCAGACTCCTTGGTGCCCTTGCACCATGATCTTATCATGATCCAACTGCTCCTCAGTTTCCCCACAGAGAAAAAATAAAATGGGCTTCCCAACTGCCTTTGTTGGGACTGCCTTATGGTGACTCCCTAGATGTTGCATGAGCACCATAAGTTGAATTCCAGATCTACAGAGTAGAAGTTTGCACATGAGGTAATTGTTTGGTCTCTCTTTGTAGTCAATGAAGAGAAAAAAGAAACTGCAGGGTATGATTTATGTCACCCTAAAATAGTAAATTTAACTAGGGCAAATGAATCCCATCTTGGAAGTGACTGTTTGGCTGCAATGACTATAAAAGGAGTCAAGGAATTTATCTCTCAAATAAATGTCAACACTACAAACACGTGAAGTTCATTAAAATAGTTCCATCTGAAGGTCTCTGCTGGTCACAGCAGGGGCCTCGAGATCCTGTTATTAGCCTCTGACCTTTGCCTGCTCAAAGAGTCTTTAGACTTAGAGAACCCTGTAACTCCTGCAAAAGGGCAACCAAGAGAGTGAAAGAAACTTGTAAACTGCTGTCAGTCTGCTCTCTACAGAGACGGTGAGAGAAAATCTCAATCATACCAGTACTGTGGATCTCTAAAGCTCCAGACTCTGTGTGTCTGGCTAAAAAATATGTGCTCTGCCATGATGAAGACAAATACGTGCCATACTCATTACAAAAGTCCCCAGGGAAAAATGTTTGGGTCATAGCCCCGCTGTACTAAGGGCTGTGCTTTTAAACTAGAGACAGTCTGCACCACAAACACCCTCACAAACTGCTTCACAGGCAAAACAATCAAAGTATTGTGGTCCATGCCTTAAAGATGGGAAATTGAGAGAGAGATTAAACAGTGCCTTGCCCAAATTATATAGGAACTCTGTGGTGGGACCTTGTTTTTCCCAAAACATTGTATATAGCCACACGCTTGCAACAATATTGGTAGTCTGGGGACACAGAGACTCTTATTTCAGGGCTGTGCTTACAGATGCCCTGTGATTTGCTTTTCTGTAACTTGGCTTAATTTTTTGTAAGTGAAATGTTTTGCAATGCAGTACATGACTGTACAGTATCAAACAGCATCACTGAGTCAACACCCAGCTCTTTGGTGAAGAGGGGATGGAATCAATCCCTTGAGTGACTTTCAAGAAGTTTCAAAAGACTCCTCTCCTTAGCAAAACAATGTGGAGACAACTAAGGCTGTCATAATGATGGCTTGAAAGCTAGCAGGTTGCTTGGTTATATTCTCAGCATGAAGCTAAATGTTTAAGGTTATACATATGTAGGACCAAGCGTCAGCTGCTGCTAAAAAATGTCTTCAGGTTCCAAACACTGAAAATTTACTCAACGTTTATTTGCAAACTCATGAAGTTTCCAAAAGGGTGGAAAATTTACAATTAAAATCCAACGTTACAAACAAGAATTTTTGGTTTCTGATGGAAACCAGATGAGAAACACTTCTCAAGAGAGATGGATTTTTTCCTCTCTATGACACAAAAGAGGGAAACATCAGAGCTGTCAAACACAAATGAACAAAAATTAGAGTGAATAGTGAAGTTCTGAGAAATGCTTAGTAATGGCATGATTCAATATTATTATGCCATTGTGATCACATAGAGTCGCTTAAAAAAAAATCTCTTCTTCCATTATAAGGGATTAATCTTTGGATAGAAACTACATTAGCCAGATCCCTGGCTTTCATGTTTTTTAATTATGGTTAAAGATCAGCAATGAAATCAGCTGTTATATCCTTATGAGTAAGTGATTTCTAATGGCACTCAGAATTCCCATGACCACCTATTATTCTTTCTGCAGCTTGCAGTTTCCAGTTCTGAATGCTCTTCATACACAGAAGTCTTGTATTTGTCATCAGGACTTACAGTAAAAACATTGTTTCAGGACAGATTTATACTGTGACCACACCATAGTTTTCTGCATCTTCCTTTCCCTTTCCATAAGAGGCATTTTTAAACATGGTTTTAAAAAAAATGTAAAATAAATGTCTTCTTTCTCACACAAATAATGGACTTGCATCCATATCAGGATCTAATATTATGTATAGCAACAGTTTTATTTGAAATCTTGGAGATAATATCAAGCAATGAACGGCAAAGTCAGTATATTTTCAATTTCACTTACCAGAAAAGAAGAGGAAGGAACATGAAAGGCACTGACTTAAGGCTGATAGAAGTCAACAGTTGCATGTAATCTCTTTTATTCACTAAGATAATCTGTTTTATTTAGTATCATGAGGTTTATCTGCGGCAAAGGACTTAGCAGAATTCAGATAGGAAAGTGACTTTTATTCAGAAAATGAGATCTTCAGCAGTTAGGTAACACTATAATAATTTAAAATTGAAAGAAAAGGCAATGATTCCACTAAGAGGGCCAAATTTATTTTCCTCCTTGATAAGAAACTTTCAGCAGGTTATTTCTTAATTGCTTTTTGATTAAGTCTGCATCAGACACCAGCCTGCTCTTCTGATCCAGTAGTAGAGCAGAGCAAGATCTAGATAGGAAGGCTTACATGAGGCATTACCTTATCCAAAAGTGATGGTATATTCAGCCAGATTGATTTATTTAGAAGAGCTTCTGTTGAAAAAAAGCTTTTGAATCCCTGGGATGGGTCTGGGGAACCCGTACCTGGATGCCAGAGCCTGACAATGACTTATCTTTGTTCAGTGGCAGAGCAGCAGCCTGCATCTGGTTGGCCTCAAGTAAAAGGTGTCAAAAGTAGATATACTGGAAAATTTTTAAATAAAATATATGCATTTCCAAAGCAAAACAGTTTTTCCAAAACCTGAAGTTCTAGTGGAATTTGGAATTATATACTCTGAATTTTCTTTGTTTTGTTTTCTGTTTTTTATTTCCTGTGGCTTTTATCAGTACTGTAAAGCATTTGACTGAATGGCAGAGTAAAAAAAGTGCCAGGAGCAGAGATTTTATGCCCTTTGATTGCACCCTGTCTAGTCTCAGTTTACTGGGCCCATGAAATCTTTATCACCTCTCAATCTACGTCCATCTGTCCATCAGGTAAATCCCTCAATTAGTAGTCAATGGAGATCTTGTGTATTTTGCTACAGAAACATTTAACAGTCTCTCCTGTGATTATTAAATAGAATAAAAACACTTCAAGGGAACTTGATGCAGCTTCCATATAGGAATTTTACAAAATATCCTTTTCTGCTCCCAGTGTCAGTAGCAGTAACTGGTCTGAACTACTCTTATGATCAGACTCAGGTCCTTTTGGTCTTCTGAGCTCTGGAAGCAAAAATCCAGGTTTTCCCCATGCCTGCTTTATTCTTCTCAAAGCAAATCTCTCTAAGGATGGCTTCATGCCCTGCCCCATGGCATGCTCTTTGAAGATACAATGCTCCACACCCTTTTTCCCAGTCATTCCCTCTCCTCCACTAGAGACCTGCACCTCATAAAAGCTGTTTCCCTTGTACTTGCAGATTTACTGCCCTGGAAAGACAAGGATGTAAGCTCTCCAATTACCAAAACTTTGCCCCTGGGAAGTCAGCCTACAGCATTCATGTACAAGTATTTTAGACAAGCATTTTCATGCCCTTCTCCTGTCCCTCCTTTCCCTATATTAAAAAGAAGCATCCACAGAGTTACCTCGCTGTCTTTTTTCTGAAACTAAAAGGTTAAATCCTTTGCAATTGAAGGCAGTGAAGTATTTCACATTTTACGTAGAGCCAGAGAGCTCTATACTACTTGATCCCATAGATCAGAAACCACACACACAAAAAAAAACAGCTCACCCTGAAATCTTTGGAACATTATTAGAAGCTTCACATACAGAAGTGCCAAAATCTAGCTCCTCCCAAAGAAACGGACCAGTGAAAAGAGGGGAAAATGCAGTATCTGAGGTCCATGTCATAAGCAAAGGGTTTGTTAGATGAAAATAGAAGAGAGGAAGGCAATTTCCCCATAAAAATCCAAATACCAATCTATTAGTGGTTTTACAGAAAAAGGAGTACATATCCTGAAATATAATGACTGGGTTTAGCCTTGAGGACATGATTAAAGCACAGGAGCTGAAATAATCTTAAGTACCTCAAGGACTTCTCACTGGTCATTGACATACAAAAGGAAAGTAAAACTCCATCTTTCCCAGAAGCAGTATTTTGCATTTAAGAGTGGAAAAGAGGACATTCTTCCTTGTTCCTGCATCTACCTGGCAGAGACTTTGAATTGCTGAGCTAATTAAGTTCAATGTGGTTGGAGTGCAAATAGATAGGATCATCAAACATCAATCAAGTTTTCATCCATTCTCTCTTGCAAATATCAGCAAGTTGTAGAGCCAGTTTCATATGCAAAGTTGTAGATCCTAAATCCAGGATCCTCTCTATCTTGCTGTAAATGCCTTATGCTCTATCCTAAAGCAATTGCATTTCTTTCCTCTCACTTCACATGTTGGAAGGACATTTCTGTGCTTCCAAGAGATACAGATCTAGATAACTGAAGTCAGGATGAAATTGTGTGCATTCTGCTTTGAACTATCCTTATATTTCAACAGTTCTTCACTTTCCCTGATATTTACCTATCTCCAAAATGTATCTTTGAATACTACATTCAACCTTGACTTTGACAGACAAAATTAGCGTAGCTCTTTTCACTTTCATCGCTCTCACAAGACAGGCTTCCCTGTAGCTGTTTTAACATTGCAAAAAACCTGATTACTAGTTACCTTGTATTCTCCTCTGTCTGATTCTATCTGTATGCTATCTGATTTTCCATTCAGATTGCAAACTCCTTAGGACACAAAATTCTTTTCTGTTTGCCTCTATGAGCCTCACAGTGTGCTCTGAACTGTGACTGAGGTTCCTAGGTAGCATATTGCATCAATCCAAATTTTCATAACCAAATGCTGCAAATGTATCTGAAATCCCACTAGAGAATGAATAATGGCTTTGTGAACCTAATTTTCTTGATATTCCAAATGTGTCCATTCATATTCCACTTGAGGAATTCCTTTTTTTTTTTTTTTAATCCAGAATTCCTGGAAAAGAGATCAAACAAAATCTCCAGGTTCTTACTTTCTCGACTATATCCTGAATGCCCTGACATGCTTGCCTTTTTAAAGGAAAGAAGATGAATACAGATGAAAGAATACAAGATAGGGAGGTGGTTGAGAACAGTAGAGAAAGCATCAGATAAAATAGAATACATATTTTGTTAGACTGAGCAAGTCATTTGGGAGGGGCACTGGATATGGAAATGGAGTAGGCAATAATCTGAAATAATATGTATACATTTCATGCCTCTTCCCAGGGAATTAGTGATATTCATCATTCTCAGCTCAGGGAACATATTGCACCATTCCTAAGGTCTGCTTCCCCCTTCAGACTTTTGACACTCATGTATTGGACTGAGTCCTGGCTGGCATAGCTATGCTGACAGAAATTCCTAATCCTCAAACAGTTATCCCATCAAACTGTCCTTTTTTTAGGGAAGGATGTGTTTCTATAGCAGAACAATGCCAGGCTAACTGCACCCACATGAGGAATTCTTTACTTATCCATCAGTTTACAAGTAAAGTGACCCAAGAATAAACTTGGCCTTTGTTAACACACCCCTGGGGTGAGGTGTGTGTTATCAAAATGACTATGCAATTAAGGTAGTAATAATTATTGAAATTTTTGTCTACATGCCTGATCTGAAGCTCATTAAACCGGATTGATTTGTATCAACCTGGTTGTGCACAGAGTTCTTCAAGGGAATCTAAGTTACATCAACCACCATATTTGCATTTTCTTTCCCTACACCAAATGGTGGAAAAACCCTGACGTTTTAATGAGAAATATTCCCTGTTTTCACTTTGTTGCAGGAGAGGATAATTGCAGAATGTGGAAGCATTTGCACATACAAAGAAAAAAATCTTGCACCTTATCATGTGCTTTTCCTTTGCCTCTTCCAGAAAGAAGCGGAGCAGTTGCTTTAAGTGCTTTTTCATGTAACCTGAAAAAAACCACACTTTTCAAGTGCACTTGAACTCTGCCTTATAACCTCTAAACACTTTGATAATGAAAATTCCAAGCAATAAAGATACATAATAAAATAAATATTTAATATCCTTCAGTTTTATAAAATATCTATCCCTGAGCAAACTGTTGTTATGTGACAACTCAGTAATGATATGCTCTATGATTTACGGGGTGAAAATTATATCCAAATCCTTCAAGCAGTTCAAAGAGTGATTACCATCCAACTCATAATTCTTAGATCATAAGAATTCAATTTCAAAGCTGAAGCATTCCATTAATTATCCCATTGTTTTTGGTCAGCAGATTAACTAGATTTGCATCATTGTAGGATCTCTGATGCTTCAAAGGAAACTGGTTAAAAACTCTGCTGTGAGACTACTATTTGTTTCCCAAGATGGCAGAAAAACCCTCTATCTCAGTTCCTTTTTGATTACATACAGGACTTGATGCTTTGGGATAGATTCATGCCCAAATAGAAGAAATAGAAAGATGGAAAACCTCTAAATTCTTACATAATTACAGTGTGCATCATAGTGCACATATAGTCTTACCATAAAAGAGGGAAAAGACAAGAATGGGTTTGTGCTACATATGAAATGGTATTTGCCTCAAGCACTGAGATGCTATGATTATCTTCATGAATCTTTACTTGTGTTACTGGCATTTGCAACGTCTCGTGCTCTTTATTCCCACAGTGGTATCTGGCACAGGGATGTAGCGTCCACTGCAGAGTTCAAGAAAAGGGATGATTGAAAAGATAAGAAAGTAAGGTTTTGGTGAATAAACAGGTGTGAAACATTTGTTAAGTATAAATGAAGCAGCTACAAATGTTAGAAAGTCAGTCCTACATATATAATATGCAGATATAACTCTGTTTGGAAAAAAAAAAAAAATTGGTAAACTATGGTTACCATCATAGCAAGAAATCTTTCTGCAAGTACAGATAATTCTCTTTGAGGATGCCAACAAAAGGACTCCTTCAGGCCAACAGAATGCCCCCTCTAAGGACAGTATTTAGCATACTTATTGTATGACAGCTTTCCCAAACAACTCATCTCAAGTATAAAGAAATTCCCAAACAGCTTCCTGTAGCCAGGCCATCAGGATGTCAGGGGATAGCAGGAAGCAAGCTTCCCAAGTATAATGGCTAACACAGATTAAATACAAATAGAAAAGTCTCTGGGTATATACAGATATGTTCAGCCTCTCTACCATAACTTGCTTGGCAGCTGAAGTACCTGTGAAACAGCTTCTGAACCATCACAGCTACAGCAAAACCAGCACTAATTTCTAATTCCCTTTATATGGTGGAGTTTAAACTAGTGGAAGGAACTGGTACTATTCCTGTTATTTTCATGATCCAGTCTTTTGAGGAGGGAGATTTTGACTCCTGCTAGTAGACCTGAGAGGAAAACTCTTGATGTAAGATCTTATTAGAACATACTCATCCAGAATTAGAATCTCTTGCTGATGAAACCAACATCTCAAACTCATTAGGTGAAAAAAATAGCCATGGCATTATCTTATGCAGTACCAGAGGAAACCTGATTCAAGTGGGAACATGCTGATTTTCACCTATTTTTATCATCTTTTTTTTTTTCTCTGACAGTAATGTTAGCCAATTTTTAAATAAGAACAGGTGTGTTGTTTTCAGTGGGCTGAATAGTTTTCAAAAGTTAGACCTTGACCTGAGCAAAATAATTTTTAGTTTTAATTGATGCTTAGGTTTCTACTAGTTGTTTTATGCTTTCTGGAGCAAAATGCAAGTAGCACAATACTCAGAAATTAGAAACAACAGAAAGACTGTAACTTTCCTGGTATTGTGTAACTTTTTCAACATCACCTTGATTGCATTTTGAAGTTGACTGCTTTTGGAAATACTGCCCACTGATACCAAAAATGCATTCATGTTTCCATCTTCAGAGGGCTTCCCTCACTTTTTTATTACTTTTAGAGTACATTTTCTTTACTTCCCTTTACCGTGCTGCAGAATTTTCTAGGCCTGGCCAGGGCTAGTTATGGCAAGAAGTGCCTGCCCAATGAAAAGATGGAGAAATGAACTATTGTTCCAGTGCTGATGATGCAGTATTTCCATGCCAAACTAAAGCAGAAATAGACTAGAAAGCTTGTTTTTCAGCCCTGTTTTGTAAACTCAAAGCATTTAGGTATTTTGCTGCTCATCTGACTCTAAACCACTTCCCCAACACCAGCTTTTGATATATACCATGAAGAAGTAGTTCAATGGAAAAGTATTCAAAATATACTATTTATTCAGACTTCATTTCATAATAGTAATGTTTGGAAAGTAGAGCTCTGTCAGTGCAGAAACATGAAATAATTTTCAAGATTTTTGTTTTTAACCCTGAATTCAGTATAGAGAGTGCTTGGATGTGATACCAAAATGGCACAAAGATATTAGAAACATAAATCTGTGGAAGATTAGTGAACCTAAACTAGTGAAAGAAGTTGAAGCTAAAAACAAACAAATGAGAGCAGGAGAAAGGAAAGGTCCTTACTCTGCCACAGAGAAAACCAGAAAGCTGGTAGATCTTAAGAAGTAGCAACACTTCCTGAGATAAAAAGGCCCTGCCAAATCCTGATCTCCGGTATAATGTTCTCTGCTGCTAGAAATCACTTTAGCACCTTAGTTTTAGAGGTCAGTAAGCAGTAAACCCTAAATGGAGCCAAATTCCTCTTTATGCATATCATAAATACGATCTGATAGCAGAGATCAGGAAGTAATGGGCCTCAGAAGTCCACACTGCAGCATCCATACATCCTGCTAAATTACACAATGAGTTTCGCCAGCCAGGTTCATTATCTGCTCAAACATGGGAGGAAAAAACAAACAAACAAAAAAATCCAAACAAACAAAAAACAAAGCAAAACAAACCAAACCAACCAACCAAACAAACAACAAAAAAAAAACCCAAACCAAAACAAAAAAAAAACCAGCAAAATCCCCCTCTTAAAAAAAATCCACCAAAACAACCAAATCCAAGCCAACTCTGCTAAACAGCATTTACATTCTGCATTAGGTCTGTAAATGTTCTGAAAATTCAGTTTTAATTCCATCTTCTCTTTGTCTGCAGTGCTTGGGGCAGGCAATGGGTGACAGTGTTTGGAAGTAGCATAGTAAAAACTCTTTTAAAAACATTAAAGAGTTAGCAGCTGAAATAAAAATTTTATATTAACTTTTCTTTTACCTTGTTTTCAGAAAAAGGAAAGGGAAATATTTAGATCAGCTGGGATTATATTTGTAGTTGTTGCAACTATAAATTCCAGGCATCACATGAATTATTCTGAATAGGCTTTCTATATGAACTTGCTGCTCTGCCTCAGTCTCCTTGTAGATCTCCTCTGGCTAAACTTGTGATTTTACTATGATTTATTTTTATTTGGCCTGGAAGTGACTTAAATTGGATGAAGGACATCATAATTACCAGATCAAGTGTCCACATAGTCATGTAATATGGTTTGAATTCATGTATTCAACTTGCTTACGTTAGTTTTTCCAAATACCCCTACATAGAGGATCTGTACCATGATTTGTAATTATCAAGACTTTTAGTAGAAGTTTAAACAATAAGAAGTATGCCATGTGAAAATTGGAATGATCAATAAAGCATACTACAGCACAGTAGAGGACTTAAGCAGACCATCTGCATCTTTAATCAACCTTTTCTGCTTTGAAAAAATGTCACAGCTATGTTACTGCTCTATATGTAGTTACATACTTAGTCGGGCCACATCAAGATTAAAACATTAAGCTATGAAAAGTCCAAAGACCAAAGCTACATAGTTATTTCCACATAAAACCACAAAAGCACATGCTTACGCATATGGAGGTGGAGAGAGTCATGGTTCGGGTCACTTTCAGCCATTCCTCATTTCACTCAGTTTTTCTCGTTCATCTCAAGCCTGGTAAGAGTTTCATCAGTAAACATTTAAATCCATTTCCCTTTTCACAGCTGAGACCCAGATTTCTGTTTTGTCCAAATTAACTTTTGCCATGAAGAATTAGATCTTAAGTTTGTTTCTTCTTTATGTTTTGCAGAACACTATATTTAGATGATATTTTTTTGTAAATGCCATCTCTAGCTTAAAAAATAAGTAGATTATGTTGTGACACTTTTAGGAGCATTCAAGAACGTTCTGTCACCAAAGAGTTGTTCAAAACTTTTCACAAAATATGGACATTCAGTGGAGACCAATTAATCAGCAAAATATAAAAAATAAAAGAATTAATCTAAACTCAGAAGTAAAAAATAAGTACAATTTGTGTGTCAGTGCTGCAGATAATTTGCTACCTTCTTGGTTTTCATCAAGAAAAGCAAACATATGGGCCACATTACAAAATTGTTCAGGGACATATGGTATTGCACTGAAATGGTAAAATAAGTGACACGGGGAAATCCATGATCCAGTGTGCCGAGATGTTTTAGAAATCCCGGTGCTCCACAGTCAACTTTTCTTTTTAAGCATGGCAGAATGTTTCAAGTTACATAAATGACTGGATTTATTGGCAGCAGTTTTATAGTGGCTTGATCAAAACCCCAAGAGATACATTATCCTGACTGTATAGATCTTCTCTGTGCCACCATGAAGGCAAAGAGAAACATAGATCAAAAGATTATGTCTTGAAATTTTTGTAACTAAAGTTTATTTGCTTCAAAACAGAGTTAGAGGGATGAGGAAAATCTATTCCTTGATAGGGAGATTCCACATTTAATAAAACTTTATAAGTTTGATCCTAGTTATAACCACAAAGTACAAATACAATGGAATTGTAATCATCCATCCATGGCAATGTTATCATCTATCTGCCATTGTTTCTGTTTGCAGGAAGAACAAGTCCTTATTTGTCTAGGTTTATACTTCAAAGATGTTACAAGCTATGCAAGCTTTCTTTTCTTCCCACCAGGTGGGGAAGAAAATGATAAGAATAGAATAGAAGAAGAAAAAATCTAAGAATAAAAGGTCTTGAGTCTAAAGTAGTTTGGCAGAACCTTCCTAATTTAGAAACTCCCTCTTCTATAGATGTATGGTAAAGGTACACATTGATATCAATTGTTTTTGGTCCCTGGAGAATAATTTCATCAAATATTATGTATTGAATATCAGCAAAATCCTTTTAAGGCAGAGGACCAAAACAAAACCCCTGAATATTCCATAGAGCAGAAATAAAGTTTGCATCTAAATCCTCAGATTTACTGCTTCAGTCACTTCTTCTTATTTCTAGAGATAGCCATTGCACTGCACTCTAAAATTTTGTTCTGATACAGATAATCAGATAATAATGCAGTCATAGAAACATAGACGTTTGGGTTTGAAGAAATCTTGACGATCCAAGCTCCGTACCAGAAGCAGGGATGCCCTCCACTAGAGCAGGTTTCACAAAGCCCCATCCAACCTGGCCTTGAGCACTGCCACGGATGCGGCATCCACAGCTTCTCTGAGCAGCCTGTTCCATTGCCCCACCACCCTTACAAGAATGAATGTCTTCCTTATATCTAATCTAAACCTACTCTCAGATTGCAGCCATTAAACAGACCCTTGAACCATCACTTGAACCATGCTCTTATAAAAAGTTCCTCTCCAATTCTCTTGCAGGCCCCCTTTACGCACTGGCAGGCAGCTACAAGATCTCCCTGGAGACTTCTCCAGGCTGAACAGCCCCAACATTCCAAGATGTCCAAATCCTTCTTTTTCTGGGTGCCCCAGAGCTGGATGCAGCACAGGTAGGAGTCTCATGAGAGCAGAGTAGAGGGGAAGAATCACTTCCCTCAATCTGCCAGCCAATTTCAAGGAGGAGCTTCTCCATGGTTTTGCCAAGCACTGAGATGAGACTGACCAGCCTGTAGTTTTTCTGGGTCTTCCTTATTTCCCTTTTCAAAAATGGAGGTTGTCTTCCCTTTTCAGTGGAACTTCATGGACTGCCATGAGTTTTCAAACATGACAGTTAGTGGCTCAACCACTTCATTTGCCAAATCCTTCAGAACCCACAGATACAGCTCATCAGGTCCCATGGACTTGTGCTTATTCAGCTTCCTTATATGTTCTTGAACCTGATTTTCTCCTGTTGTGGATAGTTCTTCATTCTCGCAGTCCCTGTTTTTGTTGCTGTGACTCAGGCAGTGTGACTGGAGCATGCACTAGGGAAAACTGAAGCAAAAATATCATTAAGCACCTCAGAATTCTTCAAACCCTGGGTCATCAGGTCTCCGGTTTCCTTTCAGGGAGGGCTCATGTTTTGCAAAGTCTGAGCTGAAAATGCCGTTTAAATTAGATTCATCCTGGTTAAGGCCTGTAACAATTCAGACTGTTCTTGCTTTTGAGGGAGACACCTCTAGAAATCAATTTGCTTCACCTAGAATTAACCTTTAGAAATGTCTCTCATGCTTTGCCGTATAGAGGGAACAAACATTGAACTGAAGGCCCAAGGAAAAGTGCCTGTTAGGTATAGTGAATATCAACTCTTTGGGTGTGCAGTCTGGCACAGTGTTTAACTGCTTATTTATGTATGAATCATTTTAAAGTGTGTCATTATTCTACTAATACAATACACTGGAGTGTTACTATATGCTGTGAATTATAATGCATTCTCTAAAACTTATTTCATCCGCAGATCTTGTGTCACCAGCACAAGGAGAAAGATAAAAAGATACATAAACCTGAAGCAGAGAGTTCTGTGCCCTGCATCTGTATGCACATAGTTTGCCAAGAGGCTTGGCACGATTAAGAAAGAAAGCATTGCTGGAACCTTAATCCAAAAGCAGATCCAGTTCAGCAGCAGACACTAGCTTAGTTTAAAGCCACTGGATTAGAAGTTGGATGGAAACTTAAACATATGCATAGGTCTGAAATAAGAGGTGATTTAGTAGCTTAATGGAAACAGGCACTGGCTGCTTTATATTTCTTTTTGTCTACACTCTTCTTAAAGTCTCTCATGTCTCGGATATGTTATTATTATAACTATATTGCCAGATGAAATAGCAACCTTTCGCCTAAATGGTTACTTTTATAAATGCTCGGTTTTATGCATTAAATTATCACAACACAAAGACTGCAGGGCATTTCAATGATAAGCAATTATTTTCATGTGAAGGCATTTCTGCACAGTGTATCAAATGTGTCAATATTTCTTTCAATATTTTAAGCATTTAAAGGTCTCTTACAAGTAGCAGCTTTTATTTAAAAAATTAACCCCCCTCTGTGATTTTTTTCCTAAGAAGCAATTCCAATAAAAA
>JANRGV010000062.1:61947510-61964682 GCA_024734035.1 Alethe castanea | reverse complement strand
AATAAAAAGTAGAGAAAAAAGACATCTTTGTTAGCAGCCTAAAAAAATTTGTGTTCTCAAACTAAATCCTTTCATGTGTTAGAAAGTTTTGATGAAAAAAATACCCAGAGCCAACAAAGAATTCAACTTTCCCCTGTTCAGCGTCTGGATGGGAAAAAGAAAGTACGACAAAAGATCATTGAAGCAATGGAGAAATTATTGCTTGTTGCTGAGCAGAAGCATTATATGCAAGAGTGGGAGGTGTTAGTGGGGATTTTTCCCTTCATCTCCTCAGAACAGAAATAAACTACATGTCTAAGAAGTTTGGAGAAGTCAGGCTTCTCCAAGCATTAGGTTGGTTCTTTCTTTATGTGTTACAAGAAAACATTGTGAATCACCATTGAGCCAGCCTGGCATTAGACACCTAACATTAAATTTAGGCCAGGTATGAACTTGCTCAATACCACTGGTCCATGTCATAGCTTGGTCAACTTCCAGAATATTTTGGACATCTATTGTCAAATTCTTTAATTCCCTGAAGCAAGAACTGCCCTTTTCTTATTCACAGCTAGAATGACAAGATGCATAAGGCCCAGAACTCTAATTCTTGATGGTCTAAATGTGTATTTGGCTCTCTGTGGCTTGCAAAGCTCTGAATAAGCATAAATGAACAGCAGTGATATAATTCCCTTTGTGTGTGCTTTATAATGATCCATTGGAAAAAGGCAGCTTAAGGTTAATTATACCAAACAAGGAGAATGAAAACATAAGACACACCCTGTTGTTTGGCCAGGCTTGAAGAGAGTATCACAGTAATTGTGCTCACAACTCCTGCAGCTATTTCTGTAGACATTGCATGTCAAGCATTGGCTACGTACAATGTACCTTGAGATGGGAATGCTGCCTTGCCTAGATAAAAATTATTTGGAGGGATTTCTCTTACCCAACTCCTGCTACCAGAAAGTTACAGTCATCATCTGAGCTGGTCATCTAGTCTCCTCAACAGTCAACAGGAAGAGATGACTGCCTACAGAAAATGATTCACTGCAGACACAGGCCAGGACAAACCATCCTCTGGACACAGCCATACCCCTCCAGCAACTGTTAACTAGTTCAACTTGCTGCCTAACTATTAAATAGCTAAACTTAGGTAAGATTAATCCCACACAATGATGTTGTCAGGACTAGATTAAATTTCCTTAGGACGGATCTAAGCAACAAAACGCCTTTATTTTGCCATACTTGGCAATTCCATTATGGAGCAAAACCAACCAAAACTAAATTCCCAGAGATAATGATAGCAATGAAGACATCCTAGGCTAGATGTGAACACTGGCTGCAGATAGTATGTAGCACCCTTGGTGCCCAGAGGGCTTATGCTCTAGTTCATGGTGCAATCACGTCTTTGTTTTGCTGTGTAAACAAAGAGTAAGATAAGTCTAGGTATACAAAACCATTGCAAGTTACCTTTTCTGCACTGAGCCAATCAAAACCCGTGGAGCATCAAAACAGAATTAAGGTGCCAAACTTAGCCCTGTGTTTGCTTGTGCTCCCATGAAATCAGGGAGCAGATTATTTTAGGGGTTTTACTGTTTTCTAATGCTATGCTATGTAATGCCACGCCTACTTCTTCTTCAGTCACCTCTCATGTAGGAACTACTGAACTGCAATGAATTGTACCCTAGAAAAATGAACTTGATGTTGTTTTGTTCTGACAAATTGCACCATGCCCTGTCTTCCTGGGAAGCTGAGATTGTGGGATGACAGAATAGAGAGAATAGTGGCAGGAAAAACTCAATGCCAAATTAAGCCAGCTTCTGCTTCTGAATCAGAATTCTTAATGGAAAAAAAAAGGTTTCCTGTGCAGTCATGCCCATGTGTAATTACAATACATTTTTTGGAATACAGTTTCATAGCAATTCATAGTTTGGAAAGGTTAGGTTACACTGAGAGCTGGTTCTGTTCAGCCACCAGAAATCCATCAGATGTATTTTAGGAAGGATTTCCTGCTTCTACTGTTCAACATGTGCAGGACCCCGATGTGAACTTTTGTGTCACACAAGCAAGTACTGTTGCTATTCAGGCAGGTCTGGTAACTTGCTGATTTCTCCTTTTTATGAGTCAAAAGCAAACAAAAACTCAGAAGTTTGCTTCAAGCTAAAAAATTCATTTTTCAAGGAATTTCTGAAAATTAAATGCCATTTAACTGACTAGGTGGATAGCACCCTCTTTCTGTAGCAGATGAGGAAGGCTTCATGAGAGAAATAGAGTATTTGCAAGTCTGGAGAATTTTTTACACAGTAGCAATTTAAGATGATAAAGCCACAAGCTGTTTGCTCTGCCACCCTACCAAAATTTATCATCCTACTGTCAAATAAGCAGTAGGAAAAACATGAAGTGGCGTCAACCTGTTCATCCAAAAAAAGAAGCATCATTTAATAGTTTTTGGCATAAGCACGAGGTGGACAGCTGGAGGCAGAAACACTATAAAAATCTTCCAGAGTAAGGTTACTTAAGCTGATCTGTTAACTTCCCAAGTGAAGGGCTTTCAAAATATTTTTTTTTCTGAGTGTTTTAAGCATAGCAATGGAAAAAGGCTTCATTTGAGGTGCCTACCATTCGACTTTGTAATGATAATTTGGAGCTTTGAGTTTATCCTTAACAAAAGAAAAAAACAAAAAACTGTGTAAAGCAGAGATTGCACAGAAAACCTTCAGCCCTTCTATAGGCTATGAATGCTGTACTCAGAAATATTTGACTATTAAAATAGCTTTATTATTTACAGCTAGAAATAATCATTTACAGTGAAGGATCACCTTAATATATTGCATGGAGTCCTACTGGTAACATTACTGTGGCAACAGTCAATATCACCAAATAAGATGTCAGATTTCATCTATTTTATGCTGAAGGCATGGTAGAGAAGAATTGCATTTTATGGCATTTACCAAAATGCATAAAATTTCCAAACCATAGACAAATCTTTCGATGACTTCAGATAGAAGCTGGAGCTACTTATTATTGAACAAGCAGATAGACTTTGGCTCTTTGGCTTTGGTCAAACAGTGGTACAGAGCAAAATTAAAGAACGAAAAGAAACCCAGAATTTCTAGAATGTATGCCAAGTCCACAAAGTTGATTTGGGCCAAGGCTCTTAAAAGAACTTCTTTTTAAATTTTAATGGCTATTTAACAAATCTTTCTTGGCAGGTCACTTCACTACAGTTCCTAAAGATTTTTGAGAAAATATTCGATTTAGCCCTTCTTTTCTTATTTCTTTTTTTTAAGCCACTCATGGGTGGGTCATGCTACAGCCAGTCTGAATTAGAAAAGTAAGACTTGATGCCCATGGACAAGCTCAAACACTCCTTAATTGCAGACCAGATGTTATTGATGCTTACAGGCTGCTCAAACCACTTGCAACTCAGGTCTGTTTGTTCCAGCATATTCTTCAGCTGAAAGGTAAGGTAGTAAAAACTGGAAGGATACCTCAGATCTGGCTACAAACAATGCACTAAACTCTGGAAATGAAAACTATGAAGACAATCTACACAGAATGTAAGACTAAGATGATGAATGGAGATATATAAATGTGCAGACTGATATCAGCTGAGAATCTGGCCCTCTGCAATGGTTGTACACATAAAAAGCTATGAGCAGACTGTCAAATTATCATATAATCTTCTGCTAGCTATGGACCTGCTGTGCCTGGGCAAACCAGCTGCTACCATTCACTTCACACATTTTCACAAGAGCCATTCATGAAAACAGCTTCTTCACTTTCTTGGGACACGACTCACCCACACTTATATGTGCCAGGGAAGCTGGACCACCAAGTCACAAGAGAAACTCTTGTCCTGGTCTTCCTACCCAGGGAGAAATGCCCTCAGGAGCTGTGATTTGAGAAATTTTGCAGATGCTCCTCTTTAGGTGATGTAATTCTGCCCTGCCCCTCATTTGGGGCTATGTTGTTAAAGCAATAACTTATCCTTAATTGTCTTGGGTGAACTTGTCAACACCAGAATTTTTGCTTCTTGTGTGCTTAGCAGATGCTCCTCTCCATCTGTAACAGCATGAAAATATTATCAGGAGGAACATGCACAGACATATGCTCAGAAGTTATCTCAATAATTCCTTATAGTTTCCACCCAACTCAGACTTTTGAACCTTTATTTGTGCAGTCAGTTATGATGAATTCCTAGAAAAAATTTCATATATATTACAAAGAACTCTTTAATGCCAAGACATACTTTTCCACAGCCAATTATTTTTGTCTCAAATGGCAGCATGAGTACCTTTTGGTATAATCACAGTCCTTTTAATTATTGAATCATCTATACCCTTCCAACTGCATTCCAAATTGTCATCCTTCTTTTCAGAGACAAGAACAATTTCCTGAACATAAGATATTTATTATTGCCAATTTTTTTTTTCACAGCAGTATATTTCCTCTCTCCAAACTGTTTGAAAAATACTTAAGCCAGGGAGTAAGAATATAGTTTTTAGATTAACTACTTCCTAAGGAAAAAACCGATCTTAGTTGGTGCAGCAGGTTTAATTTCAGCTGAAGAGTGGTTTTAATGAGATTTCCCCAAATAATTCTAACCAAGACCTTGAAGAGGTCTTAATTTTTATGAGCCTCAATTAATTGGCCAGTGTTGTGGCCAGGCTACAAAATAAAAATTAAAGACAGAAATTCCTCTAAGCACTCCCATAAGCCTTATGGTCACAGGCAATAAGGTCTCAAAAACATCCCCTGATACTTGTAATGTTTCAAGCATTCACTACAGACAGCTGTTAATTGACATTTAAGAGTATTTTAATTATGTACAAATGCATGGGCTAAACAAGCCAAAGGGGATGGGAAAATTAACAGCTGAAAACCAATTAGTGACCAGAACTAATTTTTCACTTTTTAGGATTGCCAATCTGTTGGACCCTGAGGAATACAAGATCCTTTCTAAAACCAGAAATTTCAAATATCTAAAATATCTTACTGTGTTTATCTTTCCGTCAAAGTCTAAATATTTTCTTATATCTATAGGAAATAATGAAGTGAAAGAATTTTTTTTTTGTTTGGTTTGGTTTTGTCTTTATAACTCCTGTTTACCGCATTAGCAAATTAGAATATTCTTCAGCTAGCTTTGGTATGGTTTTCTCTCTCAGAGCATTGCTGAAAGGGACACAAAAAAATCTCTCACTTTTTTTGCGACAAGCACTGTCCCAATATCTACCAGAGCAGCCAAGACAATGAGTTAGGCACAAACTTACCAAGACCATTTTTTCCATCAGGGATGCGTCCATGACACTGATTCATTAGTCAGAGATAAAGCTATATTGATTAACAGGGCAAGGCAATTGCATTTCTTTCACATCCCCATTAAGCACAGAGCTTGGTATTGAGCGATCTAAATCCATAGCCAGAGACACGGAAACAGAGATGTTTAAAAAATGGTATTTTTCTGTCCATGGTCTTATCAAATATGTCAGTTACAGCTTACTTAAATCTTAAGGGCATGGATATATGTTTGGATATGTCTTCCTTTCATCCCTGTTCTTGAGATTTTGTTTCAATTTTTACTTTTCATCTTCTATTAAAACACAACATAGGAAATTCAATTACGGGAGGGGAAATTATATTAGACAAAAGGAAATTAAATTAAGCAAGATTGTTACAAGGCTGTGAAAGGTTTGACTGAAACCAGCCTTCTGAAATGAATGTCTTTCGACATCTCCTGGCACAGGGATAGCTCTCAAGCAGCCACCATGATGTTCAGGAAAGGCTATTCTTTCTCTGGTAACTAGAGACATTCTTGGATACTAATGTGCAGGTGTGTCATGGCTCTCTGCTTCAAACTCAATGCGAGTGAAAAACCGGATGTCACCATGACTTGACTCTTCTTTCTCTTCATGGATTTGGTCATTCTAACCATGGTGTCACAATCTGTGAAGCACACAGAGTGTTTCGTTGTACCTGACAACAGCTTACTTCCCACCATCATGAGACTCAAGCCAAGAAAGAAATAAAACAACAAGAATATTACAATAGCAAGTAGAGACTGTGATGAACATCCTGATCTAAGAGTGGTTGGTGAGATGAAAGTTGCCAGGCAAAGGCCTCCTTTACATTCAGCTAATTATTCAGAATCTTTCCCTAAGATCCACTACTGGCCCTTCACTCCATCAGTTATTCCCAGGAAAAGGTTCCATCAGGTATTCCCAGGAAAAGGAGGGACACTAGAAATCCTCTCCATCCTTGAGAGTGGGGAAAGAAGGACACAGATGTAGGAATCCAGATGAATGATGGCACAACAATGCCTCTATAGATGTTGCCAGCTGAAGGGCTTAGAGGGAAAAGGACATGAAGAGAATTCAGGGCTGATGGTCACTGAAGGTCACTCTCCTCCACTCACTTCTCCCCAAGTTTCCACAGCATACTTTCCCAACCACTAATGAAATCTAATATTAAATTCCATGCAGATGGAAAAGACTAGTTATTTATTCACTGTCTGTAATCAGAACTTTTAAAAGAAAGGGGGGAAAATAAAAAAAAAGAAAGAAAAAAAAAAAGAAGCCCAGCAGGGTTGGGAAACCCAACAAGATGCCATCTGTCAGAAATCTTAGGACAAAATAAAATTAATAACATGAAATCTACTTCCTGCCTAACAGAACTGGTACAAATTCATAGAATGCCATCCATAAAATTAGCTCATTCTCACGGTTGGATTGGAACATTTTTATTTTTTTCCTGAAACACATCCAGTTTAATTTAAACACTCATGTGCATAAGAATAGCGTTGTAGCTTCTGTGGTATGTAGACATGGTCACAAAAGAATTGAGGCATTTTGGAGAGGTAAAAAGTACTGCTGTATCCCAATCTGTAGAAAAAAGAGAACTGATGTTACATCTCACATTTACATCTCAATTTGTTATAATGGGTGAATGGAAGAAGAGAGGGAAGGAGGGAGGAAAAGGCAGGAAAGAAAGAAAAAGGAAGGAAAATTATTCAAAAAGGGAAAAAACAGTCCAATGTCCAATGAAAATAGACAGAGGGATTTTTTCAGCATTTTCTGAGTACAAAAATCAGTGTGTGACATGGGTTTACAAGGTTCAAAAAAGACACAGTGAACATGCAAATTCCATCCAGGCATGGTATTGTTTTTTGTCCTTTTTATTCTTTAAGTAATGCAGGGCCATAACTTGTGCAGATGTGTATAATGAAAACCTATGACTCACAACAAACAATTTATGATTAGCATATTTTACTCTCCATAACACTAAATTAAAGAGTTTGATAATACTTCAGTGAAAAACACAATAATTCTTTCATAAACTATCTTGAAAACAGATATGTCTGGATTTTCATAAATCAGGTGCTTAGAAGCTTCACATTGCAAATGAATGTTAAATCATAAAGTATTGCAGTGTATCTTCTGGTCTGACACCTACCTGCTCTATTTACCTACAAGCTGGGTTGTGGGGGGGTTCTTGTTTCATTGTAGTAGTTGAGATAATTCCTGTGATCAGATAGCCTAATACATCAAAAATCATGTAATGGTATTGTTAGTTTCACATATCATAGTAAATATGGTACCAATCAGAAAGATTTTCTGAACCTTACCTTTTTGATTTCAGTTAAAGGAAGGGAAAAACACAAAACAAAACAAAAATAGAAATCACTTGAATAATACAATTTTTTTTCCAAATGATTTTTCCATGTTTGCTGCCAAAATAAACACATGGTACATGTTAGTCTGTCGGGTCCACATTAATTTGTCAGCTGTAGGAACTGCCATGATCCGTTTGCCAAAACCTGCTGCACTAAATCCCGCTGTTTTTAATTGTAACTCCAAACATCCTTTTAGGCTTGCAAAGGATTTTAAGCACAACTTACATATATAGCATTTCTAAAATTATTCTCCACGCATCTTGAAAGTCTTCTCAAGGAGCAATATAACCAGCCTGGTAACAAGTTGGTTTTTTTGTTCCTTTTCTATCTAATTGCATAAGTTTTAAAATAGTGTCACTGTCATCTGTGACACAGAAGGTAAGGATGTGTAAAACTGGTTTGAGTCACTTCTTCCGAGCTGTGCAACTAGTCCAAACACCAGCTGTGACTTGACACAGTAAAGGATGTGGTATCCTGAGATTTCACTGCTTTCTATGGAAAAAGAGACCTCATCATGGTCTCTTAACATGCAAGTGGACTTTTTGACATTCTTTAAACATACCTAATTTTTTAAAGGATTCCTGATGGTGTCATCCAACTCATAGTTTCTTTATTAGGTTAGTTGTTACGATGGGAATCCTCAGTATGTCTCTCTAAAGCAATCCACAGGAAATTAAGGAGGAACTCACAGGCTGTCCACAAATACAAAAAATTTAGTCTTTGCATGTGTCTACTGCAAGAACAACTTATATAGAAATCCTGGGTTAAGAAATGGTTCCTTTTTTACCATTTAATCAGAAGAGTCCTCAATGCATTCCCACATATCTAACAAATCTTTAGGAGATACAGTAAACGAAAACATCTTATCACGATCATTACTAAACTTTTCTCTGTGGCACATAAAAACTGCACAGTCATAACTGGGTAGGTTGTTGGGCCACAACAAGATGAAATAAAACAAAACCAGAATAGGAAAGGCAGGCACAGGAACCTGAGACCAGCTGGAGAAGAGCACAATAGAGACATGAGAAAGAGAAACAAAGAAAAAAGCAGACACTGAGATGAGGGGATTGGGTGGTGTGAGAGGAGAAGGAGAAAGGGAGGAAGCCATAATCACACTTCTATGGCTCCTGCATTCCCCAGTCTCCTTGTTAGAAGCAGTTGCCTGCACACTGGCACCACTATTGCACTCTGGCACCCCGCTTCACGCACACTGACACCACGACCCACCACTGTTTTTCCTCTGGAGGGGTTTTCGTAGGAAAAGGGAAGCTGATCCATATAACCTAATTGCAGGATAAGTCATTTCCCTCAGTAATTAGTGCTAATAATTTAAAATCCTCAAGTATACCACAATTTTTCCAAACTAGGATTTCTCTCTTTTTAGCTAAAGCAAAAGAGCAACTGATTAATGCATTTTGGAGGTATGTGGCTTGGTCTCTAATCTAACTGTAACTTTCTTCAGGGTGCTTTAAACAATCATTAATGCTTCAAATTCCAGAATCCAAAAATGGCAACAGGAAAAGAAGTACTTGAGGGGCCCCATTGACACCATCTACTTATGTCTTTGCAGCAAGGGGGATCAATAAGAAAATAAGAAAATAAGGAACTTTGGGAGGATTATTCTCATTCAGCCAACACATTTCAGCATTTTCTCTCATCTTCACTCTGAAAGTTAATTTGCAGTTAAGACTCTTTTAAATATGCATATAAAGAGCACTGAGACACATTTAATTACTTTCTTTCAAATATTATTTTACTTCTGCATAATATTGACAAACATTTCTAAACCATTTCTGCTTTTAATTAACTTACTCAGATTCTTGGTGAATTACAGGTTGTATTAACTCACTATATTTTCACTTGGAAGTCTTTGGTCTCACATTATTAAAAACATAAGTAAGAAAACATTGACAGTTGAGAAGACTGAAACTATTGGATGATCTATTACCTGTCACAATTTTTGTACAGTCTTTTGAGGAGGAGGTGACCTAAATAATTTCATAAATCTCCTAACTCCGGAAAGAAGCCTGCAATAGAATACATTTTCCTTGATTTGTTTGCCATTATGACTGAAATTTGTGCAAGAGAAGCACATTGAACATCTCTTGTGTCCAATTAAGTAAACAATAAGAAGTAAAAGAGTCCTTGCCTCCTTGCACATTCTAGTTTCAATACAGACCAATGAGAAGGATGCAGCAGCAGACACTTTCTCAGGCACTTCTGCATAATGCGCTTTATTTATATGCTGCCTCTGGCAAGAGTGTGGATAGGTCTTTGCACTCCATCTCTTTGTATGTGGCCAGGTGCCGTGTATTCATGTAAATATTTTTGATATAAATGCTTGTTCTTGAAAAATTATCAGAACTTTCTGGAGGGTAAGGTCAGACTTTATTCGCCTGAGCTGCTGGCACTTGCAAACAACTGATCATTGTGTGTCTTGGGGAAGCTCCACTCCCTTAACCAAAGCAATTATTTCTCACAGAATTATAGAATGGTTAAGGTTGGATAGGACTCTAAAGATCATCTAGTTCCAGCCCCCTGCCATAGGCAGGGACACCTTCCACTAGATCAGGTTGCTCAGGGCCCATCCATCCTGGCCTTGAACACTACCAAGTATGAGGTATCCACAGCCTCCAGGCAACCTGTTCCAGTGCTTCACCACCCTCACAGTAGAGAATTTCTTCTGTACATCAAACCTAAATTTCCCGTGTTTCAGTTTGAACCCATTACTCTTTGTCCTACCACTAAAGTTCCTGATGAAGAATCACTCACCAGTTTTGGATCACAGGTTCATAGATGGCATTTGCCCCTGAAGAATCAGAGATCTCTGTAATGACATATAGTAATTACAACAACTGGACAAGAGAAATCAAAACCCCAATTTCACATTGGCTCCTCAATGAGGCATACCATGAGGGAGGAAGAAAGAGCTTTTTTCTCTATTTTTTGCTTCTTTTTTTAACTGTTACTCCTCAGGAAATAATAACCTGACTGATTCCTGCCCTTCATTCCAACTCACATACATATCTTTCACCTGCAACAGGAGTTTGAGACTCTCTGATGAATAAGGAGTCCTTTCTAGAATTGTTTTCATTAATGTTGGGTGGTCTTCTCAGGATGAGTGATTTTCAGATGAACCACAACCAAAAAATGAAAATATCCTTCAACAGAATATTTCTCCTCAATTTCCTAAAATATTTTTTATCCTGTTTGTCATTCTCACACTATTTTACAAAATCCTCTCCAGAAACTGACTGAATAGACTATGAAAACACAAATACATATACAGATGATACAGATACAGACACAAAGTGATGCAATTTTAGGAAATTTTAAAAGACATAGAAAAATGCAGATGGGAAATACGTGCTGAGAATGGAGAAAGACATAGTCTTTACATGGAAGTCTGGGAAATAAACTGGAGAGAGTCTTCAGCGTATCTCCAGTTTTGGATGGCGTGCCATCACAGAGGGTAAGAGCCTGGCTAGATCTCAGCAAGTAGCATGACTCCCATTAGCATCAGTGTGGTCATGATTTGATCCACAATGCATGAAAGAGACTGCCAGCTCTTCTGTGCTCCTGGGAAGAAGAGAAGGGCTGCACCAACTTATACCTACCCAAAGTGATGCTCACATACAAGATCATTCCAGCCTTTGAGACTCTTCTCAGGACAGCTGCATTTGGTTTTGATTCATGTGGAAATCCGTGCTGCTATAGTGTTTCCAAAGCCTGTATGTGTCGCCGGCTAACCACAGAAGAAGTGGATTCCAGCATTTCCTGTGACATTTAGGAGGAAAGTCAGGCCAGCTCTGCATGGTTTTCAAAATCCCAGTCTTCACATAAAAGTTGTTTTGGGGGAAGGAGAGGAACACTCGAGTGCCACAGGCACAACCAGTTTCTCAAGAAGTTGCTCTGCTCCCTGCAGTTGGCCAAGACAGAAAACTTCAAAATTACTATCTTCACCACAGGCACACATAAACTTTACTGGTTCAGAGGAAATAGCAAACCATGCCTGTGTTTCAGAGATTAAGTCAAATGTTTTGTTCTTTCTCTAAACAGAACATGATTTTATTTCATAGCCCCTTTTTTACACTTTTATGTTTTCCTCCTGGAACTTGTGAATTCCCTGTGAATTGAGCAGTTGGCTCCCACATAATGCCAAGTGTGCTTTACAATTCATAGTCTGTCTTCAGTGTTGACAAAACTTACCCTATTTCATCTTCATCTTTTGAGATGGTTAAATTTGATTCAGGGACCAGAGGTTTTACTGATCATAAAGGATCAGTAGTGTTCAGGGAAATCTCAGGGAAAATAGACCATCTAGCCTTGGGGAAGAAGGAATGAGATCTCGCCCTGGGCAGCCCTGAGATGTCCCAGTGATATTTGAGAATATGGAGCTTTTCCAGACCCCCTGGCAACACACATAGAAGGGGCTTAGGGATATATTCCACTGAGTAACACAGGGACAAAGGATTTGGTGCTGTTGTGCACAGGTAAGAATGTTTCAAATGCTGTGGGTAATCTCCATACTTTGGTTGGGTGAACTTGCAGAAACACATTTTAACACCTGACAGATAATTCTTCCACAGATCTACAGGGGTTTTTTTCCTGTTTAGACCATGCTTTCTAATTCAACATGTCTAAAAATCGTACTGCAAACCTGTATACCTGCAAGTCAGATACAACCCAGCATGGGATCCCTTGCTCAGCTCCATCAAGGCTTTGCCACTTGCAATGTCTTTCAGCTGATGCTAAACATTTCCTACTTACCAGATTCTGCAATACCTGTGTAACATGATTCTGCAATACCTGTGTAACATTCCACTTGTAAGTGGACACCTGCTTACTCATGTAGCATTTGGAATAGGCTATAGCTCACTTTAATGCTATTTGATAAGGCTAAAGAGGGCCATAGGAATACTGTGACTGTATGCCATGACTTCTGCATATGATTACAGCAAAGAAACAGAAAAGTGGCTTTGAGAAATATGTTGTATACTTTGGTAGAACATTAAACCATGATTAATCAAGTACAACATTTTCTTTTTGCTGGTAGTGGATGAAAAAACTACTTTCTGTACGAGGTCTGATCCAGAACTGTCCTGTCAGCTGCTATTTAGCTATCCTGAGGGCTGCTTTGCAGTTAGCCACAATTTCCAATTCAAGATTTCTTATAACTGTATTTTTGCCTTCCACAGGTGAGGACTGAAGGCTGACTACTCTTGCACTTTGAAAGAAGAGAAGGGACAGATATGGGTGTGTAGCTGGAAATACAGTCTGAAAGACACAGACATTGCTGCCATTTTTGCCATATGCAGTGGGAAGGATAGAGGTACCAACTACTGGTTTGAAGGGTTTGTTCTGTGTTTCTCTGTTGTGTAAGAGAAATAGAAACCTCCACAGCTGGTATCCCACCACAGTCCCACTGGTGTTCTCCACCACTCCAAGGGCTGCCATCAGGATGGAGCCACAGCTCAACATGCTTTCAGAGCTGGGAACAGCTGTCCCTTACAGTTGTGCCCTAACCACAGCTGTTACCATCCCCAGCTGGGAAGTGGTTTGTGAGGAAAGAAGCACAGGAGGACAGCTGGTGAGCAATGTGAAAGTTGAAGGCCCAGGCAGGGGTCAAGGGGCACACAAAGGAAAATAAAGCAGCACACCCTGAACTGCATCTTTTTCTACCAGAAGACAACTGGAGACGAGAGAAGGGATACATGACTGCTGGGATCCCTGTCAGTGGTGGCTTCAATTCTATCCATCATTTTCTTCAGGTTTCTCACTTGGAAACACAGAAGTAGCCCAAGAAATGCCTCAAGACACAAGAAAAATGGTATAGATGCTTTGAGAAGAATAGGAAAACAAAAGAAAAAAAACAGCTTATAGAGCAAATTTCTTTCAAAACAACAAAGTAACACACCAAGATCCTTGCTTTGATCAAAAAAACAAACAGGTGCATTCATCAGTCAGTTATTATAAACAAAAAGAGATTGGATTTACTCTGTCAAGGTTTAATATCTGTAACCCTTCAAAATCAGCTGTTTAGCATAGCCCACTTGATCTGTCACTGACTTAGAAGCCTTTCAAGGATAGGATCAAGGAATAAATGCACAATATTATATGGTGTGTTGAAGGATTTACCACTATTTTCAGTGTGCCCTTCTCAAAGGAAGGGTCTTTTTCAAAATATATGGGGGGAGGGAGGGGGTTACTGAATGAACCATAGGAATAGGTACTGCTTTGGGGTAACACACATTTGGTAACTGTACAATTCCCTTCATTTCTATAAATGAAATCTGGCTGGAGCAGTGTACTAATATGAGGTGATGGTGTATATATTGATTTAATAAGTGTAGGTATTACAAACATTTTCATAGCTGTATGTTGTTACATACATGTCTAAGGAAGATAAAAATGGCCAAGATCAGATTAAGCAAGATATTTGACCAAACTAAATTACCTAGAGTCAAACTAGTTACATTTGGAATTATTATTGGCATAACAAATTCAGTACATTATCCTAAGGAGAAAACATCTTTCACTGTTCAACCAGATCTAGTCTGTAAATCAGGCTGGAGTTTTGTTCCTTGTTGTGTAAAAAAATCAGACTTATCCTTCTATACTGCTCTGATTTGTAAATACTGAGGTGACTAATCTCCATTCAAAATGTGCACTATTAAATTTAGGATCATCATGTGCTTCTGTTTCCCATTTTTTATCAGCAAAACTTTTGATTAAAAAAAGGGCTGTGGATAAACTGGAACCAACTATTGAAATTTGCATTAATGAGGAATGAATATTTTCAAAATTGTCTAATGTTCTGCTAAACATGGTTGTTTCAAACTGACAGTGATGTAGGAGAATGATTAAATGAGCAAATTCAAACATCCTCTTTCTTTCATTCCCTGATTCCAAAATTAAATATGTTTTTTTGCAAAAGATTCCAGGTCTTTTACTTGCTTTCAAAGACAGCACTTTTTCTTAACAAGAGTTGAAACCATCAGCTCATTTCATATACTAAACCACAAAGAAATGACCCTCCATGTTGTTCACAGCTCTATAAATTCCTATTTTTTTATAAAGAGCAATGATAAAGCTATTGAAATTAGTCAGAATGAACACAAGTCAGACTTCACACACCAAATGTTTGTGGTAGGAAAATTTGGAGGGGAGAAAAACAAAATCAGGAAGCAGATAAAATTTCCTGTTTGTTTCAGAGAAGTGAGTGGTCTATGAGCTGCATATTTCTGAGATAAATATTTAATAAAATAAAGTCTCTTTGCAAAATTTGGGAGCTTATTGCTGAAATCAGCTATGAATTTTTGTCTTGCTTCTTGGCAGAGCTGTGTTCTTTTCTGCAAGACAGAAATTTTACTGCCTTGAGCTTCCAGAATTTTTCATCCAGAATGATAGATAAATTCCTTGTTAATTCTTCAAAAACAATATTTGGCTATCAGGCAAAGTAATCCCACTAGGCAATAACATTTTGTTACCAGAAGGGATTGCAAAGTTCAGTGAATGTGTATTTTACATGTACAGCTAAAATATGTGTTATATGGGCATATATAGGAAGGAAATGTTTCATTTTTTTCAAGTAAGGTATTCATTTATTATCTGTGTATTTTAAACTAGGCATGCTATTTCTCTTAGTAGATTACTACATTATGTAGGCCTGATACCAAATGGGACGCTGGAATTTAAAATTTAAATTAGGCAAGAAAGTCTGTGTTCTAGTCAACAACAACCCCTTCTTGCCCAGGGAGGTCTGCAGTGGCATGAGAAGCTTCAGCCAGGGCTGTGCCTCTGCAGAGCTCAGCAGAGCCCCTCAGTGCCCTGTGTGCTTGGGACTGACAAGCCAATGTGCCTCATATGAAAGCTGCATCCAGAAGAAAATAGTCCTTCTCCATGGAGTGTGCTTATCAAGACTGCTAGGTCATGGATAAACTCTCCCTGCCAGGGATTGATGCAATACTTAAGAAGGAACAGCAGCCATTCCTGAGGGAAGCTGTATGAGAAGGGTCTGAGGCCACCTGGGCTGTTCAGCCTTGGGAAGACTGAGGGGAGATCTCACTGCAGTTACAACTTCATTGTGAGAAGAGCAGGGGCAGGCACTGATCTCTTCTCTGTGCAGGCCAGAGACAGGACCTGAGAGAATGGCCTGAAGTTGTGTTGGGGAGGTTTAGGTTGGATATTAGAGAACAGTTTCTTCACCTAGGGGAGTGGTCACAGCACCAAGTCTGCGTTCAAGAAGCATTTGGACAACACTCTCAGGCACATGTTGTGACTCTTGGGAATGGTGCTGTGCAGGGCCAGGAGCTGGACTCAATGATCCTTGTGGGTGCCTTCTAAATCATCTTACTCTGTGATTTTTTACAATGCTGTGATTAGACATATCTCCTATTCCAAGGCTGCTATGCTTTCGTTAAAAGCATTTAGCCTGAATTTCTGATGTCTTCACTAAGTGTCTTGACCGTTGGAGTACCATCATAAAAGTGGTAACAACATCAAGTCTCTCCTCTTTTTCTGAGTGAAGTTTCCATCTCCAAAGAAATGAGTCAACCGAAGCAACTGTCCCAGTGACTTGGTGGAAGTGCCACCACCGAAGGTGTTTAAGATGAAGCTGGATAAGGTGCTACATAATCTTATCTAGGCTTCCTTTCCCACAAAAAGTGGGACCAGGTGATCTTTCAAGGTAGGCTGGTTTCGCATGGAGGGAAGTTGCCTGTGAGGAGTCTGAGAGGAAGAGCATGGGCCCGGAAAGAGAGGAGGGCTGTCCCCTCTCTGGGAGCTTCCTCTGTGGGCTGGGGGGACCAGAGATTTAGTGGTTGACAAACTGAGTAACTAATTAAAAGTTATTTCGCTTTCATAAATTACACCAGTAAAGTGAATCCGTCCTCTTTTCGCTTCCGTTGGTGGCGCAGGTAACAGCCAGCGGGGCCCTGGCCCCAGCTCGGGCCCGGCCTGGGCTCGGGCTCAGCTTGGCCCCCCTCCCCATGTGGCCTGGCCAGGCAGGGGTGGGGGAGCCCACTAAAGCCCCTCTTCCCCTGTTCTCAGCTGGAGAGCTCTGGTGGCCATGGGGGGAAGCGCTTGCTGGGGTCCTTGCTGGGTGGGAGGGTCCCCCCACTCCCCCGGTACAGCCACGACCCGGCCGAGGCTTCTGCCGCTGTTTTTGGAAGCAGCCAGGAGAGGAGAGGCCCCCAGCTGACCGCGCAGAGTGGGGAGGTGCAGCTGAGCTTTGGAGTTTCGTCCGGCCTCTTCCACATGGCCCAGAGTTTTTCCAGCACAGCCTGGCCCAGCTCCTTCACTTTCTGGATGCAATTTTAACTCTTTTAATGCCTGGATAAGACTCTAGATCTCCTGAGCTCCCATGAATGAGAGGAACAAAGCAAGGAGTCTACTGAAGTCAGTGAAATGAAGATCAAGTTTCCAAATGGGAAGAGATTGAAGAGATGCCACTGATAAGTAGCTGAAAACCTTTTTTTGTGGGCTATGAGGGGACTGTGACTACACTGAAATTCCTTTAA
>JANRGV010000062.1:61914028-61947410 GCA_024734035.1 Alethe castanea | reverse complement strand
CCTTGTTTTTGCTCCTAAATCCTATCTCTAAAAGAAATTGAATATATTAAAATTGGCAAACCCAAGTCAAACCATGACAGGAGGTCACTCACAGGCTGGGCTGTTCTATGATTCTATGAACCCTCTCATTTCCACTCAGGTGCCTAACTCACAAGTCATTACCTAGGTATGCCCAGGAACACATCCCTATTAATTAGCTGAAGCTGTTTGCTTCCTATAATGGATCTCATTGTTAAGGAATATTCAGGGCGTGCAGTGCAGCTCTGTCTGAGCTGCAGTCCTACCTCAAGAGGATCTTTAATCTCCAACGTGTCCCTGCTGGTGAGGAACAACCTGCTGCATCCATGTGGAATCATAACATGTACACTTTATTTTTAATAAATTAAGTCTCATATCATTACTTGCCACTCTTTGACACATTTTTTGCTGTCACATATGTCCTCAGAACCCCATTTGCAGGGCCCTCTCCTTCAACATTCAGGTACCTACATCTCTCTGCCTTCAAATGTATTGTCTAAATTAGCTAGACAATTCTGTGGAAAGACCTACATCTACAGAAAAAAACCTACAGAAAAAAACAATATTTCATCAGAAATTACATCACATGTTTTTCAAACATCAGAAGGGTTTGCAGGAGAGGGGAGTGATGGGCAGGTTGGGAGGAATTGCTGCTATTTAATGTAATTCTTACCATCCTCTCAGCTTTTACTGGAAGGTTCCTAGCACATCGTAGTGAGGCAAGCATGCTAACCAGTCTATAGCTGTGCAGAAGACAGAAGGTGATCTTTTGTAGTGTTGGCACAAAAGGTTTAGCTATGACAGTGCAGATAAAGCCACCTTAATTCAGGCATTTTACTTGACTATTTAGCTAAGCTGAGGCCTGTCTTTCATAAAGCTTTTTCATCTGCTCAAAAGATCAGTCACGTTGCAAATGAAGAAGTGTTTATAACTCAAATGCCCAAGGCTGGACTTGATTTAAATGAATTCTGACCTGAAATGAAAACCATTCAGAGTTCTGATTTCAGCTGATAAAAACTGGGCTTTGACTTTAAATACTGAGGTGCAAATGTGGGTTCAGAATGACTCTTACGACTGCTCTTAAATATTCCTTTAGAAAGCCAGCTCCCCAGAAGGAAAGTTATAGTATACTAAGGAGGAATTGCCCAAGACTTTCAGAATAAAACCATGGAAACATTAAACACGTGCAAATTCATTCCATGTCCTGAACTCCTGCAGTCTCAGAGCAGACAAAAATTAACATGACATTTCTGAGGTGAGACCTCTGTTAAACACTTCCCAGACATTTCTCCACTGGAAAACTTCTCCAGTGAGCAGAAGCAAATGGAGAAAAGCAAACAGGATTTGAGCTTCCAAGTCCTTTAGGCATCTTTGGATATCCTAACTGTGATGAAAATATTTACACAACAAACAGGTTCTAGAAAATCAATGCAATGTATGTTTATATGTGTAAAATGTAATGAAGCAGACCAGTGCTAACTGCATTACTTCCCTTCTCCTGATTGGATTTTATTCTGGTTAAAGGAAACAGAGATTAGGTGTACCATGTACCATTAGCCTTCAACTAAATACAGTGCACCAAAGTGAAATAGTTTGCTTACATGAGTATCAACTAAATAAAAATATAACAGCTTGTTTACATGACTATGATGGTCACTTGAATAAACTGTTTAACAGATAGTTATGAGGTTATTTTACAAAAAGACAAATACTTGATAAAGATGCAAGTGTTAACTTCCAAAATCACCCTTAGGGAAAATTTTAAAGAAAGGCTTCTGTAGTAGAGCAGCAGTTGAAGAACTTTTTGTTTGACTGTAGCAATTATCTCCCATATCATCAGGTTATATAAAATGTCTTGCAATATCCAGGAATGGTAACTCAGATCTTCCAATCTTTCTGCTCTTTACTTTGACTACCCATAAAATGTGAGGATTTTGAACTTCAAGGCAATAAGTGAAACCAGACAATTACTTATTAACAACATCCAGCTGGGAAGCACTTTGATGGCAGAAAGCAAACCTTTTCCAATATACGCGTGGCCAGATTCTTTTCACATTAATTGAGATTGACTGCTCTTCTCTAAGGCTCCCCCAGAGCACGCAGTAAAACACACTTTTAATTTAAGAGCTCAACATGCCAACATGTCTTGAAGCACACTTCCACAAATTCACAACACACTGGGCAGCTCTCATCTAAGTCACGCAACTCCCACTCAATCCTAAAATTACAACCTTTTGTTGTTGGGATGTGCGAAGAGTGAAACTGGAGCAGGAATCTGTGGATCTGTATTGCTGCGGATGCCCAGAAACTCCAAATGCTGTCTGCTGATGGGTTTTGTGAGGTGTCAGACAATTGTTTATCCTCCAAAGGACTGTGGGCATGTTGAGCACATATTTGCAGCTTGTGATAAGATTCCATATTTTACTGATAAATGTACCGTGGGAATACTTACTAAATGGTGAAAGATGATGAAATACATGAAGACAGATCCTGGGTTATATATCAGGATGAATTCTAACAGCAGCATGCTGACATCATACTGCTCAGAATGAGAACTGGTTTGTCCTCAATGGGAAGGTAATTTTTTTTTTTAATTGGAGTATATTGCTATGTTGACACTAGTGAATCAAATGTTCCTTGGACCTTTCTTTGGCATCTGGGCCAACCAGCGCAGCAGACCCCTCATCCACATGAACAAAACCTCCTATGCCAAAAGCAGAGCTAGTTTCAATAAACAGAAATACTCCTTGGTACTGTGCAACTTACTAGCATAAATGCATTTTATGGGATTTTATATTTCATGCACCCTCCATTAAATGTGCATTGTAAGAAACCTTAGTGACACCCATGATAACAGTCACGACAGAACAGCCAAACAGAGCTTATTCAGATTCAGCTATGAACATAGTTGGCTTCCTATGAGAGGGTTGAAAGATTTGATTGCAACTACTTTGCAGACTGGTAATTGAATACTCAGGGCAATTGCAAGCATGAAAGACACCTTCATTCAGCTTGCACAGAGATACCAAGTTTAGATAGAGAGGGAAATACGCCTTTGGATTCACTAGCTGCTCTCTGACTCCATTATTGCTGATTTCCTCACACTTGGAGCTCAAAACATATTTACATGGTGCTGAGCTCAGACAAATGTCTGCTTCATCTGTACAACACCAAGGCATCCCCTTGCACAGATGGTCTCCAGTCACTGCATTTTTCAACATAAGTGTGCATATATCAGCCCACAGTCCCAGTTCCTCAGCCTTCCTGCCCTACAGACCTTTGTGTCCTTGCCAAGACATTGGACATCCCTAGGAGAACACAGATTCTATTCAACTGGATAAAAAACAACCTCAACACATAGAAATCAGCTACAAATGTTCAGGATAAAAAAACAAGCCAAAATGTGCTTTTCTAATTTTTTTTATATTAAAAAATGCACTGAACATTTGTAGTCCATTTGTGATATTATGACTTCCTTTATTGTATAGTTTTAATTTGTTTGTCTTATGCTTTACCATTGTTGGCTGTTGCTGTCTCCTGCTTTTATCCAGATTCAGAGCAGACCTTGAAGACTGCCTCACTATTTTAGGAGAGATATTATTATGATAGCTGCCATGGATATTCCCTGCTAGATGTTGATCTGTTTTAAAAAGAGATTAAGATTGCACAGAATAAATTAGATAATGCCTGTCTTTGTTTAGAGAGATCTAACCCTCAAAGCACATTCCTATTACAAGTACACACATTTACACATTTTTGTGCCTGCCTCAGTGTAATTGTGTGGAGGAGTGCAGCCTTTTGGTCAGATAATGAATGTAACACATGATAGAGCACTGTAGTACAATGTTTTTTCTGGCATGATCTTAGGATGATTGCAGTCATTAAGGGTGAAGCCGTATTATTAAAGGCCATACTCCCAGATTAAGCAGAAGAAATAAAAATAAGCAATCTAGCTCATAAGTCTAGCGATACTGAAGTTAATTTAAACGTTAGCAATTATATATATATATATATATAAAACAAATATTCTTTATATATTAAAAGAACACCTAGGATATACATGTGATGCATATATATATATATATATGTATATATCTATAACAGCTATATTTGTTTTTTAAGGCTGAAATACTTTAGCAGTAGCAGTCATTGGTAAAAGTAATAACCTGAGGGGTCAGGAATGAGGACAGAAAACTGAAATGTGAGTGAATTCACTGTGGGGTGGCAAACGAATGAAGAGAGGCCAGAAAATACTCAAAGACCATGTTGCCAGTCTTAGAAATCTTTCTGCATCCTGTTTGCCAGCAGAATAACGTTTGTTATACATTTGGCCACCCCTGATGGCATCTCAGACTGTAAGGAAGGACCCATGGACCCTTCCCAGGCTAGAAAGGCGCTTGGCCAAGGTAACTGCTAAATGCTGAATAACAACATCTGGAGATGTGTGTCAGAAGAATTGGGGAGGGTGTGCAGGTTTGGGTGTGCAGCAGCCTCTATAAAAAGTCAGCTTCCAGCATAGAAGGCTTGTCCAGTGTTGGTGCCTGAAACAAATGGGGCTCAATCACAGACCTGAACCCGCACTCTAAGACAAAACAGGTAGATTTTTAGGGCGTAGAAGATATAAAGTCATTGACATTACTCTTAAGAATCTGTTTTCAGATGAGTAAAGCCAGTGGGGGCTTTTCCAACAGCAAACTGCATCCTACATTGCTTATCTCATGTAGGATGGTCTGCTAACCTCAAAAACAAGCTTCTGTCAAGTACAGGAAGCCACAAAAGAGTCATTTAGTTAAATTATACTGATAATTTAACAATAGATTGAAAACATCAATGTTAATTTTATTCTTCAATAAGGAGTATATTGTTTTTTACCTGTCTTGATCCCAATGGTCATCAGTTTCTTCACAAAGGAGACTACTTTCCATAACTACATTATATGCATAAACTTAAATGCATAAGCTTTTAATTCAAGTTTATATGCATGTAGCTGTAGATACCCCTATAGTATGTACTCCCTATGCAGTAACTGATATTTCTGCAGAAGTGCAGAAATATGTGAAAATCCCTATTGATTTCATCAAGGCTCTCCAGAAAGTACACTAGTCATCCCACAGAAATCTGATTAGTAGCTCTGCCCTTCATCCTGCAGAGACCTTCACTACCTTTACAAATGAAAAATATTTGCTGCAAGAGCAAGTTATGTCCCTGTGGGAGAAGGGAGGAACAGTTCAGCCATTCCTCAGTGAAACAAAACCAAAAATTTATTTTAGAGCTGAGCAAACAACCTTTTCTCAAGGACCTATTTCCTATGCAATTACTTCTACTGGGAAGTAATTTCTCTCTCTCTCCTAGGATTGGAGAAGGTCTAAAGGGCAGCTTAAAAACAATTCTTATTTTGAAAAGACAAACAGAAAGGAGTACAACTCCAACTTTATTTTCCTGTAATGATAGTAGAGATATTTTTCTTCTGTCTTTTCAAGATGCTCCATGACAGGTTAAGAAGTGGAAATCTTACCTCTATTTTCAGTCCCAGTCAATAAATAAATATTGGTCCACTATCGCAAAACAACTACCAAGCAAGTTAACGTTCTGAAACTTGATTTCCAGCACTCAGGGTCCTGAATTGCTTTATTCCTGAAAAGAAACATAGAGTCCACCATCACACAGTTTTGTTGGCATAGATATAGATATATCTATATAGATATATATTCTTTTAGATATAAGTAGCAAGCAGGTTTTCATATCAGTTTTTGGTTAATGACTATTCCACTTGCTTTAGAAGGAGCTTTGGAGTTTCATGAAGGCCACCAAAGCAGGTGAACAGACCTACTGAAGAACTGGGAAGATCCAAATGGAAAAAAACAAAACGAAAAACCAAAAAACAATCAGTCAAAAAACCCAAACAAGTAAAGATTTTGTAACTTGGTAAAATTTAAATATAAAGCAGAGAAAACTCAGAACTGTGGGTTCTGAGGGTGTGGAAACACAACACAGTGATTTTTTCTTCTAACAGTTACTTTCCAAAGTTTTTTACTGCCTAATTGGGCAATTTTGGAGAGGTCTTAAGCTCTCTCTCCTCCTAGAGATATTAGAACATGACTGAAGTAAACTTCCAGAGCACTTTGCATTGGTCCTGAATGACTCAGATCTACTCATGGTAACAGCTGACCCATAAAACCTGCCAGTACATTTAATGAACTGCAGCTCTTCTCTATTTTACTTCTAAATTTGGGGAATTGAAACAAAATCTCTTTAATGTTACCACAAACTCCTTATTTCTTTGTACTTCCTCATAACTGCAGATCAGGAAAGCATTTCTGCTTTCAAAATGTCAGTGAGACCTCTCACTGTTTTTGACATCCCTGTTAACCATGGCAACAGATCACCAAAGACATTCACCAGACTCTCTCTTTTCAATCTGGGAATAACATTTAGCAGCACATTATAGCCTTTCACTCATTCTTGAATTTAAGTCATTCTACCATCATATGCCAATAAAAAACCTAAAGGTTGTGCTTACTGAAGATTTTACCCAGAGCCAAGAGTTTCCAGAAAAGCATTGTGTTCAATCTCCCACATCTGATGCAGAAATCTGATGAGACACTGTGAGCACTCCATGCTTTGGTCCTCCAGGTTGTCAGTAATGTGTGACTGTGGTATCTAAAGACACTGAAGCTAGAAACTTAGCAGATTTTCTTCTAGAAATCACTGATAAAAAAAAAAAATGAAAAAGCAGAATTGCAGAATCATAGGGCATCAGAAGTGAGGTCTGGAGATCATCTGGATTAACATCACACACAAAGTAGGGCCAGCTTCAAAGCTAGGAGGTTGCTCGATGCCATCTCTGGTCAAGTTTTCAACATCTGCAAAGGTGGAGCAGACTCCGCAGTGTCCGTGCGGAACACGTCACCATGTTCCAGCAATCTCTTCATATCCCCAGGAAATTAGTTTTAATTTCAGTGCAGATTTTTGGAGACTTATGACAATATGAAGGAAATTTCTAACAGAAGAACCTATGGAATGCTCTTGCTCAGAAAGATACTGGGAATGAATGAATGGCAAAACTTTGTCTATTTGCAACTGGATGGGGATTTATTTCTTGAATTCCACTTGCCAGTCAGTCTAAACATTAGTCTAAGCATGCCACTTAATCCTCATTTTCCTCCATACCATAAGGTATGAGAAAAACTAAAAAGAGTTTAAAAATTAATTCATATTAGGCCTCCAAAATTTAATGACACAGAAGGTAATAATCATTCCTCTGTACTAGCTGAGCCTGGAACCTGGTCCAACAATGATCTACTTTAATATGGCAACCATAAGTTTAAGCTTCTTCAGAGATTTACATCTCCCTGTCACCATTACAGCTCAGAGGAGTTAGTCCAGTAATAGAAGTAGAAAGGCAGAAATAATCTCCTTTAAAAACTTCAAAAGAGCGGGTATTGTGGGTATAGGTTGCCAAGATTTACACACCCAAAAGTATGTAATTCAAGTATGAAAAATATAATGGCTAATTTGTAATTTCTTTTATAAGGAAATATAGGCATCTGTTACTAGTGGTGCAATGTAGCTAGAAAGTGAAGACAAACATACATTTAAAAGAAAAACAAAAAACTGGAATGCTTTACCAACTTAGCAGTTGGGTCTCTGTCTCTTGAAAGCAGTTTGACTAAAACAAAAACTATTTCAGAAAGCTCTGTGAGCAGTATTAGGGCAAAAATATGATTAGAAGATCACAATGGTCATTTGTGTTCATTTCCAAATGTGGAAAACACAGAATCACAATCAGAATAAAGCAGTCTTGTTAAACTGGGAAATAAGTCTCCCAGGGCATATACAAGAATCCTTTTCATTTGACTATTTAAAACAAAACTGAATTATCTAGATGTACTAAGCATATATCCTGTCTTTGTCATGTTTTAGTGGGTGGAGTAAATCCTTTCCAGTTCTAATGTTAAGGTACAAAGCTGTTAGGGCTATCTTCCAGTTATAGGAAGAGGGAGAGAGGAGGAAGGCTGGACGTTCCTTATCTCTAAAAGCTGTGTCCCAGACAAAGCTTGGACATAATATGATGCTTCTGAGTTTCACAGGCAAAATATTTGCATTGCTTACACAGAGTTGTCAAAAAACAGCACCGATGGAATAAGGCAATCAGAGACAGGAGGAAAAAAAGACTGCAATTTTGTTTCCATTCCAGAGTTTTTAGTGTTGCAACCATGATCTATGGCTCCTAACAATATTCCGGGCAGTAGCTGTTAAATAATGCTGCATAAATTCATTTTTACCCTTGACAGATCAGTACTCCCAAGAGGCTCCTGTTCTGTGTTTCTTCTTTCCAGGACAGGAGGGTTTTAAGAATGTTATTTCCAGGGCATTTAAATCACAAATCTGAAAGTGAAATAAATATTTGTTTTGCAACCAAACCTTGATCTCTGCAGAAGAGAGATACCTTCCAGGTCTAATGTTTTCCTTCCAATCAGAAACTGGCAACTCATCCAAATCCAAGATGCAGTGATGGAGTACAAGCCTCTGTGACCTGCAGAGTATTTTCCTTCTTTAAACCCCAAATCATTTAATACTCATTGCTGCTTCCAAAGGAACAGGTTCCCAGCAGAGTGGTGTGTGGCCAGTTGTTCACCAAATGAGACAAGAAAATCATAATTTTCTGTGTCAGCTGGGGTCACACAGAAGCAGCATGATCAGTCCATCAACTGACCTCCCACTTGGATGGAACATAACTATTTATTCAGTTCACTTCATAAGTGCTACTCACTTAGGAACAGTGTTTGAGCACTGGCACCTGGAGCTGGAGTCAGTCAGATATTATATCACACACTCCAGCTCCCTCAAGAGCCCCCACTTTCCACAGGAATTCTGCCCAAGGACAGATGGATGCTTCATAGCCCTGGGGCCATAACAACAGCTGTGCTGCCAGAACAGAGATTATTGCACTAGTGACTCTCAACAGGACACCTGAAGTGCTATTAATCCTCAACATCTATTCTCTTATTCTTCTATGTTGAATTTTTACATTCACATCTCATGAATACCAACATCTTCTTGGTAATAAAAAAAATAAACAAATCAAAACAAAAAAAACAGCAGAACAAAATGATACTAAATTTTCTAAACAAGCACAGATAGGAGCTATGTCCAAGAAGTGTTACTTGTGTCCATTCAGTAAAATTGAATAATGAATGTTGTGATACATAAAATTTGCCACTAAACTTTTTGCCAGATTGGCTTTTTGATGCCCACAGAAATACAAATAAAGTTCACAATAGTATTCTGATCTGTGGGCCAATGTCATGCTGAAAGGACAGGAACCTTTCTAAGATGACTCTGGATAGATTTCTTTCTGCAGCAGGAAAAGCAAGAAGAAGCAGGAAGGACACACAGTGTCCAGATACAGGCAATGTTGGTTTAGTTTTATTATCATAGGAATTTTTATTTTGCTTTTCCCCTGAAATATAAACTTCAAAGTATTTCAAGAATTTCTTGATTATATTTAAATATGACTAGATAAGCCAGATGCCTGAAGCAAAATGCTAAGTATTTAAACCTGGTTTATATCCCCTGCTCTGAATCATTACTTTGTCATGGGTCTTGCAAGGTACAGTAAAAGGAAAAAATAACTGACAATGGTAACACATTCAGAAACTTTAAAAGGCTAAACATCAGATTCTTCAGACCATGAAAAAGCATATTTTAAGCACAATTAGTTTTATTAGCCTATAAAAAGATATAAGGTTGTTGCATAGAAATTAAATATCATTTAAAAGCAAAATAAGACAAATGTCATTTAATGTACACAACTGTCTTCCATCATGAGGTTATTTTTTTCCTCATGAAGAGAAGAAAATAAATGAGTTGATACATAGAGGTGGTCTTGTACCTGTCATTCAAAGGCATAAAGCATAAAGTTTGTAGGGAAAGAAAATATAGGGAAGATTTCAGGCATCTGAGATCAGAATAAAAGCATGTGCACACCCAAGATTTTCTGTTTCTTCCAACTCTTCTGGTGGGTATTACTACACCCTTCAAAAATTGTGATTGAGACATTAAGTTTACTTGTAAGTGTTATAAAATAGAAAGTATACTTTTGTCTACACAGAAAGTTAATCTGTACTGGGGTAAGACATGTAAAGTGTGTGTAATAGCTACCACATTCAAAATTAGACACATATTTCCTATAACAAAACCTATACAGGAAGCTAATTGAAAACAATTAATCAAAAGTAGTCATTTAAGAATAAATTTCCATGTGTATAAATTCTGCAGGATAATCGTAATGCTGACAGAAATTTTCCTAGCCCATTAGTGCAATGAAATACAATCAGAAATTGATTATACACATCACAAAACTTCAATTTTGAACACACGAACTTAAAAAACAAACAAACAAAAAATATCCTTAATTCAAGCCTTTTCTCTTTGGTGAAACTCACCATCTTCCTACTTGGAACACTCTCCAACTGCAACTTGGCAGGTTAGTTTAATCCATTAATATTTACATTTTCTTAGTTCAAATATTTTGACATTTCAGTGATGAGGATGTGATGTCTGCTATTTTAGAATGGAGTTATTATTTTCCTGACACAGGTTCCCTGGATATACTGAGTTTGATGTTGTTTGTGGCAACTCTGTTATGCTGCTGTTATGCTGAGTATCTACATATTTATCTCTGATTTTGATCCCCAAGACAAATTTTTATTAGAAATTGGAACACCTGTTGTTTGTAATATTGCCCTTGTTTCATTAAAGACAAAGATATTTTTGCAGTAAAATGCCGTCTGTACCACTTCTGATGAAAAGGTTTTCCTGAATTCTTGGTAGTACATGAGATTTACCTATTAATGGTTTTATATAGCTGGCCATTAGAAGGCAGCTACTGCTGCAAAGTCCTGTCAAATAAGGTGATTTATCCTTGGACTACTGCTGCCAAGTTTTTGGACGTATTTGTTTCTAGAAGGAAGATAAGAAATGATGTGCAGAGCTGCATTTATTAATTCTTTTCTAAGAGCACATTGTAAAACAAAAGGAAGAAGCAGGCCATGCATAAATAGACAATCAGGCAAGGCAAAACTCTGGAAAGCTCTACTAGCTCTGGAAAGGAGAAGTAAATTAAAATCAATAAATACTTATATGATGACAGAGGAAAACATGGCACCATGTATGAAAATACACTTTCAACCTCAACCACATGTTAAAATGAAGACCAGTTTTAGTTTAACCCACATCTGCATCACAGAACTTTTTGAAAAGCATTTAGTAAAATACAGTTTGTTTACCCTCCCTTTCTCTTTTCCACCTCTTCCCGCTTTCCTGCCCACATTGCCTACGTTCTCTGAGATGTTAAATAATGTCTTCTGTCCTGCAGCTGAGATGGCAAGACTAAAGTCAGAATATGTCCAGAAGGAAATCAACTTTGCTGACCTAGAATGGCATAACTATTTTTTTTTCTATAGTGTCAGAAATCAGATTGTTAGCAAAATGACAGAGGAGCCATGGTTTCTAGTTTTTGCTCCTTAAATCAACCATATGGCAGAGCTCTTCTAAAGAACCAGGAGGTTTCTCACTTTCACTCACCTGACCTGGATGTTTTTCACAGAGATGAATGACTGTTGCAGCAACAGCCAGGATGTTTTGTGTGATACTTCTCTCAAGAAATATTGCAGTGTATGGGGTCATACTGCATGGAATCTCTTGGTAAAATATGTCTTTTTACTATCAGAAGTATTTATCGTGGTAAAACAATAGTGGAAGTTGTTATATGGTTAACATGGAGCGTGCCAAGTCTCCAGCTTGAACATTTCTATAATAAACACTAAGGAACAGAAATGAATTGTTGTACATCTGTACAATTTCCAGTCCTTATTGCCTCAAGGCATCTGTGGTTTGCAAGCAGGCACACCCACCCTCCTAGCATCACTTCCTCGTGTGGACCCAGTCTCCATTCCAGCTACTGATTTGGACATTGGAGCCTGAAAAAAACTCAGTATGTCAGCCATAAAACATATCAGAAATACATGCTTTTTAAAGAAAAAAATACCTTCAGCTGGGGCCTTAGCTTTTGAATTTTTATGCTTTTTCACCACCGCTGCCTTATTATTGTTAAACCCATGGATTCCCCTGCCTGCATTCAGTTTTGTGTTTGACCTGGTTCAAAAATGAAATGAGAATGGACAGCATCATCGTGTGACTCTTGATGGAAATTTACTATGAGATAACCAATAGCATTCAAACCATGTTTTTACTGTCTGCTTATCAGTACTGTGAGTTATGTACCTCGAACTTCAAGTGTTGAGATGCAGACCATTAAAAGCAGTGGAATTATGATTTCTAGGTCAAAAGCTCAACCCAAGCAGTTAATCATGAAGTAAAGGAACTAGAAAGTGAGTGGTACCTGTGATAAGTAAAAATGCTAGTCTAAACAAATGTCCAAATTCCAGCCTGATATAATTCAATTTTCCTGCCTAAATTTCAACATGGTATTCTTTGATCCAAAAATGGGTTTAATTTTACTCTGGATTTCAATGAGGATCAAGTTCAATAGGACATAACTACACAAAATAGGTGCTTTTGACATCACAACTTACTAGAGTACTATTTTTTTTATCTTGGTATAACTTTTCATGTTTTTGGAAGAAAAAAATTAGCAAATTCTAACTATATGCATTATTAAAGTGAAGTCAGGACTCTCTGACATCAAAAGATTTTGCTTTTGAATTGAACATGCACCTTGGACCACTTACAGAAAGGGAAATCTCTAATTTAAATCCAAGTAAAATACTAAAGCCAATATTACCTTATTAAAAAAAAAATAGGAGACTTACTTTTTGAGAGTCCCCATGCCTCAGAGGATCTAATGAACACAATCACTGCTTCATCTGTCTCTTGAGCTATGTTCTTCTTCACAGCTGCTCTGTGTTCCCCTACAGCAGAACTCACCAAACAGAAAATGCGACAAAAACATGGGACAGAGACAACTTCACAGTAAATCTGATAGTTAATCAATAAAAGGGACAGGAAAAGCTTAGAGATTGTGTCCTGTGAAAAAGAAGAGAACAGCAGCACTGCAGAGTCAGGTCACTTAAAGATGACAAGCAAGCAGCAAAGTTGCTACTTTTATTCTTGAAAGGAAGGAATAAAAGTCAAATGATAGATTGGAGTTGTGCATCTTCTCGAAGGAATACTGAAGTTCTAATTATTTTTTAAGGGATCTGGGACTTCAGCATCCACTGTACTTTGTGCATGAATTACATTAGATGTCTGATCTTCAGTAGTATCAGATATGAAAATCTACAAAGTTTGTTTTACTTTGTTGACCTTCTGGGACAAGTTTTTAGTAGCAGGTTTCATTTGAAGGTTCAGCAGCTTGAAATTCTTAAACAAACTGATAAACTTGTTTGCTGTTAATGAGAGGGGTGCCAATAATATAATAGGAACAAATAGTTACATGCTGTCTCGGACTAAATTCTTGAGACTTCAACCCCTTTATATTGTTTAGATATGACAAAATCCTCACAATCTTCGACTTAATTTTATTTCCATTAGCTTGTGGTCCAAAATAAATTTAGCATAGGAATCATGAGATCACAGTTGCAATTTTAAATATTTCAGGAAATTTGAGGACATGAATCTGAGACCAACTGTTAAAATTATTCAATATAATTTTTTTTTATTTGAGCATAGGGAGCACAAATACAGCTGAAAATAGTGTAGAGCAGACACATACCATATGAAACACAGAAAAAATCCTGTGAAAAACATAATATATGTGTTAATTGTTGTGTATGTGTTTATATGCAAAATATTTTCTCATATCTAAAAATATACACAATTTTATTACATGGAAATAACTATTAATAGCAGCTCTCGTTGCTGGTCTTAGTTCAGACACAGCACACGTAGTTCATTTCAACAAATAGGATGGATATTTATTGCCTTAAAGATATTTTATAAAGTACCAATTCCAGATATGACGGTTCTTGCTGTTTTTCCACTGGCCTTTTGAGGCAGCAGCTATGTTTTTGCTTTGATTTAAATATTTATGCTTTCTCAAATTCAAGACAAATACCTTTTTTGGTCACTGTTGTTAGTTATGTTTGATGGCATTGAGGGTGTCTACTGAACAAGCACATGCTGCTCTTAAAACAATGTTTTGTCCTAGAAACCATCTGAGTCATCAACAATCTCTGCAAACATTCTTCACTTTAAGGCTTAATTTAACCATTATCACACCACAAGAAGAAACAAGAACTTGCTTTCATGTAATATAAAAATGATATGAAAGCTAACCATGAAAGCTACTGCATTTTTGATTCCGTGAAGGTTCAAACCTCAGCAGAAGAATTCTGAAAGACAGAAAGCAGACCCAGTGCACAAAAATGTGCCCTTGGGAGTCTCTTTGCAGGAAGAGATCAAAACTAACAGTTGTGTCAGACCTGCGCTGTGCTGTTAAGCTGAAGCAGAGAACCCAGTCAGGCACACCTGAGTGGCCCTGTTGGACTGATGCAACTGGTTGATCCATTCCTATGGAAGCCTTTCCATGTAGGAATGCAGGTTTTTACCCTTAGAAAGCCAAGCCAGCAGAGCCTGTCAAGTAAACAAATCTGCTTGCAGACTCCCGGTGCCAGCGCTGCATTAAACATTAGACATAACAACATTCTTTCCCTAGACAGCAAAATTCCCAAACCCTCACCAGCACTGGGCAGAGTTGGGCTGGTTTTCTGCACCACTGTCACAGAGCTGGGGCTGTGAGAAGCAAGGAGCCAAGCAAGGAGGCAGGTGGCCACCCAGGTGAGCAGTGGCCTCAAAAGCTGCCGTCCCTTCAGCCATTCCCTGGGTCCCATCTCAGGAAAATGGACTGAGCAGAAATACTCTTACTGCTTTCAGTGGGCTGCAGTGCTGCTTTGAGCTGCAGTAATTTGACACTGCAGAGTGAAGCCTGAAATCCTTTCATCTTTCCAACTGCTTTGTATCGAGCAACAATAATGTTTTACACTGTAACCTCCACGATATAATCTGTATATTCCTCCCTTTCTGGACACCACTAAGATCCCTGCCTGTATTTAGCACGTAATACATTGTTTTAAAGTCCTTAGCAATGATTAGTAGGATAATAATTTCTAAGAATAGGCATACTGTCCACACTGTACTCTGCCAAAAGGATTTCAGTGCTAGAAAAATTGCTGCTCTGATCTGTCAGCACTTGACACAGTTGCAGAAAAAAAAAAAAAGTATAATAGAAATTTTCTATTCAATAGAATAATATCTGTAAGGAAGGATGTGCTAGTCAAATCCCAGTTTGTCTGGAATAAGTGTCACCTGTATGGAGTGGGAGGCTGAGCCAACAGTGCTGACTCAGTGCCTTCATCCCTTCCCCCAGGACATCCCCAGGGTTGCAGAAGACCCCAGGGTCCCTCCTCCTCCTCCTCCTCCTCCCTTCCGCTCTCCCGTCCTCTCCAGCAGTGACCAGGGCAGCTCAGCTCCCCTCTCACAAACGTGAACAAGCTCATGAGAGCTTTGTTGGCTCAAAAAGCCAGCACTGCTTCATCAGCATTCACAGACTCCACTGAATCCCTGCTGCTTAGTCACAGGCACTATGGAATTTATTCAGCTGCTTTTGGCAAAGGGAGATGTCCCCAAAAGCACCAGTCCTTCTGCTCCCTCCAGATGACCTTCTTTGCTCTCTTTTGCCCCAGGTTATTGTTTTAAATTCAGGAATGACAAGCTGGACAGTCAGACCCTATTTCTTCATTGCTTTGTGTTTTCTTTGTATTCTGAGCACTGCACAAAATGCTGGAGGGACCTGCTGTGTTCACACACTTTGTGTATTTTCTGTACTTTTCTTCTCCCACTCTTTGAAATAAGTCTCTTGGCATGCTGAAGGAGAAGCTGAAGTAAAATCTTGTATTCTTCAAGAAAATAAGCATCTATTTAATGAACTATTTTTCTTTTTTGCCCCTCTTGCTCAAACTGGAGTTACTGTAATTTCTTAACAAAGGTTATTTTTCTGGCCAAAAACCATGTCATGCAGAGATACCCATACCAGCTAAGCAGTCTCTTTCAGAAATAATACAGCCACATTAGTGCAGTTTTGCCAGCCCCTTTCTGTGCTAAGTTGTTCACAGCTTTAGTGTTTGATTGCTTTCATTCAAACTGATGGTCAACAACAGTTGATAGATCAAATCTCAGTGCTGCTATTTTGAAATTTTATAAGATGGCATAATGGTCAGATGATGATTTAATGGATAGTAAATTGGTGTTTTATTTTTACTTTTTTTTCCCTTGAATTATCTGCTTTATTCACACTTGACTGCAAACTTGCCTGTTAATCTATACCCTATTTTCAGTGTCTGCCACCTCAGCACACTAAAATTCACAAAAATCATTTGATATGTACAATCCAGCATAGCAAGATTAGTTGAGACCAAGGGAGCAAAATACTGTGGCACATATTTTTCCAGCTAACAAAACAAAGCTATGCACACTTGCTCCAAGAGAACGGAGTGGATTTGGATAGGTTGGGATCAACTTGGTCTGTATTTTCAATATCTCTGACAAGGCTTAACCACTTTCTCAATGCTGACCTCAATGAAGTCAACAGGAAATATCTCTGGACCTTCTCAGATTTTTGTTTCCCCCTAGTTTTTCCTTCTAAACAATTTTTTCTGCTCACCTTGCCGAACACTAAGTGTGCCTTCAACAACTTTTCCCTCAAATGGGGAATACAGGTGTCAAACCAGGGTCCATCTGTGCTCACAGTCTCAATGTTTTATCCGTTGGGTTTTATCTGAGCAGTAGCTATGACACTTCCCTTGGCTGCACCCTGAGCCTGAACAGACATAATCTAGAGCTGCTCTTAGCTTCACTGACCTTTTATTAAATGGTCAAAAGAACACACACACATCTACCAAACTCTACCAGGTTCATATGAAATTTGAAATTTCATATTTCCAGAGAATTAATATTCTTCACAGACATATCTTTTAGTTTGCTACTGGTTTTTTTGCCAAATTCTAATTTTGCCAGGGGCTATTTATGGAAACCCAGTAGTCCCTCTTTTGGGCAGCATCTTACCATCTTGTCCTGTTTTGTCCCCACAAAGCTTAATTACAAAATAGACCTGTCAAACTTAATTTAGTTAGGCTTTTTTCACATACCAGATAACCTCCTTCCATATTACATGGTGGGACCCCAGATCACTACAGATTATTCTGCAGTGTAATTTCATGCTTATCTTTAAAATGTAAAACCATCCAGGCAGTAGAAACAATCACTATCAGAAATAAAAAATCATTTGTCAGAAAGATTTTTACTTACATGCAAATTTAACTGTCAGGCATCTTAAATATTCTCCAGTTTCAGCTAACTGCATTTTGTTTTACTTTAGAGGGAGAAGGGTGCTTGTTTTCAAGAAGTCAGTGTATAGCTGTTATGTTTACAAAGAAAGCCTCAAAAATGCAGCCTACAGCCTGTCTCAATTTGCAGGGAACAAGAAATGACAAGTCCAAGTGTGAAAGAGTTTTATTTCTGCTTATACTAGACCTGATGGCAACAGGGACACTTTAAATATCAACAGTTCCACTGCTCATCAAAGCATAGAAGAAATGCAGAAACAGCTCATATAAAAATAGGTACTTACTGCATTTGAATGATCACCCCTTGTAGCAGATCTTCAATCACAGACTAATTAAGTGGCTGCCAAAGGGATATAATATTTTTTTCTGAACAAGGATTCAAGACTAAAATAATTGACTAGTAAGTTTTTCTTCTGTGCTAATCCTTCTCCAGTTAGGCAAACATTTGAGAAATGAGCACAAGACTGCAATTTGAAGTGAGTTTGTTTCAGCACTCTTTTAAGAAAGATTTTACATTTCTCTGACACCAGTTTTTGTTTTAAGAAAATTTTCCTGATAATTCATTTCTGTATGAACATTTTTCCCATGCTATTTTTCATCATTACATCATATATTGGATTGATTAAGGCCACTGAAAGTTTATTATTAGTTTCTGCACATAGAGTCTTGCCAAAATAAGTGCTTGTAAAAGCTTTTTAAAATTGCCTACATTATTGAACCTTAAGCACAATTTGATACTACTGGAATCTTTAAAAATCAAAGCATTTGAAGATGTACAATGGAGCTGCATTCAATATGCAATTCAACTGTACATGCTATACTCTGTATTCTTCTTGCTCCACACAGAGCTTGTGATTACTTGAGTGTATAAGAAAGAAATGGAAATATTGAGCATCTCTCTGCTGTGCTAAATAATGACAGATCTGCTGAAAAATGGGGAACCTGTATGGCAATGTTAACAATGATGGGAGGAGACCTCTCCAGTAGCCATTAAACACCACAGGAAAAATACAGCATTGCACCTCTGGAGGTTGCCAAACACTGCAGAATTATTCAGGTAATGCATCTGGAAGGGAAACAGCATATCTTAAAGTTAATCCTACACAAAACTGCAAAAGCTTTGTGCCAGCAGGAGCCTTGGAACAAGGAATGTGATTGTGTTTTATTTATGATCACTCACATGTGGCATACACAGAAATTAAATTAATGTGGGTGTGAAGTTTGGCCAGTCCAATTCACCACTCCATGAAATAACAAGAGCTAAATAAGAGCCCCATCAATAAAGAGAGAAACATTCCTCTCCAGCAGGTTACAGAGTGTCTTTAGATGGCTGCTGTTCATTTGTTGTGCCCAATTATGAGCAAATGTGATACCCCACAGACTGCTTTTCTGGAAAAAGGTGGGGAAGTCTTCTGAACATTTTTAATATATTGTTATTAAAGTGAACTTTGCAGACCTAGTGTTTTATATGCTAATGGCTGCATGCCAGATAAGTGATTACTGTAAATGTGTCAGTTAAATAGTGCAGTGACAGGTCCATATGTGCCCTATAAAGAACCTAGTTAAGTTGACCCTGATCAAAACCAGAATGATTGACTCAAAACTTCAAGAGCTCAGAAATACAAGGACTGGTTAGAGATCTGAAACAAACCTGATCATATTTGTATACCTGCTGTGATTCCACTCTCCCCCTCTGGACCACATCTACATATACATCCTCCAAACAGATGCAATATCTGTCCCCAGATGCAAAAGCTCATATTTGTTTTGTAGACCACCCGAGCATTTGGAGATGCTTCTGCATCTGCAGTTGCCACTGGTGCAGCAATGGTCAGAGACCCTTCTGCAAGCTTAGTGAAAACCCAGACACCTCCACAGAGGTGATGCTGCCGTCATCAGCTGCTCCAGGGAGATGAAAAAGAGGTCTGCCCTTGAGTCACACTGCTTCCTCAAAGAGCAGCACACCAAGGGAGGAGGGCAATCCTCAAAGCAATGTCCCATACACACAATAGAGGCATCAGTCAGACAACCAACATCCCTGCAAAATTCTCAGAGAGCAAGCTCTGATGGCAAGTAGCTCAGACAGAGAGTGCCTGTATCTTAAGTCCATTGAGCTTCCTCCAGCAGAAATGAGAAATTCTACAAAGATGGCCTTGCTGTATATTCTGAGTCAGCTTGGGAATCAGTCTTTGAAATGTCATAGGAGATAACATTAACAGAAAATAGTTGGGTATTTTTTCCAGACATAATTAGTTTACCTCATATCATCAACTTCAAGAGCTTCAACATGTACTAGTTTTCACTTACAGAACATGGCCTTTTAAAGCAGTCAGATGATGAAAGAGCCTGTTCATGTTGCTTTTGTTGAACAGCAGTCTAGGCTTTGATATACGTGAAGCCATTTGTACTGCAGCATTCATTTTCACAATTTTCAGACTCCGCTCATCAAATTACAGTGACCACTTTAAGGTTAAAGTGATCACCTCTGAAAATTGATGATTTTTGTTTCATCTCGGGATAGAAATGAATGAACACGGATTTAATCTATAATATTTGGCATTACTGTGCATCCAAAAAATGCCACAATGGCTGCAAAGCACTACTACAAGACAGAGGCTCTTGGCTAAGCAATTCATGTTTCCACAGACACTGAGGTTCTACCCTGACCAGTCACTATCAACTGGTGAGAGACATTTTCACTGTAAGCATTTCAGCAGGAAGCCTCCATCAGCCTTTTAGAGGCTATTTGTATTAGCCTGATAAGTTCTTTTAAGAATGAGTCTTCAACTTTCTTGCTCTTTTATGAAGAATAGGCAGCTAATACAGAGTGCAGAAGGAACAGAAGTCAGGAAAGAATCATGGCGAAATTGTTATTAGTGCATCTTTAAGGGTTTAAATATTTCAGGGCAAGAGTGGAAAGGGTGAGATAGAAGCTGACCTTAATGCTGGTCTCAGTTGCTACTACAGACATATGCAAAATAACTCCTATTCTCTGGAGTAGTTCCCTAACCAAAGAAGTGAACAAGTAATTAAAATTCTATGTGTCCCCAACTGGTAAGAAAATGTAAATGAGAAATTTCCTCCTGTCATAGTAGGGCCTACTGAAACAGTGTCCTGAATAAGCACACAGCAGGTAGGTATGGTTCTTTGCTGGCCTGTAGAATGTTTGAATTAAAGCTTTTTGAACCATTATGCATCCTAAATTAGCTTTAGAAATTAATTAAAAAGTGCTATTGTGATTCACTTCATTAGTAAAATAACACTATGCAGCAGGAGTTACAAAGCACATTCTGCCAGTGTGCTCAGAATGCCCGGAGCCTAAATAGATGTCGTTTCTCCCTTGTATCATACACTATGAGTAAAGTATTGCTCTTTAAAAAAAAAATAAAAAATTATTAAAGTAGATACACACTTGACTTTTGTACTTTGTTGGCATATACTCAAGGGCCATGTCTTTCAAGGCTGTGAAATTAGCAACTCCTACAACTATAGACTTGTGGCTTGGCTTATTAAGATTTCGTGGAGCTGCAAAGTTTTTCCAGCAATGTCTTTCTTTGTGTTCATTGATTATGGTTTCCTTTGAGGTACCTCCACATTTTTATGTCCATTCATTTAGTGTCTAGTCTTTCTTTCCATGTATTTACTTAGCTGTGGTCTCTGACATTTTTTCCTTATTCTGAAAACTGACTTCTCACCCTCGCTAAGCAGTATATTTATGGGCTTTAAAGCAAGTTCAGGTGGTGTTTGGGTTCCAGAATACATAAATTGTGGAGTTCTTTTTTTTTGCTTTCTGAATTCTAGCAAAGACCAGTCCTCTGTTTCTGACACTGTTGAAAAAACAACAGCAGCAAAGAGCTGTGTTACTCTTTCCATGTTTACTTCCTGAACTATTTGGGGGTTTGTGTAATGCTACAGTAGTACTGAAAGGCATCAACAAAAAGGTGGTTCCTGAATTAAAGAGCACATAAGTGATTGCGTCAGAAGTCTATCAAGTAATGTCAAAACATGTAACAGAAGCTGTAAGATGACAGTACCATGAAAATTAATGTAAAGGCAGTGGTTGAAACCTCAGTTCTGTTAGGAGTGTACCATCCTTGGCTACAATGAGGGCTGCAGTTCCCTTTTAAGGAGAACAGCATCACTGAAGCAATGTGCTCATAAAAATGCTAACATGGTCCTTAAAATTATTCTAAACAGATACTTTCAGATAAGATATGGAAGCATTAAGGCTGTTGTGCATAACAGTGGTGAGGCTTTATCCAGAGTACTGATACAGTTCTGTTTACAAGAAAAGAACTAAATTATTTTAGCTTGTTTAGGTGAGCGGAGAAAAACTTTAGAGGGACTACGCATGCTGCCTAAAAAGTACATTCTTATGAGGACAGACATAAAGGAGAAGATAACTATTCAACAAGACAGCAGTAGATTATGGGTGAATGTAAAAACAGGACAAGCTGCAGGCCAGCAGAGATTCCTCAGCCAGCACACTGGGCAGTTTCTGCAACCACATTGGCAGGACCAAACCCAGAGTACTGTTGTGAAACATAGTGCTGCAGTGGCAGACGGAATTGCAGCCCTGATTTAGAAAATGGGACAATGGGATGTCTTCCAAAAGCTTTTTTTTTGGTTCCATATGTAAATTTTGCTCTCAGGAGCCCCAAATACAGTGTCTCTGCACATCTCTTCCAGTCTTGTCCCCAGTTTGTGCAGAAATCCTCCAGTGCTTGAGGGGTGGTGAGACAAAGCACAAAAGCGTTTGCGGAAAAAAAAATTCCACTGGTAAGAAACAAAGAATAGTATCAACAACTCCTAAATGGAGGAGTGAAATGAAAGTCAGTTTTTCCTAATTCTGTAAGCCAGTGGAAAACAAAGGTAGTCAGTATATCACATAACTTTTCAGTGTTTTGAAGATTTAGCATTTCCTAAATAAATAGATTATTTCTGTGGTTTACAGCTCAGTCTAGGTCTGCTGACATGAAAGACAATGTTTTCATGGATGTCAGCAACACAGGAACAGGATGGTTTTCTAAGTGAATTATGTACCTAATGAATCAAGTGGTTTGTCCCCATCATTCATTACAATTTTAAGCCAGATGCAATGTTTCATGCAAAAATGTGATTTCTTCTCCAGTGATAAATGCCTTACATCTAAACCCTGAACTTTTTCATGAAAAGCTTTGTAGTTTTGCTTTTATCGTCAACGTTTTCACGGGGAACAAAAATATTGAATTCTCTCTTTGTTTTTCCCTATAATTTTCTTTTTGTCACTGAACATAATGCAAGAAATCTACCCAGAATCCTTCCTCACAAAACTAAAGCATTCCTTGTATCCATTTTCCTCTTATATGTATTTACATGAAATAGGTCGTGTTATACAGACTGCATTAGAGTTCTGCAAAAGCACATGTACTTTTCCTGTCCCCAGTTTTTGTGCAAATGGAATGTCACAGTCATCATTCTTCAAGTGAGCTTGTGGAGCTCCACTGATTGTTGTGAGATACAGAAATCTCCTCATATAACATTAAGAACATCAAAGTCAAACAGTCTTTAAAAAAAAAGGTCTAAAGTTTGGCAAAAGCAATTTTTGGACTACACTGGCCTAACACAGAGACTGCTTTGCAAACTTTGTGTGTGCTGATGCCTCAGGCTTCCTCAGATGACCCCAGAATATTAATGCAATTCTACTGCAGAAAACATTTTCTGGGATTTCTTAAGACTTAAAAAAAGTTTTTGTAGTGTCAGGTACACCTACACATAAAATTTCCTTCTCTTGGTTTTGAAATGCTCACTATGAATGGTGATACTATGAAGGACAACCTCTCAGACTCTCAATCACCTAAACACTCATTACTCCAAGAAAAAAATATATCAATTATCAATGGGTAGCAGAGAGAGACAGTCATTAGCATGGGCATACATATATTTTATTAAATTGCTACATTAGTCCTTCAGTTACTTCTGCCTGGACCACTGCATGCTGATAATGAGAAAATTTAACAACTATATGAAGGCCTAGATTTTAAAAACCTGGTGCAGTGGAGTTTTCTTGAAACAACTGTGCTTGGAATTTTCGCTCAGGCCCATCTCTGCTAGTTACTAAAGGTCTTGGGAGCCAGTATCCACCAGGAACAGGCATTTGCACAAGCAGGAGCAGAATAGCTGGGACATTGCTGCCATAGCTGTACCACTCTGACATGGTTTCCTTCCTCATCCCAAAAGAAAAAGATCCTCCCAAAAGCGTGCATGATCAAAGACACTAACCAAGAACTACAGAGGATATTTCTGGCCTGTTTGGCTCCTGCCAGAGAACACTAGTTCCCATTAGAATATTTGTTTCAAGAAGCACCAATATTTCAACCTTTACCCATCTAATGATTAATACGGTTATACTAAGCACCCTGGAGTCAGTATTTGCTTATTGAAAAATGGTGAACCTTTACAATACCTGTAATAGTCTAAAGGCTGCAAGTAGGCCAGTAAAGTTTTATATACACATTCAAAGGAATGAAGACTATGTTCACACAACAGTAATAAATAAGGGCCAAGGGGGAAGGAATATCTGAAAACCATAGGAAATATATTTTAGAGGCTATTAATTATTTAAATTGTTCTTAAATTCTTTTGAAGAGTTAGATCAGTGTTTTACAAACCGGTATTTTCAGAAGGTTCCATTACTGCTGGATTAATGGCCTTTTTTTACCTGGAATGACCTGTATTTTGTACTTGGGAATTTTGCAAGACTGAGAGCAATTCCCATAAAAATGGACAGAACATCATTTTTACGATGAGCATGGTCATCTCAGCTAAGGACATTACTGACTTGGTTCTCTAAACTACAGGTTTAGGATATGGGAGCCCTACAGCACAGAAGCTATGCTACCATAAAACAGTATTTCCCCAGAATGGTGGGAACAGCCTGGTCAAGACATGGAAAACATAGAAGACCTCATATCTGAGGCAGTAAGGTTTTTCCTAGGAAACAGTAAGGTTTGTTCTAGTCTCCTCTTTCCGTATATCTTTAACCTTCTTCCTTCCTAAAGCAGGGAGACTGTCCATACCACTTCTCTTCTGAGTTGAAGGGAATTCAAAATGAATCCTGCTCTCCTTGCAACATTAGGCTTCCTTCAGAAGTTTTAGCTGCTCAAAAGCACTCTTCTCCATCTCTTTCACCTCTAAAATCTGTTGCAGCCTAAACTGCCCCATACTCTCCCATATTTCCTGGGGTTTCTTCAGCTTCCTCACACTACCCTTCACGTTTGCATTTCCATATCTTCAGGGTGTAGATTTTAACAAGCTCGTACTCTCTTTCCTGATGTTTCTTAACAGCTGTTCCTACTTTAAACTTACATAGCATTTCTTGGTCATGGGCTCCATCTGGATATTAAAACAACCCTACAGAATGATCTTCAGTAGAGTTGTATCCCTCATAAAATGTAAAAGAGCAGACAGAAGTTATGCCTTACAAGCCCAGAAGATACCATTATAGCACCCACACAACCCACACCTTACCAGCCTCACTAACTCATGAAATTGCCACTAATTACCAGCTAAGCAAGAGTGCAGCTTCTAGAAGGCTTGTGGATGCCTTTTGTAACTGCACTTTCCCTCTCCCACAGAGACTTTCATTCTAATCAGCACAGAGCCACAAATAAAATCGATTCATACCAAGTCCCACGAAGAACAGCACATCAAAGTGTTTTTTAACAAACATAATAGTAAAATTCCATTTCTATGAGGAAAGGAAGAAAACCATTCTTTTCTTTTCTGTGATAATTCTAGACTTATCACTTTGGTTAGTCTTTGGTTAGACTTACCTCCCGCTTTATTCTGAAGACACAACTCGTGCCAGCAATGAATCCAAGTATTCATAAGCCCAGCAGGGTCCTTCAGGTTCAAAGACATTTCTGTAGATGTAAAACACACAACACTAACAAGAAAAGCTATGTGTATATAGCCAGCTATGAGCAGAGAGATTTAGATGCAGAACAATTTCTATTAAACTCAGTAAGCTCCTGTAAGTTAAAATTTAACTACTTTCTCTCCTAAGTATAGATTTAATTGGCCTTTCAGCAAAAGGCAGACTACTTCTTGAATTTTTTACGGGAAATTTTTAACTGCTTTAAAACAGCAGTTTTCCAAGGAAGAAGTCATCCTGGCTTATAATGATTTCATCTGAGTAAACTGTTCTGTTCTGAAATTTCCCCTTACTTTTCTTGTCCAGGTAGGCAAGGAGTTTGGTTCTAGGTTGATAGACTAAGTTCTTGACAGTACATGCATTAACTGTGTGCCTGTGCCAAGGGTTACCCAGCTCATAAGAGCTGAGCACAATGTTGGAGGCAGCACTGGAAAAAGCACTGGAGATGGGCAGCTTCCAGAAAGCAGCTTAAAAATTTACTCCTCATAACTGCACACTGGTTTATAACACCAAGGGTTGGGTTCCTGACTGCATTCTTGTTATTTAAAACACTTAAAAGCAACAGTGAAGATGGATGACCATAAGCTTATGGGTTAACTAGATAATTATAATATCATTAATTAGAACAACAGAAATTTAAACTCTTGTGACTGCTATAAGCTGTGATTGCAGTAGACAAGGCCTTGTGCCTCACTGTCAAATCACAGCCTAACAGCTACATAATTAAGATAAAAAATCATGACAGAAACTATTTATAAAGCATGTCCCTACAGAACACAATTCAGAAACATAATAAGCTATCAGAAATATGATTAGAATGTTTAAGTGCGTGTACATCTTTTAAAAATTAAGTAAAGTGCACTTTAGAAATCCTTCCCACTGTTAAGGAGTTTAACTTGATGAGTTACAGGACTGTTTTCCCCATAAATGAAAGAATGCAATTTTCATTAAAATAGATAAAGATACAAACATATTGCAACAGCTTTACCAGAAATCAAAATGTAAGTGAGGAAAAGAAGTTGCAGGGTTCAGCAAAGGAAAGTAAGACAAACCTCTCTTGAAAAGCTGTTAAGAAGGGATAAGAGATAAAAAATCTGTTACCGCTCTTCATATTTTTTCTGATTATCCTATAAATCCAGCAAGAATTATCCAGAACAACAGCCATCTCCCCCCTCCAAAGAGCTGGTGACATGTGAGAAGCAATGCTTACATTAATGTGCTCTAACAAAATGTTGGAATTATAAATTGTTTCATTGAAATAGTCTGTTTATTGCTATTCCTCTATTCTCTGCAGTATTTGGTCAAGCATGGCTCTCTTATGGATTGGGTTTGTATGACCCCTGAGGAGACATAACAGTGAGGAACCCACTAGATTCATATGTATCTTACTGGTGATTTAAAAAGAAGTAGATAAAAATGACAAGAAACTAAGGATGAAAAACAGAATAGAGAAGGAATTTTTCTATTTCAGGCTCAGCTCAACCCCCAGAAAAAGCATAATAAAAAAAATCACCACAGGAACTTCACGTTTCTATTTCCTACAAGTCTTGCATGGGAGCAATTAGTTTAAAGCATGTGACTCTGTACAGCACAATTCAAACAGCACAAAAAACTGAAGCTGAGAGCTAGCTTGCCATTCAGAAGACATATGCCAAAACCTCATAGTTAATTTCTTGATATTCTGTTTCTTGTCTGAAGACAAGGTGAACTGCAAGAAGAATTGTATTTATATGTTGCATTTTTACAGAAGTAGGTTTGCAAACCCATGGAGAATAGAAGAAGCAGCAAGTGTGCACTTTCAGTAATACACCAGACACATCCAGGATACAGGGTTAATCTAAGAGACAATCTGTAAATGAAATTGTATTCATATTAATTCAGGAAAAGGTAGTGCAGGGCTGTGCTGTTTCAAATGAAAATTAGTGATCTCTCAAATAGAGAAATATTCTGCAAATCCTACATCATACATTTTTAGGACATCTGGAGATTCTTTGTTCTTTGCAATTCCCACTTCTCTCTTAAAGACATTATTAAAATGTCAAATAAAAATTGCTGGCAAGCCCTAAGTATTTCATAACAGATTGTATTATCATATAGGATAATATCTTGCTAGGGTGTGAGAAGATGAAAAACAATATATGGAAAAACATTTAAATCAGAAAAGTCAATACAAAGTTAAATAAAAATAGGAAAATTACCCTCTTTGCTCATTTGTAGTGTCCAGACAAGTTCACATTGCCCAAAGGAAATGGCAGGAGCCTCCTTGTGCTGAACAAAGCATCAAAGAATACCCTCAGAGGAAGGAACAATCATGAACTGAAAGGAAGATAAACAGATACCCAAGGGAAAAAAAGTCCAGACCCGAGATTTTGTTAACTTTTATAGCAACTCCCAAAATATGAGCATCCATGACTTGGAATAAAAAAATAAAATTATTTAAAACAAAATAAAAACAAAGTTGCCAATCAACTTCCCAGATTTCGTAAGGTTTTTAAATAGTTGATGTGTTTCCGCTATGTTTCACTCACTGGTCCTTTAAATCATTTCAACACCAGCATGACTCTATTGAAACCAGCAGGGTTACAACATAACAGAGCAGAGAATTAGGCCCACTAGTGTGATTTCTGGTTGCTAGACTGAAGCAAAAACAACTTTGAGCTTCACATAAGTTCTTTTAATCACTACATGGTCTGAACTAATCCAAAAGACATTAGGCAATTACCGTATTTGGAGGATATCAAGTGAACTGGATTTCTTTTTATTTTTTTCCAGCCTGGGACATTACTGAACTAGCACAACAAATAGTCTGGGCATCGTAAATCTCTGAAGACTCTTGTAATCCCACAGATGTTATTAGCAAATTAGCAGAATGAGAAGCCAGGATGAACCAGTGGGTTATCTCACCTCCCCTTTCACCAGCAAATTTCAACTATTCTTTGAGGCCAGTAACTTGTGTGTGATTAAAACATTCCCTGTGTTTCAGCTTGAGCATGTTTTCCCAAATGATAAACAGATCTGAAGGCTTTGAAATAAATTCACTATTTCCCCAGTGGTTAACTTCATGTTTTAAATAATTATTTTCTAAAAAAAATATATAAAAATAAAGGCTTTCCAAGTACATTAGCATGCAGAGCAAAGATATATCTGGAAAATATGTCACATCACAGATGACTGTTGCATCTGTCATTAATAGGAATTTAAGCCAGTAACATCTAGAAAACTTAACTAATGGCTTTTGCTCTTAGGAAGCAATGTTCTGATGGAGATAGGGCTCAAGATGTCTTCTCAGGACAGCACTAGGAGGCTTCCAGAACTGCAATAGCAAAAAATCCTTATTCTACTACATTCTCTGAAGAAACATCTCACTTCCAGGCAAAGTAATTCTCTGCAGCTGCTTCAGCTTCATGACACTAAACAGTAACTTGCAGTTCCCATAATTAAGTAATTTGCTCCAGCTGCTAACAGCCATTTGCAGGAATAGCCTGAGAAATCCCCAGGTTTTAAATTTGTATGTAGAGGTTGTATCATTATGCTGCTTGACCCAATTGTTCCTAAAAATGATAGTTTACTCTTCTGTTTAAGCCACGGTCTATCTAAAGACACTAAGTTAGTCTCAGTGGCAATAGACTTTTGTGCATTTTCCAGGCACTCTATCTCCAGATATCAGAAAGTACAGCTGAAGATACTGAAATTATTCAACTAGCAGTGCATTTCCAGTGCCCTGCAAGTCATTTGAAGAGGCTGGGCTATCTTTTTGTTTGTTTTTTTTCCTCCAGAATAGAGACTACAAAGTGTTTATCTGTTTGACACAACTGGTTATATTTCATCAACTCCATTATGGGGAAGCTGGACTGCTAACAAAGGCTAAGTGATAGAAAGACAGGAGATGGCCACTCTTTACAATTAATCTGAACACTCGCTGAACAAAGACAGATTTCTCTTCCTCAGTTTGCACTTTATTATTTTGTAAAGCAATATCACAATATTCTTTGCATTACCCCAAAACTCACTGGAGGCTTAGTTCTACAAGCAGATCTGAGGATTTGTGGCTATGGGGATGGTGACAAGTGGCTGAATGGGATGCACATCTCTAAACTACTTAGCAAACCCCACTCCTCAAATTCTGGTAATAGTCCTAATGCCACTGTGCTCAGTTTTGAATAAACACTGTCTATGAGGCTGTATAAAAGATGGTCTAAAGTTTTACCAGAATTAAAACAAACATTCTGAAAAAAGTTTTAAGTAGATAACTCACATGGTCTTTTTTAGGGACTACATTCATTTAAAGTTCCATAAAAGAAATCCAACCTCAAATTTGCCTTATCTCATTGAATAATGTGGGTTTAGGAAGGTCTAGAAAAAAAATTACCACCAAAAACCAGTTCAGACAATACTGTTATTTCACAAGTCATTGCAATGCAAGTGTATGTGCCCACGTTTTGTACTTCTGGCCAAGAAGTATGAAAAGACAGATCTCCTACAGAATCAGTTTTAAAAGCTGGGCCCAGGCTTGTTACCCTCTGAAAAAAATCCCACACAGACAGCCACTATTGGCTTTTCCTGTGAGTCAAGGCTGGACCCAGCAGTGGCTGTCCATCAAAGACACCTTTGTATTTGATAGATCGGGAAATAGAGAAGGCTTTTAGGATCTTTTCCTGCTCTCTTCCGACATTCATCCACGGAAATAACTGTAGCTGGGAAGGAGAGGCTCTGTTTCCTGGAAGATGGCTAATAATAGCCATAGCTTTTTGGAAGTCAATTATGAAAAAACTGATGACATTATTGAACTATGCTAAGAGTCCTTTCATATTTTTGAAAGCTGAGAAGCTTTGGAGATCAGCATGGCTTGGGTGAGGTTTATCAGGGTAGAAAAAGGATTTGCAGCAGCAAGAGGTGGCAGCTGCCACCTGGGGAGGAAGCAAGGCCACCTCAGCCCCTGCCTTGCAGAGCAGAGACCAAATGTCTCGTTGACTTTGTGTCACAGTCCTTCATTCTCAGCTCCCAATCCCATTTCTAGATCAAATTTTCAAACTGGATCATAGAATCATATCATCTGAGCTTTCTGAGGAAAGGACCTTTGGGAATTATTTAGTCCAAAGCACTACCGGACACAGCTGGTTGCCCAAGACCATGTCCAGATGGCTTCCAGGGATGAAGATTCCATAACCTCTCTGGGAAACTAAAGTGCTTGATCAACCTCTCAGTGAAAAAGTGTTTCTTGATATTCAGAGGGAATCCTGAATTTTCACAGGTATCCATTGCTTCTGGTCCTGTCACTAGGCATCCCTGAAAAGAGCCTGTCTCCATCCCTTTTACATCCTCCCTTCAGGTATTTATTACTATGCATTGATCCAGTCCCACTGAGCCTTCTCTTTCCCAGGCTGAATCCCACTTCTCAGCCTCTCCTCACATGACAAGTGCATTAGTCTGCTCATCATCTCTTTGGGCCTTTTCTGGAGTCTCTGCAGTACATCCCTTTTTGTCCTCGATGGAGGAGCCCAGAATTGGACCTGGTACTTCATGTGTGTCTCAGCAGCACTGAGCAGAGGGGAAGGATCACCTCCCTTGACCTGCTGGTGACAGTCCTCCTAGGATAAGGGAGGAAATGCCAAAGGGCCTTATCTTCACATACAGAGAAAAACTGATGTGCACATCATTGTTCAAAACTCCTCCAGATTCTTCCTGCACATTTCAGTACGTTTCATCAAAATAGCTAACAGTCAAGAGCCTAAACTTCACAAAGCCAGGGCATCTTTTGTGTTCAAAAGACAATTCTCACTCTGCAAGATTAGCAACTTGAATTTACTTTACTGGTATTTGAATGACTCATTATGGCTGATAGTATCACTGCCCTGATAATGCCAACCTACAGCTCAGTTTGAATTTGGAACGTTTTTGTTTAATTCCTTTTTATAAAATTCTGAAGAATAGAAAAAGATTGGAAGTTACGTGACAAAAATTAATAATTATGAAAACAGTCCTCCTCAGTGAAGTCTTAAAGCGTCTTTGTTATTTGCTGGGCAGTGACTCAGTTCATGAATTGGAAATGTTGCATAATTTTTCTATTTCTCAAGACTTCTGGAAAAGAAATTACATTTAACCACCCTTCTAAAATTCAGGATTATATTGCAAACATTTACCTGCTGATATCATTGTATACCATCTGAAGATGATAGCCAGACTTATTTTTACTAGGGACCCTGTACAAAATCATCATAAGGTAACCCACAGAACTACCTAAAGGATGTTTTTATCTTTGCCCTTTAAATAACAGTAAATTAGTGACTAATCTAATTTGAGTGAAATCAATACTCATTCACTTACAAAAGAGTCTCTGAGGGTTTTGTGAGTTTTCAGCCAATGAAGACCTTGAGATGGAAAAATGTGAGCATCTGATAAAGAGAGGGGCCTCAGGTCCTTGTTACCAACATTGGCAGAAAAGGCCCCTGTGATAGCCATTACGAAAGTGATGAAAAGCAGGAAGAAAAGTGAAAGACACTTTAAAGATTTAATAGTTTTGGAAATTAGCTTCTTAGCTTTGGATGGATCAACATGCCTAAAGTTTCTGGATTTAGAAATTCCAAGTCTTTGGAGATCAGCATCTTATATCAGTTTTCTAAGTAAAAATGAGTTCAGATTGCAATCTCAAAAAGAAACAAATTTCTAGAAGGCTGCTAGCCAGGTGAATGTGTTTGTCCTTAAAATTCATGCCAATTTACATGGGTGAAACTTTTTTTAAAAAAAATTAGTAGAAAATGTATTTAAAAGAAAACTGAAAGTAGGATTTTCTCCTAAACAATGCAAATCAATAGATTTACAATGTTATACTGATAGAGAACCACATCTGTGTATTGGTGCATTAAAATATATACTTATCACAAATATCTGAAAGAAAACCAGAAGTTAGCTGATGACTGACTTTTGCATCAAAGTGAATATTATGACAAACAATTATAATGGAGTGATCACAGGATGACTGATAACTATCTCTTTCTGCGTTGAAGGTTAATATACATGCAGGAGGTGAAATATACAACTAACAAAAGGCTTTAAGGGATAATCTCATTTTTTACAGCTTACCAAAAAGACTCTTATATACTAAGCCATAGACTTATGCAGCAACTAACATGTGCTTTATATACACGTTTAAGTATTTTAATAGGTGATTTCAAGAATGTCTATTGCTGGGGCATCTCTCTGTCGGATATTGGAGTCACTATACTATTGAAAAAATAAAAAAATCCCACTGACCAGAAACTTGCCAAATCAGCGGATTTATTCAACACATTCAATACCATCATTTACAAAAACAAAGCGAGCCAGATCTGGGTCAGTGAGTCATCATGTTATGTCCACCACATGGTCATGCCTGATACTGGGCCATCTGCCTGGCAATAATCATTTGTTCTAAATTAAATATAATGAGGACATGATCAGATAATATTAAAACAGGCATGTTTCCTGTTCTGCCTTTAAATTATAAATTTCTGTTCCATCAGTTTTCATTATAAAGTCCTTAATTTTTCATATATCTTTCTCTTCTAATATCAACTTCTAATTACCAGTCTTGCTATTCTGAAATCTCTCTGATGTTATATTAGTCCACAGTAGTTAGTTTCAATTTCTCATTAATATCTTTCTTAAAATTCGGTTTGTTTCTTGTAGTCTTTTCATTTTCTTACCTCCACCTATTGAGTCTTAATCCACTTCTTCTTTTCCTCAGTTGATTTTACCCTTTCTTCAATCTACACCTTTAGTAACATTTGACTTCTACCTCTCCTTAAAATTCCTTGAAGTATGAAAGCAAGAAAATTTTGCTATGTTGTTTTTTTTCTTGCCTCTCCTTTAAACGTCTTCGTCTTATTTTATCTTACTCCTTATTTTTCAATATCTAATCTGGTTTCATAGTTCTTTGTGAAGTCCTATTTGGCCAGTCTAGGATTGTCATTACTTCATTTATTTCTTGCATGAACATATGTGAATTCAACCTCCGACCCCTTTTTATTAAACTATTGTACTAAACAAAGGTCAGATGTAATTGAAGCATACTGCCATAGTACATCAATTATTTTCTTGTATTCCA
>JANRGV010000062.1:61881594-61894923 GCA_024734035.1 Alethe castanea | reverse complement strand
AAACACTGTGAAAAAGTAAAGTTCTGCGTAGAGAAAATGAATTCTACATAAAAAAAACTGAATAAGTAAAATTTATTTATTAATACAATGTCAGAAACATTGAATTATCATTTCCAACCTGAAACTACGGAGTTCCAGCATGGTGTGGAGCTATGTAATTGCAGTAGTTTAAGAATGCTTTCAGCCTCAGTCCCACATCATCTTTCTCAAAATAAGCCTTTGCTTGCAAAGAAGACCTGTAAAAAATTGTACCCACAATGTTTTATAGGATTAACAAATTGCCTAAATAAATTATCTTTAACAGATTCCAGTTACTAGACAATATTAAGAGGACATAACAGAGAATACATAATATAAAATCAAGATTGAATATATGCCTTTACTCTTTTTCTTACTTTTGCATTGCATTCCTGTCTTTAATTACTATGACACACAATGATGTCTCTGTTGCACCCTCTTGCCATTAGCTGCACATGGGTAATCTATTTTAGCATGTGTATTGCTTTGTATATGCCATGCTAGACCACAAAAGTTATTTATATGATATGTAAATATAATTTGCATTTACACAATATGCTACAAATTAAGGACAACAATGTCAAAAGTAGTAAGTATCTACTAGCATATTAGACAAACCAAATAGTCAGCCAAGAGTTGTCTAGATGGAAAGTTATATGTTTTTACTTAAGGTTTGCATTTAATTTAAACTGATTTAAAAAAAAAAGTCATGCAAAAGCTCATTTCAGTTTGTTTTGTATCATTTAGAATAAACCTAAAGAGAATTTTATCTTAAGGTAAAGAGAGTTTAGTTCTTACTTTGTTCTCCACTTTATTTTAGACAATGAGTTCTGTATATGAACTTTATAGCCACAGCCTTCATTATATGAAATAACCATAAAAAGTCTGTCCTATACAGTATGCTATACATTCATGAATAAAATCAGAAAAAACCCAGGCATTCCACAATTACTGTCCAGCAAACACAGTAAGGAGTACAAAAAAGTGCACAAGAAGCGGAGATATTAAGGAACTAATTTGATTTTAAAATTACTGCACAGTTTACAATTAAAACTATTTTTGTAACAGGGGTACAAGTTCAAACAGTTTCTTTCATTTATTCTTCTGAAATAGGTGTTGTCTAAAGAGCAGTAGATGACTATATACTATGCACTATATAATCCACTGTATCATTTTCAGCTACCTCAGATTTAAGTATATTGAAACAACAAATTTTGAAATAAAATCTTATACAATGTACTCAACTAACAAGAAAATAAGTGAGTTTAAATAAATATAAATTATGAACATTTCTTTACCACTTTCAATATTCACAGCTATTTACATTTTAAAATTAATAAGCACACACAAACACCATATACACATAAAGCATGACAGAAAAATTCAAAAGGATGCTCTACAAACTTCTATCTACATACAAAAAGGCGGAGAAATGCTGTCCAGTTAAAATCTTCAACTATTTAATTTTTTTTAATTAAGCTGTTAACTTAGTCAATTCTCAATTTCTTAATTTGTTTTGTTTGATAAACTAAATACAGGCCTCAATTTGTTAACCTTTTGAAAACCCCAGCTTCTGTGTGAGAAGAGTTTTTCTCAGTGAAGTAGAAAAAGTATAACACGATGAGGCTGATATAGAAACTCTTGCAAATGTTCTCACTTAGCCCTTTGTCAGCCATGCAAATATGCTGCTTAAAGCCTTCCCCTTCCAGCCTTGATTCTCCTAGGAAAACAGGTAAGCTCAAGTATGTGGCTAGCAAATTAGAAGATAGACTTCCTAAGGGCCATTCTCACCTGTCAAGTGTTGTGAAGCATTTTCTTAGGGAGAAACTTCTATGGATCAAGTAAAAAGGGGGGAAAAAAACAATCAAAAAAACCCAACAAAAAACCACAAACAAACAAGCAAACAAAAACAAACAAAAAAACAAACAAAAAACCCCCAAACACTGGTTTCCAGAGTAAATCTATTTGCCTATTAGCTCTCTATTTCTCAAGACATTCTCTCAGGAGTTATTCCAGGTTTGCTGCCCACAGAGTTGGAGAGCTTTGCAGTGCTGGGTTTGTGGCACCTGACAAAGAAACAAAGAGAATCTGATGCCAATATCTGAAAATCAAAGCTTTACTCCAGGTCCACTGCTGGGGAGCCCTTGGTCTCACCAGGTCTCAAAAGGCACACTCCTGTGAGAATCAAGAGAATGCTCAGATATTTAACACTTCTTTCCAGCTTCAGCTCTGCTGTGTCAGACTGGGCTGAGGTTGGCGAGTTCTCACTCAGACTCAGATCTGAATGCAGAGAAGGTTCAGCATTAATAGCACTGAATACTCAAGTTTCCCACTGCTGATTTCTGAGATACAAAGTGGACATCTAAATAAGGATCTAGTTATAAATCTCAGGTTGTATCTACAAAACAGCCAAATAAAGGCATCTAAATTGCAATGCAGGTGCAATGATCTCAGTTTTAAATCTTGAGAGAATCGTATCTAAAGAAGTGATAAAAACCTGTGGTTGTATGAATTAGTTCAGATTTTTTTCTTGTCAGATCTCAAAACTGGAATGGGATCATCAAAGGAAATATGACTGAAATCACCAGCAGCATTCTTTCTTCATATTCGAGATAAACCAAACACGTGCTGTACAAGCTAGGGCCCGGTGCTGCCTAATGGACACAGTATTTCACTGAAATAACTTTTCTTAGCGGTTATAAAAGTGTGCCACTGCACAGATGCCAAGTCTAGTGCCCTGGTAAGATTCAAATTTGGAAAATTGCAGTGTTCTGTTGTCCTAAAACCTCATTTCCTTTACAGTAGTACTATTGACTATGCTATGATGCTGTATGGTGTCACTCCACGTCCTTCAACATTTTTTAGCAGTACCTTCACTTTAATATTGTACAGATTGCTTCCAAAAATATTTATAGATCTTAGTGTTATACCAATATAGCTTTTTACAAACTCATGTATCCAGAGTCACCTTTCCACAATACTAAAACCTATGACCAAAAAAATCCAGACTTGGATGTTTCATCTCTTAGGAAGGGTTTGGGGCTGCAGTCATTCTTCTCCTGAAAATCCTTCTCTGAAAATCTGGGAAATCTGCTCATCAAAATCCAGCACAAGGTTGGAACTAGAATTCTGCAAGTACCTCGTGATCCTAGCTGGTGATAAGCATTATATACAGGGTAATCTGTACCATGGGATGCAGGGTTTGGGATAGGCCAGAAGTTACAGGCTCCATGTTCTTAATTTTTACTTTTGACAGTAGTGGCATGAGCGCAGACATTTTCTGTTGTAGAGTGAACCAATTTTATCAGTGCTGTTTTAAAGGACACAGTCTTAAAAATATTTAATGGCACAGGCAGTCAATCAGCCTGCGCTGCTGCTTTCAGTGTGACTGCCACCCACAGAGATGCTCTGCTGTTGCACTACTGGGAGAGGAAGAATAAATAAGAAAGTTGCACAGCCAAGCTGCTTCTGCCAGAACCAAAGCCAGCCACTCACTTTGATAAGCATTCAGTCAGGGCTTTAGTGTTTGCATTGTATTTCCTTCTGCTGCACTGTTGAGGGATAATTGTGTTTGTATTTGTCCTAATGATGTGATTATGCATTGTGTTTGCCCTTTCCATGTGATGTCAAAGGAACTAATGGCATCACCTCAGGATTAAACAAAGCAGTAAGCAAACCTCAAACCAAGGTAGCTACTTCTCTGGGAATAGATATATCCAAAAGAGATGGGGAGAAAAACTCAAAAGGCCTGGCACCGTGTTTTACCTAGTGAAAATAGTTGAATTTTATGCACGTAGGTGAAGAGGGTTTTAAGGGTGGAGGGGTTCCAATCGTATGTAAATACTTAAAAACTAGTTTATGTATTTATTTAGATAATAAAATAGTCATGTTTTGATGTACTGAAAGTCTGTAATTTTAATAAAATGAATCCATTATCTCTAGACATATTTGCAAATTCTGAAAGTTTATTATGGATCTTTATTTGAAAAAGCACTTCTTAAAGAGCAACAGTCTTCCTTAGCTTGGGAAACCTAAATTCAAATCTAAATATGCACAAAGCTGACTAAGTAACATAGACCAGACTCTTGTCTTTCTTTCCCATATCAAACGAACTAGACTCTGTGTTTTATAATAAAGGATAACAGGAGGGCCTATTAAAAGGATTTTCATTGCCTTGCCTTCACATCAAGGCAGTACAGCATAAATGAACAGCTTCACAACTGAAAGGCTTGGGTTTTTTTAAATTAGTGGCTATTCTATTTTTTTATTTTTTCAAGTGAACGGAAATTGACCTTCATTGTCTCTTTAGTCATTCCAGCTCAGAATCAAAGAGCAAGTTAATTATAACCATTTAAAACTTAACAGTTGAAGCCTTTTGATGTAATATCGCATTCATTTCTAATTAACTGTACATATGTCTTGCTGAGTTATCCAATAACTCTTGAGATCTGTCAGCATAAAACTTTAATAAAAGCACGAACACTTCAGGATGAAGATCAGACAATCCTTATATAAGAAGAAACAGAAGGTGACAGGGAACAAGAGTGCCTATAGGAAGAAACCTCTGCCTTACTGCTCTTACCCTAATGTTCTTTAAAACATGGTTGCTCCTGCTGCTGCATAGCAGCTCACTGTCCTGAGAGTCTGGGTTGTCACTTTTAGTTTTAGAATAAAAACCAAAATACATGCTTAAAAAAAAAATCGATCAAGCATAAATATTTTCTTTCTGTGGATATTTATGGCAAGTGTCCTAAACCTGGCCCTTCAAAAACAATGAAAGCTCTCCCAGAAGTTCAGGGGAGGACACTAAAGGCAGGAAGATGGTGTCACTCTCCCAGTGAAACTCTTCTCTCCAGTGACCAGATTTACTGGGTGTGGTGTTTGAGTTGGGTTGTGGGCTTGGCAATCAAGATCCAGCAATGTGCTGGGCCTCTTTGGGATCTGAAAATGAAACTACTAATTCCTAAAGATTAGCATTATCATCTCCTTATTAACACCTTTCTCCCAAAAATAAGTCATCTTGAGAAAACACTTCACACCACAGTCCCAAAGATGACTTTTGTTCTATAAGACATTTAAATTGGCAATGATCTAAAGAGGGCTTAGGAAAAGATCCAAAGTCAAGGTGTGCCTGCCTTATTCTAAGCTGCATCTGTCACCCAAGGGATAGGTTTGTCTGGGCAGTTTTTAACTTGGTTTGGGAAGGATAGGAACAGGTTGATTGTCCACTCTGCTTCTTCCCTTCAGCCTTTATGCCTGTATGAGGTAACTGATGACAAAACTGAACCAAGCAGTGTCCCCAGAGCTCTGTTCACCCACTGAGCCCTACTGCCCGCAGCCAAGGAATACAAAACAGAGAGCAATCTCTTTGCTCTGAGTAGTGACACTTAGGGGGTGGTCGTTGTCTTTGTCTACAGCAGTAACTATATGCCAGAGTAAGAGTTGTGTGGAGGAATAGAGAAACCAGAACCAAATGGCTGGAAACCCTTTGGAAAGAGGAGAGGAAGTTCTGTGAGAGGATGCTGGAAAGACCAAAACATCAAGATCAGAGCGAGAAGAAGCTGTGCTGGTTTTTCTTGATTATAAATTGAATGCTGTTTGGAGGTTACTCTGGGAGAAAGGTTTACAGCACAGCTCTGAGGAAGGTCTGGGGCAACTGAAAAAACATTGTGAATCCACATTATTCTGATGGATGCAATTTATTAAGGGCTACTGCTACCATGGGAAGGATGAAAATCACTACGTACTGGATAATTAGAGAAGTCAGGAAAAGAAGCAAGGAGCAATAGTAAGCACCATTGGAGGAAGTCCATATATTGCATTTTCATGGATAAAAGAGTGACACATCATAAGTCAAGCTACTGTACATTCTGCTCTGCTCATTTCCATTGAAATCAATGAGCAGACAGGAGCGAAGAAATGTCAATCACATTCAAAGTATGTGTTCCATAATTGTCCCAAGAAGGAGTTTTACTTTATTTTATTTATTGATAATCCATTGTACTTTGTAGATAGGTGCATCATTTAGTTTTCAATTAACTGGTTTTTTTGTCCCACTGAAAATTGGTAAGCAGAAAGGTAATTGCTGCCAAGGTCTGGGAAGAATGAGACAGAAGGAGTTCTGTTTCATAATTCTGTATCCAGTTAGACTTAAAATAAAAGCATATAATTGACCACAAAAATCAGTTTTGTCCTCATAAAATCTTCCCAAAAAATACTGAGAGGAAATTATGTCACTGAGAATATTTTGTATTCAAATGTTTTTGTTTAGCTTCTAGTCATAGCCAACTAGCTGTCATGAAAACACTTTCATATTTATAATGTTTCTCAGCATGAATGATCCCAAAATGTTTTGGTTTGGTTTCTTTTGATTTCTTTTGGTTTATTTGCTTTTTCAAATGAGAAAAAAATCACCACTGAAATGCAGTTCCTATGGCCTGGAAGAAGGCAGGCAACTAAACAAAAGGGATATAGAAAGGTCATATAACTATAAAATAAGCTAAATTATGGCCAGTGCTTTAAAGCAAAACTATGCAGCATAAAAGTGTGACCAGAATGAATTTAATATCCATACAATGTTCCTATTTTAAGGGTCTACACCGAAACTAAACTTTATAATAGAAATTCACTTAAGAAAATAGATGCTGCTGATCAATATGGTTCTGGGATATAGGAGGCCTAATTTTTCACCCTTTATGTTCTCATTGCTCTTGCCCTAACCACATGTAAGTTGAACTTGGGATAAATTCAAATGCAATTCTCCAATTTGAGCTACCTGTAGTGCAAGAGATTAGTATAATTAGTTTATCAGCATGCTGGCCATTTCCTCGGTGTAGCTATACTCAGTGTCTGGTAAATGGATAGTATAATTTACCTTTTATGGAAATTAATGGTGGAACCTGCAAGAAATTTAGGCTTTTTCCCCTTTTTTATCTCTGAAAACAGCAGCCAAAATACAATTTAGTTATGTATGACCTATAGATATTCAAATATTTCTATGTTCATTTTTTTCTTGCTTCTAATCTCCACTGGAAATTGTCCTCTCAACATTAGCAGAAAAGCAGTCTGGATACTATTTACTATATATATATATAACTTACAATATCCAGGTTTAGTCCAGTCTATTTAATGGATTGACTGTAGATATATCAATCACTTTTGAAGTGTGAAACTTTCTGCACAAGTTCTAGACAAAAATGCAACAGCTGCTCTTTATGAAAACCTGAAAGATTGTGATGACAGGATTGAAAATCCAGAAAAGAAACATTTTTTCAAACATCTGCTATCACACCCTGCCATGTCATTCTTTCAGAAATTCAACCTGAAGCAGTTTGGGTTTTGGTCTGTTACTTGTCCTAGCCAGTTATTCCAGAGCATCCAGACTCAGAACACATTCTCCATTCCTGGGTAAGTCTATCTGTGCTTCTCCACAGACTTCAGTGTTCATCTTACACAGTTTTTCCCCTTTTTCATATTTAACAGTCTGTTGTCTTTACAGACAACATAACCCTCCCCTATCCCCATTTTTGTCCCTGAATATAGCAATCATCACTTTTTGGTATTGAGTTACTTCTCCCAGTTTTGACTGGTGCAGTCACAGCTGCATCTTCACATCCCTGAGGAGATGACAATCACAACACTTCAGAACTGAGAAGTAGAAGTCTCTGGTCTCCCAAAAACTCCATGTAGTGTTTTTCAGAGCAACCCAAACAGGTATGATGACATGAAATGGATGCTGTGACCTTCCAGGAGTCTGTTAGCCTGGATGTTGGAAAAGAGTGTTTTAAATGTCTGTCTTCTTCATCTGTGTTTCCCAATACAGAAATCTGTATCCAAATACTTAGATTAATTTGTAAATTATTTCTTTGTCTATATTTTGACCAACAGTGTTTTCTTGTTCTGCCCCTGTCCTGCTGCCAGCAGCGAATGGCTGTGAGATCCTTGGCCAAGTGCTGAGGCCAGCCCTACACATATAAACAGAGTGCACTTCTGAGGTAAAACAAATTTCTCCAGCCATCTTTCAGGAACTTCTCTTGAAAACTAAAACATTTCAGGTTTACCTTCTTATTCGTGTTTGTCTGTAAAGAGCCTGAAGGAAAGAGTTTCTGCCTTCTACAAAAGTAAAAGGGGAGGATGTCCAGGAATCAGGATTTATTGAATACTGTCTGTTTTGGGCACTAAACATTGCCCAGTTAGCAAGGGAGTCTCCTTATCCAGGTAACAGAAAGAAAGAAAAGGCCTGAAAACCGAAGAATGTAAAGGCAATATTATTTACTCCAACTGTAAGCAGAAAATATAAGGTTCAGTAATATTCTTCACAGTGACTCCCAATGAACTGTGCATCACCAGATCAAAGACATCATAGATCCACAGGTCTGGTAGATAAGACGAGAAATTACAAAGCCTGCAATTCCCAGTGCAAGAAAGAGGAAGAAAAGGGGTGGGCAGAATAGCCTTGAAATGATGATCACATAAGCTAGATGTTTTCAAATCTGCTTGACCTTATAGAGCAGCTGCTTCTAAGATGTCAGCATATCAGCAGTTATTCCTGAGAACTCCTGGAGGAATGAAAAATAGTGCCACTCATTAAAAGGAGATAAAAGTTTAAGTCAACAGAAATTCAGTTGTATTTCAGATTTAAAAAAAAAAATTACTACCTAGAAGAAAAAGAGGAGACTGGGAATTTTTCAAGAATGCATTGTTTTAAACCATTCTACCTTTCTTCTAGGGCAATGTAACAACTGACTTTAGCAAAACATCTATTTCCTACTTGCTCCTACCAAACAAATGCTAAAGTTTTGTATGGGTCTTCCCTGGATACAGTATGCTCCGTATACACACTAGCGACCTCAGGGATACAATACTGAGTACCCTTAATACAAACACTGGCAACACTAAACTGGAAGGGATTGAAATCGTGTTGGATCAAAAAATTATTTTGTTCAGGAAAAGTAAAGCATTATCCAGGTATGAGAAATTTTGTAAAATAATTTATTTGAAACAGAATTATAAGCAGCTGCAAACATCACAGTTCTGCTGAAACTGATTGGAAAGTTATAAAGGATAACAAGTTAAACACAAGTTAAAAACTTCACACTGTTGCTATAATAAAGTTAAAACAAGAATAAACAACACAGTAGATTTCTAATTAGGATTACAGACTGCAAGATTTACCAAGGGATCCTTTTGTTCCATCCAACATCTAGAGCTTTATTATAAAATGTGTCTGTTGACCAAAACTCAAGGAAGATTCAGAACAAGCAGGTAAGTGTAGAGCAGAGCATTGAGAACAATGAGAACTAGAAAACACCCTTGGTTAGGGAAGATAGACAAAATTAGAAGAGAAGATGAGGAAAGATATAGTAAATCTTTCAAAAGCAGAATAAACAGAAATAAACAGAAAAGGATTAGGTTATCCTCTTATGTCATTTTAGATGTCCCAATGTGTCCCACTTGGCCTCAGTTGCCTGTCTGAGACAGCATCCTGTAGCATGTGTTCCACATGGGCCAAGCCTTCAGAGATGCCACAGAACATTTGAAATGTCATCGGGCACCTCTGACAGCAATCTCTTCTCAGGGAAGATGACTGCCATAGAGATTATGCTGTGGGCAATAGACCTCAAGGCTAAGTATATACTGAGCTGTGTGCCCTCTCTGTACCTCTACCTGTACCCCATTACTTCCAAAAGTCTTATATCTGAAATAAATCAGATGAATTGCACTCTAAGTATTTACTCAGGTCCATTCTCCACAAGGGGTGAGCAACTAAGGCAGGTGTAGATACGTGTACTGTAAAAATAATGTCCCCCATAGTACAAATATTAACTCCTAGGTCATCCAATATTTTCACTCCATCACAAGTAATATTTTTGATGCAAGACATACCGACTGAAGTAGCATGGGCTATGCTAAAAAGGTCAGATAGTAAATGCTTGATTATTCTTTTAACCTATTCTGTATGAGAAACCCCTACTCTTCTGTACAGTGTTCCACTAAACTTCCTGAACTCTGGTCAGAATCGCCATTACACACTACAGAAGTAATAAATCACAAAAACAGCATGACTGCTCTGAAGGTAATATCATTCCTCAAAACAAAAGGAAAGGAAATTTTAGCTGTTATGCATTCAACAGAGAAGTCAGTAAGTGCACTGTAATATGGTTGTGCTTGGCATTTTATCTCTATATTGTGTTTTAAGCTTCATTGCCAGATGCCATTAAGAAGATCAAATGAAGACCATATTTTGGCCTTGTATTTGTAAAAGATGAAATGTTTTCCATTTCTGAAAACAGACAAACTCATTCACAGTAATTGGCCATTCACCTAGCAAGATATAACCCAAAGCATTCCAAATTGGTATCTTTTAGTTTCATCTGTGTTTTGAAGGAGGGAAGAAAATGTCAAAAGGAAAATAAACCATTGCTTCTCTGCAGAAATTCATTTTCAGCCTTCCCATCCTGCCTATTTACTCTGTGTCAAATAGTACATAAATGAAAGAATGGTGAGACCATTGGTGTGACTTTTTTATCATCATCTGGCAATTCAATAAAATAGTACACCTGGCAATTGAAAACTGCTACTGGGAACAACTTCTTCAAATAAGTTCTCAAAGTAGTCTATGCAATAAACAAATTTTCTATTACTTTGATTTATTTAAGCAGGACTGTGGTAATACTTGCCAGAAAATTTTGCATTCCTTTGGTAGCATGGTAAAGCATGTCTAGGATGAAATGCACTACAGACTCGTCCTGGGTATATGTGTGTAAGCTGTCAGCTCACTTGGCTCTTTGATTCCTTGTGAGGTCTTTGATAGACTCTCTTATAAACTGCTGTTGAGCTTCACTTTCAGTTTCTGGCATGCTAAATGGTGAAGTTTATAGTATTTTTTTATGATCTTTGTGACATGAATACAAGCAAAGAATACAATCAAAGAAATTAAGTGAAACCAAACAGATTAGGCTTGAAAACCCTTACGAAATATGAAGGGAAAAGATCTTTTAGATTTTTGGATCCAAACCTGTATTTTGCTTCAGCACGATCCTATAAGCAGTGTGATAGTCTGGGATAACTTGTGTCTAACACAGAAAGCAGCTGAAAACTTTACACCTGTGTTTACAAAGTTTACATTTGATGTAGGGAAAATTAATGAACAAATAACTGTGCATATCTTCTGCTCTTCATTTACTTCTTGGATATCTACAGATCTGAGCACAGCCACAAACTAGTTAGGCTTTTCACCATACTCTCATTGCACAAAGCTCAGCATGCAACCTTATAATAAGCAATTGTAACTGAAACGAAATTGATTTCACTCACATAGATTCCCTCACATCTCCATTCTCATATTCAAACAGTCTGGCTAGAGACACTTCAGTGACAAGACAAGGGACACTGGCTATTTGTGATATCACCCATCTTAAACTGGTAAGCATGTGCTGGTTCCCTGATTTGCCTTTTGTACCTGTTAGGGCTTGACAGGAATGCTGGTATTTTGCCTTTTCCACCAAGTAGAACTCCTGTAAATCATCAGGTAACACTGATGACTTTCTCATTATTTTTTTGATTCCTTTTCCACGTGTAGCCCGTCCTTTATCTTGACCCATCCTTCATTTTCCTTCTTGTGATGTCTTGACAATATGGAAGTAAATGTACTTACCAGTAGCTAATCTGGATGCCATCAAATGTGCCATGATCTTATTCCTTCTTCTTGCTTTTTGGGTTTTTTTAAATTAATTCGACTGGTACTTTTATATATATAGACAGTCGCACTCATGTCAGTATTAACATTTCTATTGTGAATCTCTACATTCTTAATGCTGAAACCCAGTAGGGAATGGCAAACATCAGTTATCTTGTTAGCCCCTTCCCTGTTTATTCATGAAAACAGTAGGCCAAAATCCTTTCCTTACCTGAATGCATAATACAAAGAGCAAAGCACAGCATAAAAACAAATATACTAATGACCTGAATCAAAATGAGAGTTAAAATGCAGTTCCATTTCATATATGGAAATTCTTTTGGCAATAAGACAAAAACATAGAGGTGATAATTTTGAAATTTTCAGGACAATCACTAGTTGAAGAGCAATTAAAAATCTAGGATAAAGGAAAGCACTTTAAGAAATATGTTTTCATAAAAGGCAATTGCCACTTAACCAGCGTGACTTTAACAAACCCGTATTTAATATGATCCTCATTATTTGTCTGATATACCAAAACACTGTAAGGCAGGCATGCACTTCCAAGGAATTCAGGATACTTTGTCTAATCTTAGTACTTTTTACACTGCCACAAGAAACATAATGAGCAGAGTCTTGAAAGATGTTTTTTCTCCTTGTGGCTGGCAATTCACTGCAACTCACAACTGCTCAAGGGCATTATGATACGAGTGCCGCTACTCCTGCACAGCAGAACAATAGCCATTTTCAAAGGGAACAAAAGAATGATGGACAAATGGCTTAGTATGAACTAACAAATCTTAAAAGGCTTTTGCCCTGTCCTCCACTTGCCCTTTTGGAAAGGAGCTTTTATGTTATCCTTATAGCTTAGTTACAGTGCATATACCATTTCAGTGTCTAGAAACCTTCAGAGATATTCACATCCTGTCTTTTAAGAGAAAGAATTGAGTTTTTCAGAGCACAGCTATTTTTCAAGCAGTGTCATATTTGAGACAATAATGCCAACTACTTTATAAAGCTGAAGGTGGAGGTTTCAAAACAGCTCACAGTATCACTGCTCTTTATTTCTACTAAAATGCTGCAACAGGACTAGACAAAGTACTATATATTTGCAGTGTAGCGAGAAAACATGGCAATTCTGGGAAAGTAATGGAAAAGGTCTAGTGGGTTAGGGTGTCCTTAATTTTAAAAAAAGCTACCAGGAAGCTCTGTTTGAAGTGCTTGAGTCCCAGCACAGAGGAAAAGGGAGATGGTCATGATGGACAGAAGTCTATCTCCTCTTGAGATGAAGGACAAAAATGAAGCCCCAGCAAGCCCAGTACCACTGCAAGCAGATGTATCCACCATAGTCTGAAGTCCTAGGAAAACAAGATCTGGCTGCCCAAACAGCCTCAAAGATCCCACACCCAGGGACATGGTGTAGCTCACAATATTTGGTGCAGCTCTATACTTACCTTGTTCATTAATACAGAACATTCACGTACTCACCATCTTTTTTGTACTAAGAATGCACTGATAGCAGGCATACAGGTTACCCTTTGTAGAATATTATGAGCAAAAAAAGGTCTAGAGAAAATACAAACTTTAAGAAACTCTCTCATTTAGGAAAAAAAAAAAAAAAAAAAAAAAATGTT
>JANRGV010000062.1:61802395-61855534 GCA_024734035.1 Alethe castanea | reverse complement strand
CGTGCGGCGGGGCCGCCGCGCATGCGGGGTGGGGGCGAGGGGCGGGGCGAGCCCGGTCTGGTTGCGCTCCTTCCCCGGACAGAGGCCTCGGAGGCTCCCGAGCGACAATGAAGCAGCAACAACAGCAGCAGCAGCCGCCGCCGCCCCCGCAGCCTCCGCAGCAGCCGTCGCCTCCCTTCGCCAGCCCGGGGGTCCCGGCTTTCCTCAGCAAGCTGTGGGCTCTGCTGGGCGAGACCCCCAGCAACCAGCTGATCACCTGGAGCCAGGTCGGCCGCCCCCACCCCTTCCCCGCCCGCGTGTGGCACAGCCCCCGCCATCACCCTGCGCTGCGTTCCGGCGGGCACCGGGGCCTGCGGGGCGCCGCGGGCTCGGCGTGCTCGTGGGGGCCCGAAAATCAGGGCACGGCCACATGGCCTGCCTGGGCTTGGACCGGGCCGGGCTGGGCTGCTCAGGAGTGGCCGGTTCGCCTCGGCCCTCAGCCTCTCCCTTGGTCCAGCCGTCGGCTAGGAGCTCCGGTGCCCGCCCTGGAGGCGCGTCCCCAGGCACCCCCGCGGAGGTGGGGGGTGTCTGTCTGGCGGCTCTGACTGAGCGGGCTCTGGTGCCCGTGGGGGAGGGAAGGGGCCCGGCAGCCGAGGGATTCTGCCGTGCGCTTCAGGAGCCGGCATGCGGAGAACGTGGGGCTGCGGGGGGATTTCCCAGCGCGGGTGGTGGGTGCCCCAGAAACGGGGCTCGCCCTCGGTGAGCCGGGGCTGCGAGAGAGCTCCGGAGGATGGGGAGAGCGGCGTGCTCTGGCCTGCTGTTGTTTCCTGCGTGCTGCCCGCGGGGCCGGATCCCGCAGGGGCGATGGGGAGCGGCCACGTGGGGCATGGCCGGGGCTTCCCAGGTGTCACCTGCTGGGGTGGCGGGAACGGCAAGGGCCACGCGGGAAGTCCCGTTGGGCACCGGTCTTCTTACAGTGCAGCCAAGGGCTGGCAAGTTGCTACAGTGAGCATCACTGACACTTGTGCTAAAAGCTGAGCGCATATTTTATTAATAGCTACTTCATTTTTTTTGCTATATGCTGTTTTCAATAAAACCTTGTTCTCAAATCGTATCAATATCTTTAAGTGGTATTGAGTTAAGCTTAACTGAGAGCTTCTTTTTTAAAATGCTTTAGAAATAATGAAATGTCTTAAATATTTTAACTGAAAGTCGGTTACCAGTACCTTCAGCCGAAACTTCCCAGAGAGGAAAGCAGGAGGCCTCAGTAGATTATGGCAGCATTTCTTTCTTTCTTTCTTTCTTTCATTATTTTTTTTTCGTTTTATTTATTTTGTTTTAGGATTTTTTTTGTGATGTTTTTGGAGTTTGTTTGGGGTTTTTTTGTGGGTTTTTTTTGTTTGTTTGTTTGTTTGTTTTTCGAAGAGAGATACTGAAGGCTGTATGAGGATTGATGCTGGTTTTGCTGCCTTATGCTTCTAATGGAGAATCTCCAAATCATTGCTTATGTTTATCTCAAGTAAACACACCAATATCTCTTAGGTATCCTTGTGTTATTTTTTTTAATTATCATTAAAAATAATTGTTTGAGACTCTGCAAGGCTGTTTCTAGAGGGGAATGTCCACCCATCACAGTTGATATTATTACCAACTAGCAGTTCTTATGTGATGGAAGTATTGGAATTACTTGTGATATGGATGAGGAATACCAAATGAAGCACTTCCAAGGCTGCTGTATGCTGTAGTCATTGGCACAAGGAGTTGGCAATCGTATTTAGCTGTATAGTGAAGCTTGCAGGCCCTAGTGTCTGTACAGCTTTGCTGTAAATGACTGTCAGAGCAACAAGAGCTCATGGATGTGTTCCCCAGATTTTTATGTGCTAGGCCTGGACAATGTCAAAGTGATGATAAGGTGAGGCATCACTTGGGAATTGTCTGTTGGTGTCACAGGTCACTGTAGTGTCACTTGGTTCAGCACCTTCAGTTTGTGTATTGCACACATAGCATTGGCTAAACTAGTCTGTTCTTGGCATTTCTTTTGCTTCCCCTTTTTCTCCCACTGATTGATTCTCAGCAGGAGGTAGGCAGGAATTACCGGAAGTTTTCATCTGCCTGTCTTCTTCTCAGTGTTAAGCACCTAAGTCATCCAGCAGAGAGCCATTTGTAGCATCCTGTTTCTGATGCTCCCTGCTGATTTGCAGGAACAAGCTGTTATGGTTTAACCCCTGCTGGTACCTAAGTACATCTCAGGCACTTGCTTACTTCCCCACACCCTGACAGAGAAAATAAAACTTGTGAGTTGAGATAATCATTTAAAATTGAAATGAAGTAAAGTATATGAGAACAGTAATAAAACAGAAAGAAAACACAAGAAAAACAAACTATACCCAATACAATTAATTGCTGTCCACCTGTGGGCCGGTACCCAGGCCATCTGAAAACAGCAGCTGGCCTTCCTGCTGGATAACTCCCCCAGTTTATATATCGGGCATGATGTTCTCTGGTATGGAATATCGTTTTGCCCAGTTTGGGTCAGCTGTCCTGGCCATGCACCCTCCCAACTTCTTGTGCACCTGCTTGCTGGCAGCATTTGGGAAGCTGAAAGACCTTGACTTAGGCTAAGCACTGCTCAGCAACAGCTAAAGCATCGACTTACTATTAACATTCTCTCACTGAATCCAAAACTCAGCTCTCTATCAGCTACTGAAAAAGAAAAATAATTCTATGCTAGCTGAAACAAGGACACTCACCTTTGGACAAGAACCTTCATGTGGTCTTACAGTTGGTTCTTTAAGCTTCTTGGGATCATAGAACTGCTGGCATTTGAGAATAAGAAAAGTGACTCATTAAACTAAAAGGACCTCTTAAGAAGATGCAGGAAAAGTGTTGACATTTGTTGAAGATCAGACTTTTTATTAACTACAGGGTGAGAGTATTTTGGACGTGTAGACAAAGACTAAACCATTTTGAAGTAGGTAATTTGCATTCTGCCAATTACTTGCCCTGTAGTTAAATGGAGTGCAGTCATTGAAGTACAAAGAGCTGATCTTTCTATTTTAGTTAAAGCCTGTGGATTAAGTAAAAGATCAGTCTTCCCTCACAACTGGCATTCCAGAAGGGGAATTTTGTTTTAGGTGGCTACCTTTTTGGTAACTCCAAAACCCAGTGGACATCCTCACCTCTTTGACAGCTCCATCTGCTCTACAAGTTCTATCAAACCAAGCATTCATACGGAAAACCAGATGGGACTGTCAGCTGGTTGTTGGTATTTTTTTCCTTGCTCAGGTTCTTTGTTAAGGTTTCTTACCAGGGCTTAAAAAATACATTCAAAATTGACATATTGTACTGTTGTGAAACTGTGATAATTGCTGGTAAACAATTATTTATTAACTTGATAAAGCAGTGTGTAACAGTAGAGATGTTCCCCTTCAGATACAGGTAATGATGTAAATTGATAGTACTCAGTTGCTTTGCAACTGCAAGGTTTGTACGCTTTTTGTTTTGGAAAATTGTAGGCAAGCAGATCAGTAACATGCTGCATGCACAAAGGAAACATTCCAACCTGATGATTAATTCTAAAAGCCCTGTGTGTTTTCTGCCATGGTTTTTAAGTAGCTTAATGTGTCTCTCTCATTTTAGAGTGGAAAGAGTTTCTTGGTGTTGGATGAGCAGAGATTCGCAAAAGAGATTCTTCCCAAGTACTTCAAGCATAACAACATGGCAAGCTTTGTCAGACAGTTAAACATGTGTAAGTTCCTGGATTTTTGCATTCTAGTACAGTTCTAAATCCTGTACGTAAAAGTTAGTTATAATTTCCTTTGAGCAGTGGCCTTGTGTTCTCTGCATCTAGGTTACTGTCTTATCCTCAAAATTGGTAACAGGATAGCTGGGACAGCATACTTTGAATTTCTTAATGTGGGTTTTGAGGTTTTTCTTTTCTTTTGTTTTTTTAAAGATGGCTTCCGTAAAGTCGTCCATGTTGATTCTGGAATTGTCAAACTGGAGCGAGACGGTCCAGTAGAGTTTCGACATGCATATTTTAGGCAGGGCCGGGAGGACTTGCTGGAACATATTAAAAGGAAGGTTAGTGAAAATATTTTGTGTGAAAAACCTGTACTGTTTTGTATTGATAAAGAGCTAAGTTCATGTCAAGTTTAGCTGCAGGATTGTGAGTGCAAATAAGTTCACAGTTTATGGAAACAAACTGCCCTGCTTTCATTTATTTCTTGAGCTTGTTTAAAGATATTTTGGGGGATTTGACAAGGCTTTTTTATCTACTTTGCTGTCATTATACTAGAGTTTCACTGATGGCAAAAAAACGTGAGTTATGTAATAAGACAATTTGGAAATGAGTATTAGAAGTGCAGAGCATGCTTTGACTTTACCATCAGCAATATAAGAAACTGCTCATTTATATAGCTTGTTTCAGAAGCATCTGTAAACATTAGACTTTGCACCCAAGAGAACGGGGTAAACCTATAAACACGTTTGTTATGTTTGTTGTGCTTCTGAAATGTGCTCTGCTGTTGCTGAGTCAAGTGGATATAGATGGCAAATAGAAATATGGCAAATTAAACTGGATGTCATGGTTAACCCCAGCCAACAGCTCAGCCCCACACAGCCGTTCACTCACTCCCCCCATGTCAGGAGGTGGGAGTGAATTGGGAGAGTAAAAGTGAGAAGACTCATGGGTTGAGATAAAGGCAGTTTATTAAGTAAAGCAAAAGCTACACACACAAGCAAAGCCAAGCCAGAAATTCGTTTACCACTCCTCATGGGCAAGCAACTGTTCAACCATCTCCAGGAAAGCAGGGCCCCGTCACATGTAATGGTGACTTGGGAAGACAAATGGCACCATTCTGAACATCCCCTCACTTCTTCTTTTTCCCCCAGTTTTATATGCTAAGCATGACATCGTATGGAATGCTCCTTTGGTCAGGTGGAGATAACTGTCCCAGTTGTGTGTGCCCTCTCAATTTTTTGTGCAGCCCCAGCCAGCTGGCTGGTGGAGTGAAGTGCAGAAAAGCCCTTGACTCCATGTGTAAGCACTGCTCAGCAGTAACTAAAACTTCTCTGTACTGCCAGTACAGCTGCACAAGTCCAAAACACAGCCCCCTATTAGCTACTATGAAGAAAATTACCCCACCAAAACCAGCACAGAGTGATGTAGTTGTTATCACCAGGTTATTGTGATGCAGTTATGATGAAGTGGAGCGCTTGGGAAAATGCCTGAAGAGTCAGCGTGTACACAAATGTTTGTAACAACTAAAGCTAATGTGGTGACAGCTGTGTTGCTGGTTTGGGGGGGGTTTTGGATGCTTGGTTTATTATTAAGTGCATATTTTGTCGACATTAGTAAGAAAAGATACTTGATCACCAAAAGAGAATAATAGTTAAGTCTGAGTTAAGAGAAGTGTTGTTTCTGGATTCTAACCTTTTAAAGGTTTCTTCTTCGAGACCTGAAGAAAACAAGATACGTCAGGAAGATCTCTCTAAAATAATATGCAATGCTCAAAAGGTGCAAATAAAACAAACAACTATTGAATCTCAGTTGTCTCTTTTGAAGAGGTAAGTTGCTTCATCAGTATCTGATCCTTAATGATGAGTAATTGTGTTACTAAAGACCTAATTCTAGGTGTCTCCTGATTTCTGGTTGCCTAGTTTCCATTACTGCTTTAGGAACATAAACTTCAATAGAAAAATTGCTTTAAAAATGAATTTCCTAATATTACAAAAAGTAATAGGCAGTGTGGTGTTTGTGAACTGTCTAGTAGTAAACAATTAAATAACACCTTTAGTGTTCCATGTAGCTGCTGAATCTGAATGTTTAAATCAGCTCTTAGTATAAAGTATGCTGGTTTTAGTCTTCAAGTTTGAAATAGTTACTGTATTTGGTTTGAGGCAGAGTTTGGTTTGTGCAGTTTGCATATAATACTTTTGTGGGACAGTTAATGTCTTTGCTCATTGTTTTTTATTTTCCTATTGTTTTTGTCCTCATTCCCCCACTGTTTGACATTGTGGAAGAGTTAATACCTATGAAAACGTGTTGAGTAATCTAATTTGGAAATTCATTAGTTACCTCATTGACAGAGAAACAGAATTGAGAATCCAAATGTAAATAGAGTTTTTTTTAAATTTCGTTACTGCCTTCTTAGAAATTACGAGTTATTCTCAACAGTGTGTCACAAATTACTTAATCCTTTAGAATATGTAGATACAGACAAGAGACAGGAGCATAAGGTCACGCACTGTTAGTCACATCACCTTCCTAGAAACTATTAGAGTTTCTATTTCTTCTAGTAGAACGTCTCATGACAGTGTGCCTCTGTGGCAGAAGTCACCGATTAGTTCAGATTTTAAGAAGTAAATTGTCTCATTTCTAGACTTCAGTTCTAGTCACTCGAGTGGTAGAGTATTCAGAGACAGACTTCTTTTGCTGAGGCGTAGTCTTTGTTAGAATCTGGCCGATGTAGAGTAAAAATCACATTTGCCCTTTGAAATCCTAGACGAATTTGGGTTGAAAGGAACCTCAGAAGGCCATCAGGTCCAAACCACTGCCAGAGCAGGGCTGGCTTTTATTGAAATGACAGCCAGTTGCTAATGAGCTCACAGTTTGTAGAGATGAGAACATAGTGGTTGGTCTTTGACATCCATTATGTCATCCCATCAGTTTAAAGTGACTGAGGTGGAAACGAGCTAAATCAGAAGACCTGGTCCTACAAAACACATTGATAAAGCTAGTGAAAAAGTTGAGAAAGTTCAGAATCCCTGACTTCTGTTGTTAATTTTGTGATGAAACTGTACTCTTAAACTGTATGTTGGACATAGGAGCAGTCTGAAGAGTGAGTAGTACCCTGTATCAATCACAGTGCTTATGAGCTGCTGTTTCTGAAAGTTTAAGTTTGGTTTAAGGTTTCCTAAAAACCTAGACACCTGTGGAGTTTGCTTCTTTGCGTTGAAAATGGAACTACAAAAGAGAGGAGGGTGGTATGTTGTCTGCCCATATTCCTTGAAGCTTTTGGTACTTACTATGTACCTCTGAATATGGCATACACTGTTGGAAATAACAAGGCTTGTGGTTGCAATAGGGCAGTTTTTATGCTGTCTCAGTAACTGGAGTCCTGTGGGTACTGGAAGAACCAAGGTTTCTAAAATCGTTGTGTTTCATGAAAACTGCTACCTCTGACATGCTCCTGTTATTTTTTATCACCTAACATGCGTGTTTACTGGAGCTAATAAAGGTAACTGTTAAATGATGATAGTTGATTTTTAAATGCTGAATGTATGGGTAATGATTATTGCCAAATTTGGGATTTTTTTTTTCCTTTAAAGCAGATGGAAATTCTCTGCAGGCTATTTGTTGTGTTTGGGTCTCTGTTTCCTAGTTACTTTCCAAGGCTGCTTGCTGCCTGTGTGACACCAACCACCAATCTAGAAACACATTTCAAAGAGTTTTAATGAAGCTAACTGACCTTTAATAAAAATTAGTAACTAGCTTTAGTGTGACTTTTAAATCATCATTTTTGAACAGAGAGAATGAATCCCTTTGGAGGGAAGTGTCAGAACTGAGAGCAAAACACTTACAACAGCAGCAAGTTATTAGAAAGGTAAGGCTTCATTCAAGTGTTGTGTGGGCTTGAGTGAGTGGTTCTGAAGTAGGGATGCTTTGCCATGTGCTTTGCTTTGCCCTCAGCTTTTTATAATGTCAAATCTCTCTTTAATTAAAAAAACAGCAAGGTGTATATGATGAACAAACCCTAGTGATACAAACATTCAGGGTATTTTATTGCATAAGCAGAAAATAAGGCCAATGTCTTGTAAACATTTTCAAAGAAAAAGGCTCAAGAACATCCTACATCAGTCATTAGGTTATCCTTAATATGGCCCATCCATTTTTTATTTGGGAGTCAGATGTCTAATTCTCTGTGTCAGCTGATCTTGAGAGAAACACTCTCATTGCAAGAATTAAAATATTCTGTATTGGAAGTTCACTGCTGCCCCACTTAACTGACCCACTGACTGTATATTCCTAGTTACCAGAAGAATAGATAATTGAGTGGAACCTATTGATTATATGTTAACTTAGATTATTTAGCAGTTAGATTTATGGTCCACCAAAACTGATATAAATGCATAGTTTAAAAATCTATCTTTTTAACATTTCAGAAGGGGCATCACTGCAAGTAGCTTTGTAGCAGAGACTTACTGATTTTTTTCCCTCCCTGTTTCTTCAAGCCAGATACACACATTAAAGCCTTAGATTTAAAACATAAGGAAGGCATTTAAAAAGGAAAGACAGCTGATGAATACTGTTAATTGTATATGTAATTTTTTTCTGAATCTGTCAAAAATGCCTTTCACCAGAACCAATATTTACAGATACAGATTATGTGTATGGTCCGCGTCCCTATATGCCTTTTGTCATTGCTAATTTGAAGTCTTTTAATCATTTGAGTTGCTGAATGTCTTTCTGTGAGTTGTATGATGTTGTGTAAAAGCTGGCTCTTACCACCTGCTATGTGAAAAGTGTTTCTTTAACAATTGAATAACTATTTAGATATTATCAGCACTGTTTTTTACCTGGATTTTTAGGTTTTCTGAACAGCTCTGTATAAAAGTTACTATGCAAAGGAAGTGTTTTGCTGTTTATGTATAGATTTTATTATTTTCATTGTTTGCTATAAGATGCCTTGGTATCCAAGAGAAACAATTGCAAAGTAGAGCAACCAACAGGAGTGTTCTCTCCCTTACAGATTGTACAATTCATTGTTACCTTGGTGCAGAATAACCAACTAGTGAGCCTAAAACGCAAAAGGTAAATATGGTCTTGAAAACTTTCTGTCCACTTGATAAACTGACAGGCTTTGTTGACTAATTACCAAAGAGGCAGATTTGAGATCGCCTTCTTCCTCTACTCTTTCTGATGTAGGCCTCTACTTCTGAACACAAATGGACCTACAAAGTCGAATGTATTTCAGAAAATTGTGAAAGAACCAGCTGACAGTAGCCACCATGTAAGTTTTCTATTACGGGTACTCTCTGTTATGGTGGAGTGCAGGTGGGCAGATGGATCAAATTCATTGTTCTATGGAGACTGTAACGCAGCTGTGTACTGAGAGCTGTCAGCTTGTAGAAGTGATAGGCTTTGTTGTTTCCTTTCAGAAGCTAAACCTGTGTATTGAATACAGCTTGACATGATCCTGCTGAAAGCAGTTTGCTTTTAAGAATACTGCTGTTAGAAATAGTATGTATAGTATTGCATTGTTATCTCTGGGAATGTGGCATCCCTGGCTCCATACAAGGACAAGGGTCTGGTGTGTTGCTCTGCAAGGCAGCATCCAACCCAGCAAAATCGTATCATGCTCCTGTTACATTTGAATGAGTCATTGAAAGTTGTCTTCTGCTGTCCAAATAATGATTGCTGAGAAAATTAATACAAGTGTTCTAGTATGGCACCAGAATTAGTAGCTTTATAACAAAATACTCTTTAAACAGCAGTCACTATTTTAATATTTTTAGTTATATTATGTGACAGTGCTAGTGTAATTTTATTTCTACACCTGTAGTATTTGCCAAATTCTTTTTCCTGTAGCTGTTACTCTTCAGCTTGTTTATTTACTTGTATGGCTTTTTTTATTAAACATAGATCTGTACAAACAGTTTATAATCTCTAAGGTGAAGGAAAGCTCTTAGACTTCATTAGCTGTGAAGCATTGCAATATACAATTGCAATATACAAAGCTCCTGGTCCCTCTGCGCTCTGACTCTTTTTTTAAATGATTCTCAGGTACCTCTCAACAGAAATGAGGGCTTAAAACAAAGGGAACAGATTTCAGATGACATTGTTATTTATGATGTCACTGAGGATGTGGTTGAGGAAGGACATCCCATGGCTGATGAAGAAAATCTTCCTGTTACACCAGAAACAAGTGAAGATACCACTTCAGATTCTTCCAAGTAAGAAGTCTCAAGAAGTGTGTGTTGATAAATGGCTTTCAGTGTTGTATAATATGCACTAATTCAGATGTCTTAAATAATTTTTTTAGTGAAGTGGTTAGAATTATTCAGCACTCCTGCACAAATAGAAACTTCATCTGTGAATTCACACTAGCTTTTGATTTATTGACCTCTGGATTTGTTCCACAATAGTTAATTGGCTGTTGGAGTTTTAATATCAGGAGGACAGGTTGAAACTGATGAAAGCAATCTGTATTACTGCATAATAGTTAAATATACTAAAGCCAGAGTAAGAGAAGTCTTCTTACTTTTTGGTTTTCTGTACAGACAAGAACGACTTCGTTGTTTTTGCAGGTTTTTGTGGAGAACAATTTACATGTGATGTTTGTCAGGTTTTGGTGTGATCTTTACATTAAGCCGATTAATTTCAGAGTTCTGTGTTTTTTACAGTCCCAGTTGATTTTTGTGATTATGTTCCTTCCTGTCTGTACTCAGTACTACAGAAGTTCATCTTTCTTTCATCTTTCAGCTGCTAGCAAGTTGAAACTTACTCCAGGGATTTAGATGCAACTTTTGTCTTGTGTTGCACTAGATTGATAGGGCCTGTATTATGCCTCAAGGAGAAAAACTTACTATATGTAGCTTACTGAATTGGCACCATTGTTCTCTGCTGATGCCTGGGTATGCATTCACTGAAAGAAAAGGTTCACGAGAAAAAGGCTGTGATAGAGAGGCAACATAACTAACAGATTCTTAAGGGTTAAGAACCAGAATAGGGATGAAAGCAAATCAGTTGAGGCTCGCTCTTGGTTTTCAGGTTTCATTCCTAGCATGCATAATAAGGTTAACTACAAACCTGTAGACTGCGATGCTTTGTTATGGGTGCTCCAGAGTTGATGCTGTTCAACAGGAAATATGCAAAATATATACTGTCTGTCTGGTTTGATGACCTGATATGATTTGGTTCACTTTGTACGTACTTCACATTTATATGCAAGCTTATAGTTGCTCTAATGACAAAAGCGTTGGTGTTCCTGTAGTTCTTTAGCAGTTGGTTATTGTGGTCTGGCACAACAGTGTCTGCTAGCTGAGCTGCACTAATTGTATGGATCATTACAGAACCATATCAATGGAATATAGATATTTTGACTGTCTTGCTGTGTTTAGTATTAAAAAGCAGTAGAAAAGTTTATTTCCTGATAGTAGCTTGACTAAAGTGAGAAGTAACTAAACCTGTGGAATAATACCAATATAAATGTGTATGAAATGCTGTAATTAATTTATCTTACATTTACAGCTGTAGCTGTAGCTACCATTCTCCTGATATTGTAATTGTGGAAGATGATAACGAAGATGAATATGCCCCTGTAATTCAAGGGGATAAAAGCACTGAATCAGTTGCTGTCCCAGGTAATGATCCAGTCAGCCCTGTCAGTGACAGCACAAGCCCACTCATGTCAAGTGCTGTACAGCTGAATAACCAGTCAACTTTAACTGCAGAAGACCCAGTCTCTGTGATGGATTCCATACTCAATGAAAATGGAGTAATTTCACAGAATATAAATCTTCTTGGAAAGTAAGTAGTCTGTTCTTTTGTTTTTTTCAAGTATTAGAACTGATTCTTTGACTGAAATTAAAAGAACTGAATAGCAGTTTCTTCTGAAAACTTTAAACTTACAGGCCACTGTTATTCCAGCCAGTTTCTGAAGATCCTTCTATTTTAAGTATTTTAACATGCAACCTCTGGTTTTCATTGTTGAGTGAGTGAGTTGAGATGTTTAATCTGGCAGTGTAATGTTGTGGAGATTGTTTAAACCGTCAGAATTTATTTTTGTCACTCCTGCAGGTGGATTTGACCCATTACAAGAATTGCATCTCTGCTAATGTCATAAAATAGTGTTATGTTGATGTGATTCCTGTGATACGTATTCCAGAGCACCTGTCTGCTGATTTGGGTTCTCCTGTAAAGAGGCTAAAAGTCTTCATTTTTTTTCCAGAGGTCATTTCTTGTGAAAGACTTAGTTCATTCTACTTCTGGTGAACATTTTTAGATGCATGTAGTGTACATCTGTGTAAAGCTTACTTAAGGATTTTTCTTACTTTATTAAGGGATATAGCAATAAAATACTGTTTGCCTTCTAGAGTTGAACTTCTGGATTATCTGGACAGTATCGACTGCAGTTTAGAGGACTTCCAGGCTATGTTGTCAGGACGACAGTTCAGCATAGATCCAGATCTCCTGGTTGATGTAATTTTGACTTAATTTTAAGTATTTTCATAATAGGCTATAGAAAACATTTGTATGTATTGTTGCTGTTTAATATGGATTTAAATCACAAATGATCTTTTTTTCCTTCCCTTTACAAAGCAAAGTTATAAATATTTGTGAGTTTCTGGAGCACTGGTATAAATCCTAAAGCTATACCACTGCTCAAGTGAATGCTTAAGTTTCTTACTGAACAATGGCTTTCTTAATGAAATAATGCTTATATTTATTGTGAACTTAGATGTCAAGCTGATTAATACTCTTGCTTTGAAATAACCCAGCACATCATCTGTGGTCTTCTCAATGAACTGGGGTTAAAAAGAACCTTCCTCCCTGTAGCAAGGCCATGTTGCTGGATGGTGGCAAGGTGTTGTCTGCCATGACTCACATGTCCCTTCTCTGGGGTGCTGCTTCCTCTCCATTTGTTCCTTAACCCTAACCTGGGCCAGTGCATGAGGTTCCTGGGTCCTGGTGACACGTATGGCTGTTGAACCTGCTGGAGTGCCTGTTGGCCCCTCTCCCACTTCACTGAGATCCCTCTTAAAAGCAGCTCTGCTCTCTACTTACTGATGACTCCTTCCAGCTTGGTGTGACTTCCAACTTAAGTTCATCCATAGTGTAGACAGAATTATCCATGCAGCAATGCCAGAAGAAATTGGTGTTTTAAGACTGCAGCAAATAGTGTTAGATGCCATACAGTTGTTTCTTTTGTGAACAAAGTTTATGGAATTCCAAACCATTGTGCTCCAAAGTTAGATTTTCTTTGTAAAAGCAGTAGTTACCTGTAAATAGACTCCAGTCCTCATAGAGGGTAGAATAAGTACTGGGATTATTCTCACACATGCAGAAGCTATGGTCTTGTATTCTTAATAGCAACACTGAGATACCTAAAACTTGATGTCTTTTGTCTTATTCAGCTTTTTACAAGTTCTGTGCAGATGAATCCCACAGATCATGATCATATCACTAATACCAAAGTAAGTCTTAAATCCATTGCTCAACATACACAGTAGTGAGAGATGCAAAATTCACTCATCTTTTGCTGTTTTCTTTACTGGAATCATGGCACTTGGTGCTCTGGCTTTTAAGACTTGCATGAGAATAGGAAGACTGCAGCTGAGGTTCATCCTGTTGAGCTTTAAAACAGCAAAGGAAAAAGCACCCTAATTAATTAGTAATGTCCTTTAAAACTTGTATTGTTTACCTCGACATTGTACCAGTCTCATGACTTTTGTATCCCTTGAGATTTTTTTACTTGCACATGTCGTATGCGCTTCTGTCAGAATGGTTTCATCTGTGTTGTCTAGTGGGAAAAGAAACACAATAATAAGCAGTGGAGCAAAGATGTAGCACTTCAAATTTGTCCTCTTCATTTAAAGCATTACTTTGGTTCTTGCTTTGTAGCCTGTGTTTCCATTTCATGTTTTCTCAGCTAAGGTGTGTTAGTGTGGGTAATACTGATTATGCCACTGCATCTTATCACAAATATTTTTTTTATACTAGTTGGTCAGCTGTTTTCCAGTGGCATTAGAACAGGCTTTAACCATGTATTTTAAGAGTTTGCTTTTGTTTCCAGATGGAGACAAAGGGAAAAGAAACTAACAAGAACAATGCTGGGCCAGCGGCTTCACAGGAAACACAAGGTAGTAAGCCCAGATCAGGTTCGTTGTAGCGATCTACTGAAACACTTCGACAGTTGAACATTACTCTAAAAGCCATCTCAATTATTTGCTCCTTATCTGGTTTTATGTTATGCTGATAAATAACCAAAACACAATATTTAGTATATTTACTTTTTAGATTTTTGTCTCTGCACTAGATGCAGAGAAACTGAGTTTTGCAGGTGAATCTGCACAAACAATGTTATGCATGAACATAATAATTTTTTAAAAGGACTAGCAGCTATCTTTATTTTTACTTAGCTTTATTTTTATTTTTTAATTAATTATTCTTTAAATCAGTACTGTGGGTTGGATTTTGTTTTTTCCTTCCGCATGTAAAAAGGCACATGAATTGATATTCTGGGCATTTTTTTTACCCGTAGATAAGCAGCTGATACACTACACTGCGTTTCCACTCCTTGCATTCCTCGACGGGAGCCCAGGCTCTGCTGTTGAGAGTGGGAGCTTCACAGCTGAAGCTGCTTCCACTGTTGAAAAATCCCTGGAAGGGGACGAGCTCCTGGAGAGCAGCCTGGATCCCCAGCCCACTCAGAGCAAGCTGGTGCGTCTGGAGCCGCTGACAGAGGCAGAGGCGAGCGAAGCCACGCTGTTCTACCTGTGCGAACTTGCTCCAGCACCCATGGACACAGACATGTCCTTCTTGGATAACTGATGGGAGGGAGGCTCTGTATATAGTCACGAAGATGAACTATTTATTTAGAATGTTTGGTATGAGAGTTTTTTGTAAATCACTGTTTCATGTAACCAAATGTGTAATATGGATATGAAGTACCTTTCCTATCTTATACAAGCAGTTGTTTAGCTTTGGAGTTAGACAAGCCACCAGGCACAGCTGGCACTGCTGAGCCAGGCTGCTGCTGCACTGCTGTGAACACTTGGTGTTGCACACATCGCTCGTACCGCAGGTAACCAACACTTGTCAATAGTGAGCTTTGGTTTATGGGTTCTTATACTTCTTGTCTTACATATGATGACATAAACTAGTAGTGTATGGTTAGGGAACATTGACTTTCTGTATTTTGGGGGTTTTATTTTTTACATTTTGTTTTAACACACCAGGCTTTTTTGGGGTGGGGGACCAGGACCTGATGTAGGCTTTTTTTTTCCCTGCTTCAGCTGGGAACAAAGTGCCTGTACCTTGCTAAATCTTGGTTCTGCCTTACTTTCACTTCAGTGGAAGTGCTCACACAGCACAAACTGGGGAAAAGTTCTTGACAGCTGCCAGGCCCCATGACTGCATGAGTACTTTTAACTTGGACCATCTATGCTGACAAAATAAATGTTACTTAAGTGTGATACTTGTCAAGAGTTTGTGTCTTATTCTGTGTGCCAGGTGGTTATGGATTTAACAGCCTGGTTTCCTGTCATAGTAGCTATACAAGGTCTGCTGTGCACAATTTCTGAAAAATAGTTTAATTATCTCCAGCCTGAAGAGTTTACTGATAAGCCTCCAGAGCAAGTGGCTAATACAGCGAACACTTTCCCAGTAGTAGCACACAAAACAGTGTTCTAATTTCCTCCTGAGAGCAGTGGTAGAGCCCCATCACTTTCCTTCCATTGGAGGAGCCCTACCCCTCCTCCAAGCTGTGTGTCCTCTACTGCACTCATGGAATAGACAGGTGCTGCAGTGAGTTTGTGTACTTGTGCTACAGAGCCAGAAGGGTTCCTGCCCCACAGTGAAGGGGCAGCTGACACACTAAACCAAATCATCTCACCTTGAGCTCCTGATTTTGATATAAACAGTCAAACTGTAACTGAAAATAGAGAACCTCCAGAGCACAAAGGCTGAGGAAAGAAACTGGTTTTCAGTAACTTCATACATGCAACACAAAAACCACACCCCTGATGAACTTGGCAATGGATCTAAAATTTTTTTCCAAAGGAGTAATCTAGTCACTTGTACAAGGATCTGAATCCATAGACAGAGCAGTCTGTTCATCTTCTGAATCCAGCAACTTGTTCTTTGTTACAGGATCTGGAACTGCTGTAGTAGTAGTGTTCAGGTGCTTTACCCAAATTTAAATAGGTGCAATCCAGTGAGGGAGCAGCAGTTGATGAAGCAGGAATGCAGTTACAGGTGCAATGCATGTCTGTTTTCTGGGACACGGCTGCCAGGGGCACAGAACTTTACCCAGGGGGTTACATGTGACCTCCCAAAAGAGCTGGGCATTCCCAGGTGCGCTCTGCAGCACTGTTGGCTCTCAGAACCTGACAGTGCTACAAAGCATCCCCAGAAGAGGGGATGAGAAGGTTACACAAACCCTTGCAATAGCCACATCTGGCAGCAGCATGAGACATCAAAACTCATGGGACATCTTCATCCAAATTTATTTATTAATAAGGTAACAACATATTCCAAATTATTACAAGCCTTTACTAATCTTTCCATTACTGTCTCAAGTTTGACTTGACATGTCAGACTTTTGCAGTAAACGTCAGTGTTCAGGTGCAGAATTAAAATAAAAGCTTAGAGAATAGCAACAGGAAGTCACAGTTACAAACACCACAGAAAGAGATGAGCATGACATCTGCTGCAGGCTCCAGGGTCACTCCCAGTTGGGCTGCTCTAGGTTCAAGTTGTAGCAAGTAACAGAAATTACACAGCTTATGTACTTCAGTTACAAAGCAGCAAGCACAAAAGCATTTTAAGATTTTGTAACCGCACAGGAACTATGCCTAGATTTAGACTTTCTAGGCTCAAGGCCATCTCTGGCAATGGACATCAAGCAAAATACCTAATACACTAAAAGATTTCAAGATTCAGAGCCTCAAATATTTTAAGAAATGCTTCAGTTGAAGCCTCAGTAAATGCAAACCTCCTCCTTTAGTTATTGCAATTTCAGTGCTCCTTTTTCTCCACTTTTATTTTAATCACAATACTCAATTCCTCCAAAGGGCTTACACAACTTTCACTACTTGGCTCCTTGCAAACTGCATCATTGTAGCTTAGCCAAGAAGAAAGTGGCACACAAAACAGCAATAAATTACAGCACAGCTATGCCATTTAAACTACTTTAAAAAACAGTAATAATACGTAGATGCACACTGTAAACAGGTGCCTTAAAAACATGCTTCTGAGCATCTGATACCAGGATAGTTCTCCCCAGGGTGCCTGTCCTGTGTGCAATGGGACGCACTGGACTGGCTCCTCTGCAGCGCCAGGTGCAAGTTTCCCCCTCTCACATCTGTGCTGAAGGTACTGCTGCCCTCAGCATGGAAAAGGTCAGGCTGTTAGTGGCAAAGTGCTGCAAGATGTCCAGTAAACCCCAACGTGCTCCACTTTGAGTCTAACAACACTTACTCAAGGCTTACTTTGGAATCAAGGCAACAGGGATCATCAAAGGCAGCCCCTCCTTTACCTGCAAAGCCTGATGTAGCACTGTTTAGTTACCTAATTAACACTTGCACTTTTTTCCTACAACTATTTAATGCAATTGAGGGGAAAAAAACCATACTTCGAAAAGTTCTTGATCTTACATCTCGTGCTCCCAAAGCACTCAAACTAGGAGTAATCCTATGAAAACAACCGTTATTTGAGCTCAGCTAGAAAAAGTCATTTAATGAAATGACAAGACATGATTCAAGGTAGTCATGCAGGATAAAGCAGGGAATACCACCTGGACAGCACACACACACACAGACATGTATTTACACCCGCACTATTACCCGGAATACTGTTTGTTTCAGGGACACGGGGCGCTAACACAGCCTCCCTCCAGAGCAGCACAGCTCAGTCAAAGTCGCGGTTGGTAAGAACCAGCGGAGCCACCAGAGTCCACACGTACAGCACGATGCCAATCCAGCTGGAAGAGATCTTCACCCACACAGACGGCCACTTGCTGGTCATTGTCTCGTAAGAAGAATCCGGACTGTGAACCAAGGAAAAGAAAAAGGATCGTTTGCAATTGTTTTTTCAATACAACATACTTGTGTTCCAAGCCACCCTTAACACACTGTTTTCACAGGAGATCATTTTCAACTGACACTTCAATGGACCCTTCCTCCAGGAAGTTCACAGCTGTCTGTACAAGAATAGACTGCTATGAAGTCTGTGCACAAGAACTACTCATAAGTTGGTGTCACAGGAGGTGGAAAAACAACAGCAGCACAAAAAATAATCAGTATGAGAAATTGCCAAGAAGCAGAAGTAATTACAAGGAATCTCTAAGAAATCTGCAAAAAGACAACCAATAGATAGCACTCAGAGATACAAAGAATGTGTTTTGCCTTGCCAAAGGATACCACCTAGGGAAATTAATCATCCTGATGTCAAGTAGGGCCACAAATCAAATCCACAGCAGGACTATCTACTACAAGTTACTTCTGAAGGAAGTACCTCACAGCCTTGCTCTTTCGATACAAATTGTTCTTTGCCAAGTAACTAGAGCCCTTAATTTGTATTTTTTAATTCTGAAGAGCATCTTATCAAACTGTTAGCAACAGTTCACACACAGGAGAACTATTTAATTGTGAGCATTTTTTTCAAGAAGCAGACAACATAATTTCCTTCCAGCAAGCCCTGTCACAGAATGGCTGTGGTTGGAAGAGACCACTGAGGTTCTCTAGTCAAGCTCCCCTGTTCCAGCAGAGACACCTAAATCCAGCTGTCCCAGATGGCTTTGGAGTACATCTCCAAGAATGGAAACTCCACCACTTCCCCTGGCAACCTGTGCCAGTGCTCAGTCACCCTAGCAACGGCGAAGTGTTTCCTGATGTTCAGAGGGAACTGCCTGTGTCTTGTGTGCCCTCTGCCTCTGGCCATGTCACCGGGCACCACTGAGAAGTCCTGGTTCCATCCTCTTTGCACACCTGCTTCAGGTGTTTATATACATTGGTGAGACACCTCTTGGGCCTCCTCTTCTCCAAACTGAACAGTCCCAGCTCTCTTAGCTTCTCCTCATATCACTGATGCTCCAGGCCCTTCATCATCTTTGCGACCCTTTGCTGGATTCTCTCCAGTATGTCCATATCTCTCTCTCACTGGGAAGCCCCAGAACTGGAGGAGTCACTAGAGCTAAGGAGATGAGAACCACCTCCCCCTTGACCTGTTGATATAACATGTCCTTTTTCTAGCTCTCTGTACCAGGCACAGGCTAGTGCTTATTAATTTTTAACTGTTATATAATTTAAGACTTTAAATTCACTTCAGCAGGATGTGTTTTAGCAGTTCACTAAATTACAAGAATCATCCTAGAAAATATGACAGCTGCTTGTCAACAAGGCTGGCTAGTTTTCAAGTACAGTTCTCTAACTGTAACTCAAACAGTAACTTCCCTTGAGAAGACCCACTTAAGACCTACATTCCAGAGCACACAACTTGCGCCTCCTTGTCCAGCAAAAAACGGCATCTTGTATGCTCATTATCAGCACAACATCTAATCAAATGTAAATACCTGTACCAGTTGGTAAGTGTCATCATGATATACAGTGATGCCAGGAAAAGCATGAAGTGGAAGAAGGAGTAACTGTAAGTAACTCCATCCCTCTCATTATCTATAGCTCGGTGAACATCATCTCCATCATCAAGGGAGCCATCACTCCTGGGCATTCCATCCTCTATCAGTGTTGATTCATCACTGGTCAGCATCAGCTTGTTAACTTGGCTGTTGTTGGATGTCCGGATGCTGGATTTGACAGGAAAGGACATGGTACAGTTACCCAAATAAATACAATTTAGTATCCAACAGTAAGAAGTTAGACAAATTAATGTATTTTTTTAAAGGAATCTTACCTTGAATAGAGAACACACAGCAAAAACAAAACCAGTCCTACAATTCCTTGTGCATCCCACCACTGCACTACCTGACCTTGGGTTGGAATGGTGGTGCTGTTGTAACCAATGATGCTCAGAAGACTGGGATTACAGCGCCTGTCTGTGAGGGAAACTGCATTAGAACTTACATAAAACAAGAGTAGGACAAATATTTAATAGAACATTTCCATGCTGAATGCACAGAAATAGAAAGGAACTTCGTGACTGTGACAGTCTTTAAGTAAAATTTGAATCTAATTTTAGCCTACTGAATCTCTCTAGAGCAGGGAAATGACAGTATATTAAACATAAAAATCTGTCTCTTCGAGCAGATAAAAGGATTCTGAACTTATGTAAGATATGCATCAACTGCTTTACTATTCCATCTCACATAATTAGATGCAACAAAATGAAAATTTCGGCATAATAAACTGCATAAGAAAACAAGTCTGACAAACATATTCTATAGATGCGGTACTCGAGTTATCCTAGAATTGGAAAACAATACCAGAAAGTTAATTTTTTTTTTATGTAAGTGGTTCCCAAGCCACAGCATCCACAGGTAACACTGATGAAACAGATGAAAGTAGACAATCTTATTTTCCCATAATCACTGCCTGAATTCGATGACTCATGTATTCCATCACACAGAAGCACAGAAGATTGTCCATAACTAAGACAAAAGGGTCAGGGGACCCAATTAAAACCACTAAAATTAATATCTGGTGATTCACTTTAATCACCAGAATTTCTGCACTTATTTATTTTTTGAAATATTCAACTGTTTCCAGACACAATAAATAACTGATGATATATAAACATAATATAAACATATAAACCATGTAAATCCTCAGTTTGATAAAAATATAATCAGTAGCATCTTGGTCATCGAAAAAATGTGAAACCTGGTAGAGAGATGGAACTCCTAGACCCCTCAGAGGAGTTGCAGTGATCTGCAAAATCTAAGCTTTAGAATACTGCAGTTCTGCCTGCCAGTAAATGTAAGAAATTCTTACATGCAATATAAATAGGGGGGAAACACTTTATCCTAGTATGTTGGTTGCAGAGGAGGGGGAGCTCAATTGCCAGGTTGCTATTTTATACCTCCCACATTGCTGCTGGGAGCATGGCATGGGGGGAGCAAAAGGTAAGCACACTCTGGAAGAAGCGTCACTATGTTCCCTCTCCCCCTCTCAAGGGAGCTTGCCTGTACCAGCCACGCAGACGCTGCCCTCCCTCATTGCTGCCCATCCCTTCCCATCCCTCAGGAGAATGAATGGGCTCCTGGGCAGCACAGGCAACTGAGTCCTAACGCATGCACATTCTACTACCCTGTTCTAATGCTGCCCTGCAAAAGAGATGGAAGTACAATTTATTGCTGAACTGGTTACCCAAAAAGCTCTACACTGCTACCACACTTACCTGGCTCATTGGTCATAGCTGACCAAGTCAAATACATTGTGTAAATTGTGATGACCGAAGACTGCAGCAAACCAGATCTTGGCTGAGATTCCTACACAAAGGAGTCACAAAACAGAGAAGTTAGGCAACCAAAAGTTGCAGGCACGATTTTATTGTGATAACACACAGGAGGCAACACAAGATTGTACCTGAATCCTTGGCAGAATTGACATTACAGAAGCACCAATGCACAGGAGCATATTAACACTGATGAATGTCTTGTTTTCAGAACAACCTTCTGGATGAGTGTAATAAACATAAAACAAGACAATAGCTACTAGAGACAGCAGATAGTTGACAGCTGTAGCGGAGAGCAGAGCTGTGAAGAAACAAAACCATAGTTAAACTGGTTAATAACAGAAAGTACTAAAACTGGAATAATACCACACGATTATCAAGTGTGGGATACAATATACAACGAGAGCTCTGGGCACTGAAACATAAAAGAAGTTCTCAAATAGCGCGTGAAGTTTTAAAAAGAAACAATACATAGGAATCCTGAAGCCATGCTCGATTCTCCAATGCTCTAACAGCAACCAGGAAGAGCAAGGAGGATAAAGCAACATAGTTGTACTGCACACACTTTGCTTAACAGCTTAAAAAAGAAACTGAAGAAATCCTTCTCCAACAGAGGCTAAAACAAAATCATTTCCAAATTACATCTTTGTAAAAACACTAAATGGAGAAGTGGCCACTGAATGAAGACAGGCCATGGCGTCTTTCAAAACACGTAAATTATCACATCTGAAACACTCTATTAAAATATAATTTCTCCAGTGAGATGACTTGTATTCTTCTTCACTACCCTGGCCTTTCACTTAACATATACCTTCAAAGAATGACTGACTGGCAACCAGAAAAAACAATTGTTTGAGATGACTCTACTCAACACGAAGCACTAACAGGTTACTTTGCTTTTTTGAATTTACACTAAAGGGATAGCAAAACCTGTGGCTGCAAAAAGAAAAAAAAAACAAAAACAAAAAAACAAACAAAAACAAAACAAAACAAAAAAAAAACCCAAAAAAAAAACCAAAAAATAACAAAAAAAAAGCTGCAGTTGCCACTTCTCTGATACCATGATGCACAGAAAGCTCCACCTGAATGTGAGGAAGAACTCCTTTACTTTGTGTATGAATGCACCCTGGAACAGATTGCCCACAGAGGATGCAGAGTCTCCCTCACTGGAGATATTCAAGAACCATCTGGACACAACCCTGTGCCATGTGCTCTGGGATGACCCTGCTTGACCTGGGAAACCGGATCAGATGAGCTGCTGTGGTCCCTTCAAACCTCACCCATTCTGTGACTGTGTGAAACTCCTGCCCTGTGCCCAGGGAATAGCTTTTATTACTCAGAGGCTGCTGCACCTCTCCCTGCTTCCTCTTATTTAACTTGACAACAGAAGGACATCAATGGAGCTGAACTACACATCTGAGAAAATGATACTTATGCATGACGCAGCCCTTTCTGCACCAGTAAAATGAACTATTCCATGAGTAACTTATTTAACACAATGCACATTAAATGAAATTTAAAACTTGATTGTAATACAGTCCCTCCTTACCTGCATACCAGCACCTTGAGTTTCCTTCCTCCATTTTTTCAACCCAAGATTCATTCCAGGAATGGGCAAAGTCAATAAGCAAGACCAGCTGAATGAGAATAAAGCAGAATGCTCCAGCCATACCTACATAAAACCACACTAGAAGAGAAGTAAAACAAAACCAGTTAAGAACCACAGGAGATCTACCCCCATCTTAGTGTCCCTAAACACAGAGAAAGCACTACAGTTACACAGCTACAATTAAAACTGTATGACATCAGCATGCACTTACTTTTTTTAAAACTAAATATGATTGCACCATGATACAGAGGAAGACAATATTCCCTCACCAGTTGTAAATGGTCCCTCAGGTATGAAGAAAGCTCCAACGCTAATTGCAAGTGCCGTCGCAAATTTAAAGAACCAGAATCTAAAGGGAAATAAAAAAATAAGGCAACTGTTAAGTCTGGTCTAATTCGCACATAAAATACACATCTTTAAGATTTTTTTTTTAAAATTTGCTCATTCTTAACTTGCTTCATTTGAAGCAGGATAAAAATTTTATCTGCCCAAAATTTTTGTTCTCCAAAAAATTATGTGCTAGACTGAAACAGAATTTGACACATTTCCCAAAGGTTTCTTCTTACTCATGAATTACAAATTAGGCAATTGTAAGCTGCTTTTTTTTCTTCCTGAGAACATTTTAAACCAAAGTAGTGAGATTATTGATTGAATTATCTGCATCAGAAAAATGGATTAAAAAATCCTTTCCTGCTTTTAATATCAAAGGTCCAGCTGGTGCCTACAATGACATAAAATATTATGCTGGAGCTCCCTACCAGTCTTGGCTCACTTCCTACATGAGAGAGATATACAAAAGTCTGGATTCTTCCCACCCAACTTCAGATTCTTTAGGCCTACAGCTGAGGAGGATTTATCAAAAAAAACTAAAGCAAATTATTTATCCTGCACAGAAAAGACACAATCAAGTTCTAAGTCCCTGTTTCAGTGCAGTATCATTGGAATTTTTCTTCCAGTTAAAGATATGCATTCACAGATCATCAAAACAGATCAGATGTTTCCAGAAAGCATACAAGTGAGTATCCTTCACCAAAGATACACCAAAATCACCTCAAATACTAACTATATAAATATATCCTGCATGGGGAACTTCAAACTGTTATGCCAACAAAACTGTAAGGAGGTGAAGACTATTTTTTCTGATGCCAGTGATAGGCAGCTCCAAAAACAGACATGATGTCATCTACACGCACTTCAAAACTGAATATAACAGCACAAAGATATGTACCACACCCCCACAATGTCAAACACTTGTCAACTTTTCATGTTTTCTATCTCTTTCACTTCTTCTCATACTTCGAACAAGTTTAATCTCTCCTGCTGGCTTTTTCAATCAAGTGATGGAGACCAGAAGAACAAGTGCTGGCTGTGTGGAGAGGAACTATGTGAGATGATAGAAGTGTAGAACACAGAACAAAATTAACTAATTCCCTGGGATATAGAGAAGTGACTAAATCCAATCTGAAAGTAGAATTAAGTTATAACATTTACAGTGCAATACAAACCCCACTAAAACTAGCTTTAGAATCCACTTTTTTTAATCAATGTCATTCTCAATTACAGAAATAAGAATGGGTTCAAGTTTCTATATATTTAATCACTAATTCTAGACTTTTTTAAGGGATCTTAATGGTCTATCCCACATTTCATTTCAAAACTGAAAACAATAGTCATCTGAAATAACATCTAAAGCTGCTGTGCATTCTGTACAAGCCAGCAACTATCTCAGATACATGACAATGGTTTTTCTTTTATTGTTATCAAAAACCTGAGGCAAGAAACCACTCTGATTGCCATTAAAAAAGCAGAGAAGGTGAACATTGGCACTAGATCACTTAAACTTACTGGGTTCAACTTGCATGCAAGCAAGCATGAGAAAGTTAAACATATATATGCAAAAATCTAGTATTCTGAGTATTTCAAATCACTGACAAAGAGACTACACCTTAAAGTATTACTGAACATGCACACAATTTCAAAAATCAAAAGCCATAAAGCTTTCCATAAAGTTCACTGTAATGCATATTATTGAAGCAACAAGTTAATACAGAAGTGTTGAAAGTATGTTATTAAGTATTTTACCAGCAACAGTTAAATAACAATTTTTTCGTTTTATCATAGCGCTGATGTTAGATTGGCTAAGAAGAACAAACTGCTATGGGTTGCATAAAGGGTACCTAAATTTGTATTGGAAAGCACAACTCCAAATAAGGTTATCAAGAAGATCCCAAACACTTAAGAACAATTTTAGGTAAAAAACATCCTGAAATGAAAAATCACCATGTGCCTTTTTCTGGAAAAAAAAAAATCAAAAAACAACACAGCTCTGATACAGAATGTAGCTGAACCACTTTCTTCTTGGTCACAACATGCATTTTCTCCTGAACAAAGCAGGGTGGAGGGAAAGGCTGAACTGAGTTACTCTTGCTAACATCTTAATACTGTAGTCTTTTTTTTCTTTAGACCAAAAAAAACATTAAGTAAAGAAAGCAACATTCTACTCAGTCTTAATTATTTTATTTTCCCCTACAGAAATAATTTGAAGTTTTTCTCATTTTGTGGTAGACATGTTTAATCCTACTGTACTAAATATAAAATAGAATTTTATGGCTTAGCTGTTCATAGTTTCTGTTAAATACAGTCACCTTGAAAAAGCAGTAGCCTAAGCAATCACTGTGACCACCAAGACTTGGCACCATAAATGGTTTTAGGATTTTTAGCATCATGCCCGCTTACAAATATTTACATCTCCTTGGTTCAAGGAGCCACATTACACATAGGCAAAGCCTGGATGAAAACTACCACTTGTGTCAACAGACAAGCTGAAATTGCACTATATTCTTCCATCTGATAATCCTAACTAAAATGAAATACAAAAGAAAATCTACTGGAAAGCTCAGAAACTAGATACATAACTCAGGGTTTGTTTTTTTTGCAGAGGGGCAACGGAAAAGATAGTAGAAATATAAAAGATATATATCTATATACATGTATAAAATGTATGTGTAACTGCTATAACCTTTAAAAGAAAGCTGTTCAGAAAAGAACAAAAGTTCTTACAAACTTCTAAGTTAAGAGGAATATAATTATCAAAGAAGAGATGATGCTTTTAAATCTTTTTATTTCTCAAAATAATCTCTATGGAATGAAACAAAAATTAATCACTAACTCATTTCAGCACTCATTTCTGCATCTTACCCATTGTGCACTGCTGCTCTGGGGTCGTTGCTGCTCTTCACTTTGATCATCAGCAAGGAGAAGAGAAGGAAGAACATGGCCATGCCAAAGCACACGCGGTACACGGCCTTGTAGCCAACCAGGACATCACAATTCACATGGCCCTGGACACCAGGAATGCTTGTGCCCAGCCCTCCATCACAAAATCCAGGAATCTGTGATACATACAAGACACATCAGTCATCTTTAAAAGACCTCCTGTCAGTAACTGATTTCCAATGCACAATTCATTAATACTGCAACATTATGTAACTATTAACCCTCCTGGAAAACATGATATTGAAGGACTGCATCATTAGCTACAGTCCAACTATAATATCAAACACACTCAAGGAAAAAAACACCTGCATAGGCAGCATAAAATAATGTAAAATAAATCTTTCCATAGAATAGTCTGGGTTGGAGGAGATTTTTAAAGCCCATCTAGACTAACCCCTCTGCCATGGGCAACAATATCTTCAACTACATCAAGATGCCATCTCATCTGACCTTGAATGTTTCCAGGAACAGGGCAGGGATCTTATTAACAGGTTGTTTATGTTACTAGCAATTTCACAACTTCTCAAAGAAATGCAGTTTTCCCTGGTTGATCTGAATCAAGAGATAATCAAAGATCTGGGAACTAAATTTGACTTGACAGTTACTATCAGGCTTATATCTATGAGGTGGCAGTCTGCTTACATCTCTTTAAAACAGACATAGCCTTTCCCAAAAAAGTACTGTCACCATCAATTAGGTGTATCCATAACTTCCATATGAAACAGCTGAGAATATTCTCTCCAGTCACTACCAGGACATGAGTAACATCTTTTAGAAGTCAAATCACATTCCAGAAGGCTGTAATTTTCTTTCTTAGGTGACTAACATGGCTCTTACTGAAGCTCTAATGTGGTAACTATACCAACCTACAATAAACATTCACAGATGAATCATTTGGGGGAGAAAAAGACCCATGAAAATCATGCCTAATCAAAGCTACTACCTACTGAAAAAAAAAACCCAAAAGACTGCAAAACAGAACTGAAGTACATTCAACCCAAGTTCAGCGAACCTGTAAGCTCTACTGTAACTCACATGACCACTCTCCAATTTTATATCACATCTTCATACACCTAATAAACTGTAAGATCCTACAAACACTTCCTAATTCCATGAGTGGAAAACACAGTACTATGATATAGTGAAAAATATTTTTGTTATGCATGGCAGACTTTAAAATAGAATTTTAACTAGCACAGCACAATGAAACTAGAAGACGTCTTAGTGTGGTTATTAATTGCAACCACAATAAAAATCAATTCAGTGCCATAAATACAAGCATCTCAATAATACCTAATTTGAAACTACACATACATGGATTTTCTCGTTTGATGCAAAATTTTTTCTGCTCTAAGCATTTAAAGAAGAGGCTTTACCTCAAAACAGTGCTTTTCCCTTACAGAGGGATCTTCCAACAACTTCTTTATTTGACTTACAAACAAATTAATGGTGACTGTGAAGCACAGTTGGTAGCAAAATGAGCTATTTCAAGACAAAATCCATGCTTTTCAAGATGTCAATTACTATTATCTGTGACATTTGTTCTACCAAAAAATGTTAGCAAGAAATAACCTGACCTTCTTCAGCTGCTCTTCCATGCCTGGTATTAGCATCACACAGGCAACGCTCACGCCAAGAAGTAAGAAGAAGGCATAAATCAGTCGAGTTATGGTGGAGTTGTTTCCACTGGGGCAGCATCGGCAAAGCAGGCACGGGGCACTTCCACACAAGCATGGTATCTGACAGAAAGACAGAACATGAATTATTTAAAAAGCTTTGGATTACTAGATTTCAATATTTAATCAGGCTGTCCAGATCATTAGATATTATGATGGAAAATGATTCATCCTGTGCATCGCATCACTGGCGCAGATTAAGTCACTGCAACACGTTTCAGAGCCACCAAACAACAGCGCTTCCCACTGCACTGCTGCACAGTGAAATTAGTGCTATGCCAGGAGTAATCACTTAACCATTCAGAAGAAATAAAGACTGGATTCTGGATCACTTGCTCTCTTTTACTTCATTTCAGCTAAATGACATGCAAGGATTGCTTCTGTCAGCAACTACATCCTGCCTTCCACAGCTGCAAAGATTAAACAAACACACCACAGAAGCACAACTGTCATGTAGGTACACACTCAGCACCTGGCACAGTTAGGACACAATCCTCACAGCGGCCATAAATATTTCCAAAACAGAAAAAACAGGTGATAGAACCTAAATCTTGGGTTGCAAACTATTTCATATTAGCAGCTAGTCACGTATCACATAAATCTGTTAGTCTGCAAAATTAACTTATGCAATGTAAAAGTTACAAACAGTAAGAACAGTGCAAATATGCAGTACATGTGTTATTGATACCAAATATCAACAGCAAAAGTGGATGGGAATGCTGTACAATTGTAATACTACAAGGAGGAAAAAACCATACAGGACAAAATTTACCAAAATTCAATTTTTACATAGAAAAGTGTGGGAAGAAAAAAAGGGAGCTATTTCACCAGGAAAGGGCTGGGAAGCAGGGAACAATTCTCTGCCACTTGCTGAGTGACAATTTGGGAAGTAAAAGAAAGGTAAGGTCTCACAAGTAAACATTAGCCAAAGGAGAAAAGGTACAATCGAAAGTGTGATCACTGCCCTTCTCTGAGCTACAACAAACCATGCTACCTCTGACACAGAATGATATAGAAACAGGTTGAAAAAACAGTTTCTCCTCCAGCACACAGCCAGGGACAACTCCACCATGGGACAAAAGCCACAAGTGTTCATCACTGCATGAGAGGCACTCAGTGAGGTAAGGACAGCAGTAGTTAAAAGGCCACGTGACCTGAACATGCCAATCATCTGGTGTGACCGGCATGTGTCAGAAAGAGTTCTCAGCAGTTTAATCATATGACAACCAAAAATGCCAGCAGTCCACTGCTACCAGAAAAGTCCCAGGGGCTGCCAGGAAAAGCAGACAGACTGCCATAACATTCCTGGCAGCCTCCTGAAAACCTCTCAGGAAAAGGCCGATTGTCATTCTTACAGTTTCAACCAGACTCACACACTGGACCCGCAAACTTCATCTTTTAAACAACTTCCCTGTATTCCTTTTTGGCACATGTATTCCTTCCCAAGGAGCCAAGAATTTTCACTCCACTATGCTACAGATTCATCTTTAAGTTAGCAAACTTCACCATTACATTTTAGCACACTTTAGCATTACATTTGTCTTGTAAAACCACTGAGACTAGGCAGATTCTCATTATAAGTATTTCAGTATGTAAGAGTTATTATATTGACCCTTTTTTACCTTCTCCTTCACTCAGTATTGATGGTATGAAGGTGTTGATTATATGAGGTTTCATCTCAATATAATAAAGAAATTATTTAGACTGGGAGCAAACAGTCCCTGCAACAACCTCCCCAAGGACATGGTAGAGTCTCCACCACTAGAAGTTTTCAAGATGCAACTGGACAGGGTACCAGATCATCCCACTCACACCCTCTTTTTCATAAAAGATGGAGTAAGTGGACCTTTGAGGCTGCTCTACAACTGCAAGCAACTACACTGGGGTATCTGTGCTTCGTAAGCAGGAAATGTATGGCAAATATTGTCTCTGAATGCACCAGAATTTTATAGTACTACTCTGTCTTACACTATTTCCTACACACACATATAACCTTTCCGGTGAAAAATATCTGTTCTCTGTTCAAAAAATTACCTTCTTGAACTAATTCTGTCTGCATTAGTATTTCTAAACATACCGTTGAATAAAAGGTTAAGTTTAGCAGAACAAAATGTGACTAGCTCATCTGCTGCAGAAAATGCGGGGACAGGAGTACCTGTTAAAAAATTCACTTCTGTAAGGAATCCCAGTGTTACACTGTTTGTTAAATACCTAAATAATTCAAGCAATTTGCTCCTTGCCTCAGCGGAAGCAGAAGCACGAACGTTTCTACAGACAGAAGAGACCTGCAGTAGCTGAAATTAAGATGATTGTCTTCACCTCACTGGGAAACAATGTGCCTCAAGAGAGGCCATATACCTCCACTGGAATGTCTGAGCTCCAACACCAGCTTTAAAATGTCTTGCCCCTAAACAGCTCATGCAGGTACATCTCTGAACAAAAGACACCTATTGATACATGACACTATTTATACAAGCTGGCTACTACAAGGAATCATGTTACAGTCCAATTCTCTCTTTCTTTGGCAAAAGAGAATAAAACACATACCATTCCAACAAAATAGTATTATACTATTGGCAAAACTACTTGTTACAGACTTCAAAAGAATAGAAGCCAAAACACACTCAGCCCATGGAATTCAGCCTATCAGCAGAGGAGACAAGGTGAGTTTGTGCTACTTTCTTCCTAAATTTAAAGCACGCCTCCCATAAAAATTTCAGTAGTAACAAACAGCAAGATACAACCATGGAGATCAAAGCTTAACTTCCCAAGTGTGACTTAGCTTAGTCGCAGACGCAGACAAAAGTTACTCTACAATTACTTTTTCATTTGCTTCCATAAGGAAGCTTAGACAAAAGTTGCTCAGACACAACTGAATAAAATCTATCGCCTTCCAGAAACTCTTTTACTTACCTACCTACTCATATTCCTTTACATTTTTGAGGAAAAATAAGCAGCTCAATGGTGTTTACTAAGGCAAAATAAGAAAAGACAACCCACACACCTATTCTGGGAGCAGCCAGCTGGGCAGACAAGTTAATTCATGCCTGCTAAACTAGTCACCTCATTCCCCAAGGCAGTGGAAATTGCACGAGGAACACATAACAAGATGTATATTGAAGGAGTGCGAAGGAGACAGAAAACCCCACAAAACCACAGAAGGTCAAATGTTGCTGCCCCTGATGCACAGAGAACAAGTTTTTAATATTAAACACAATCTTCCTACTGGAGTAATGAAATATTTGCAAAAACACTAAGCCCCTGATGGGCCTAGTCAGGGTTTAGCTACATCATCCCTATCTTAACCTTAAAGACACTGAATTAATCAAGATCTTTGCCTTGACAGAGAATATTAAAGAAGTAAAACAGCAGCTCAGCTGTTTCAGAGAAGAGAACAATAGAGACAAGACGCAGCAGAGGGAAAACGGTGCTGCCTTATCAATCTTGGCTGCCAGGAGCAGAAGATTTCTGGTGAGATGGCTGTGCTCTTACAGCTTTGCCCTCACCTCCATCTCTCTGACAGGCTCCCCTTGCTCTTAAAAACGCTAACCTGCCTAATCAGCACACGGGAGGGCAGAGCAGTAGCACGCAGCAGCAACACCACAAAAGCCCAGCAGACAGGAGCAGAGCATAAGGCCTGATGAGGGGGCCTCAAGCAAAGCGGCTCTGCACAGCACAACACGTGGCCCTGTGGGGGAGCAATCCTGACAGCAGCGTCCTCACAGGCAAAGGAGCTTTGTTAGGCCGTGGGACAGCCCCACTGCACCTGGCTAGGCTGCTCCCTCTCCCTCACCCTCACTGTGTGTTTCCTTCTCAAAGCCACAGAGTTTGCACTGACATATCCTTAGAAACCACCATGGACAGATTCCTCCTATTCAGAACTGCTGTGCAGGCTTCAAGTGCTGATTAGCTGTGGTTTTAAAAGTGGAAAAAAAATGAACACTTCAAAGCCATCAGGGGAAAGAGAAAAATACTACCAACAAAAGCTAACCCACCCTGATTCGTTGAGCACTTTAAAGGAAGGGACAGGAGTCAACCACTCACAGTAAATCTGATTTAATTAGGATTATGATCTCATGTAAATCATTTTATCTAACAGGTCACTAGCTGAATTTCTCTGTAGAGAAACAAACAATCAAGAGCAAGTCGACAGCGGTTCTTCATACACTACCAACACAAACAAGTTGTCAGAAAGGCTGTTTATGAACTTAAAAATGCAGTATATATTAACTCAAGTATTTGAATTAAAGCCTATAGTCACAATGTCATGAAGTATCTGAAAATAATTAAAAATAATGTTAACTATGTTCAGTTAGCAATTAAAGCCTAACTGGCTACACCATTAGGTAGTACTTAAAATGTTAATGAGAGCAAAATGAACCCTGACAGTAATTAGTTAAAAGGATATTATCAGTGTTCCAGTTGATTATTTACAAGCATATCAGCCTAGAAGTTAATTTATGCAGATTTTCCAATTCTACAATAATTTCGTATAATTTGTGCATGAGATTAGAGGACTATGGATCATCTCTCTTAATTAAAGTTCACTCTGTATTAGAGGAGCCAAGCCCATGCAATCAGATATCTCAAAAAACAGGAGCTTGAATAAATATGAGGTGTTGTTATATCACTAGAAGTGTGTGTATGAATGCTTTAATAATAGGTAATTTAATTTAATTCACGTATGGTACAATATTTTTGGTATGAAAAATTCAGATTTTCACAATCTCACTGACATTCTTACAGCAAACATCTAACAACTCGCAAACCACTTGAATGTGTCAATATAGACAGGGTTTAGACTTGGAAAGACATATCACTTATGAATAAAAAAAAGCAATGCCTCAGTTGAAGACTCTTTATCAACTTCTTTACTTTCCTGCATAGCGCCAACAGTCTTAACGCCATCTCAATCTACTGTTTGCCATGAACAAAAATCACCTGATGGTGCTGTCTCAGCACGGTGGTGACACATCACCACGGATTACTGTGCCGCGAGGAAAGGACGGCTCGGCGAGACAAAGATGCTACTAAGGGTGGAGCTGCTCAAGACAAAGCCGTAAGAAAGAGGAATTAAATACAGATATTAGAATCGGGGAAGCGTGCGGGTTTTGATTTTCCCGAAATAAACACCGGAGCTCAAAGCATCTGGTCAGGCTGTTTACAGATTCGGGGAGAGCTGATTTCAGCGGACACCTCCCGCACAGGAACGCGGATTAAACAGAGCCCAGCAGCTCCACAGGCCGGTCTCGGTTAAGGACAAAGCTCCCCACAGAGCCGGCGAAACCGCTCCGACGGAGCCGTGGGGATCCCGGGAGCAGCCCGAGACAGGGGGACCGCGGCGGGGAGAGAGCCCCGCCCGGCGGAGCGGGGGCCGCGGCCGCTCGGGGCGGACACAGCCCGGCTGGGGCCGGGCAGGGGCCCGCAGCCTCCCCGTGCCGCAGGAGGAGGAGACAAGGCAGCGCCACAGCCGCCATGGGTGACACAGGCGCGGGGAGGCGACGGGCGAGGCCCGGGTGGGGAGGGAAGGAGGAGGGGAAGCACCGGCCGCCGGCTCCGAGCCTGCGGCGGGCAGGGAAGGGCAGGGAGGGACCCCAGCGCCGCCCGCGTCCACCTTACCCAGCTCGCCATGGAGCAGAGGCCCAGCACGCTGCCCATGGTCCCCGGCGGGCTCGGGCTCCTCCAAGATGGAAGCGGCGGCCGCGGCTCCCGACGCCGTTGTTTACTGCTGCCTGCGGCGCTTCCGGCCGCTCTGACGGCACGGGCACGTCACTTCCGGCCTGGCGCTGGGAATGTCCGAGGTTGTGGAGCCGGGATGTTCCGTGAGGGGCCGGCCAGGCCTCTGCGCACCTTCAGGCCTGATAAGCGGGAAAGGAGATCTAGCCAGGGGAGCAGGCAGCATCGGTCAGTCAAGGACATCCGGGAGCTGGAGCTTAAAGCTCCTTAGTTGTGAGCTGTGAATGTAGCAAATCGAGATGCAGTGAACTGGATGTAGTAAATCAAAATGTTGTATGTCAGTAAACCAGATAGTCAAGGACGTCTGGGAGCTAACAAACTTTAAGGATGTAGTAAATCAAGGTGTTGATGCACGTCTATGCATATGTTATGAACTTGGCAGAATATGTGGTGTTCACGTGTCCTATGGGTGAGCTATGTCCATTCCAATACTAAAAGTCACACTTACAGCTCACAAAGACCCCTGGCCAGGTGCAGGCCCTCCCCCTCTGTGTGCAAAGATGTTAGCTGCGGCTATGTAGCTTGTATGGAAATTCCTTACTGGTCATAGTAGATGAACACAACCCCAAAACAGAAAAAAGGCCCACAAAACAAAGAAAATAGTCCTAAAAGAAAAAGGAGCACCTAAAAATCTTTTTAAAAATCGATCAAGAACCAGAAAAATTAGGTAATACATTTAATAATAGAGACATTATAATACATACTTTTTATACTTTTATGTTTATTAAAAAATACTTAATAATGAGGGTATTATAATACTAAGGATACTCTCAGCTGAAGAATACAACTCTTTCATTTGTAAAATGTCTTAAGATCCAAAACTAGACACTGAAGAAGGATACATAATTTTTTAAATAAAATACTTAGCGGTATACAGAATTTTACAAGTTAAGAGCATTTTTGTCTCTTACAATTTTCCCTTCTTACTAACATGCAGCCATTACACTACTACATGCTGGAGTAAGACTGGATTTATCTGTGGATGTTGCTAAATCCACAAATTGTAATTGATTTTAAAGGCAATCCTATTTTCAGAATCAAACATGAAAAGGCTTAGAAGGAATTTTTGCAGGCAGAAGGTTTGAGGCTGCAATTGCCTAGTGATAAAAAGTGGGAATAATTAATAAAATGATTATAGCTATTTGAAAGGTTAAGTACACAGAATTAGTGGACATTGAAAAATTTTGGAGTACCTTTAGTTCAGCCAGTAGATGCATAGCAGTAATTCTGAATGTTCACTTTTGATTGTGCCCTAATTTGAGCCAGTGAAGTGTGCTGTTCATCTTCCACATAACACCACCACAGCAGCCAGGAGGTCCTGGGGGTGCAGGATCAGCTCACAGCTAACATTGCAGCTTGTTTCAAGTGATGAATGCATAATCTCCATTCCCTCTCCTTTGTGAAGCCCTTAATCTTCTTCAGAGATGAGTTTTCATTAGCTACTGATCTTTTTCCGCTTCAGTATTCCCACAATTTTCACAGTGTGCTCTTTTTCCTTACAAGAATTTCTGATAGCCATGGCAGCCTATTTCTCTCCATACCAACTTGATCTCTTTTATTTCCCAAATACTAAATCCCATAATTGTTCTCTGATTCAGTCATTATTTCTGCTATTTTACTTGGAGCATCTACAGGGGAAAGATACTGAAGCATTATGTACACTTCACTGAACCAAGTCCTGCTCCTCCTTCACTACACATCTTCTCTAACAAAATGTAAAAGAGAAAAGATCTGCTATAGGAATTTGTCTTCTGGAATTGGATTTCATTTTCAAGTCATACAGTTGCATGACAGCATTAAATTATATTGTGAAATACCAGTTTTGCTTCATTTGAAGGGGGGTGGAATTCATCCTACCAAGATATATGTCCTCGATGCCTTCCCCAGTGTGATGTCTTGCTTCCCTGTGACACTTTTGAGTCTGTATGAATATGATAATCATAGTTGTCCATTATTTGACTAGCTCTCTGATTATTTCTTTTTAGAAAACAACAGGACTCAAATAGCAGAAATAAGTTTCTTTTTTTTTTAATTTGTATTAGGGAGCTTCTTACTAAAATCTGCCTTTTTGTCAGCAATTTATTGGAAAATTATAATTTTACCAAACTAGAGACCACCTGTCAGTTTCATGGTCTGTACAAGCAACTGTGATCAGCTTCTTCAGTGAACACCAGATCGGCAGAGAGCCCAAAGCTGCCTTGTGGAGGATCCCAAAGATGGCTACACAAGCTGTAACCTCCAGCAGAAAAGCCCATTTTGTCTCTTGAGTCCATGTCCCCAGACCACTGAGAGGAAGGGTGAGCTAGACAGGACAAGATTCACTACTAAACAGGTTTAATGCTTTAGGCAAGGCATCACACACACGGATAGAACGTGTAAGGGAATAAAAATGCAAATAAAAAATGGCTGTACAGGGGCCTCGTTCATCTTTGTGCTACTCATGCCGAACTCATACCGAGGATCAGCATAACATTTGGAGGAAGCAAAGTGTTCAGCCTTCAAAACTGAAGGAGAAAAGCTGGGATGGCTTTTGTTCTCGCGGCATGGACATGGAACTACAGCTAAAGATCCTTTCCCCTAGAGGGCAGTGCAACTTAAGGAATTGAAATCTCTCCCTGGCAGAGTTCAAACGGAAATCGGCAATGAGAAGATGAGGTTTTTATCTCAACAATGTTAACAGAAAAATACTCTGCAGGGGTGTGTATTTTCTGGAATTAATCTGTGTACACAGTACGATTCTACATTTCACTCACTTTATGTCATTTTCAAGTGAAATCTACAAAACCCCACCTTTTTCCCCCTTCTCTAAATGAAAAGTAATATTGAAATAATGTCTGTGACAACACTGTAATACGCAGGTTTCAATCTCTATTGTGAGAGAAAAGTGGAACACAAAAGAATAAAATTCTTATTTCTTATGGATTGTGCAAGGACTTGTAATAGAGATATCAGAAATTTAATGGAATTCAGAGGCCATATTATTCAAGGACTGACCTAGATATAAATAATAGATTCAAATAGATAGAAGTATAGAATAAATGTTCCTCTTTATCTCCCTCTTACAAGTGTGTGGGTTTTGTCATTTTTTCTTCTAGCAATACCTGTTTATGTAGATCAAAATCAAACAATGCAATGGATTTAAATGGTATAGCATTATCATGTATGCTTCTATAATGATATTTTATCATCCTGGAAAATACATGACAGTATAAATTGATTAGCAACACTCATATTTTTTTTGTAAATGTACATGGATTTAATCCTTCTTTACAAAAGGATAATCTGAAACTGTTTTGTACAGCTACTGTCGTGAAGCAAAGAACAAAATATCATCAGATTGTGCAAATTGCTGTCACTCAATTTATAGCAGCAGAAGATTAGATGCAGATTAGGTCAAGATTGTTATTAACATTCCTATTAAGCCCCATCACAGTCATTGCAAGTGAGAGAGGAAAACTAATTTCTACTCTGTTACTGTTGTAACTGTATTGTGTGCCTGGAATAAATGCTCTCCAAGGGTAAATTAACAAGACAGTTTCACATCACTACATAACACTACATACTTAATTGGAAAAGACAGAAATATTTGTTATAAAATCAGCCCACTTCAATTTGTGTAGCATAGTATGCTTCAGTGTTTCTAAATAATTGGCGTTTTGGATATTGCTGTTAGCATTGTAATAGGGTGTGATGGATGCCTTTAAAACCCAGTACTGACAACTTTCAATCTACTCCCATCTTTCCTACTGGTCCAGCCATGAGAAGCTTTGTGTTTGTATCACTTAGCCTGGGCATAAGTCTAAAGAAAAAAGTGGAATTAATCGAGGAATGATTTATTACCCTTATTTTTCATCAGCCAGCAAGAATTTAGAATCCATCTGTATTCTTCAAAATCACCCTGTTCTGTGTGTTGGAAGGTTCACCCAGGTGAGATGCCTGACAGTACCTGAGGATGCATCACTGGCATTGCATTAGGCAGGTTCCAGTCTCCAGAGACCTCACAGTGGCTTTGCTGAAGGCAGCTTTCTGCACAAGTTTGGGTCACAAGCAGCTCAGTACTGGGGCCAGTCCCGTTTAATATCTTTATCAACAATATGGACAAGGGGAGTGAGTTGTCCTTCACTCAATTTGCAGATGACACAGCTGGGTGGGAGTCTTGATCTGGTGGAGGGCAGGAGGGCTCTGCAGTGGGATCTGGACAGGGTGGATTGATGGGCCAAATCCAATGGGATGAGGTTCAACAAGACAAAGTGTTGGGTCCCACACTTGGGTCGCATCCCCACACAGTGCTACAGGCTGGACAAAGAGTGGCTGGAAAACTTCCTGGTGGAAAGGACCTGGGGATGTTGGTCGACAGTCAGCTGGGCATGAGCCAGTGTGTGTGCCCAGGTGGCCAGGATCTGAAACCAGTTGATTACTGAAATAAGTTTGTTTTTTTTTTAATAACCCTTAAATATGTCCATGCATCCAACCAGCCAGCCAGCAGAGTTGTTAGGGAAAATTTATGTATTTTAAGAGAAGAAAATATTTTTGTTTATTTTTATATATCTGCAGGGATATTATTGGAGCTGCACTAATTAACACCAGCTCTTAGTGGTCTGTTTTTGTCAATGACCTTTCTTTCATTCTTAAAGGCAGTTAAGACATATTTCCCTCATTTATGAGTTTCATCTAAGAATAAAGTTTGCCATTCAGGAGTGTCAATACAGAGGTTCCGATCTCTTCAAAAGGCTAATGATGAAGTAAAGATGTAGGATTTTAGTATTTACTCCAGAAAAGCATTTTGCTGGAATAAGCAAGCAAGAACATAATGATAATTCTGCTGTTAGGACTAATAGTTTGAGCACTGTGGCTAATTTTGAATACATTAATAACCTTGTGCAGCTTGCCAGCTATTTTGAACAAATTAAAATGTGAACATGTTGAACCACTAGCTGTTACTTAACTGGCTGTGGGAGTTGTCCCAGAAAACAGGGAGCAACAAATGTGGTGCCACAAAGGCTCTGGAGGCACCTGCACAGCTTCACCCCCTGGGAACACACGCTGCAGAAACCTAATAGCATTATTTCAAAAAGTTAGTGAATGGATGAATAAGGGTGATTTGGCTTCTGCAGTTACCTAGATTTCTAAAAAAAGCCTTACACAAGGTCCTCACTAAGAGCTTTCAAAGCAACTAATCAGTCACAAAATGACAAAAGAGGCTCCGTTTTGATTAATAGCTACCTGCAAGATCCAGCAAGGGCTATTAAGCATAATTGTCCAGCTCCAATCTCTGTTCAGAAAATCCTTAAAATGGTAATTGCTGGAACTGGAATGGCAAAGCTATCACCACCTGCTTGTCCTTCAGCTACACTCTTTCCTGAAGCATTTGCTCTTGGTCTTGTTCAGGGACACAATGCTGGGAAAGAGGATACTTACCCTGACCTAGAGCAGCCTTCCTGATATTCTTAGCTTAATGTGTTACTGTGCACTGAGTTGTAGCAACTACCTGTAGTTTTCTCTTTTTAATGATAAAAGGACTCTTCCTTTTGTAACTTAATAATTCTAGGTAAAAATAGAGCAATAATTTTCACATACAATCACAGAAATGTTGGGGTTGGAAGGGACCTTAAAGATTATCTAGTTCCAAGCCCCCTGCCATGAGCAAGGACACCTTTCACTAGACCAGGTTGCTCAAAGCACCATCCAACCTGGCCTTGAACACTTCCAGGGATGGGGCATCCAGAGCTTCTCTGGGCAGCCTGTTTAGGTGCTTCACCACCTTCTGAGTAAAAAATTTGTTCCTAACATCTAACCTAAAACTGCTGTCTTTCCATTTAAAACAATTGCCCTTTGTCCTGTCACTATCTGCCTGTATAAAAAGCCCCTCTCCCTTCTTTTTATAAACTTCCTTTAAGAACTGAAAGACCTCATTAGGTCTTCCTGGAGTCTTCTCCAGGCTGAACTACCCCAGCTCTCTGCCTGTCTTTATAGGAGAGGTGCTCCAGCCCCCTGAGCATATTTGTGCGGGGCAGTGCTGAAATTTTTCATTGCTCTTGTTTTTAGAAGATTTTGGAGAAAGGAATATTGTACCTGCAGTTTGCTAAGTTGTACCAAGATCCCTCCTCTGCAGAATCCTGTGAGACCATCAGGGGCACAAGTTGACCATAATCCTTCAACCAAAGGGCTGCACTAGTGTGGGGAAGGCAAAGCTGGAATTTGTACATGTATGACTCACTCAGCCACAAGCACTGGAGGGCTGAATATAAAAAGTTTGGATTACACCATGAACCCTGCATGTGTGTAAACTCACTTAAGAGAGAGCAACACTATTCAAGTCAATATTTGTAAATCCAAGTGTTCTTCCTCACTGCCACTCTTTGCCAGCACGACCATACATGTGTTGGTGGCAGGTTCAGGTGTCGGAGCGAGCAGTCCTGGCCCTTAAACAAAGCTGTTAGGTGTAAAGATTTATGTCTGTGTACTAAATGGGCAAATTGCTCTCTCAATCTGTTAAGCTGTTGGTATGATCTCCTGGCAAGCTGTAACAGTTTGCTGCTATTTTTTGAAGTGGAACAAATTGCCTGTGTGCAAATATAGCCTAATAGTAAAACACACCATGCGTATACTGATAAGGTATTCAAGGAAGTAAATCAGAGTTTATTGACTTCATATGGAACCAGTTTTCAGGCAGGGAGAGGAATCAATGTTTTCAGCAATTAATGCCTAAATTAATCGGTTAACAATACGTCTGCAGTCTTGTTAACTTCAGCTGAGCTGTCTGGTTCTCTGGACCTCCTGCTTGCAGACCACTCTGGCCAATCATGCCTAATTTGGAGTCTCTATTTCCACAAAAGGAAAAAAAAAAAAAAAAAAAAAAAAATCCTTGAGAGAATGTTTGGAGTCAAAATTCTCTTTCAACAGTTGCTTATTTGTGATGATGGACAACTTACTTATTTTGCAGAAACCAAAGTCAAACTGACTTGATACCATGAAAGGAAAAACCACACACTAGTAAAAAAAAAACCAAAAAACTTCTGCCATTTTTCTTCTCTGATGTGACAGGTCTCTGGAACAGTGTTTTTTAACTACTAAATCTGAATTTCATAATTCATGGTGTTCTGCACTGGAATAATGGTATTGGAGCAGCCACTTTGTAGCAATGATGCAAAAGCCATGAGCTGGATGATGCATTTGGAAGCATTGGTGTTTCTGTGACTGCTTTGGAATATGCTTAGCACTGATTTCCTCTCTGTGCTTCTGAGATTACCCAAGCACAGCAAGGTTTTGTTGCACACATCTGGTTCAGTACACTGTATATGGAAGTCTGTTATGAGAAACACAGGACTACAGTAATTTTCTTTTTTTGTTTCATAGAGACTTTCTGCCAGTTCCTCTTTACTTTCTCTTTTGTCTTACCACAAGCAGCCATACTGTTTTCACACCTACCCTGATATGAACCTTCTAAATACTGAACTAGATTAACTACTATTTTGACTCTAGGACTTAAGCCAATACAGAAATTGCCTATCTCCTTGCAGCAAACTTGTTTCAGGTGGGCATGCAAGGTCTATTAAAAAAGGCAATGAGATTTTCTGCCAGCTCTGAGCAGTGAACCAGAGTTTGAGAATAAAAACGTTCTTGCCTACATACTTGAAATTGAGGTAAGAAGAGCCAGCTCCAAGCTACTCAACAACAGAGGCAGACTTCAATTTCAATGCTCCAAGAAAAAGAATAAAATGGAATTTGTCTTCTTTCTGGAGTGATAAAATCTGTGACAGAAGTGTGTCTAGTGAGGCAGCTGATATAACAGGTTTGAAGGAGATTAGGTGCAGTTTTAGTACAGTAAGAATGGTGAAAGAAAAAGGTCCAAGTGTACTGGTCCAGGTGGGGCTGGATTAAAGGTCACCATCCAGTGTCCATCATCTTGGGTAAATTACAGGCCCAGGGATGCCCCCATCTATCTCTTGCGATATGCCAGAGGGCAACTCTAAAGCTTTCCCAATGCTTTCTTACATGATGTGCCTGAGATAAATATCTGGTTCCCCAAGCTCCCCCACCCTGCATGGTCAGCGAGCAGATGGTGGTTAACCCACTGATATTTTTCTTATTGATTTAAAGATGGAGACTTGGGGGAGGCAGCTTTAGACTCTTGGTGACAGGACCCACATGTTTCAGGAGGCAGACAATCTCTTTCCTGCCTGTATATCCTAACACAGAGGATGGAGAATGAAAGTGGAGAGCTGCCTACAAGGGCACGATCAATTGGAGTGAATCATGGAATGATTTGAGTTGGAAGAGACCTTAACTATCCTCTAGTTCCAATCTCCCTGCCATGGACAGGGGTACCTTTCAGCAGACCAGATTGCTCAGAGCTCTATCTAGCCTAGACTTGAACACTTCCAGGAATGGGATGACTCTGGACTTGCACATCCAAGCAGGCACAGTCTGGTGTCCCAATATATGTGTGATGTAGTTTGGGCCTATAAATATGCAGCATATATAGCATACAGCATCTTTGCATATAAAACACAGACATTAGTCTGGAAGGAATACGTTAAACCCATAATGAATATTTTCCATTATACCATGCCTATAAATTGAATTTACAGTGTTATGTTTTTATCCTTGTCAGCTTTGCTAGACATGGCTGCTGTCCTGAGCCCCAGGTAACATTCCTAGCATTCCATTTAGGTATAGCAGGTGTTTTCATATGCAACACTATAAGTGCTGGAACTCATATTTATACAAGTCTTTATGCACATTTCCTAAAGAAAGCACAACAGATAGTTGAGCTAGGGAGGCTGGCACCATTTTGTGGATCACTCTGTCATCCTCATGTCAAGATTCACTATGCCATTAGCAGAAAAAGTGGGGCTTTTAAAGGTGTCTGCAGGAAAGGAAAAAGATCAGACCAAGAAACTTTCATGCTGCAGGAAATGAATAGAAGGGGGCAAACTATAGATCCATTGTACTCCTACTCTGGCACATCTGTGACCATCTCATGGGGATTTTGTGGAAGGGAGTCTTAAGGCAACACCTCCTCAATTTGCACTGTGTAATCTAGGAGAGAAAGAAAACCTAGATGAAATAGGAATATAATGAATTAGAAGGTGAGCTGTCTACAACAAAAATGTGTAACAAAAATGAACAACCAAGTCTAAGGTAGTTTCACCTTCAAACTGTTTATGTTTGGTACCGTGTATTTTACTTTTTGTTCCTGATATCTGTCACATTACCTGGTTATCCTGTTAATGCTTAAGAGCAAAATTATTAGAAGATTAATTGACATTTAAGCATCTTTAGAAGCTCCTTAAAATGGAGAAAATCCCAATGGAAGTTATATCTTGACATCAGCATTTAGGTTTTTTGGAATAAGATATTGTCATACTTTTGCTTTGGATGTGGGGCTGTACTTTAATAGGTGCTAATTAAAACTAAAGTTTGGAAATATTTTTTTTCACTGTGTTTCAGTGTTTAAATGAAAAGCATTTTTTCCTTTTGTTCTTTTCACATCTGATTCCAGACATTATTCTCTCATGCTCAAGCTGTATTTTTCTAAATTAACTAAACTAAAAAAAAAACCCAAATGCCCCATACATACATACATACACAAACTTTAAAAAAAAAAAAAGTGTCAGATTTTCTGATTGGGAAAAATCTTTGCTGCATATTTCACATCTGTAGTGTAGTAGCGGAAATTCCCTGTTCTCTTGCATGAAACTGCAACAGAAAAAATATATAAGTCAATATTTAGTGCTTTCCATGTAGCAAGAACCATATTGTCTGTCCTCGGTGTGAAGACTTAATTATAGTAACAATTCTATTAAGTTTAAAAGCACATTCAAGTGAGTAAACATTGCATGAACTCTAAACAATATAGCAAATTAACTTCTCAGTGACAGCCCCTCAAATAATATGGTTTCTTAATGTAGAAGACCAGCCATCTCTGCACATTGTAAACTGTCTCATAGTATGTCTACAAATCTGAAGAGGAAGTAATATTTTCTAGTGGACAATTAGAGGAAACGTGTCTTTCAGGATTATGTAAGTGGAAAAAACCAAAAAACCCTCAGGCTGTGTGTCCCCTACATAGTGATGATTTGAAAATTTTGCGTTCCACAGTAACCAAGCCAGTTATTGTTGTTAAATTATTTTGGCAGGAAGGAACTTCATTGTAAGTTTGAGTTACGGAAAGACAGCGTGCACCATTTCTGTATTCATCAAACTTTTGTGTGAATCATTGCAGCTGTTCTCACAATCATGGAGTCTGTGAATGGAGGTGCTGCCCTGGCAGCCTAATAACATGTGAATAGATTGGAGATAGGCCTGTTCAGTGGCTCTGGATAAGGACACGATTTGTAGTTGGCACCATCACATCCAACTTTTGTTTTATTTATATGATTTCCTCTTGCAGTTCTTTTGGTAGGTTTGGTTGGACAGTTCACATTTTAATTACCATCAGGGGACACATTTTTCAGTTCTGCTTTCTCAAACTTCATCTCTGTCCTCAGCCCTTCACTGATGTTTTTCTGTTGGATAGATTCTTGCTCAAACTGCCTACCTCAGAACTGATCAAATCTCAGATATTTCCATCCTTAATCTCTTCCCCTACAGTCTCATTACCTGGTATGATATTTTGGACCTCCAAATCCATCATTCTCTTAAAGATCTTAAAGATTCTGATTTTTTTAATTCTCCCATTTTACAAAAGCCTGGATAATCTTATACAAGGTTATTTAAAAGGGTCAGCCTGTATCTGCAAATCCATTGTCTATGACCTAGATATGTTCACTTCCTGAGAGTAATAAACACAAAGTTAAGAACTTTGATATTCAAGGCTACTTAAATTTGAGATTAATTTTGTGACTAGGCGATAATCTTTTTTTTTTTTTACGGGAAAATGTCTTTTCGAAATGCAGACCATTTAATGAGGGAACAAGAACTGGACTATAGGTCATCAGTCACACGGCTTGACAACTGAATTATAAAGATTAATTCTGCAGTAATGTTGGTGAGGAACTTCTGAGAAACTTCCTGAAAGAAATTAATTCACTGAATCACTGAAGGTGAGACTGCTGCCAAGCAGAAAGTGCAGAGGGAGCCATGTTGTGGCAGTGGTGTGTTTTCCTTGGCATGACTTCTGCAGCCTCTGTGTGCCTGGATCTGTTGGCTTTATGGTTTTCTAAACTCTAACCCTAGGCATAACCCTAGGCTGGGTGTAACCCTAACCCTAGGCAGAGCACTAGGAGTGGTGAATACACAGAAACAGTCTGTTTTGTAAAGCTAACTTTATGCCTTCCAAAGAGCTGATTCATTCTGAGAGGTTCTTTTTTTTTTCCCCTTTTTCTTTTTTTTTTTAAGACAAAATCTCCTTTCTCTATTTAATTTTCCTATTTCTGCCTTTCAGTATGCACGTGCTCTCTCCCTGGAGACTTCTCTCAGCCAGCCATGAAATCAGTACCTCCCAGGAAGACACAATGTAAACTTATTACTTCTTACATCATTCTTGACATTGTGATCCCTACATCTGAAGTGGGAACTCAGATTCAAGTCCACTCTATTGTCTGACTTGTTTTAGTCCAAATTACTTTCATTTATTGTCTTCTCTATCTGGAAATTTTAGTCCAGATTACTCAGATTTTAAATTTAAATGACAACTAACTTCAAATTAATAGATAGTGATGTACTTGGATTCCCGTAATATCAGTTCTTCAATCACCTTGTGATGAGAAGCATATAATTCTCCCCAATGCTCTTTCTTCTTCTCTTCTGTCTTTTCTCTGTCTACTGATTTGTGTTTCATTTATCACTGACACATCTCAGTGCTTGATTGCTCTTTCAGCTGTTGCAGCCACTGAGAGTCCTGTTAATGTGTCCTTTTTAAAGCCCCAGCTTCTTTACACACTGCTTACTAAATAGTGCTTTCTACTTAACAAAAGTCTGAGGAACAGCTTGGCTTTTTCAAGATGACATGGGTGAGCTGGGTACCTTAACACACCACACATTTAGCTGGGACTGCCATCTGAAAAGAGCAGTTCTCCTAAGCTGATTCCCAGAGCTGAGAAGTTATAGCTGAAAGAGAAGTTATTGTTTGCTTTACTTAAAAATAAAATTAAAAAGTAAAAATTGAGACAGTCATATTGCAAAACACTTACAGAAGTATCAAGTTCATTATAAGTAACATGAGATAGATAACGTGTTGATGGTTGCAGTGGAGTAGAGCTTGAGTGGAGACCATACTTTCATGATAACCCTTTGGCAATATTCACTAACGCCTGTGGCCCACCCTATGCTCCATTTGCTGCTCCTGGATCCAGTATGAGCCTACAGCCATTTGTGGGACAGGATGCACCTTTACATGGAGCTAAAATGACCATCTGTGAAGTAGGCAGAAGAAATCCTTAACTCAGTGTTGTTGCCAGCACATTCATATAATGAAAGCACAGTCTCAACTGCCTGTCTTTCTGTTCTAACATCACAATATGTGTCAGGCCTGGAGGACATTTCACAAAGCTCTGGAAAGTCTCATTAACACTTCCACTTTGGGTCTTCTTAGCCTCTGTGTGATCCTGCTTCTCTTCAGAAGCACAGTCAGTCACAGTTTACACTCTACCTTGCCATTTTTGTCTTTTGGAGAATGCACTTACAGCCCTGTTGCTTTGGTTCATTACTTCAAACAAAATCTTTGTCTAGTTATTCACCCAAAATATTTCTTTTCCAGCTGGGTCAAACAGGAATAAAGACTGGGAATGACTTCAAGCACATTGCATTTCTCCTTGTTTTTTTTTGGATATCATCTATTTTTCCTTATTTCATATTTTCACCCACGTTAGCTGACACTATGTAAATTAGGATTTCAGAGTAATTTCTTTACTTACTGTGATGCTCTGTGAAATTGTCAGCTAAGCATTAATCATCATTTAGCCTGTCATTTTGTCTGTGTCTGACATATATTAAACTGTACCTCAGGATATACACATCTGGCTGTGACAGTCATTTGTTAATTGAATATGACTTTTAATGAACTTTTCACCCAGCAGGCTCTTCCAGGGATTTATTAACAACTTTATGAAGTTCTTCTGTAATTTTTGGAAGCGAACAACAGTGTCGTGACTTCATGGCAGCTGCATGCAGCAGAGCTGCATGTCTTGCTCATTTATCCCCACAGGCATCAGATTCACCAAAGTTGGAAACCAGAAATAGCCTTCAAAGGGTAGAACAAGTTTCACAAAACAAGTGGGGATGACCAAAATGGTAGGACACCAATCCACTGTGTGTAAATCTGGGATGCAAAAAAACAACTTTGTAGTGGGAAAAACCCTTTCCTTATTCTTTTATACTGTTTATAATAGGAATTTGTTTGTAACAACTAGTTCAAGAGATGCTTCTTTCTTTATCTCAATTTCTGATTGCCATTGTATATATTTCTTTGGAAAAGTGGAGATCAAACAACAGGATGTGGGAAGCTTTGGAAATTAGATATGTATACAGAGACTTGGCAAAAGACATTAGCAGATGCAGAAGAAAACTAAAAAAAGAGAAAATAAGCTAAATGAAGACAACACACAATATGAATATGAAAAGAGAACAGTTTGGAAATGGAGATACAGCACACTTGGAATTAATGTAGACTCTTTCTAGGCCCGACATGATTCATGCAGTGCCAACAGGCTGCATGATTTGCATCAGTATCTGTGTTTCAATACAATTTTGTAACCAGGCTATTTAAATCCTCTAAGGCTTTTATGAATTCATGTGCAAGCCTGGACATGAGGAGGGGCAGGAGGCAGGAACTGGATATCTGCAAGGCACATCTCACATGCAACCCGTCAGGGCCAACTCTGGGCTGAAAGAGCAGCATCTCTGTTCAAACCCTGGCTTTGTCATTCTGATACAAACACACATTTCAGCTGCAGATCCTCTGGGCAATGTAATCTCCTCCCTTATTCTTAGAGTGCTTTAACTCAAAGTGCATTTAGAGCTGTCAGTTCTGTTTGAGGTCGCAGCAAGACGTGAGGCTTAGTGCTGTGTCACAGCCAGCAGGATGTCTGTGCGTGGAAGTTTCCGTGTATTTGGATGCATGCATGCAATCAACCTCACGAGTCAGAAGTGTGATTTTTGCTTCACAGTTGCTTTCAACTTCTGTGGAGTTCACTCTTGTGTTGTGCTAATTCAGAGGCCAGCATGTTGGAGGCCCTGTCCTGCTTCTGGTCAGTGTGAGGGTATGATGGCAACAAGAAAAAAGATGTTGTCATTTAGAGTAATTGTGCTATGCAAACTAGGGAGGGCTCCATGCAGTGCTCATGCTGCAGGTATTTTAATGGAAATATTGGTAAAAAAAAGTAAATTAAAAAACTAGTATTCCTAGTGAACACCTTTCCCAACTAACATTCTCTCTGAGAAGATTTCTGAATGTCTCCAGAATCTGCACTTTCCTCAATAAAAGACCATAGGTGTTAAAGCTGCAAGAAGCTGAGACACAGATGATGCACTTGCTTTTCTGTTTCTGTGCCCTATTATAAACTTTGTTGTTTTATATCATTTATTAGAGGCCTCATATATATATAAAGAACTGTGAATCTCATTTTTTTGTCTTTAATTGCACCTGATTAATATTTATCCCATATTATTTTTTACCCATTTATGATTTTTGTTTCTACTTATTCTCTAATCATGTGGGCAAAATGTCATTTAATAATGTGTGGTATAGAACAAGTACTTATTTTTATTTGTTTCAAACACATTGCCCAAAGATTTCATTAAGTGACTCTTTCCTTGGTTTGTGAGACAGAAGTTGCATCTAGATGGCTTTCTTTGATATCCTGTGATCGACCTTTAAGTAGTTACTAATCCTTTCAATCTCAAGGAAGTTGAGGCTCCTTATAAAGGTCTTCACAGTTCTTTCCAGAAAGACCTAGACAGAAGTATTAATGAAATTTAAAAGTCTATATGAAGTGGATAATTTACATATGAAGGAGTTTGATGAAGCCTCCAGGAGATGGGAAGAGGCACAGTTTCCTCATAAGAATTATACAATAGAATCATACAATAGGATCACAGAATCATTTAGAATCATTGGAAAAGACCTTTGAGATCATCAAGTCAGCCATTAGCCCAGCCCTGCCAAGTGCACCACTAAATTATGTCCCTAAGCACTACATCTCCACATCTTTTAAATATCTCCAAGGGATGGGGACACAGCCACTTCCCTGGGCAGCTTCTTCCAATGCTGAACGACCCTTTTGGTGAAGGAAGTTTTCCTGATAGCCAATCTAAATCTCCCTGGTGCAGCTTGAGACCTTTTCCTCTCATCCTACTGCTTGTTTCCTGGGAGAACGGATCAAACTCCACCTGGCTACAGCCTCCTTTCAGGTTGTTGTAGAGAGTGATAACCCCCCCCTCCCAGAGCCTCTTTTTCTCCAGGCTAAACAAGTCCAGCTCCCTCAGGTGCTCCTCACAGGACTTGTACTTCAGATCTTCACCAGCTCCATAGCCCTTCTCTGGACAGGCTCCAGCACCTCAATGTTGTTCTCATAGTGAGGGGCCCAAAACTGAGCACAGGATTCCAGGTGTGGCCTCACCACTGCTGAGTACAGGGAATAATCACTGCCTTGCTGCTGTTTGCCACACTATTGCTGGTACAAGATAGTATTAGTTCAGAGTTATTCATATGCCAAGTAATACTATTTTTGGGTTATTTTAAAGTGGATTGTCTCAAATACAAATACCCTCTGGAGCTCTTCTCAAGATTTTGTATCTGTCTATTTGACTGAGTTCTAAAAGTATTTGAATGGCAAATTTACCTCAAACTTAGTGGGACAATTGTTCAATACCTGGCCTCTCAAGATACTTCCGGGTGAATAGGACTCAGGTGAGCTGATTTTGTTATCCATTTTCCTTATATGTGCTTTTTTTTTTTCCTCCTTCCAACCAATCAATATGGGATAACTCTGCAGATCTGATTTTTGTAAAGAAAGTGGATGGATATCAATGTCTCCAAGCTCTTTGGTAGAGAAACTGCAAATAAAGAGTTGCAATAGCACCCTTTCATGGCCTTTTTTTGTGATCCTGCTACTCCTTGGTAATCCCTCAGCTCTGCAGAACTTCCTAGTTCTTGTGGTCTAAGGTTTTATGAGTAACTTTTATACTTGCCTTTAGCAAGTTGTTCTACAAACTCTTCATTTACATTTTTAAGCCTAATTTGTTTAGTTTTAGGATCTATGTAAGCTCCCTTGTTTGCACATAATTTCCACCTCTGGAAAAATGTCTTTTACCTTCAGATAAAATATCTCCTATTTAACTTTGTCATCTTATTTATCAAATTATCTTTTTTCTTTCTTTTTTTTCTTTTCCCAGGGGAATATTAATTTATTTTGTACCTGTTAGGTTGATGCTTTTAAGGAGTCCAAAATATCAGCTTTCTAAAATTAGTGCTCTAGCAGAAGGGAGAGAGTTCAGAAGCCTTTACTGTGGCAAGACTCTGCCTCCAGCTTCCAAGGCAGCTTCAGCCTCTGATACATTGCTATTCCCAGTACCACAGCTGCTCAGATCCTATGAAAACCCAACTCAGCAAAGCTCAATCCCCAGGGAAGGGCCACTGGCAGGTTGTTTTCTACATGGCCCATCCAGTGAAGTGGCCTACAGAGAAGGATGGTGCTCCTGCAGCTCCCCGCTGCTCCCCAGGTGTAATCCTCTTCCTCTCCAGGCTGTACTGCCAGTGCCCACTGCAGAGAGCAAAACAGTCATGAAGTCTGAATTGTAGTTTTGTTTCACTTCTACTTTATTTATGTCCTCTTTATCTTAAAAATTTTAGATGCCAAGTGGAATATGGAACATGGTCACAGGACTAGCAAGGGTCTGGGCTGCTGACTTCTTTCCCTGTCTCCTAGGCACCACAGGAAACCATAATATTCTTCATAAATTTTGCAACTGGAATTCAAAAACAGTCATCTACAGTATTTTCCTCGCTGTTTTGTTTCTTGTGATAGCAACTGATTTCATTAGAAGCGTCTTTGGGAATGTGAAACTCCCAACAATATGTCAAATATAATATAAAGAAAGACAGGTTTGGCATGAATACTATTAAAGTACACCATGATTTTTTCCTAATCCTCCAGATATTTAAAAATATAGAAACCACACAGGGCTACAACATGAAAAGTTTCTTAGCAAGACTTGAAAATACAAAATCTCTTTTTCAAGTAGCATTGATTTTGCTACAAGAGAGGAGAAAATAAAATAAAGAAATAGCAGTTTATCATGAAGAAATTAAAGAGAAGCCTAGTTGTGGGTCTAAGTGGGGAAGCTCCCCATTTCTGTCAAGGCATGCCCATAGCTGAAAATAAGTTGATCCCAGCTGCGTCAAAGCAGCTTTCCACTGCTGAACACCACAAGGTAACTGATTCACTCCTTGGCAGAGAGGATTTTTCTCGCAGTGCCACTCTGGAACATGCACATCCCTGAAGAACTCGTTGTCATGGAGTAATCCTCTCACTCATAGGCATCAGTGGTTCCTCCAGGTTTGTCTTGGATCTGATTCAGAGCAGGTGTCTGAAATGCTCCCCTCCAAACCCCACACATGAAATCCCCCACACACACAGCATATGCCAGCTGCACCAGGAAAGGTGAGGAGCATCTCCTGCTACCCCAGAACTCCTGCCACTGCCTCAGCCTGAAGGAATACACAGGTTGGATTTTCCCTCAGCAGATATACAGGCAGGCTAGAAGGAGGCCAAGCTAAGAGCAGGGCAGGACCTTGGCACTAATACCGGTGTATTCCCCTTAGCTCAGGTGTTCTCACACAGACAAAGCCCTGAAGGTGACCAGCACAGCGAATTTCACTTTCTGCTGGAAAGAGCAGCTGATGAATGCAAATCTAGAGTACAAATACTAGCTTTGTGAGAGAATATCTCAGCATCATTCTTGTGAATAGACCTTCCTTGTAACCTGGAAAAGGGAAGACACTTGGCAGTTATTTTTGTCATTAAGCTAAAAATAGTAGTCATAAGAGGGTTTTTTGAGAAATCAAGCCATCTGTCCAAATAATGAAATAAATTACAAAGAGACTAATCATTAAAGGAGATACAGCAAACTATATTCTAAGAAAAATATTTTAGAGGGAGTATTAGCAGGACTCTAAACTACAGCTCTTGTACTTTAAGAGGACATTTGGAAAGATCTGCAAAAATGCGACATAATCAACCAATCCTAAGCCATCACCTGAGTTATTTGGTGTTTAAAGTTCCCATTGTAAATAGGATTACTTTAACAACATGGCTTAAATAATGTTAAAAATAGATCCTAAGTATTCTAGGTCATGCCAGAAATATGTAAGAAGTAAAACCAAGGGATTTAGGTTCATGAAAGCCAACCTCATTTTCAAAATGGAATACAATTCTAATCCTCTGTTTCTATTTGTTATCATAAATAAATATGATTAAAAGCTCGACATGGTTTGTAGTGTAAACACTGAAAAATACAGGTAAGATACCCACCTTTGTCTGAATTTGTCCAGTTCTCAGAATATAAATGGAAATTTCTGAGTATAAATGGAAAACCTCTCTGCAGATTTTCATTTGGCTCTGACTGGATCTAGGGAAACAGCTGGATGAAGTCTCATATATATTTATATGTATATATATAGATAGATAGATTGCAGTGTGATTTTCAAAACGGTTTAAAGTTATTTCAAAATAGGTAGTCTAGAGTCCTTTTGGTACAATTAAAAAAAAAACAAACCAAAAAACAACCAACAAATCTATGCTATGCTCAAAATATCTAGATCTTTTAAAAAGCTTTCAAAGCCAGTTTGGTATAATATGGTAGGATATGCCTGGAGATGTTAATTTTGTGTTTCCACTGAAACACAGTCTTTAAGATTGAGAACTTGCAGCGTTCTTCACAGGGCATCATTTTAAGTGGAAAACGGCAAAGACTGCTGATTTCAGGCCAAGGCTGGATTTTTCCAAACTCCTGCATGATAGCGTGTCCCAGAGGCCAGCAGCCTTGACAGAGGCGTGCAGCTCCACCACGACCTCTCCCTGTGCGACGTAACAAGGCTCAGAGCCAAAAAGGGTCACATATGGCTGCATCCAGGTGCCAACTTTTTGTCACACGCCCGCTGCTTGCGTCGGGCAGGAGTGGGAGGATGTCCTGTGTCATTTTGCCGGTGCAGTTTGAGGGACTGCGGCCAAAAATAAGGAGAAAGAAAAAGGAGTAAGTCAGCAAGGCTCCAGGTAAGAGCTTTTTTCTCTGTTGTCTTTGGGGCACCGGGACCTGCTCTTCCCCCCGACATCAGTTTGCGGGGGACAGCTCTGTGCGGGGTGAGGGACACGGGGGACAGGGACCCTGGGCAGGTGCGTCCCTCCGCGCTGGCTGCAGGGGACAGGAGTGTCCCAGCCGGCAGTGCCAGCCCGAGCCAGCCCGCGCCCGGTATTTTGGGGAATGGTGCCCCGTGCCCACCATCTCCACGTCTGGCAGCCCCTGGGGCTCGGGGGCTGCTCTCCGCCGGGATGGGCTGCGGGGACGGGCGCGCCGGGGGGGCGGGCACGGCATCCCGCCGCCTCCCGCCACATCCAGCGGCATCCCGGCACGGCATCCCGGCACGGCATCCCGGCACGGCATCCCGCCACATCCCGGCACGGCATCCCGCCACATCCCGGCACGGCCCCCGCCACATCCCGCAGCCCCCGGGCGCGGCCGCGGCTCCCGGCGCGGGGCGATCCCAGGGCAGGGAGCTCCGGCGC
>JANRGV010000062.1:61787598-61802295 GCA_024734035.1 Alethe castanea | reverse complement strand
GCGGGGGCCGGGCGGGGTTGGCTGGCGGGGCTGGATCGGCCGCCGGGGCCGGCTGCCGGCAGGGAACATCCCGCAGGAGCGGCGGGGTCGCTGGAGGGGCCGCCCGCGCTGCGCTCACAGCCCGGAGCGTTCCCGGCGACGCGGAGTGCCCAGGTACCGTGCGCGTCCCTCCCGGCCCGACTCCGCTCCGGGCACGGGAGGGGACGGGGAGAAGTTTGGAGCAGGGGGCGGGCGGCCCGGCAGCTGCGGGCGAGGAGCGGTGGAGCTGCTGGGGAGGGTGGTCCCGGGAAGCGATGTCCGCTGCCAGACCACCGTGTCCCAGGCGTTCTTCGGGATAGGTCACGGGTGACCTGCCGGTGCCTCCCTGCCCTGGATGCTTCCGGACTGACCAGGTGTAATGCTTCCTAGCGCCGGTATTATTAACCTTTAGGGAAAGCCGCTAATCGGTGTCATACATAGGCTGCCTCTCATCGGGAAGGAAACTGAAATACTTTTTCTCCGGCGGAAGAGCAATCAGAAGTGTGCCAGGTGCTATTTTTAAGCACGTCTCCTTCCTGAAATTATGTTTATATGGTCAAATTAATCAGTGGTGACAACACGAAGGCTAGAGAGTAATTTACTGCTTAGGTATGTTACAACACGTATTTGTAACATAACCGTTGCGCATGAAGCCTATAATTTAAGTTGCTCGGACAAGATAATGAACAACTAACATAATGATAATGAACAACTAAGATAATGAACAACTAAGCAGTTTCTGGATGTAAATATACTCCTAGAAAATCAGATAAAATACATCACTGACTTTCAGCTTTCTCTGTTTGGAAGGAATGACCTTGTACTTAGATCACGCGCGAGGCAGGAATTCTTTTCTTTCTGATTGCCACAGAATTTTGGCAGTAAGGGAATTGTTTCTTAATCCAGTTATAAATGATACTTCTCAGCATTTGTTGAAGTTATTTGTGGACTCTGCAGAGCAGGCAAGTGTTTTTAGCAAAGAGAGAAGTAAAAAAGTATTAAGAATTCCTGAAGCAATAGATAAAATTACTGTCCACCTTTGGGGGCATTGTGGTTAGGATTGGTTGATGTGGAATATATATAGGGCATATTGACTTACACAGTATAACTTCATCACCTTCTGTATCTAGGAACAAGAAATATATCTTGATGAAAAATTTGATCAAAGCAGAGACCTTAAAAACAGCTGAAGGAAAGACAATGACACTTTGTTTACCTTTTCTGACTGAAGAAGTCATGGGGATGAGAATGGTCTGAGTTATAGAGTTTTTTTGTTTCAACTTACAATATTCTCTTTGAAATTTTGAACTTGAATGTTCATGCCATGATGGGTTTGAAATTTTACATTTTGATTGATAGCCAATATTAACATATATAAGTAAGATATTTTGAAACTTAACTATAAATACCCACATAACTTCTAAAAGCACATACTTCGGTGTACTATTAGAGTGAAGGTTTAGTTCTGTACTTGGTGTTGTAAGACACCCTGTTGGAACAGAGACCACTCTTTTTTTTCTTCTTTTTATTTAGATGTCATGACAGTTACAAATTAAGGCAAAACAACATAAGACATCAGTTTGCTATAAAAATATACATGAACTTCAAAAGCATGACAAATTAAAAAATAATATTGATGCAAATCATGAATTGCAGAGAGCTAGAAACGCAGCCAGGTCAAGTTGTTAATCTGTCTGAAAGTGCAAAACTGTTCCTTTGTGTCCGTTCACTGACTATCCTGTTAACAAATAATATTTTCTGTTAGGAAACTGATTAGGGTTTTTAAGGAGTCTTTCAGAATGTAACTGCTTCCTTCAATTTCTAAAACCTGGGATGGAAAATATGTAAGGAATCATTTGTATAGTTATCTCCACCAGCTCAAAATCACGTATTCCCCAAATTCCTGCTGGCCTTTTTGCAGTACTTTATTTATTTCTCCTCCTGGTGAAGATGCCTCAGGACCACACTGGGCTCTCTGGGCATGGCTTTCTCTTGACTGCCTTTGGAGGGAAAGTGAGCGAAATTGGTGTGCTCTCTCCACTTCTTGATGTGCCAAGAGCGTCCATGCACTGCAGCATCTCCCTAGGGTACACCTCGTTCTCTCAAATAGTTTTGTGAGCAGTGGAAGAGTTCAGGATTTTAGATTATTTTTTGCACTCTGTGACATCCAGACTGGCCACTCAGACCCATGGGATCACCCCCAGCACTGAAAGTGGAGAATTACAAAAGTAAATCCAAGTTGTCTGGGAGAAGTATTTAGACAGTCAAACATCTGTGTTAGAATGGATTAAGATTCTGGTGTTTGCATTTTTACAAGGGGATCATCCAGATTTTCATTGCAGCCTAAGAGTATGGCTTAGCAGAAATCCTAGAAAGTTAGAAATGGTGATCTCTTTGTGGAAAACTCCCAAATCTGTCTTTCCTCACGTGAAATAATGTCTTCTGTACTTGACTAAAAAATTCTGGTTTTAGAAGTTTTTCCCATTTTAGATTTATGTTTGTTATTTCTTCCCTTCTGCCCTGACTATATTAATTTCAGCCTGGTTTCCTAAGGAGATGAAGCTGAAACAATAATAATGCTCTATGACTGATATCTCCTCTCATTGCCTTGGTGTAATTTTTTTTTACCCTTGGGGATTAATTTTTGCCAACATAAACAGAAGAGCAGAGATTTCAGAGTGATGAAATCTTACAAACCTCAAGAATTCTGGTGACCAGGGAGATGAGGGAGATGTGGTTGATGCCCCCACTGAAGGAAGAACTGTACCAAGCATTCAGCTTAGCAGACATCAGAAAACTTGTGCAGGTGCTCCATAGGATGCTGAGCTTTGTAACTTCTGCTGCTCAAGGCTTGGTGATTGTATTTTTCAATTTCTTTGCTCCGTGGGAGTGCACAGTTGTGGATACTTTGATCGTGCCTTTTTTACTCCATAGTCCTCTCAAAATAAGCTCAATAGGTCTGAGATATTTCTGATAATGAGTTATGAATACAGACACTGTCATTCCTCAACTTCATAAGCTGATGTGTTGCTTTCCTTGTCCATAATTTAATGCTTCTTGATAGAGGGTTGATAGCCAGTGGTGCAGTAATTTTCTTTGTTATCTTGACTCAGTGCAAACACTTGATTACTGTGGTCACAGTAAAACCTAGCTTCTTCCACAATCAGTTTCTCTCAATTGCTTACAAGTTTTTGATTAGACTTTAATTTGCTTCCTACTGCCACTGCTGTTTCTTCTGGTTAAGGCTTCATCTGAACGTCCTCTTCGGCTTTCCTTGCACAGCACGATGCTGTAACACTCTCCTCGTGTCATGAGAAGGATAATGGAGGAGAAATATGAAAGATTTTGAGAGTTTATCTAACAAGACCTTTATGAATACATATGCTTTTATTGACTTCTAAGTGGTGGGTTTTGTTCTGATTATCTGTTTTGTCACACGACTGAGAAGCTGTGTTTACAGGTAATTGCCCATTTTCTCCTTCCTTGTCTTGCCAACATTAATAACCTCACAATACTTGTCTGTCTTTTCTCTTTCATTATCTCCCTGTAAAATTACGTGAGTAGGTTTTATTGAGGTGGTTGGGTTTGGTTGTTTTTTTGTTTTTTAAAAAATTTTAATTTTTTTTTTCTTTAGAAAGATTTAATAGTGTATGAAGTTGATTTGCTAGCTTTTTTCTTGTTGTAGAAATTGTATCAACTGGCCTTGCTCTCTGGGCATGAATGTATATATATAAATGAAATTAATTTAGTAAAGCACTCACTGGATAATGTTGATTTCTTTGAAAATATTTTTCTGCATTACATTGCACAAAGCTCTCCTCTAAACCTTTTACAGTCATTTATGTATATTAAAGCCTTCATTCCCCACTAAAGAAAGAGCACCACCATGCTTGAATAGCAATTACATTTGACTTTATTCTCTCATTTGATGTTAGCAAGAGGAAGGATGAGATGCACAGTGAGGTCTTTTTCTCTGGGAACAAGCATGAACTCTTATGTAGTGTCTTGCCCTGCCTCATCCTCTTGCACTTGGATGGAGCCAAGCACCCTTCCCTTCTGTAAGGACCTGGCCTCCTGGCAGCCCCACACAGCTCTCGCTGTGCTCAGGTAGCTGCCACCCCACACCCTGGGCTGGGTGCCTCCCAGCTGGTGTCAGAGACAACTCCCACAGCAGTTTCTCACCAGTGGTTGCATCGCTCCCAGAAACGTGGGATGCAGCATCATGTGTAGGTGCTACCCAGTCTGCTTCAGTTCCAATGCATCCAAGAGATGGATCTTAAAACCCTGCCAGTGGAAGTGTTTAGCTTGTGCTGTGGTGAAAGATTGGGTAGGACGTGCAAACTTGTGCCCTTGCCTTGTCAGGGCAGAGAAGGGCAGTGACATCTTGCAGAGAGGGAGTGTGGCCACTGCCCAGAGACCAGGGTTGGGCTGGGGTGGGCTGGGAGCAGGAGTCCTTCACATGGTTTATTTGTGGCTGAGGCAGCTCATCTGGCTACAGCCAAAAAAGCCACTGTCAGCAAAGGGAGGTGATGATTTTGCCAGGGTCAGGTTTGCACTGTACATGGGGAGATAGACCTTGGGCAGCCTTTGGATGTGAAGCTGTGGCCAGATGCACCCAGGCTGAAGCATTGTGACAGGAGATTGTCAGCTGTCTTCCCAGAGCACAAAAAACACTGAATATACACAGCAGAAGTTTTCTGCATGTCTTTGCTTTGGTATGTGGCACACATCTTTCCGTGCTGAACCCAGAGGTAGGGGCAGTTTCTGTGCTGGGTTGTGCTGCAAGGATGCAGCTCTGAATTATAAATCTTCTATTTTCTGTGTCCCTAGGAAGATCTTTTTGCTTCTTCTTTTAATCTATAGATTATGCAGTACTAACTACATACATAATAATAGCAAAGCTATCTCTGTTGTCTTTCCCCATCCTGTCCACACATTCCATCCAGCTGAGGAAGGTGAACTGTACACAGTGGTGTTTATGCCTTCAGTTCTGAACACCTGCTGAGGCAGAACAGAGGGAATAATTTATACTGTTTTCCAGCCCCCATGGACAAATGGGTAGCCTTTTATTTTAGCCTTTTTCAATTACTTTTGCAACCAATTCACAACATTCTGTTGGAAATACAGAATTTTGTCCAAAACCAGGAGCTGTGATTAGTAATGCAGCTTTGGAGCTTTTGAAATGCCCTTGGAAGATGTGCACCATTCAATACCACACAACCTGGTGGTCTGTCTGTATAAAATACTGCCCTTTGCTCAGGCTCAACGTCTCTTTTAAGTTTTGTTTTGCCTACTTTGGAATCTTGTGTCCTTTGTGTCCTTAACTGAGCACCTGACCCATCGATATTTTATATCTTCTTCATTACAGGGTACCTTGGTCTTGCTCAGACAGATGCAGAAGCATTGGCAGCTCTTAAATATTTCATACTAACTGATGAAAGTGCTCTGTGGTATTTCACTGAGTGATGACAAAGAGATTGTCATGATTCTGTACCCTTCCTCTGCCTCATCAAAAATAGCTTTAGTTCACAGGCAATGCAAGGTATGCTTTGTTCATAAGCAATTTCTATGTGCAAATGTGGATTTTATAGTCCTCAGTTAAGGGAGTTTCCATTAAATAGAGTTGCTAAGATTTGTCCTGGAAGTATATATGTGGAGACCTTTGTATGTCTCTTCCATCTATTGTGGATGAGGTTTGGTTGGGTAAGAAGGCTAAAGGAAGCAGAAGACGGGAAGATGATGTCTAGAAATTCTGTCTCTTGGTGGACAAACAGTTCTGAAAATAGTGTTTGAACTAGAATTTCCCCCATAGTATCAAGCAGAAGGATATGGCTTGCCTGAAGCGTACATATTTCTCAGGGCTTAGCCAGTTGTGACTAACATTGTTTCCTTTGGCAGATGACACAAAAAGGTGTTGAGCAATCATATGGCACTTCATCTTGATTTAAGTCCACAATACAGTGGGAGTGCTGAAGTTTTTCTGCCATTTGTATGAATAGAAATTTTGAGGACTGGCTTTGTAAACTGCTCTGGAAAAAAAAGGAAAGCCATCCTGGAATGGAGGAGCAGGGCAAGGGTCTGCAATTCTGTTGCCACTTCTTCCTGAGAATGGATGGGATGCTCCTAGAGAGACAACCTGTAATAGGAAGACACTGATTTAGCTATAACCCTGCCTGTAGCAGAGCCAGGCTTGGACACAATTGTGGCTCCCTGGACAGAGGGAATCAGTTGAGGCTGTGGAGTGTGTCAGTGTAGTTCACCTTTCCTGTTTCCTTGCAAAACAGGATGCACTCTCCTCCTGGGACAGAACCATTTTCTAGAGTATCAAAAGCATGATGGTCATGGCTGGAGCAGTTGCCCCATGAGGAAAGGCTGAGGGACAGGCTGGCTCAGTCTGGAAGGGGATGGCTCCGGAGGTGCTGACAGCAGCCCCTGCTACCACGAGGGGGAAGTGGTCAAAAATGCGAGAGCCAAAGACACAGGGGGCATCAGCTGGACCAAGCCAGAGGGGTTCAGATGGTGCACAAGGAAAAGAATCCAAGGAGGCAGAGCTATGGGCTGCCCACAGTGGCTGTGCCAGTTCTGCTCTGGGTAGTTCCAGCCCCAAGGGAACACAGTTGTGATCAGCCTCATCTGACCTTGGTGCTGGGCCGGAGCAGGAATCCTGATCCTGCCCTGCCTGAGTTGTCCCATGACCCTGCCATTCCAGCTCAAAGCTGAGCCTCTGAAAAGTTGCTGTGAAGCCTTTGTTAACCCTCTATGCATGCAAAACATAACAGGGAAGAGGAACCTTATTTAACAGACTGAAAGAAGGCCGGTTGACAGTACCTTTAGTAAGAAATAACAAACAGATGGTAACAACAGCATAGTGGTTTGCAGTCCCTGCCTAAAAATTTCTTGCTAATACAGTCTGCCTTAGATACGGTTAAATTCAGTGTTGTAAAACAATTTCTAAGTGTACTACATGTGATCTGTTTCAGGCTTCAAGTCTAATTCAGTCTGCTGCAGCTTTTGTTCACTTAAGAAAAGCTTTCTCCAAGGTACAATACAGTATAATAAAAATGCAGGGACTTCTGTAAACATGTTTTGCTAAAGCTTTAATGTGATAGTTATGTTTTGTGTTCAGAAATGAAATACTGAGCCTACTGCTTTCTTGGAAGTAGGCATCATGTGCAATGCTGTGACTGATGTTTAAAAAAAGGTCCCTAAGTGAGGATGGGGTGCTTTTAATATGTCTCACTTGTTTTTCTTCTTGAAAAGGTCAGGTATTAGAAATTCTGTTGTTGCCACCCTTCTGATATTTTCTCTAAATTTCTTCCCAGATGAGCTGGATTGCAATGAAACCTCTTGGTAACAAAGCCTCCAGAGAAGACAGTCATCGGCTAGTCTATTATTAAGACTGTGAGTTGCTTCTGTTTAACAAAAAAAAAATACTAAAGAGCCATGCCAAAAAGTAAACTACAAGCAATTGCTTCTGCAATAGATAGAGTTTCATTTAAGCAAACATCAAGCAAAAAGCTCCTCTTCATGTTGTCAAAGCTCTTTCATAAGCGGTGATTGAACATGTGTTCCCTGAGTAACATAAAAGAGTTGGCATTAAGAAGCCAGTGGTGCTTTCAACCACTTCCCCTCTCTTCCCCATCATTACTCAAAAACTGTCACTAAAAGTGCTTGCTGTTTATCTCAGAGAGCTTAAAAAAGCTGAAAAAGACGCGCGTGTGTGGGTTGGAGGAATATTTGTTTTCTTTTCCCTTGAACTTGCATTTGTTTGCTGGATGAGCTAGAATTGTGGAAGGAATTAAATTGAATAAAAATAATTCTCAGCCAATTTCTAATGGAAACAACCTATTATTGATGTGATTGGAAGGTCTCCACTTGAACACAGAAAGTGTTTATCATAAGGCATGATGCTTTTAGGAAAAAGCATCACTGAAAAGGTGATGCTGGCTTTTTCTGTTCTGAATTGGTAGTTTTATTATTTACAGTTTGAAGAGAGAGTACATGCTGTCCACACAGTTCCTTTTATCAATGAGTAACTCACTTTTATGTTCCTTCTCTCCTTCTGGATTCTCATTAGTTACAGGTAGCTGGAAGTAACACTCCAAAGTAAAACAGGATAAATTGAATGGTGTGTTTCTCAAAGATTTCCCATGAGACTCAGTGTGTTCTGTTCTAGCAAGTTTGGAAGCTAAAAAAATAAATATTAAGATTATTTTGATACTAATATTATGATACTAATACATTTAGCTTTACTGAGTATTAAAATAATTCCAAGTGGAAATCTACTTGCTGCAATCCCATTTAAGGAGAGACAATTTCTTGGTTTCATTCAACTATGATAAATCACACATCTTAGGTTGGAAATTGAATGTTGTTACAGAAACTTAGTTATCTTGAAGGGATGTAATGAGACATTCAGCTATATAATCATTGTGTTAATTAAGTGACTAGCTAACAATCCAGCCTTTGTTGAGAGTTAAATTTTGTTATATAAAGGAGAATGAAGGAAGCTGGAGGCCTCTTTTGTGGCAGCTGGTGGTCTATAGAACATAGAAGAAAGCTGAACAAATTTATACAGCCGATCAATTTTTGATCCTCATGTAGTGATATCCACCTCATGATTCTGGCAACCAAAAAAGTAAATTAGAACTTCACACCTTAATGATTTTAAAAGTTACTTGTTCTTTAGATTTTCATAAAACCTTGAACCTGAAGTTCTATTGCTTAAAATTAAATAAATACTCTGGAAAAACTGGAAGATGAGATTTAGAGATGCACCTTTTTTTAAAAATGAAGCTTTTTATGGCTTAATGACTTGATTAAAAATATTTTAACTATGTAACTTTTCTAGGCATACATTTTGAGAGGGAATGGTTTTGTTTTGTTTTGTTTTGTTTTAATCTGTACCTTGGCCTCATTTCTGTACCTTTTCAGAATCCAGGTAAAAGCATATAAGATTAGATGTGAATCAAAGCAAATTTCAAAAAGGCCGATTTTAATTTGAATGGCTCAGTACCTCCCCACCCCCACTTTCACCTCTCCTCCCAGTGCTGTTCCATTTTATTAAAGCCACCAAAAAGCTGGGATCTCCAGCCCAGGCCTTTCTGTGCTCTGCCTTTCAGTGCAGACTGAGTGCATTTGTTGCTGCTCTATTCCTGGCTGAGAGCTGGAGAGCAGAGATAACAGCCGGCAGCGCTGTCTCCGGGGCAAAGGATGTCTCCCATCAGCCCAGTTTCCTCGCTCAGATTTTCCAGCATTCGTGGAGGAAGAGAAGCGAGGCTGACAGCCCGAGCTGCCACCTGACAGGAGTCACATTTGATGTACGGATGGCAGCGGATCCCTCGGCTGTGTCTGTGACGGGGGGCGCTCCAGCCTTCAGGCTTGGAAAAGCAGGAACCCCTCAGAGGAGAGATGTAATTGCCACTTGAAGTTAGGCTGTTCCCAAAGTGGGGGTATTTGTTCAGATGTCTTACCAGGGGATCTGGCAGGGGGATCTGGCTTCACTCCTCCTGTGCCAGTCTGAGCTGCTCCAGCAAGGCAGCAGGCCCGGTCCATTTATACAACTGAACAAAAGAAGTGCAGCACAAGACCTCGTTCTGATTTTGGGGCAAAGGCCTTGAACTGCAGAACACATAGAGACATGTCCTTTTGTTGGAGCATGTCTTTTTAAGGCTCCATCTCCCAAGAGAGAGTGTAGCATTCAAAAGCATGAGGATAGATGGCTCATCACTAAATGGGATGTGATGAGGGGGAAGATGCTCAGCCTCAGGCAGCATGGGAGCTAAAAACAGCTCAGTGGTGTCGCGAGCTGTGTCTGCACAGTGCCAGCACAGCCAGAGCTGAACCTGGGACAGGCTGGGGATGTTCTGGAAATGTTCAGAGGAGCAAAATCCTCGGGGGGGAAAGCCCTGAAGCTGAGGAGGGAATATTATGGCATGTACGTGTCTGGTATCAGTATGGGAATTTCAAAGATTGTTAAGAAAATAAGCATATGGACTGTAGAGAAGTCACATAAGCTTATTTTGGGTGAGGAATATACATGATGCTGTTCTCCTTTTCACATCTCTTCAGAAAGTATCTTGGCATGTTTTCTGTAGATATGTGTCTCTGAATTTAGAGGGGGATGATGAAGAAGGCAGGGAGGCTGAGGTGAGGAGAAAGGGAAGCTGAGAAGAGAGTGCTGCTGAGATATGACAGTTTAGCACCAGTTTGTTTGCAAGTAGAAGGTGCAGAAGAGCTGCAGTGATGTGTTATACTGTTAATTATGCTTCAGTGCAGCTCTGGAGTTGTAGATCCTAGAGATGCCACTCTGAACAAATATGGCGTTCAGAATTTGCTCATGAACTGTAACATCTGATGTGATACTTCTCTAGATAAAAATAGAGCTTCACTGTGCTAAACATTCAACAAACACTTATTACAACTCCAATTTGAATGTTTAAACTGTGAAGAAAATACCAGGAAACACTCTTTAATAAGTCTGTGGCATCTGCTTTCTGGAGGAAATTGTGCCCTCATTTTCTAATTTAGAGGAACAAAAAAACAGTTAATTTTTTTTTTTTCCTCAGGTTATGTGTCACTTGGTAATAAGTCACTGTTAAACAGCTTATGAACTGTCTGTTCTTCTCATTTTCAGTCTTGAGTTTACAGGATGTTCACTTGGAAGCCTTGTGAAAGGCAGCCACCAGTGGGAGCGAGGGGCAGAGCTGAAGTGACAGAGCAGTGAGACCTTTGGGAAGAAGGTCTGTGGCACATGCAAAGGGATTAAGGACCCCTGACTGTACACTTTGGCAATGAGCATCAATGTTACTGAGCAGAGGAGTGAGATAAAAGGTCAGGATGGTTCTGTTTTGTAACCAAAATGGGCAGGATTGAGGTCTGTTGAGGAGAATGGTGGCTGATTAAATTAATGTACTTTGGCAACAGCAGTTTTACCCAGGTGTTGTCTCATCTTTTTGGGGCTGTGGCACGGTATTCCAATGCAGATTACTTTTCTGCTTCAAGGTAGAGGACACTTTAAATATAATTTTAAATCTTGAGTAGCTCCATCCTCCATTAAAAAATAAATGGATGCTGTAAAAATACCAAGACTGGAATATTTCCTTTGGTCATAAATTTCCCATAGGAAAACTGATCTGTAGTCAACAGTTTAATGCTGGGGTTGCTACTGATGCTTGGGTTTAATAGGGTTTATTAAAGTATCTTAATTATTTGGAAGAATAAAATAGTTCAGGTGATTTTGCACGATTTTGCACCACATAAGCAATACTGTTGTGGTCTGGTAAAGGCTGTCTTTGTTTCCACAATTCAGGAAGAGCTGGGATGTTACAGTATACTGGTGGAACTGTATAACCAGAAAATATACTGGTAATCAAACACAAATATCTGTAGGAAAGGTCATCTTAGTTATCAGATACATATGCCCTTTTCCCATCCACCAGCTTGCTGTTTTAATGGCTCTGGGGTAGCACAGATTTGTGACTAATCCTTGCTTTGAATCAGCAGTGCCTACTGAGATAATGCAGGAATTGTTCAGAGGTTTAGAGGGATGGATGGTTCAGAATTAAAAAAAAAAAACACCCTAGAAACAAAGAAGCCGAACAGATCAAAAGAGCTTTTCTATTAACACCACCAAATTGATTACTTCTAATTCAGAAATTTGTTTAAGTCATTCTTATTTTTCATAACTTGATCTTGAAGAAGCATTTTTATCATGTAACTCTTGTTTTTTCCTGTGTTTTTGATTTACCCCTTGAGACTGAGTAGTGAGGGCAGCTACCCAGTCAATCCAGAATGAGCTTCAACAAAGCCTAGATGTGTGGGCTCCCAGTGCTTCTAGGCAGCATAGCAAGTGCCACCTTATCCAAGGGTATAAACACTGCTAGCTTTGGCCTCACACCTCCACTTGGCTTGGTAGATTTGTGGCCACAATTTCTACTCATTGTCAGCCTTTACTTCAGCCTGATGATGAGCCACATCTTGCTGTCAGAGTTGTTTTGTGGCACAGTCTAGGCTGTGGCACCTGAGAGATCCCCTCCACTGTGCAGTTTGGTGACATGGATGGTTGTGGGGCATCCTGCATTGGAAGTGTTCTTCTGTGGCTGGATGCCATCCTTCCTTTGGGGATATTTGAGGTAGGAGCAGGTTTTCTCATGAGTCTCCAGCTTGTCCCTGCTAAAATGGGAAAACCTTACCTTCTGAGTTGTGCAATGAAGCCTTCAAAGCACAGAATAGACAGTGTCACCAAGCAGGCTTCTTGAAAGACTGAGCAGCTCATGTCTTCTAGTGAGGCAAATGAGTGATGTGGCCTGGATTTAGCTATGCCAGCCTACCATGTGATAATAGGAATTCATTGTGAAATGTTTATGATCCCAGAAGTACATACTGACATGCTGCACAAAGCAAGGGTTCTGGCTCTGCACAGACTGGGCAATGTTTTTTCATTCAATTTATTTTTCCCTACAGCCCCTGACTCCAGGTCCATTCAACTATTTCAGGTCACTTTGTAAGCAACCTGAAACCACACTCTACTAAATACCGTTTCCTGGATATGTAGGTTCAGCACATTTTCTTGTTGCATGAAATCTCAGAAAGGCTATTAGTAAATCCTGACTTTGATTTTTCTTTTTATAGTAGTTTACAATTTCAGATAAAATTGCCATTTGCACTGGTAAAGGACTTAGTATGAACTTGCAGCTCACTCTCTTTTAACTGGGTTATTTTATCTCTGTCAGTTTGTGGTATCTCATACCTCTCTTTCAGCTTCCAGATCTGTAGCTCAAAGATGAAATTTTCAGGAGAGTAGTTTATTTGTAAAAGTTGCTTCTTTTCTATTCATGTAGATACAATTTTCATATAAATACCGAGTATTTTGACAATCAGCTCCCAGATCAAAGCACACGTCTCTAAAGAGTCAAGTATTAGCTCATGGAACTCAGTGACCATGAAAGTTGGGAGGATGATGTAGGACTGGTTAGCTGATAGATCCTAAGAGCATGTTGTAGGAAGAGGATTAGGCACAAACCCCTGACTGATGGTATTTGGTGCAGAGTAGCTTCTTTGCTACTAACAGACATGATCATTCTGGTGTCTCACCTGGTGTCTCCTCTCCTTCATGCCACCCAGAAGATTCTTTGAAGAAGCAAAACATTACTAAGGGCAAAGAGAGAAAACCCCGAGCATTGAATGATAATTTGACTATAGACCCTGAACATCCTTCAGTGGGAATGGACATGCTTGAATCTCTATGCATGAATATTTTTATGATATTGAATAAAACTCTGAAAGGAGCTTGGCTGAATGCAGGGAATCTTGAGGCCTTATGCCGTGTCTCTTCCTTTCTGTGAGATGTATCCTGCCCTATTTCTATTTCAAGGGGATTTTATGCAATTGTTTGGAAGCAGCATGTCCTTAGAAGAACTGTTTAACAGCTCTTGAAAGAACAGTTTCCTGCCTCAGAGAGTATTTTTGGCCAGCTTAGACCCACAACACATCAAGACTTGAGGAATGGACCACCCAGGACTTGAAGGATAGAGTTTGTCTTGGTACCTCTCTGCCCTGTGGAAGTTGAAGGTAAATTAGGGTGAATTTGGCTTCCAATATATATCAGAACATCTGTCACAAATCATGCCTGGCTACAGTAGCCTCTCAGATGGATCTCTGCAGCACAGTGGTACACTGGCCCTGCTTTTTTTTTTGTTTTTTTGGAGGTGTCCTCCATACCAAGGACAAATAAAAAAATCTATAGATCTGCCTGCTTGTCACTGCAAAGCTGCATGGTTAATTGATGTGTGGCCTGACCATGTGCTTATGTAGAGCATTGACATGTGAACTGTGTCCAGAATAAGCATAAGTGCGTTCATCCTTTTCCTCAGTATAGGTATAGGGAAGAATTCACTCCTGGAATGAACAGAGGGAATGTTGTTGCTGTGCGTACCTGACAGAGAGATGGACTGGGAAAAATAGCTGGTGAATTAATATCAGGATTACGTTCACTGCCAGGCTGCTAAAAGCTGCACAGGTAGTCTCCCATCATTTCAATGGTGTATGTACACAGCAGAGAGAAGAGCAAGAACACCGCTACATTGCCTGAGGTTTGGTGTCACAGCACACTGAGTCTGGAGGGGACCTTCAGTTCTCATCCATGTGATCCCCATGTGTCTAGGCTTTCTTCCATTGTTTTACTTCAGGTTTGATCTCTGTGACACCAGACGTGGAATATCACATGGTCAGTCACAGCCTGTTAGGTCAAAAGAAGCATTAGCAAATGCAGTTACAGAGCCTGTCTGATGGATACCTTTGTGCTGACAGACACAGGTATTCTTGTGCAGGACACTGCCTGGGGACACGGCAGGAGAAGGTGCAGTGACAATGTGACATGAAATTAGAGACGGCAGCAGTGTTTGAAGACATTTCTCTTGAGGCTTTTCATCCAAGCTTCGGGCTTATCATTCTGCTATTAATATCAGTTATGCATCTTACTGTTATTATTTGCTGCATGCAAGTATAAATACCATGTTTTCACGACATGTAAAATTGCATTCCCTTACTGACAGCAGCAAGGAATCTTGCAGGGAGGATTGCAAAGCACTTGTAAAAATCTTGTTTATTGAATGAAGCTATAATGAAGTATGCACAGGTTAGGGCTGGGCTTTAATGACTCCTGCTTTTTTTCTCCTG
>JANRGV010000062.1:61739380-61787556 GCA_024734035.1 Alethe castanea | reverse complement strand
CCTAAAATGCGCAGTCCTAACCCTTTGGGCTCCAGCTGTATCTGGCCTGCACAATGCAAGAATAAAGACTTAAGAAAGCCCTTTTCCACTCCTGCTGCCCCTCTGCATCTCTTTATGGATCAGATATGATTCATTGTCTTCCCTGGGACTGCCTTCCCCTCACATCCAAATGCCATTCAGCCCTTGGAGAACCCCAGTGTGAGAGCAGATTGCTTTAGTTAAACATTGCCAAGTGACCACATCCTGCAGCTTTAGGTCTGTCTGGGCTTCTGACCCCTTTTCCTTCTTGTCAGAGGTTTTAAAGAGGGATTTAGTTTTGGAACTGCTGCGTTCAGCTCTCATATCTATGCTTATGGCTTTATTAATGGTAGAGACATCAAATAAATTATTATCTCCTGCTCTTGACTGCCCAATGTCAGAGTTGTCTCTGGAGATGTCTCTGTAGACAGAAAAGCAGGTGTTGATTCTTTGGGGCATTTGACTTCTAAATTTCCTCATCATCACCTTGCTTTTAAGGGCACTGTTACAGGGTTTGGTTACTTGTGTTGGTGTCCTTTCAGAGGTCACTCTGCAGCACTGCAGGGCTGCCCCTGCAGCCACCAGCCCAGAGCTGCTGGGCTTACAGGGTGATCAGTATGGAAACAAACTGTGTGTTCATCTCTTTGTGCCCCATGAAACTTTCCATTTTACTGTTCAAGCAGAGTTTAGCCCAAGTGGAGGGGTAACACCATTTCAACAGGAAGATAAAATTTATAATCTTAGATTCTTTTCTGATTGAGCTCTTTCAATCTTTAGAGTGCTTTTTCATTGTCTAATGCTTCTTTGAAATAAAGGAAAAAAACTAAACTGAATGAACACTTAATAAGATCCTTTCCCATTTCCATCAGAAAGCTGATGTCTTATTAGCACAGAATACCCTTGTAATTTTCCACTTTCAGATTCTGCTTCCTACCTCTCCAAAATCAGCAGACACAGTCGAGAGTATTCTCTCCTTCTTGCCATAGGAGAGAATAGTTCTTCCCCTCTGCATGGGATTGTTGTGGGGCTAGTTGGAGGTTATCTCACACACCAGCTTCTGGAGGTTGAAATCAAAACTGAAAATATTTTTTGTAGTCTTCTCTTTGCTAGAAACTAGATGTTCTGCCTTGTCACAGAAGAGAATGGGTTTTCTTAAACCAATGTTTAAGAATGACTTGGACTTCTTTTTGGTATGGAAAGGAAATTTGTCTTTTGCTTAGAACTGACTTAATAGGGATTTCTTTTGGGGAGTTTGTTTTAGCTTCTATACTTTCATCCAGAGCAGTTGGGAACAGTTGAGCTGCTTGTTATCAAATGGGTGTCTAGTGTGTAGTGTCTTGTGCTGAGAGAGGTCAAAAATAAGGGAAACCACTATGAACACGTGAAGGTGCTTCCCACTGTATAGTCTCCATGTGTTCTGTACTCAGCAGCTCAAGGGTTACTTGAGTGAAACATAGTATTTTTGTGTTTAATAGTTTTTGATAGATTTTGCTTCCTTCAGGTTTTTTGTTACATCCTCAACATTATCGATTAGCTTCTGAACTTCTCACTCAGCTCTTTATATTGAACACAGTTTTCAAATCCAGGGTAGATTTGCCACAGACATCCAGAAGTTGCTCCCTGAAGCCACCCTCATGACATCAAGCAGGTTCTGTCTTGGAAACAATTGATATTTGGTGTATCTTAATTCTGTGAATGTTTGAAATACTAAGATTACATGTAATGGAAAGCAAACCACAAATCCGTGGAGGTGTGTGTGAATTTGCAGCGTGTTGGTTTCTGACAGAGATCCTGGCTGAGTGACAGGACATCTGGAATGATAGCACAATCTTCCCAAAGCCAATTGCTGCCATATTTCACCTCTCTTTTGGATGTTACTGTTGTCTCACCATCTAGTGGGATTCTCTTCTTGTCCCTAACACAGCTGTAGCCTTTGGTTTCTTGTCCACTTCAGGTATGTAGAGATGTTGCCAGTGCATTGTAGGCTGAGCAGTTTTGAAGGCAAAAGCATTGCTCTTGTGCCTCTCATCACACACAGAAATGGTGCGAGGTGAGAAGTGGTGTATGTGCAGTGAACACCCCTTAGATGATCTATCTATTGCTTATACCAATGGTTTACAACGAGATGTCCCAGAAGAAAAGAATGAAACAGGAAGTAGTTACAACTCTGGAAAAAACAGGAACTCTGTTCTGTTGAGGAGAGCAGAGTTACTCGTTGTATTTGAAGATCTGAAGAAAATGTATGTTAACAAAACATCTGAACTTGTGTCATTAATACTTAAAGCCTAATTACATCAGATTATTTTTGCACTCTATCATTTAACTTAAATTCTTAGAGATTCCACATGAAAAGTGCAGATACTCATGAGTTCTGCAAATGAGTAAGTAATTCAGTATGTACTTACAGCCAGGACTGTTAAGGAAATGTTGCTTAATTAAGCCTCTTTAATACAGACAGATTTGTTTTTAAAAAAACTTTTTCTGCTGCTCAAAACAATCTTCATTTATTGCTCATTCCTGAATGTTTAGAACAGATTTAGAGTTTTAAATGCTTATCAATAAATATTAATAACACTATGTATGTGAAATTTTGGGGTTCTTTTTCCATGCATCTGTGAAATTTCTTTTGAAAGTAGTAGGATGTCCTCATGCAAGTTGCTGGTGGAGGAAAGAACTGCAACTGTAAGCAGATTTGGCTGAAGCATAAGACAACCTAACAAGTAGCAATAGATTTTTTTAACCTTGAAAAAAGGACTCATGAAATGTCATTTTTTTACATATTTCAGTGCAGATGATGCTTATGGCATAAGCTGTTTAGCTTCAGAGTCGCAACAATGGGTTTGAAAATTGAATTGACCTCAAATATCTGTTCAGATGTAGAGCCCACCTCTCTCTATGTATGGGAATGGAAAAAATGTGCAAATTGATAAGCTTCATCCATTTTTGAAATACAAACTCCTCAAATATGGGTTTACAATGTGGAAATCATGCCTGCCAATACCCTTCATGTTCAGCAGAGGCTGTGTGAGGAGGGTGAGGTCATTGTGCATCCTCTCAGGTTTCAAAGATGCTTCACAGGAGGTGGAATTAGTTGCTGTTAGTCCAAACCTCTGCAAAGTCCCCTTTTTTGACCTCTGTCCTGCAATTGAGATCCTGGAAATGTTCCCACTGACGCAAGCATGAGTTGGGTAAAGTATTGAATCCACCTTAACATCACATCCTTATTTCTTCAACATTTTTTTACTTCAAAGCCCCCAGAGACAGGGTACCACTCTGAAGTGGGGAAACAGTGCTCCAGATCAATACAATTACACAGTACACAGTCTAAATTGGTGCCACATTTGTGTATTTCAGAAGAAAAAGCTAGTTTGCCTCTTCCAGCCTATAAGGTGCTGTAATTGCAGTAGTGGAAACAGGAAGCATAAAGGCTGAAATCTGCTCCCTTCCCTGCAGTGGCTGAGTTCAGCCAGCAATCCTGTGCCTCTCAACGACTGGCATCTTAGCAGAGGTCAGCACTTAGGAGGCTGCTCCTAGCACAGATGGAAACTCAACTGAAGGCAGAATGAGGCAACAGTTACCATGATTTCTCTCTTAAGAGATTGTCACAGATGAGTGGTTTAAGTCACTTAAAGAATCACCGCCAAAGGTAGTAGCAGCAGCAGGTTTAATCTGAATTTGGGAAGGTGCATCTTGACAAAATTCAGTGGCAAGGTTCATTCTCTGACTGGCTACACAGACAAAGCCTGTGCTTTGCTACAGAGCAAACTTGGATTAGAACCAAATTTTAAATTATTTACATGGAGAACAAGGATGAAAAAGGGTAAAGATCTAAAAGGTAAGGGAAATTATACCAATGAGTTATGAAGCTCTAAGAGGAACCCCTTGCTTTCTAAATTCCTATTGGAGCCTTGGTGCAGCTGAGTCCAGTCTTAGTCCCTGGCTTGGTCAATGGTTTATTTCTAAAGGATTTAATAGGAAAATCCAAGGAGTAGGGCAAAGCATCTGTCTGCAAAGGTTTTTGAGCCTTTTAAAGCAATTTCAGGCCATGCTGCCAGGAGCAAGGAGGTGAATTTGTGCCTTTCTTCCATGCTGTTTCAGAGGGATGTTGGGTTGTGATGTTTTCGTGTGAAAATTCAGTAAATCACATTAACCTCATTAATCACAGTGTGAAGAAAAATCCTGTCAGAGAACCCAGGCTTTATCTTTGCCTTTTGCTTTTTGAGACACTGAAAGGAGGAGAGAAAAAGACATCAGATGTGTCTGAGTGATAGCACTAGGACTCAGAAATTGTAACTGGACTAGGGGAAAAAATCTTTACCATAAGTGCCAGGAATAGAAGTCTGAATCTGAAAGGGGAACTTGAAAGGCAGACTGTCTGACTTGTTTTGCTGAAAAGGTCTGCTGTTCTGATCCTGTTTTCTCTGTATGGACCAAATTTTTATCAGTTGCTTTTATTTCACTACTGTCTTATACAAGTGTAAAAGGAAAAGATATTATTAAATCTAGTGGGTTTGTGTTTGTACTCGTATAAATAATTCTTTAGCAAGCTATTTATAAGTTATTGCTACTGCGCAGCATCAAGGGATAAAAAAGACTCCCAGTGTACATGTGCCTACACAAAGATTGTATTTGTAAGGGAGCAGTAAAAATGGACACCAGCCTAACAGGCACATGCCATGCTCACTATCTGGAATTTGTTATTTGAAGTTGTCTTGGTTTGAATTGGAACCTAAAACAGAAGTTCATACACATCAGGATATCAGCCTTATCAGAAAGCATCAGGTTAACATATATTTCAAAATTTGCAGTACTGACAGCTCCTATGGGACTGATGAGTCTGCTGCATAGAGATGAATTTTTCCTGTCAGCAAAAGCACATGTAGACCTGATGGAGAAGGTAACGAAAATATTCATGGCAGTTTTGACCCTCACTGCCATTTTTTTGTGCTGACTCTTCATTTATAAATGGATATAGGAAACAAATGAATCATCATTTTGTGGTGGCAAGTATAAGGTTCAGCTTCCAGGCAGAAGTGCGTAGGTAATTAGTTATTTACGACAATGCTCTTTCAGAGTGAGGGTAGACTGCATTTGTGTGTTTCACTGCATGGATTATGTTGTTGTCTTTAAACCAAGAATTTGAGAAGGGCAAGTTTGAGTACTGTTTTATAGACTAATCAAGCACAGAAAGCCACAAGAGCTTTCTCAAATCCTGCAGCCTCAATCTCTTGCAGTTGCCTGATATTCCCTTGCCACTTACCTTTGCAAAAGGTATTGGACATAGCTGAAGTATGGTTTCTGATCCCAGCCAAAATCAATGGAATCAACTGATCTCTTCTGTCATTGATTATGTGCAGATTGAAAGCCATAATTGGGCCCTGCCATAGATTAAAACCCAATACACTGTTATGGACATCTTCATTTTGATTTTGGATTTTTATATTTCTATTGTTGGAGTCTGTTGCCTTGTTGAGCAAAAATGCCATTTGCTGTGAGACACACGTCAGAGCCACAGCTGAATAAATGCAACTTCCACACTATGAAAGCAGATTTAAAGCCGGACTTCCTTATATTAACAAGACTGCATGACAGCTAGTGCTGACTTGCAGCACATAGCAGACAGTATAAATACCTGGTACAGCTGCTGGGAGTTATTTGCATAACATATTGAGGGCAGAGAACAACTCCCACAGATTTTACATATCATCAATTCCCTTTATTTTTCTAGCTTCAAAGTAACATGCCTCCCCTTTCTCCTGAAACACACCTGTAGGTAGAGGCCAATATTATACTAAAATGGAAGACAACTGGATTTTTTTACCTACTTGAGCTAAAGAAGTGCAATTTGACATTTCAGTTGGATACATGCACATGCACAGTGACAGATACATATCATAACCACCCAGTTACTGCATTTTCTTTATCAGAAAAATCCTGATAACGCTCTTCTTGAACAGCAATAGTCACATCTTTTTTCTAACTAAGTGGTCATCTGATGAGTTAAGCAGTTAGTTCTGGGTATAACCAGAACTCTGGAAATAAGTTTTGGAAGCATTTTCCTAATCAGTTTTTGTGTACAGTGTAGACATGAGCTCAAACAACCTGTGGCAGCAGTTCCTGTGCACATAATGTGTTGTGGTTGCCCAGCAGTGAGGAGGGCATGGCAGAGGGGCCCTGTTCCAGTGATTTCAGTGAGCTTACAAAAGGATGTCTCATTACCCTCTTGGACTCATGCAGTGCCTACTGCTGCTATTTTCCCACACATCTCCAGAATGCTGAAAGAATTTCTGTGCAGATTTGTTGCCAGTTCTATCGCACTTGGATATCCAGCTTTCGTCAGCCAATGGTATTTGCAGATTCAGTGACTTTCCTGTTCTGAAATCGTATTCGGTAAAGGAGAGCCACAGGCAGAATAGATGACTATAGCTCTGAATTACTTGAAAAATTGAATGTAGAGGAAATGGAAGATGACAAAGGTGGAAGCCATCTGAAAATAAAGTAGTTTTCAAAGGAAAATTAAGAGGCAAACATTCAAATTATGAAAGTATCAATAACTTGAGATAGAATTAAATAGGAAATAACAAGACTACGTTGGAAATAATGCTGAGGCTGTTGAACTATGTGCATGAGGTATTTTCTGGGATTATTTGCCCTTACTGGGATAAGAGGAGACAGCAGACTGTTGAAAGAGGCAGAGGAGCAGCCACAGTACAGAGAACCCAAAGGCAGTTGGGGTGGAACAGAGCTGAAATAAAAACAAACCTCCCAAAAACCACACAGACTTTAGCCACTGCATCTGCACTTTGGCTGCTGGATGTGTCTGGAGGGCTGGTGGCAGAATGCACTTCAGAAACCCACAGTGCCAAACTGAGTGCAAACATCACTTCCTTAAATGTATTTTTCTTCTTATGCCTCCATGGTTAGGAATACAACTCTAATCAATGATATTGAATTGCAGATTTGGAAAGCAAAAGGGGAGAAAGAAATCGATAACATTCCTGTTTTTTTTTAATTTTTGAGGGAAATCTGTTGTACTGGGAAAGTGTGGGGCCACTACAGTAGGCACATATCTATTTTGTTTTAGCAACCAGATCATTACTATATTCTCAAAAGCCACAGTTCGTGCTCTGGGGAAAAAAAACAAGGTATCATTTACATGCCAGCTGTACTACAATGTTTGTCACTCTTCTCAACACAGAACCGTTACCCTTTTTATTTTCTGTCACTTTTATAAACTGATACAGAATAGGATTTTGTGGAGGGAGAGTCAGATGAAAAGGTGGTAAGGTAAAACTTTGATTTTTGTTATAAGAGAGCAGCAAGCAATCTCCATCTGCAGTTTTCCAGGAGGCTGTTTATTTAAAAAGATGTTTTCCAGATTGATTGGTATCAGGTGTTCACTGCCATGTGCTGCAGGTGTTACCATGGTGACCACTCCACTCCTTTAGGTAGGATGTCAGCAGCTATAATTGTGCTTTAAAAACCCTGTGCACAGTATGATAACCTGCACGGAAATGAGCTGCAGCCTTGCTCAGACACAGGTCTGTCTCTGAATTCGCTGATTTGTGACTGCAAGCCACAGAAGATTGTATGCTGATGTTTGGGGAAGATTTCTTTCCTCTCTCCCTTTCCATGTGACAAACAGGCACAATAGGCTCTACAATATAATGGGAAAGATTAAATTCTTCTAGCCACACTTCGTCCCCAGCCTCATTTGAGTCTGTGGCTCTTTCTGGTCTCAGGCCAGGAGATAAAGCTGGTTGGAGCTCTGCTGTGTCTATGTGGCTCTGCTTGTGTCTGCCTTCTGCTAGGGCACCTGAAAAAAAGGTGTTTTACCGACACACTGGCGTCTGTGTGGCTGTACTCCAAACAGTGGCAAGCCTGAAATGCTTTCTCTGCCTTTGGCAAATCTCTGACCAGAGATTAAAATTGCATTACCCTTCAAAACGTTGCTTGCTGACTCTTGTATTTCATGGGTCCTAATGCTGCAACCACACATTTGCCTTTTTACAGTGCAGCTGGCAGCAATGCCACACTTGTTCCTTAGCTTCTGCAGGGTTAGGTGCCCCTCTTCCTGCTGTGTCTGTGCAAAGGTAGTTTGCATTTTGGCTGCCTCAGTTTGTAAATGCCTGGATTTCTGCATCAAGCCAAGTAAATTGAAGTTGACACAAAAAAAGTAGTAAGATTTCAATGCTTATTTATGACCTTGAATTCTGCATCAGTAAGATGGAAGGTAAATAGAAAAGTTGGTAAAGAGCACGGAAACTATAAGGATGGGTTGAAGGTCAAGAGGTGAAGGCTGAAAGAGCAGTAGTCAGAGGCTATTGTGCATCCTGCCTCAATTCCTCTATATCCCAGCTGCTGCTTAGCAGCAGCCAAAAGTCCCAGGTGCAGCTTCCTATAGATGCCCTTATGCAGAATGGTATCCTGAGAACCCTGTTTTTTATAACTGGCTGTATCTTTGCTCTGTTAGTCTCCTCAGAGGGCCTGGGTTCAAGACCACAGCAGCAAAGTAGCCCTACAAGAACAACCCAGTCTGTTGCAGGAGATCAGATGGCAAGTAAAGTCTTACTGTTAGAAAAGGAAATTTGCCCAAATTTAATAAACCTTTCTGATGAAGTCTTTATTTCTTTAATTTTAATTTCTTTAATTTTAATAGGGCTTGATCCTTTAAGTTACCAAATAGCTTTACCTCTCCCCAGCAGAGGTAGAGAATTATGGACATCAGCAGTGCTCAGTACTCTGAGCACTCTTAACTCAGCAGAGTTAAGAACAGAAAGTTAACCATTTGGACCTTCTGTGTCCTGGTAGTCTCTCTTAAGCCTCCAACTGCTATTTTGAAAGACAAAATTAGAAAATAGGATGAAGTATGTATTTATGGCCCCAGTTGTACAGAATGCTTATGAATTTGTTTTTAAGGATGCAGCTATGAAAACTGGACATGCAATCAAGTGCTCATGTGTACTGGAGCTGTGTAGTACAATGGTGCGTAGTGCTACACTTGGATTTCAAATGACATTTGATTGTATAGTGTGCTTCAGTTCATTGATTTTCATTATCCTCTATTGTATTTGAGTTGTCTTTTGCTAGGTATTAAGTGGGCTCTAATACCAAAAACAAATGGAACACCTACACATGGCTGAAGGTGAGTGTAGTTAGCAGTCCTTAGGTTAACATTGTCATGTCCCCACTGTATAAACTATGTGCCCTGCAGCTGGGCATCTTTTAGAAGCCACAGCCACTCCAGGGTTCAAATTCTTGAACTGAAATTTCCCATTGGCTTTTAATCAGATCAATAAATGAATATGCAATCAGTGAGCTGTAAGGAAAATTTCCAAATATGGAAACAACTAAACCAGACCCTAATGCAGTCATTGAGCAGTCTGAATAATTAAATATCAAAAGCAGATAAAGAACAAAAGCAGATAAAGAACAAAAGAAGTCAGGCTTTGTATGGAGTAGAGCATCAACACTGATATGAAGACTGACTGAAATCTGAAGGGATGGTGAACAAGAGCATCTGTCCTTTCAAACACCCCATTTATTAATAAATAACAACCATTTTAATGGGTTGCTTTGCATCTAACTGTACAAATAAGACTGGAAAATGCCAGCCAAAGCTACTGCAAACAGCAGAATCAAACACTGAATCATTTGGCATAAAAGTGAGAGCTTCCATGGGTGGTTCCTTAGTGGAGAAAAGTGACACAGAAAGTGACGTAACTTACTAATTATTGACTCATTCTTCGTGTTTTTACTTCTGTTTTCCTGATTCCTTCCTTCTTTGTGGGGAAGGGCCTCCCCTTCTGCTTTTACTGTGTTCCTCTAAGCAACAGAAACATGCAACAGAAAACCATCTCAAAATTGCACTTGGTGCCAGCCCTATTGAGAATAAAAAAGCTGATTTCTGATGCCTGATTTGGAGTACCACATGCTCTGTTCCATATGTCTCACAGCTGAACTGGAAATCTGTCACCATGCCCAGTTTCCAAAACATGGAGTCTTTTAGAATACAGATTCCTGCTGTGTCAGTGGATAGTTCCCCATCTTTCTCACACCTGTTGGGGGGAGCAGCTCAACCTGAAAACTCTTGGTAACTGCAACCATCTTACCCTGCTCTGTGCATTGCCCACAGCAAACTAAACTTTACCACCAAGGGAGGCATAACAACATCCTGGGCAGCACTCATTAGACCAGGTGTGGAAGATTGTCCGGTTTTGCTTCTGCCTCACCAAAAGAATGTTGATAAAGGATGTTGTTGGAGCAGGAGTTAGTCAGAAAGGAACACTTGAGGAGATGATGAGGGCTTGGGACTTGTTCAGCTTGGAGAACACTTGGGGGGACCTATGACCAGCCTTCTCTTATGCTGCTGAGAAGGTGGAGGCTGAGTTGCACAGCAGGAGAGCAAGAGACTGTGGTGATGAGAGACTATGGTTATGAAATAGAAGAGGACAGTGTCAGACCTGAGGTAAGGAAGAGTCTTTTCTTTATGATGTCAGTGAAACCCTGGCACAGAGAGGTTGTGGAGTTTCTATCCTTGAAAATATTCAATAGCTGAAAGGACAAAATGCCTGAGAAGTGTGATCTGAATTAGTTATTGACTCTGCTTTGAGTTGGAGGTTGCAGTAGATGACCTCCTGAGGTCATTTCGAACCTGAATTATTCTATGATTTTATAACACTGAGATTTCAGCCTTGATTTGTCCTCTACTTCTGGTTCTATCCCAGTCACCTCCTCCTGCTCTCAGAGACCTACAAGCAATGCAGGGTAACTGCTGTACACCCCTAAGTGACCACTTGATGACCTGATGAAAAGTGTGCTGGTTTTGAGATGTGGACAAACTCCCATTTTGACAAAACTCTTATCTTGTCTTCATAAGAGTGTTTCTTTGTCAGGTTTAGGCAGCTGTCCCAGAAGAAAATGTTTTCTTTCCTTTCATGCTGCTATATATTTTATTTAAAATGATTCTTTGTTGTCTTTTACATTGCTTCTCATCTGGAAGCTGGTATTTGACTTTTCAAAATGGCAAGAAGCCACAGCAGTAATTAACAGGAAGGCAGAACAGAATTCCAACAAACACCTAACTGAGGTATCTTAGGATCACAAAGATGAAGGGTTTTTTCTGTTTCAGCAAATGAAGAAATAATACTGTCTAGTGTTCCAGCCTCAAGCAAGTTCAAAGAACTTGTATTCAGGATCCAAAATAAAGTGGAGCAATTTCTGGGAGCAGGAGCAGAAAATGAGCCAGAAAATGGATACATGTTCATTTAGGCAAAAAGACAGATGGAAAAAAAATTAAGCCACATACAGCAAACCCAGGTGTCATTGGCAAGAGACTGAGTGATTTCTTGCATGAGAAAAGTGTAAAATATATTTCACACCCAGTCAACACCTTGACTGATTCTGTGTCAGAGTTCAAACCTATGCCAGCCTGTCCCTGTGGCATTGTGAATCTCCTTGGGGAAGAAGATGGTTATGACCAATGCTGAAGTTTAAGAGTTTAAGCTACTGATTTCTACCTGACTACCTCATCCATTTCCTCCCATCTGAACAGAACTTTGTTTTGTTAACTTGTTTTCACCATGAAAGAGTTGATTGTTCTTTTGTTTTTGTTTTTTTCCCCAGGATACAGACATTTTAGTGTATTCCTAAATTTATCGGTGTTTAAATTCTGAAGCAAGCATCAGTGGATTGTGTCCTCTGAGAAGCCACCAGAGTCTGCTTACTCCCAGACCTTTCTTCATTTCTCATGCACCCCATCTGTTCAGGAAGTTCTCAGCAAAGTCAGGCAGGATTCCTTGCTTTGATTTAAATAGGCTTTTTTTTTAGTTGTCCCAGAAGCAGTGACCCTAATTCATTTCTCTATGCAGAACTCTTTTTTAGAAGACTAAACAGAATAAAGTTGAACAACTTTGTACTCTTCCTAATTATATTACTTGTTCCATTCTCCTCCTCAGCTGACTTTGAGAAATGCTCAGAAGGCTCATGGTTTTCTTCAGCAACAAAGTCAGAATTCATACAGAATGGGCAGATACAAAGACATCATCCAAAGTGTGCCTATGAGTAGTCTGAAATAATGACTTAATAATAAATCTGAAATAATGTTAGGAAAATTCTAGAATTCATTTTCTTTCCTAAAACTGAATGAGCTGCAAGGTCAAATTTCTAATGTGGATTAATGAGTATAAAGTTTCTAAAATTGTGTTGAAGTATATAACAAGAACACTTCTTTTTTTGGCCACTGTTAAATGCTTGGTATTACATTTTTTCCCTAAAAATGTTACTTTGAAGAGGAAACTTGCTAGATTGGCTTACAATAAGGAGAGCAAAGAGTCTCTCCCAGAAAACACAGGGCCTTGAGTTGACAGAGAGGTGGAATGATAAGTTTGCTTATCCAAAGTCACTTCATTTCATCCAGTTATGCTATCTTGAGAATTTGTGTTCACTATTTTGTAGCAGTTGCAGAATTCACTAACTTTAAATTGAATTATTAACTTGGAATGTGCTCTGAGAACTTCTCTTCAAAACAGCCATGTGATCAAGGCTTTTCAGAACTTGGGCAAATGAGCTTTCTATTTGGTGAGGGGAACAAACAAGAGGCATTTTGTGATGTGTGATGAAGGACATGTTGTTATCAGTTCAGGCCTCCCTGTGTCATGATCCAGCTCTTGAACTTGGTGCAGCTTGTCATTGGGGATTGAGGTGACAGTAGGAGACAAACAACAAACACAAAAATTGATGCCCAGAGAGTCCAAAATAATTGTGTAATTATCTTCTGCTTCTTTTGTTTGTCGTTTCTTTATCTCTAGAACTGTGTGTGTCTAACAGCTTACCCTGACTTCCTTCAGTATTTTCAGAATTCTAACTCCAATATTCCTCACAAACTAGTGTATGCCATGCACTTAAACTTCACCAAAGGTTGGCAAGAGGTATAAGTTGTTTTTTTTCCTGAGGATACTTGTATTAAAACTGTCTAATTACTGTTTCCAGTGTAAATAATGACTGTTTGAGTTTGGTACATGCAAATAATATAAACAATTGAAAACTGACACCTTAATGCTGCTGCTTTCTTTATAGACATGGTAAGTCCTCATTGGCAGGGAGTTGCCATTCCCCCAGGGAGATCAGAAAATCAAACTATTAGGTGTGGTGAGTCAACATAGCATGTAAAAAGAGAGATAATTACAACTGTCCTGTCATCAAGATCAGCAAATATGTTGTGGTTGACCTCATTCACTTCCAGTTGCAAGAAGCATATGAATGTCATAAGATGCTTTGCCACTCTTGTCCCCAAGAGAACAGTGTCTTGTTGGGGTCCTTTTTAGTGCTTTATTAGCATTTTGGTAATGTTATGTTGATAATAAAAGGAAAATATTATTTCAGAGAAACATTCAGCAGTTCCTTGCAGCATAGTCAATGTTATTAATGTCAAGTCTTACTTTAATAAACATACAATGTTTTGGTTTGATTTTTTGGTTTTGCTCATGTTTGGTTTAACCCTTGCTGAAAGCTCTGTGCTTCTGACAGTTTTTAGCTTCCAGTTTTTAGGTGGGCTAATTGGAGAAAAGAACAGGTAAGAATTCATGGCTCGTGGGGAGAAAACAAGCACAGTCATTACAGTACTCAGCTGGAAATGTGGAAGTTATGAATGTTGGCCTGGTTCCAAGGCCTCTTCTTGTATAAGAAATAGTCACTGCATAGATTACAGAAACAGGTTTCTTTAAGTTACAAGAATAATATTTTTGCTTTGTATTTCAAATGGTGGCCTGACAAATACCAGTCCTGACCTCCAAATTTTTTGAAATGTTGGGTATTTTTGGTTTTTTTCACTCAATGAAAGCTTTGCCTTAGAGGTTAAAGTGTAAAGACTAGGGCAAAACTTGAGTTGGCATAAAAAAAACAGAATTTCAGTTACAATGCTTCTGCAGAGTGGAAAGTGCTTTTGCTCAACTCAATTTCTTCCCTGGGGATCAAAGCATTCACATAGAGATAGCAGCTCTAGGCAGTTTGTCTTCAAATCCCAAGGTGTTCCTCTGTGCAAGTTTTCAAAAGGAGGAATGAACAGTGCCTGGTGGTTTGAAGGAGTCATTGCAGAGGTGATGATTTCTTTATCTGCTGAAGTGAGCAGTGAGTAGATGCAGGTGCTGCCTGGCAGCCCAGAGCAGGGAAAAGTCTGTGATGGGTGGGATCCCTAGGCAGGCCCTTCTCCCAGCTGTCACCTGTTGTTAGTTCCAGGTGGCTCTTCCTTCAGCTATGAAATCTGTAGGTTGAAGTAATTTTCTGAAGCATCCAGCTCAGGAGAAGAAACTTTGGCATCTACTTCAGCAGTTTGGCTTCCCTGTACTTTGCAGATCTGCTACCTTAAGCAAAGGTGGCACAGCACCTGTCATACATAGACATGTTCTTGGCTGAAGAATGAAGAAAATCCACTCCCAGATGCTGTGAAGAATTGTGATGTGTGAAAGAAGAAAAAAAGGCATGATCAGTTCCAGGGACAGTCCATTGGAGTCCACAAGAGGTTTTGCTTTGCAAATGGCTTCTTGAACTGGGCATAACTCCACCTTTATTCACTTTAGACAAAGGTGTAAGTTTATTAGTTTTAGGATAACCCCAAACAATTTCGTATCCAACGAAATTCAGAGAACTTCTTTTCATCCCTAGTTATCTCACCTTAATGGCAATGGCAAGAGCATTCAGAGATAAAAGAATTTGGATGACATGTCTCCTCAGACATCAGTGTAGGGATGTCCACACCTACTAATACAAAATAAATGCATGTTACAAATAAGCTGAAATGCCTTATATGCATCTCATAAACATAAGAACATTCTGGACATGAATCCAATAATATATTTTGTGGACTAATTTGGATTTCTTTAAAAATTTCGTGCAGGATAGCTTGGTTGAAGAAGACTTACCTGAGCTTCTCAAATGCACTAAATTCAAGTTCAGAATACTTTGTTCATATGTTAAAAAATCAATAAATAGAACTACTTATTGTAGAAAAAGTCAGCAAGTAAGAGTCTCAGAAGTATTATCTGAAAAATAAATTTCTTGAAATGCAGAAGTGATTTCATAAATGATGATGTGCCAAGGTGGACTTTACACAGCCCAAGTATGTTGTTTGGGAGACTCTGATTGCACTCATTGCTGAAAGACCAACAAAGTTTATCTAAGCTTACAGCAAATAACCTGTCCTTGCATATGTAATGGACACGGTTTCATAAAGCCTCCTGCTGTATTAGGAAGCTCTTAGATCATTATTTTATCTGGCACCAAGCCACTTACTAAACTTCTAAGTGTGAAAGTTTGGTTTCTAAGTCACAGTTTTAGAAGCTGCAGTAATCTGTTCAGAAAAAAAACTATCCTTTAGCATGTAGAATCCCTGAAGAGCTGCAAAGATGTGTAATATATATGCTTTTGTTCTTCAAAACAGAATAGAGAGAAGCCATCAACAGGCCTTTTGTATGTGCATGGTGTTTTCTTCCTCTTCTCAGCACTTAGGTACCTAAAGCAGCTAAAATCAATACACAAAATGTCAGGTTTGAAAGGGCATGTGTGCAAAAATGTATTTTGGACCAAGGATGTGGTTTAAAGCACTGACTGTACTAACAATTTATCCAGTAAAATGTAGAAAAAGCATGGGTTTTGGTCTTCAGGTGAGCAACAGATTTGGAACAGGACAGCATTTTAACAGCATTTTAACTTGAGATGACATTCACAATTTGATGCTTCCCTGCTGATACCAGGCACGATTTAATGAAGGGAGGGATGATGGAAGGGAAGACAATAGCTTGGGAAAAGGACTAATGGTGCTGTTGCCATCGCGTTGCCCTAGCTGGGCTGTGTGTGAGCATTAGCATGGGATCAACCACAAACCTCCTTTCTGAGACTGTAGAACATGTAGTGTGTCTCTGATAACATTTTCTGTCTCCTTGTATTCATATTCAGATCCTGGTTCTTAATTAGAAATCCATTCTTGCTTTGCCTTGCCAGCTGTACTAAAATAAATGAAGCATATTTTGTAACTAGTGGCCAAGGACAGGTACATAACTTAGTTTTCTTCTGGATGGTGTTAATTGAGCAAAACCAATAAAATAGGCATAGCTGATATGCACAAGAAGAAAACTAATTTTATGGGGTGCTAAAAGCTTCAGACAAGATTGTGGTTTTCCTGTAAATTTATGCTCTCTTTATTGTATTAGCTACTGTGGCAGAAATGTTGAGGTGGAAGCTGAAAAGTAGCACAACTTATTTTGAAGTATTTTGAAATCCAGTAATCTCTCTGTGATGAGCCCTTATCTACTTCAAAATGCTGACCTTTGTTAATAGTCTAATAGCTTTCTGGGACAGCATTTTTACAACTAGTAGCTGTGAAACAAGCAGGAATTCTCTGAGCCCTTCAGCCCTGAGTTTGTACCGTGTTTCATGAAGTGATTTCATTATTTCTCAACACGAAAATGCAGTGAAAAGAATATTCATCCAAGAGAGAATCTGGGGAAGAAAAGGTTATACTTGACAAGAGTTGAATTGTTGAATACTTTGGTATAGATTTTAGTGTGGTTTTATATTGTACCCAAATTATTACATAAGTTGCTTGAAGGCTAAATTAATATAACCATTTAAAGAACTTTATTTCTTTTTAAGCCTTCTTTTCCAGTCTACATTAAATATTTGAAATAGAGATGACACTGCACAGAAAATGAATATGTATGTAGGCATATTATTTTCTATTTCTTCTACTCAATTTATGTGTCCACTGATATCCACTGAAATGTCCCTTTTTCACTCTAGTAAATACGTAACCAGCTGATGTGAACAGTTTGTGGTAAGACCCCAATCTCAGTTGCCCCAGTGAACATCTAGAGAAACATTACTTTTGTGGGATTGCTTTAGATTTACAGCAGCTGAATTTTATTCAGCTTGAATCTTCTGTGTTGGAAGAAACCTATTCAGTGGTAAATAAACCCCCACCTCCCCTCCAGCCCACCCCCACCCCCGTCATTTGTAGGTGACTGACCTTTGAAAAATATCAGATAGGGGCAACCTTGATTTAGTACAGAGCATTGAATCATTTCCTCAATCAAGAAGTTAATTTTTCGTGATTGTTTCTTTCCTTTTTTTTCCCTGCTGCTGACATATGTGGCACACAAGATATGTGTGGCTTCAAATTGCTACAGCCTTTCTGATTTTTACAAGCAGGGAGGCTTTTCCAGTGGCAATTTGCTTCTTTGGTAGTTATGTGATGGCAGGTTATTTTTGTGGAGACAGTGGAATCTGGAGCTGCAGTGGCTTTCTTCTGCAGCTCATGCTGGCCCCTCTTGAAGCCATGCTGTGGGGCTGAAGGCATACCTGAGCCATGAACATTAAGGTACTTAGCATTTTGGGGGGCAGAACTGTGCAGATTGCCAAGAAGCCATACTAAATGACCCTCCTATTGTAGACTGCTTGATTCTTCATCCAAATCAACTGACAGCTAATACAAAATTAGGCAGTGTGGTTATTTCCAACTCGTTTTCTTGTCTGCAGTGAATCTCTGTTTAGATGCTGAAATATGAACTCTGTTTTAGATATTTGCTGAAAATGTGTTTGCAAGGCAGTATTTATCTTAGAGCAGTGCGAAAGCAGTTTTTATGCCACAGTTACACGTTCTCTGTTTGGATAGCAGAGTGCCACGGAACAGCCACGGCTTGTTGCTTACACGGTGTCCAGGCAGCAGTTGCCACCTTTGGGGTGAACGTAACAGCACTGCTGGTGCAGAGAGGTTTGCCTTCTGTTAGGAGAGGATGGAGAATGCCTTTAATGGCACAGTTAAGGGTTTGTTTTTGTACCAGAAGTGCCCTGAATTAAAAGGCTGAAGTCCAGAAGTGTACCTGCATTGCATGCTCTCCTGTATGTGAATTCGTAATCTGTTCATTTGTTTTAAATGCGTGCAAGTTTATCTTCCTTCTTGGCAACAGTTCAGCTTTCCCTTGGTGTTTTTGCTGTAGTCAGCTGAGAAGACAGACATTGAGATCACTTTCCAGTTGTTTCTGGGTGTCTGTGGTATTCATCAGCCACTTTTTCCTGTAAGTAGCTTTTTTCTTATGGTCTCCTTTGCTGTTTTGTGTTCTGTACCTCTTTTGAGCTGTTTTTAAAACATTTTAACGGGGTTTCATTAGCATTTGCCATTCTTAAAGAACTTAACGAGCTGTACTTGTTTTCTTACTGCCTTGAACAGACTGACTAAACAAACAGAGAAGTTCCCCTTTATTTAAATGTTCATAGCCTTGCCAGTGTTCTCCTGCTGCTGGGTTTTATGCACTGTGGGGATCATCCTTGTCCTTCTAGGCTCTCCTTTGAAATACTAGAGATAGCTTATTGTTTGGTATAATAAATGTGGTTAGATTAACAGCCAAAAAACCCTCCATACTATATGTTCTTTGGCTGTGACTATTAGTGTGTTAGGGAGTTCCCTGCTGAGAAGTATAGAAATTACTTCAGTTTCTCTGTGGGTGCATCTTTGCCTCCTTCAGAGGGGAAGAGGCATTTGTTGGGTGAAGCCATTTATTTGGCACTTAAAATGCAGAGTGTCAGGTCAGCCCCTGCAGAGACATCTGTATCAGAGCCAGGTTTCTGGAGCTGTTTGTGACCATGAGAAGCCTGAGATGGAGTGCTGGACACAAACAGCTCTGAAATGAGCAAGAATAGCTGGTATTGCTTATCCTTGGCCTTCACACAGTCACCACAAATGTGAGGGTGAGGGACTCTACGATTGAGAGAGGAATGCTGAAACTTCTCAGGCAGGAACAAATCTTGCTCTTACTTTTTTCCCTCTATCAGCATACGTGAGCAAGGATTTTGTGGAGGGATACCTGAAGGGATTTATTTTCTGACAGTGCTCTCCCAGACCTCCATTTCATTGAACAAAGCTGTAGTGGTTTAGTTGATGTTGTAGGGAACAGAATGTGACCCATGGTTTTAAAATGAGACTAGCATACAGGTCCTGTTCAGTGAAAGGTCATGCCTGTTCATCTGCAATCAAAAAAATGCAGAATTATTTCTGCATTTTTTTAAAAGAACAAAAGTTAGAAATAAACCTTTCAGCGGCTAATTTTAAATTGAGACATAAAGATGTAGCAGAGAAGAAGAGAAAAATGTTATCATGCCTGTAATGTAATCTTCGATAGCTCTTCAAGGACAAGAGATCATCTGCAGAAAGAGTCCCTTGAAATCTCTCTATCTGCAGTTTTCCACCCAGATTCATGGAAGGCTCTAGAGAGGAGATATAGGCTCTATTCATCTCCAACGCTGAGTGAAGTTTAGAAAAAGAGAATCCACTATCTCTAAGGATATGTACTCATTGGGAGACCATGACAAGCACCTTCTTATTTTTGACCTTTTGAATATATAGGTCTTAATGTAGAACTAAATCCCAATATATAAACCAAGGAGTAAATATTTTGAGTACTAGAACATCAGCATAATCCCTCAGTGATCTGCACTTGTCAGTATCACTTCTAGGCTTTCTTTTGAAATGTTCAACTCATACTTCCACAAAAAATACCCCCGAGAAACCCTCCTATGGAATTTCCATTAAGCAACGCACATAGGTCTGTGTGTGTGTGGACAAGACACATCTTTGCAGAACATGTCCTCTAAAATGGCCTTGGTGTTGGTTTCAATCTATCTAGAAACAGAAGTATCAGTTTGCAGAAAGATTCACTCAGTGATAATGCCTGTCTTTTGCCTTTTCTGTCTTTCTGTGCTTAATAAGACAAAATGGGGAAAAAGAAAAAAAAAAACAAACTTCTGAGGAATCTGCATGGAAAATAAAAAAAAATAAAAGAAGACATTAATTTACACTGTCGGGTTTCAGGCTGTAATATGATTATGCTGACAAAACTAAAAAAGGAAATGTTCAGAGCTCATAGGCATTTTAGGAGAGGTCATTAGCTTAGCAGATGGGAAAAATTTGTTTCTGAGCATTCTGCAATTCCTGAATTCACACATTACACAGGTAGATACACACTCTGACCAAATGCCGTGGAGGCTGCAAAACCTTGAGAGGAGCTTGCCAGGGGGCTGTCATTTCCAGTTAAACATAAAATCTGAAGGCTACAAAATGTCAGTGCTGAGCACTAAACTTTATACAAAGGGAAATGGGTCCTTTCGGGTTCTTCATCCCCCTGCAGCAGAGTGCCTCCAGTGAGGGATTGAAATGGCAGGTGTGAATAACTCCAAATGGCACGTGTAACTCCCCCTGTGCAGGTTGTGTTGCTCATTCTTCTGTCTTTCTGTGGGGAGATTCACCTGTGGTGTTGCCTGGGGAAGAGCCCTCTGCAGGGATGATGCAGACTTTTGCCGCCGTCCTTCTGTGGGCAGGGTGGGGGAGGCTAGCACCTCCTGCATGGAGAGAGATGCCTGTGAGTGTGTGAATTTGCTGCTGTAGGACAGAGCAAAAGAGAGAAGGCATTTGCTGCCAAGAGAGTGTAGGAAGAGGGGAGGCAGGGCTGCTGCTGTAAGAGAAGGGTGAGAGAAAGAGTTGAGGTGAAGGATGTCCCATCTCCTGCATGACCTCTGGCTATTAGGGTTTGACTGTTTTTGTCTCAGTGCTGGATGAGAGCACAAAGGACCAAACCTCCTGTGATAAAGCCAAGCAAGGTCTGAGATTTCCTTGCCTCCTAACCTTCTAGGAAATGTCTTGTATCATGGTGTACAGGCTCTTTCTAGAGCAAGAAAACCCAGTGAAGTTGTGTTTGTGGGCTTCCAGGGGTGAAACCAGAAAGTGAAAATTTCAGAGGGGTTCAAAGAGCCTGGTGATTAAAGCAGTCACCACATCCATAGCAACTCAAGCTGACTGTCCTCCCACCGTGTGCCAGTCCCTGAATACTGGCAAACAACTCTTCCAGACCAGTCAGAAGTCTCTCTTTTGTCTGAACCTAGTAAAAAGTTTCATTAAAAGTGATGTGATTCAGGAATTACATGGTACTATCCGGACACAATGGAAGTGCATATTCCCCTTTTCCTCTTGAGTTTTCGAGAAGAAAATCCTATATCCAATTCTGCTCCAAAAGGAAGCAAGGTTTGCTTAGACAGATCTTGCTTGTTGCTTCTGCTACTCTTGTGGAAGAATTAGAATGCTCTAACATGTCAAAATTAAACCCACCTCTCCTTCAGAATATAGCAGACTAAATGTTAAATAAAACTAAAAATATGAGGAGGAAGCAAGCTGATTATTAAACTTTTAAATCCAAAGGTTTCAGTATGTGGAACTTCCACTTAAAGTCATTTGTATGACAAATAGGAACAAGACTTGATTGCTTGTTAATATTTTGGTTTTCATTCCTTCATTTTCCTTAAGCTTCAATGGCCCATGCAGATTAGGAAAGTTAAATAAAAGTTCTGTGGATCATGGTATCACAGCTAAAAGAGCTTAAGGGTCCAGCCATACTTAGAATCATAGAATCAGAATGTTTGGAGCTGGGAAGGATCTTTAGAGGTTATTTAGTCCAACCCCCTGCCAATGGCAGGGACATCAGCAACAAGATCAGGTTGCTCAGAGCCCCATCCAACCTGACCTTGAATGCTTTGAGTGATGGGGCATCCACCATTTCTCTGGGCAACCTCTGCCAGTATTTTACCACCTCCTGTAAAAAACTTTTCGTTATGTCTAATCTAAATCGATCCTCCTTCAGTTTAAAACCATTATCTCTTGTCCTGTCACAACACACCCTGCTAAAAAGATTTTATTCTAGGCCCCCTTTCAGTACTGCAAGTCTAAACGTTTCATTCAAATAATTTATAAAAGTACACTTTTCTACTGTCATCTTTTAAATCATCCTATATGTACTGGGGATTTCCACAGCCTCCTTATCAGTGAGATATAAATACACCTTTTCTGGGCCCTATTTAAAGCACTTAATCCAGGTGTTTCAATAGCATAGCATGTTTACTGAAGGATCATTTATCAAAATGGAAAGGGTTCTTTGAAAGCCATCTGCCTTAATTAGAGATAATTTTAATTGAATTAATTTAAAATACATTAATTCAACTGTGTGGAAATGACCTGCCTGCCAGCCTCATCTATGCCTTGGAAAGGCCTGTTTGATTCTTTTTCTTGGAAAACAGATATGCTCTTATAATTGGAGGTAGGGATTTGCTTCTAGGGCTTAGATTTTTTGAGAGACAATAATTTTTCTTAATTGCCAAGTAAGATCGCTGAGACCATAAAATAATTTCCTTAGTAGAATTTTGATTGAAATATGTCTTCTTTTTTATGAAACTAGTCTATAACTGTGAAGCGCTAAGATAGGAAGGCTGGTTTAGTGTCCCAGACTAAGGTCATCAGAGGGTAATAGAGATGATTCATACTTTCATAAAGTAGAAGTATATTGAAAGGCTAAAGAAATTAAACCAAATTAATCCCATGTGTTCTTTACTGACTTGTTTAGGCTTGTAACTACTATGAATTTTACCTATTAGACCTATTCTCTAAGGAAAAAGAGACACTCTGAAACAGCATGAAAGTCAGGCAGGTTTATAAATTGCTGTGATCAATGATATCTTTTCAGCAGAGATGCAGAGGAAACAAATAGTCATCTAAAAGTAGGAAGGGGAAAGCAAGTATAGTACTGCAGATAAACCATTCACCTGAAGTGTAAAATTAATCCAAAATAAGTTTTAAGGAAAAATTTCCTAATGTGTATTATGGATAATCGTATAGCCTGTTTGTTTCCTTCATGACTCCTCAAGAGATTGTAGAATTGTGGATTTTTGATTTATTTAATTTCTTTCATCAGTGATACTCAGTGGAGCAGTGTTTAGCTGCCTCATTTCCAGAAAATTTAAGAACAAGATGCTCTCAAATACTTATGCCCCTATATTCCTTATTCTGTGGAAAAAGCTTTTCCCCCAGCCTCAGAACATTCTAGCAGGGGACTGAACCGAGGGTTTCGTTATCCTGATCCTTTGTGCCTGTGGGTGCAAATACCCTGCGGTCCCTGACTGTGGTGCAGTCACAGATTTTCTGGTGCACCGGTAACCAGAGGCTGTATCATCAGGTGTCCTATTCCCTGGAGATAACTCTTATCACCAGATCTGAGTGGGACAAATCTGACTCAGTGATCTGCTCTTGAATGTCAAAGTGCTCGTTCCTAGTACTGTGTCCTGGCTGTATTATCAAATTTCAGCGGAAGCAACACGAACCTTGCAATTAGATGAAATACGTGGGGAACTGCAGGGTCAAATTGTAAACCTGTACTATCTGGGTATATCTCAGTGAATTATAATTAATTTGATTTCTTTTTTTTACTTGCAATTTAAAGTCTGTTGTCAATATTATTGAGAAAGTCTTGTGAATCAAGGTCATTATTTAACTTGAATTATAAGCCTAAAAGAAGATTGATTTCTCAAATCTCAGTCTATTTTCTTGGTGAGTCACCATGGGTGGGGGGTGCAAATTTTCCTAGCTGTAATTTTATTAAAATCAGTAAATAGGACTACTGCCAAGATTGAACAGGTAAACTGTGACCTCAGTGAAGTTGTATTAGAGTAAGCACGATGTATGCTGGAGAATGAAATGAAAATGAAAAGTTATTCATTGAATATTGAAGAAATATTGTTTCTGAGGTTAAAAAAAATATGCTAAAGCATAAATATAGTATAAATGGAACCTACCGAGCGAGGAACAGTGTCCTCATTTAAAATGCAATTGTTGAAGACAGTGCAGCAAAGTCATATAACTTCTCAAAATGTATCCATATGTCCTATTGATTTTTCATCTTTGTGAATGTTAAACTCACTGACATGTCAAGGAGAGCAGTAGGAAATTTTAGTAACTCATTAAGGCTGTTTTGGGGCACCAGGTTGGCTTGCAGTTGGAGGTTAGCTCCATTTTCCTTGTGTTAGGCTTCACTTGCTCAATGGCTGTTTCCTGCCTGGGCTCACTTTAACAGTCACCAGGTTAGTCTGAAGAGCACAGTGTTCTCTTCTCTGTTGGTTCATCTTCCCTTGAGGGCAAACCAGAATGATTTTGCAGAACTTTCCAGCACCTGTGATGGTCTAAGGACATGGTCAAGACAAAGTTTTTAGGGAAAAAATTATGTTTTATTAGTTAGAAAAATGTAATTGGAAAAACCTTCAGGCAGATGAGCAGAGAGAGCTTTATAGAATTATCCTGCAATAGTTACTTACACAAGCAAAATCAAAGACTTTTTACTGCCCTTGAACTGAGTTAATAAAATAATATTTTATTAACTATTTAAACATTTATTGAATTGAGCAAATATTATTTTCTTTCCACCATCTTATTCTGTGAAGAATGCCAAATGAGGTATTTTGGATTGGATTTCCAGGAGTATTCTTGGATGAGCCAGAAGAATAGTTCAGGAAGCCCAGATCATTTGTGGAGTATAAGGCACTATTGAAGTGAGAAATAGATTAATAATTATTGGGGAAATAGTTATGCAGAGCTCCATTGAAAAAGGAAAAAGTGCTGAGACCCTAAGAACTGTGTTTGAGAGAAGTGTTGTGGTGTTGTCTGCAAGGTATCTTAGGGGCTCAGACTGATATTTGCTGAAAAGGGTGGTAGAGATGCCCCCATCAACAATAAGCACTCCTGAAATAGGTGAAGTTTTCAACTGCTTTACCTGTCAGGCTGATTCCTAAGGAAGCAAGCAGAATAATAAACTGAAGTGTTAGATTTACAAACTCTTTATGACAAAGGCAAGCAGGCTTTCTTGCGCTTTCCGCAGTAAAGAAAATAAAATTAGCCTTTATTAGTATGTTAGTACTTTTACTAGTCAATAGAGAATAGATTTAATCTGACATTGTTTCAAATGCTGTTTCCATTCCTCTATGAGTAAGAAGCAATTTAATACTAAGTTTCACTTCATTTGTGCTGGTTTAATTTGTTGGGATTTTTTTTTTTTTAATTAGAACAGACTGCCATGAGTAATTCTTGTTCTGGAAATTGTGACTCCTCCTTGTGTGTGTTTGCACTATGAAACTAGAATGCAGAAATTAAAAACTTAAATAGGGAAGTTTTACTCAGGGAAAAGAATGGTGCTTGGATTTGGTTGGACTTTAGGTTTTGCAAAGTACTCTTCAGACATAACTACATAATTATAAGACAGAGAGTATCCTCTCCTATGCTCAGGTGAAGAAATGCTGGGGGGTGTGACTGCAAAACTTGCTAAACCCAACTATTTCCACATCAGTCAGGTGAGACTGAGATGAGCAGGGAAGAACTCCATGACAATCAGATGGTCTCTTGATCTAATCCAGGCTACAAAAATACAGTTTGTATGTTTGAAGAAGGAAGAATCATACAAATAAATTAAAATTAATCTGGCTATATATGTATGATTATGGGATGTTACCTGGCTGTGACGAAGATAAAATAAAATGCCAGCTTTTATTTGCATAGCTTAATCAATAAAGTACTTCTAAGAGCCTGTCCTTGGTTTTTAATGGAAATGGTCTCAGTCCTATGCTTTGAAGGCTTAGGAACCTAGCAAGGTTCCTGCAGCTATTCACACTGCAATTCCTGCTTGCTGCCAGGCTGTTATCACCTAACTGCTGAATGGAAAGAAGCATAAGCTTCTGTCTCTCACCAGTTTCATAATGGAAAGGTAACCGCTTCACCAAATCCACTTCTACCTCCAAGGGACACTCTGGAGGTCTTAATATTAAATAAACAGGGACTTTTCTCCCTGGAAGGGTGCTGCCTGCAGGGCAAAGAAAATGCACTTCTGTGCAGAAGCTCTTATTGGTGCTACTTGTTCTTGCTCCAAACAATATCAGTCTGTAAAGGTTGTCACAAATACCACATATTTGATAGCCAAAGTGTTGTAGCATGTCATATCAACACAATAATTTATCCCCCTCAAAAAAACCCTGAGAAGAAAGATCCTTGGTGTAGTAAACATTTTTTAAGTTAAAAAAACAAACTAACCTGTTTTACTGTTACATAGCTAGTTTGCTGCTAAGTGTAGGGTCTCCACTGTGCCCATCTCTCTGCTCATCCTGCACCAGAGCTGGTCTCCTGCAGTGCTCCCCAGAACTGAACAGGCCTCTTCCTCTCATCTAACTTGCCTTCCAAAGAAACTCCTCACTAGTGATTTTGTTCCTCTTCCTTAATAAGGTTCCAGAGCTCTCCTTTCTTCCCGTGTCCCTTTAGCTTCCCATGTAACTCCTTTGTCTCACACAGACCTTGACGTAATCTCTCTTCTCTGCATAGAAGCACAGTTACAGCTCCCCATGGTTTTTACTTCTCTGTCAGTCCTGTACTCCCAGCTTTCATCCCTTTGTGCCCACACGTTGCTACCAGGAAGTTCCTCTTGCTCTGCAACTCCTCTTCTGTAAGCACTTCTACAAGGACTTCCCTTCCTGGGAACATACTGTATGTACAGGTACACTCGGATTCACTCTGAGCAGATGGAAACATTCCTCATTCATGTCAGTAAGCTCTCAAGGAGCTTTGGGCCTTCCCCAGTGAGAAACTTTGGGTACACAGCCATGTTGGTTACATGCATGGGATTGTTCCATTCTCATATATCTGATAAACTGTAAATTCATCTTCTCACGAAAGCATTTTACATTTCATGGAGCTGATTCCTTTACTGGAGTACATTGTATAAGTGGGCTTCAGGATGCTTTAAGCCCTTTTGTTGCCTCAGCTTTCCCAGTAGTTTTGTCCAAATAGTTTTCTTCCACAGAGCTGGCAAGTAAAGAACCAAATCCCTCACTGTTTCCAATGAAGAATACAGATTGATGTACATATTCTGGCTTATGTAGATGACTTGTCTGTGTTACAGGAAATGTTTGTGGGATGTGGGGGCAGTAGATATCAAAGCAGAGGGAAAGAATTCTTTGATGCTTCTCTAAGGAATTCCCAGATGAACAGCTGAGGAGAAAGGAGATGGGAGAGGTTGGGGGATACTCATTTCCTTGTGTGCTTTTGACAGCGAAAAAAATCATAAATGAAATTGAACTGCAATGTTGTAGTGACTCTGCAAGGCAAGATTAGCCATAAAAATTATTTCTAATTCTGAAATTAATCCTCATATATATTCCTGAACATGAACAAAATTCTTTTGAATTTCAGGTCAGATGCAGATTCTAAGAAAGAATTTATCAGGTTGGAACTGTGTGACTGGACTCAGAAAATAGCATGTGCATTTGCAACAGGAAATGAAAACTCTGTGGGGATGAACGGACAAAATATAAGAGGAAGAATTAAGTTGGTCAGTTGGTTTGTAACCACTGAGCTTCATTTATTTTTCCATAGTAGGGGATGTGTTCGATTTCTTTCCATCATGGTCGATGAGTTAGAGTTGAGCTGTGTTTCCCATGGTGTCGACTAACATTTATGTCTGTGATTGCTCTTGGTCACTCACAGACATTTGCAAAGTGACAAGCTTGGTTGCCTGGCATTGACTGCCTTCAGCTAATGTCACTTCATTTATTACTTGCTGCAGATAGCTTCTGATTCAGTTGTCAGTATCATGACCCCTTCTCCTCTCTCCCTTAATTTCTTTCACAAAGAGAAAATTGTGCCATTATTTAGAGCTGCTGTTAGTTCTGTAATGTGTTCTCCTGTGCATCAGAGCACTGTGCATGCTCAGGGGTCAGACACATCTCACAGTCGAGCTTTCTACTCTGTAGGGTTTGTAGAGGGTGAACTGCACCATTGGTATCTGTGCATTCTCCAGAAGCTTAAGGCAGCAGGATCAATCTTATGTTGTTTTTTTCCCTCCTGTCTTTCCCATGAGTACAATATCGACTTTATGGAAGCGATCAGAAAATTCAACTGGGAGTTTCAAAGTTCCATTCTGAGGAAAAAAAGTCCTATAGCTTTGGCCAAGTTTTTCAGATTCTGTGCCCTAAAATGATGAACTTCTGAACAACAGGATCTTGGGTATTCATTCAATGCTTCTGAGAGCAGGAAATGGAGGAAATGGAGCAATGATGATATTCCACTCTGACCATTTTGGTATTAAGAAGATCGTGTATGGAAGCCATTTTTGCACTCTATTGATAAGGATGTTGCTTCTGGTGTAAGAGTGTATAGCAGGACATATACCCAGAGAGAAGAAACATACAAGACCTTTGTGTAAAATTCTGTACAGCTGTGTACACTGCAAAGAACCAAAAGGGAAAACTTGTTATACAATATACTATACTTTCAAATATCATCCCAAAAATATCACGTTATATGGTCTGTAACAGACAGACTGAAACAGATGTGGAAGGACATGCTTCTGCACCGTAGTTTTACTGAGATAGGATATGATTAGTTTCCCTGCATAGGAAAACAAAAATTCTTTTTTTTTTTTTTCTCAGAACATTTTCCTGAGAAAGGCCAACTGTTGGTAGAGGAAACTCAAATCACCCTTCTAAGATGAAATAATAGAAAGTACTCTTGTTTCTTGTTTAGCAATACATTAAAAAACCTGAACGGTAACAAATTTACTTCTTTTTCCTTGGTGGATCACTTCTAACATACATATAGTTAGCTATATTGTTTCTGCAGAGTAAAAAATGTGTGATTTCTTGTCCTAAACCCCAAACAAAATCGAGAACCCTGTGTTTGGTTATACATATGGTAAAGATGTATTGGTAAAGAAGACTTACATATCTTTCCATGTGCTTCCCAGCAGTAGGGTTGCCAGTGTGTAACAAATGTTCCTGATGTGAAAAAACACATAAAAGAAATTTTTCTCACAAAATTTGTGTGAGTGCCCAGGTTACTCTTAGTCATCATCATTATCTCTAGCTGTCTTCCTTAAAAGCATGGATGCTCCTAGGTGGTTTTTTTTTTTTTCCTTTTCTATGGTCCAGAAATGGCTCAGGATAAAGCATAAGGATTACATAAGCATGTAAAATGAGAATGTTCCTATTCTGAGACCTTTGGTAAGAGGAGACAAAGACATGAGGGTGCAGCTGCAGCAGAAGTGGATGTGAAAGTGTGGCAACTGCATAGCAAGAAGACATGGTTTTCCTCTCAGTTGCACAGTGGGAAGCACTTCATTCAATAAATTTTCTGTTCTCCTTACTTAGAAAATTTTGAACCTACAGGCTTTTGGGGTAGAGGTGCATGGAGAACACTCATTACAAGTAAATAAAGAAAAACTAAACACCACTTGAAGGACTAAAGTTTTTTTTTTCTGAATATATTAAGATGCTGAAATACATCTTACAGTAAGAAACCCTCAAGACACAGTATCAGTCAGTCTGGCTCTGAAAGTACTACTTGACTATTGAATTTTCCATTTTGTGTGAGGATTTAATGCTTTCCAGTTTGTTTCTACTAAAGGGCATTCAGAACAAACAGTGTTTGGGAAATGTAGCTTTCTCTGATAGCAGAGTCAGAGACTATTCATAAGTTTTTGACAAAAGTGCCTTAATAGCAAGGAATGATATGTTTGGTCTTTTAGGCTTCTGCATGGAGTGGAATTTCCACAGTGCCAATGTTTGGAACCTTTTGATATTTATTGAGGAATAGTTTGGCCTTCCAAGCAGAACAAATCTGGTGTTCTGTGTTAGACAGTATAAAAATCAGAAGCAAAAATAGTTTTCACAAATACTTAAGGCAGTGATTTATTTATTTTCTAACAGATAAGAGACAACACTGACATTAAATGTGGACTGTGGCACCTGCTACAACTGAGCACCTTGAAGCATTATTTCTCTTGATTCTCAACACAAATTATTTCAGGAGAATTATTTGTTCTTTTCCTGTCATTTATTTTAAAAAATTCTCACCAGATTCTGTGACTCATTTTCCCCCAAAGGGATGGCTATGCTGCCAGCAAAAGAAGATTCAAAGATTAACAAACTACCTGTCTTTTAAAGAAAATGCCACTGGTAGTTTGCCTGCCATTGTTTTGTCTGAGGACACTTACCTGAATATCTGATAGATCATTAATTGAGTTTTACTTTTGGCTGTAGTCAGTTTTCACAAGCAGAGTGTTTCCTTCCCCCATGCACACCTGAATGGCCTGTTGTGCATTCTGGGTGATCCTGCAGGCATTTCAGAGGCATATATGAGAGGATTAATCTAATATTCCCAAAACCTTCTTTACACTGTTTTGGTCCAGTTGCAAAGTTAGTCTTGGTGATGGAGTGCTAGCTGGGATGCCAGTCATAGCCTTTAGTGTCTTAACTGGTAGGTGAGCCCTTCTGGGACACGCATCTGCCTTCCTACTATTGACCCTCTGCAGACAGTCTTCAGCTCTGCCCAACACTTCCATCCAGTCACCTTACGCTTTTGGATGAACTGGGCTTTTGCTATGGCAGAAGGGGAGCTGGGGAAGTACAGAACTTTGTGATTTGGAAACCTGCACTCTTCTTTTGGAACTGTGCTCCATTAGTCTGGTGAGCAGTGAAAAAGGAGAAAAATGACAACAGTAATTTGGAAACTGAGAGAAGCAACAGCACACAGGCATTGGCAACACGTGAGTATCTTTATCTTGGATGAGGCTAGAGCAAAATGAGTTCAGTGAAGCTGAAGGAGATGTTGGCAGCAGGAGGAGGAGGAGTGGGTTTGAGAAAAATAGATGCTGTGCACATTGTAATTATTGTTTACTCTGTGAAAAGGCATGAATAACACTGTGTTTAACAGATGCGAGAAGATGTCAGAAAGGTAGATTTTTTTTTTCCAATGAGTGTGTTAAGAAATGTAAAGGTAGAAACAGATGAAGAGCAGATAAAATCCTTACTTGGATGCAGGCCTTAGAAAATACTGATAAGAGAGCCTCAGAATGAAATTGAAGAAATCCTTTAGAAAATTAACGATCAAAATGGCATTTCTCTCAAGTACAGCAGCAAGCTACTTTGAATAATGTCAGTCATATGTTGGGAGTTGAGCTTAAGTTTTAGGTTATATGGACCTACATTTTGTAATGTCAATTCTAAGCCTCTTGGGGTAGTCCCTCATCTTTCAATTATACTTAGAGAACATACTGTGCTAGTACAGTGTAGATAGGAAAAAAAAAAAAGGTGAAAACCCTTAATGGTAAATGTTATGTATATAAAGGATAGTGTATTTTTAGATAGCTAAATTTGAATTATGGCCACCAGACAGATGGATAATGATCAGGTGATTTTCTACTGACAGATGTTCTAGATTTGTCTAGATTTGCATACTTTTTTAATCAAGCGCATAAATCAAATTCACTTACATGAAGGCACATCAGGCTGTGTCCATCATCATCCTGGGCTGTCTAGCATTATGCAGTGAAGGGAGATTACATCAGAGGAGAAGGAGATGTGCTGGAGAGGAAAGGGAGGGCTTTGAAACAAGTGCAAAAGTGCAAACTTTACTGCAACTTGTACTGCAGAAGAGAGTAGCTTCATATGGCATGAGTTGTAGACCAGATTTTCTTCATTTAAAAAGTAACCATTTAGGTTAAAACATCCATGCAAGAGAGAAAAGTGGGGATGAAATCCACAAGGTAGGCTTGAGAAAGTGTGTTTTAATGTTAGTCATTCTGTAGATCTTACAGCAGTCTACTCACAACAGTACTTTTGTCTCCACGGTATTAATGACTGAAATGAAATGGGCAGGAAATGCAAGCATTCTGGTATTCTGGCATTGAGAGTAATTTTAACAATTTTACTAAGCAAAAGAAGTGTAATTTTCTGTTCTGAAGTGTAATTTATGATCTCTTTACTTGCTGTGGTGAGTATATGAGGAAAAACATTTAGGACATCTAGAGTTTAATAAACATGAACACCCCCAAAAAGCCATGAGACTGTGTATATAAACATGGATTAGTTCTCCTTATTTTCATATTTCATACCAAGTGCTGATCTCACCCTCTGATAGTATAATGCTAAATCTGAGAATGTCGAAGCATGTTTGACCATTGGACTGAATCATCTTAAAGGTTTCTTCCAACCTTGATGACTTCACGATTTTTATGTGTTTTCTGAAAAATCTCATTCTTGAATGCCCATATGTAAGTTTCTACATTTTGCCACTAATGGAAAAGTTTCATTTGGATTTTGCCTGTTTTCCTGCAGAACAGGAACCATCTGCTAGATCTCCAGATGAGACCTTTCACTTTCTGCCCTTGGTTAAAGCAAGCAGTTTATTTGCATGTTCTGGTCACCTTTCAGACTTGGCAGTCCTACTTGTGCCTTTGTTTCTTGCCAAGAAGGATTCATTTTTTTCTATTACAAGGTACTTAGAGATACAAAGAAGATTAAGAATATTTCTTCTTGATTTTGGATTGACTCGGCTGAAAGGCATTTTGATGGACAAAAGAAAATATTTGTGGTAGAAATGGCAGGTCAACATCAGTAATCAAAGTTCTGCCTCTTCCCTTCTGCACATGGGAGCAAGTCATGTTTGATATGTATTTGTATAATTTTTTTCTATCCATGAAAGGAAAGCAATAATATTTCCCAAGCTTAGCAGAATTTTAAAAGGGGGACTGTAATGCTCTGCTTCTTATATGAACAACACTAACATGATTGACACTTTCCATACCCAGTTCTTAGTCTAAATACAACCAGTTGTCAACCAAAAGCTGACAGCCTTCCATCAGATTGGTCTCCAGTACCATCGGTATCCCTTCCCACACTAAGCACTAACTGTATTTACACAAGGACAACATTCCTGCTTCGACAATGCAAACAGAACTTCATTCATATATAGCAAGTAACTATTGTTTTTAATTGAGTGATGGATACCTAATTATTACAAATTGCTCTGTTAATTATCACATTATTGTGTAAATGATTGTTTTGTAGCCTTTTGTCACTGCTAAAGGCAGTTTTCACACTCTGTGTGCCACTTGCAGTGAAGTATGCTTCTTCTGCTCTAGGTGTTCACACTTCATCTCTTGACTGGGGGTGTGATCATGCAAACATCTCTGTGCCTGATTGTAGTCCTTAGCTTTCCCATTCGCTTCAATGGGCTTTGAGACAGGGGTCACAGGACCAGAATACAGGACCAGAAATGAGGATTTGTTCCCTTATTTCCAGGATTCAGTTATTTATTAGATAAAAGTCTCATGCTCAAGTGAAGGTTAAACCAGGCTACCAAGCAGCAGAGGAAAACAAATGGTTTGATATGTGAAGGATAAATAAATTCTACGAAGAGTTTGTGTTTTGAGAGGTCATTTCATATAGTTTGCTCCTCTGTGAAATGTTCTAACAAGATTTTAAATATGAACGTGAACAAGATTCATAATAAGGAAAACATGCTTTATTTCGCACAGACTGTATGACAACAGTTTTAGTTCCAAGTGATTGCATGGCAAAACCGCTTAAAAAAGAGGGAATAGGTCGTAAAAGGACATAGGGATGGCGGACAGAAAGGCTGTTGCTGACCCAATTCACAGGTTTCTTGTCGGTGCAGAGTGTTCATTGTGCTAGTCTGATGCGCAAATGGCACAGCACGGACGTGCACAGTCTTCTGTCTTCTTCAGGGGCAGAAATAAAGCTTAAACACTCACTATTGAAATGCATGGATTTTAAAAACCAAAGAACCATTGGGCAAAGCCTCTGGCTATTGTACTATTGAGCAGGTGATTAGCAACCATCAGGCTACAGCTGCTTTCTTCTTCTGTTTGTTTCATATTCAGATGTTGCTATGAGGAAAGGAGTCAGCAATGACTGATGTGGAGCCTGTGGTCACGGATTTTGCAGCATCAGGACGGGCAGGCCGCCGAAACGCCTTACCAGATATCCTGGGCTCTCCTGCTGGTGCTGGGACTTCAGACCTGCCACACAAACTGGCTGAGCTCTCTGTTTCAGAAGGTAATGCATTAAGAAAAGGACATTTTTATGCAGTCGTCCTTTGCTTTTTTTTTAAGACTTCCACCACCGTGCAGTTCTGATATCAATATTAATATTCCTTTCATCATTTAGAATTAAATTCAACCTTCCAAAGCAGCTATTACTTGTGCCTCCTGATGAGACAAGTTAATATTAACCCATATCCATGTCCATCCACAGATCCAGTGTTAGCAGCTTAGGAAAAACAGTTCAGTGCTTTAGGGCGAGAAAATGCAGTTGTATTTCCGGGCAACTTGGAAAACACATCACTCCAGCTATAAATTCCAGTGTATTACTACACTGAGATAACTTTGCATAAGACAGCTGTGCTGTTAATACAACATTAACTCCAGCATATACATTAAGAGTAGTGTTTATAGTATTTTAGTCCTGCTTAATAGGCTTTCAACTTCGCTACCAGTGCCCTATTTTGCCATGTCCTTTCGTTTGATAAGGTGCTCTATTGATATACCACATGTCTAATCAACTCCAGCTTTGTGAATTCTTTTTACTTTCACAGTGACTTCAGGGGAATTTTCAGATTCAGAAAAATCTGATTTCTAATGCCTAAGAAACAAAAAATATAGACTGGCCCCGAGCATGATCTGTCCCTACTTTTTTTAATCTGAATCAGAATTTTTTTTCAGCAAACTTTTTCTTCTCATGCCCACCACTGTTGTTGTGATATCACCACAACAGATGGTCCCACATCCAGGAGCAATGATGTTGTGAGTGCAGCAAAGGGGAAGGCAAGCCTGTGCTGAGGTGTGAACGGTCCATTAATCTGAAGTAAACCATTAAAGGGATTCCTAGTCTCCAGGATTGCATATCCTCCTTTAACATTGCCCAAAGAAATTACAGGATGTTAGGTGTACAGCCTCCTAAAGCACAATAAAGGCTGGAGGGAAGGATTTATTTGATCTCAAATTGTTGCTATTTTGGTGATTTAATTTATAACCAGGTGTTTGGGGTTCTGTAATCTAAACCCCACACGGGCCCATCAAAGGGCTGCTGAGCAGATAGAAAGAACGTTTCCTGGAGGAGTGACAAGAGCCAAATGACCGTATCCTGACTTGAACCCAGAGAAGCAAAGAAAATAAGAAACTGAATGGGATCTGGAAGAAGACACTATTTTGTCTTCAGGAGACATTTTTCCCTATGAATATGAAAATTATATCCCTACAAAACAAATAGGAAAATATTTTAATAAGAAAAGTTACAGCATGGCATAAAGTAAATACCTAGCCCTCCAGATGACACAATAGTCCTCCTCTCCTGGTCTCCATCCAATTTATTAAGAATAAGAAGAAATGAAACACAGCTATGTTAGTTTTAGCAAAATGTACTGATGCTTTCTTAGAAATAGAGGACCAGCACTGCCAGGATTTGAAGAACAATTAAGAGCACAGAATTGTCCTTGGCTTTTGTCATTGGCATATAGCTGTGCCAGAGCATGTTGGAAGGCAGCAGATTCTGTTATCAGCAGTTTACAGTCGTGATAATAGGAAGTGAATACAGGATGCAGTCAGGTCCACTCTGATAGTTTGGGTGCTTTTTGGTGATGGGAATTACACAAGTATCAGATGGGAATTTCAGCCCCGTTGTGTTGCAAGTTAAAGTTCTGATGAGACAGCAAGCAAACAGAGGAAAATTCATCAAAATGGAAAGACAGTTTTGAAGTTCAAATGCTGTGACAGGGAAACAGTTTGTTTGTGAAACATTTGGGGCTCTAACAGGCAGTTCTTTTGCCTATTTCTGACTTTAACAATAAGTCATTAGAAAAGTAAAGTCATCTGCGGCTCAGAACAAAGAAATTAGATAAATGAGAGAAGTGGAGAAGATGGAAAATATTGCTATATTAAGTATGCCCCATTTTGTTGCTTCTCTGAAATTCAGATTCAGTGAAGATTATGGGAAGTGGTGATGAGAACTCTCTCCATCTTGTTTCAAATTTAGCTAATGCTTATTGGATCATACATTTCCTCCTTCTAAAATGCTGTCAGCTACTGCCATAGTGAAAAGTCAGGAACAGGATGTACTAATGCCTTCTGGTTTAGAAGAGAAAAGAGACTTTGCTCTAGTTTTTTTTTATGCATACATGTATGATACAAATGTCCATGTACTCTGCAAGCCACACAAAGTTGATGGTCTCGTGAGATGAACAGGAGAGATTCTGGCACCAGCTATTTGTCTTGCTGCCTAACTGAAATGCAGACCATCTCTATCATGTCTGATCATCCTCTGGTGGTGTGTAAGTTTTGGAGTACTGAGACTTTCCACAGGTGGTCTGGAACCACGTTGAATAGTTGATTGGTGTAACTGGTGATCCAAAGGTTGAAAAAGAGGCTGCAAGAAGTTTGAGAGCAAGAAGCTGTAGTGATCTTCCACATTTGGTAACCTGCGTTAGGGCACCATTCTGCCGATAACACTCAGCAACTTAACTAGCACTTCTTGCACACCCAAATGCCAGCAAGCATGAGATTATACTTCCTCTAACAAACTGTCTTCCTCTACCCTGTCTGAAAGACTCCACTGATATTAGATGTCAAACCTGCCAGAAACAGCTAATAAAGGAGATTTCTTTGTCTCCTTTTCCACAACAGTGCTGTGCTACATAAGGCTGGAGGGTGTCAAATAACTTGGTTCTTTATCACTATAGAACTCCAAAGCCTCTGAATCTCTGAGCAGACTTAAAACATCAAGCAGCTTCTGCTGAGGGCTTTAGCTGATAAATTGTGTGCAGCATTATATATTTGCTGTGGTACGTAGAGACCACAATATATAACTCTATTGGATGGTTTTGATATTTCGTAGCAAGTCAGAAAATGTACCCCTTAGATTATGACTGTGGAGGAGATGGCAGAGTATGAAGTGGACGACAGTACAGCCAGATGTGCTAAGCAGACCTCCCCTTGTCCCCCAAAAGCTATGGACTGCCATAAATTTGGGTATGCTGTTACCACTGGTACTACCATGTGGAGCTTGAAGATAATGTGAAAATTATTATTATTGCAAGAAAATCAAGGCAAGAGGAATTTCTGCTTCTCAGACAGTAAACTTGATCAAAAGAAACAACATTGGAACAATACACATAATGACCAGAGACACTGGGGAGCTTTTATTTATATCAGTCAGGTAAGCATTCAACTCTCATCTGTGGAAAAGTGAACTTCCAAGTCAGAGTAACAAAAAATCCCCCATGTTGTGAATACAGGATAAGTTCATGTAGGAATTTCTTGTCAAAGAAGGTCAGACAGATAACAGCACGTCCATAAACTGTAATGTTATCTACCGGAAACCACACAATGCTCAAAGGAATGCAATATTCTAATTTGATTTTGGAAATGACCCAGAAAAAAAAATAACCATAAAACGAAGTTATTTCCAATCTATTTTCTACAGCCAAATGCACATTGGTCAGCCTGCGCAAGAACTGGGCAAATCAACGCCAACAGGCAGCAGCTTTTAGAAGATGCCTCTCAAAGTTCTTTCTCTCTTGAGTTAATCTCTCTTTCTAAAGCACTCATGACTGTGGTAGTAAAGAGCCAGTCCAAACAGAGATGATTAGTGAACCCAAATACTTGGTTGCATTAAAAAAGCTGTGAGAATGCGTGTCCTATAAATGTTTAAATGTCTGTCTCTGTTTAGATGCAGGAGCAGAGGGTGGAGAAGTGTCATCATCCAAAGCCTTGCTGGAAAGTCAAGAGGCAGAAGGAAAATGCAATGATTCCTAATACCTAAGGACTTCTGGGTTAATGAATCCCATCGACAGACTTCCCAGTTTCCCTGTGTCACCCCATCTGAAGTGTGGTAGCAACTTTAGCAGCATAGACATGACTTTGCAACACACTTGTACCTAGATATTATGTGGATGGCATACAGTTCTTCCTACTGTCATCCTTCAAAAGCAATGTTCTACGTATCCAAACAGGAAGAGAACTAAGGAATGTATCTCTTGTTTTCAGTTTTCTCTCTTGTTTTGGTTTTAGTATTTGTCCTAACTAATCTTCTTTGACAGTTCCAATTAATATACCTACCAGGAACTAATCATTGTTTCAAAACAAAAATGTTGTTTCTTAATTTCTCAAACCAGCTTCTTTCTCTCTGACACAAAGGTGTGTTCACTCCTCACAACATGATATTAAGTATATATTCGATTACAGACACTATCTGTAATTTATCTCCTGAGATTTTTGTTCTCATTAGACATATGTAGATGGGTGTGAGAAAAAAAAAATTACATAAAATAAAATTTTCTCCTACTCCTGTTGCCAGAAGGTTTTATAAACTACTTAAACATGAATGTTTTTTTTCAGACTCTCCTTACCTCTATTTGATTATGGCAGATCATCTCAGTTCTCCCATTCTTTGCAGTCTCGCCACTTCAGCCATTAGTTTTCATGCTGAATATTGTAGCTGTTCATGTGTATCTGAAGTAAAGTAGGTATGTTTGTATATGATGAAAATTGTTTAATCTCACTGTGGAAATTAAATATCTATCATCTTTTCTGTCTTCGGATGATTTCTTAATGTTTCTCCCATAGGACAATATTTAAAGCCCAGTAATACATATTTATTTTATTTCATATGGGTTTTGCTTTGTTGTTTGCTGACAGTGAAGATGTTTCAACCATTGTGATTTTTACAAAGATTTTAGGCAAAGTTTTTTCTCTACTGAAAGGAGCTGTTTTGTTTTGGAGATCATGCTCCAGAAAATACTTGGCATTCATTCTCTTATTGTAGGAGACTTAAGATTCAGGTACAGCCATGAACCTCCACAATTCCTTGGGCAGCAGCCACCTCTGTACATCATGAAAACGGAGGAAGCATCTCTGATGATACATACCACATGTGACTGGTATTCCATCTATTAAATATTTGAGTAATCTAAATGTGGCAGAGAGCTTGTAAGAGCTCAAGAGAACTTGTAAGGCACAACTTTCATTCCTATTGTGCATTTATTCATACCCTGGCTTTTGGGGACCATTCAATAAAGGATACAGTTTAATTCAACTGCACTGGCAATCAGTTCCCTCCTCTTAAACTTGTTTTCATTTAACAAGTGCAACATCACACTTTTTTTTCAGATTGGAAAGGTAAAATAACTTACTCCACTGGACCAAAACAGGTGGCTTAAGAAAGTCTGAGAGACTGAACTAGCTGACTCTGGAGGACCAGAGCTGAAAACCACAGTGGAGAGAGACTCGGAGGTAATTGTATTTGTGATGCACATAAATGGGTGTACAACTACTGGGTTGTAGTCCCATTCTTCTACACCAGCCTCCTTTATAGCATCACAGTACAGAAAATTGGTAAATTAGAAGAAGCTGTTGTGATCCATCAAAATCAAGTAAATGAGTGTTACTGGAACATAAGTCTTTATATGCTTTGCTCTTCTGGGTCATGGCCTATATAGAATTCTGCACTTCTTTCACAGTTGCAGCAATGGATATATTTGGTTTCCTCTCTGATACAATACAGACACTGAAATTTGTCTTGCAGGATCGATACTTTAGGTACTTTGTTACTCTAAGCTAGTTTAAAATTATTAGCTATTAAAACACCAATTATGAACCAGCTGAATTTAGCAAATTATTAATGTGCTAAATTCTATGTAAAATAACCCAATCTATGACTATATACATAAATGGCATTAAGTGCTCACAAATGTATAGTTTACAACCAGTCAAGAATATTGTCAAGAATTCTCTGAGGAATTTATTGTAAGCACTCAGGTGTTTACTTTGTACTTGAGCTGTATGAACCTGTTGTTGAAAATATGTTGCATAGAAAGATGAATTTTAACAGCAAATTTGAAAAAATGCAGTAGCAAAAATTAAGATTTAAAATACAATTTAATTAAAAGCAGGATGAACATTTTTAAAATATCTGTAATACATCATATGTGCATTAATTGCAAATTAACCAACTTACACAGAAATGCTTCTTTGCCCTGTGTATGCACAGTTTGTGTCTAAACAAGTATGAGTCTAGACTGCATGACAGATCTCTTTTTTAGTTAGTTGTAGCCTTAGGAATATTTAGTTATGCCTGGAATTTACCAGATTTCTCCAGTTGTGAGCCAAATGCATTTTTCTGACCAGTATAAACTGACTTACAAACTGACTGATGTGGGAGACATTGTACCACATAAACTTTGGTCTTTGAGCAGAGTTTGTAAGTTGTGCATGATTCCTGACTGAGGCAGAAGGGAACTCACAGCTTTAGGCCTGTCTGGGGGACTTTATGCCATCCTGTCCAGTACTCTGGGGCTTGGGCAGAGTTACTGTCTTAAGCACAGCTGAAGCTGGGAAAGCTTTGGTTCATTTTCTTGTTAGTGTGCTGAAGACAGATAATAGTCCTACTAAACTTTGGCTGAGTCTGTGAAGAGCAAATTAAGTGCTTCTGAATGTGTTTGTCATTGAGCCAGTTTATCCAGTGTCAACCATGATACAGGCTGTACCACCCTCCCTTAGTCAACTAATGGGTAATTGATAACAGTGCATTCTCTTGGTTCACATTGCCACAATGATATGGTGCTGAATCAGCAGGGTATTTTAAAACATGCTTAGCTTGAAATGCAGACGGGCTTCACAGGAGTCAGTAGAACTTCTTAGGTACCTAAAATTAGGTACATACTTAATTACCTTGATAAATGACAGCAGCAAACTTCTATTAAGGCTAATCTGGTATTATAATGCATTAATCTCAATTTCCATTCCAGCAAGTTTGGTACAGGTAATAGCATCTTTTTCCATCGTCTTACAGCACTATCCTGGGCTTTTGTAAAGCAAAGAATTTCATGTTAGTACAGAGCAAAAAAGGTAACTTTGTTGTATCCATATTTTAGAACATAATGAAACAATTATCCATTCTTATCCACCCAGAATGCAAAAAAAAAAAAAAAAAAACAAACCGAAAAAACAGCAGGAAGTACCCTTGTAATTTTTCTCGTGCATATCCAAAACAATTTAGGTATTTTGTATATACAGAAAATTTGCCTTGATGTTTTCCAGATGTCATTAAGAACTTAAAACTGCACTTGGTTACTTAAAAATTACAAGAAAGCAGTCGCTATAAGAGGCTTAAACTGCACTTTACCACTACTACCACTTTACCATTAGCAGGCTATATATCCTTTATGTAAATTATCCTTTATGTAGCATGTACATAAAGACGAATACTTCAAAATTTAGCAGATTAGTAATTGTTCATATTCCTCTCTTCTGTTTGTTAGAGCTCTGTGTGTGATAAAGCCCATGAAACAGAATTGAACAAAAACTTGTTCAGCAAATCTCCATGGATTTCTCCATGTGTGTTCAGTGAACATAAGCCCCAGATGGGTCCCCCCACGTCCAGACAGCACAGACCAGTGGGGCTGAGCCCACCGGGGTCCCAGGGCACTTCCTCTGAAGCTGAAATAGCAAAGACTTAAACTGTCCTGCCATCTAGTGGGGTCCTGAGCCTGCCAGGTAGGCTATGCAAGGGCAGTGAAGGGAGACAAGCTTAAGAGACCTCAAACCCAGCTGCAGACTGGGCTGGTAAGAGGCAGAATGTCTCCAGCTGATCCAACACATTCACTTCAGGAGTTTTGCTATGGACCCAGAACCTTGGTGCCACTGTACACAGAAATCTGTGTGATTGCAAAAAGGAGGCATCTTATGTTTCAACCCATAAACTCTTTGTAAAACAGGTGTCCGAGTCTGGCTTGCAGCCTACCTTGCTTTAAGTGCCCATTCTGCGATTTGGGTTTGGGTGCAAATCCCACCAAAGGTGATTGTTTTCACCTTTTACAGGGGTAATTGTGCTTCATCTTCTCAACCTGAAGCTCTTCTACTTTGGCTAGTAATTAGCAGTGATTACTGAGAGCTCTTCCTTTATGTCTGGGTTTATTTCCCTCTTCAGCCCAGTGGGGACCATCCCGATGGATGAAAGGAACAGGAAGCCTAAAGACCATCACTTCATCTGGGGCATGTGCCACATCCCGATGCCAAATCTCTGGATTTAGTGCAAGACTTACATTTCATGGATGCTGTTGTGTGGGGTTTTTTTGTTTGTTTGTTTGTTTGTTTGTTTCTTTTTTTTTGTTTGCTTGTTTGGTTGGGTTTTTTTTGTTTTGGGTTTTTTTTGTGCGGTGTTTGTTTGTTTGTTTGCTTATTGCAGGGGTGGGGGTTGCCTGTGTGCTGTGTGCTACATGTTAAACACATTTATAATAATTGCTTGCAATGTAAGGGCCTTAATGTGAGGATCTGGACAATCCCTACTAGTGCTTTATTCCTAGGGCTCTGCTGTGCAAGGATTGATGCTGTAAATCCAGTGCTTATCATACAATGTATGGAAAAGCTAATCTGTGAGACGGGCTTGACCCTGCTGTGTAGGGCTTACTGTGCTTTTATTTCCAGACTCCTGGGGCACATTTGTCAATGGCACATCAGCAGTGTAAACATAAAGAGGCGGAGCATGTGAACTGCTGCTAATGCCCAGCAGTGTTCCAGAAACAGTTATCCAGTATCGCACCCATTTTCCTAAGGGTGCAGGAGCACTCCCGAGGGATGCGCTCCGCTGCCGTCAGGCGGCACGAGATGGCGCCCGAGCCCGCGCCAGCCACGAGGCCGGGCCCTCGCCTTCCTCACCGCCTCGCCCCTGCCCGTGCCCCGGCTCCCGGCTCCCTGGGCACGCCGGAGTTCGGGTGTCCTTCGGTGCGATCGCTGCCGTGAGGAAGAGCGGGGGCTGCGGCAGCTCCCCGGACGGAGCACGGCGCTCCCTCCCCGCAGAGGGCGCCCTTGGCCTGGCGCGGCCTCGGCTCCGGCGGCTGGGCCCGACACGGGCCCGGGGCACCGCGCCTTCCCAAGCAGGGGCAGGCGGGCTCAGCAGTCCAGTCCTGTCCCATTCCTTCCTTCCCTCTTGATTGTCGTCTCGCTTCGTTCAAAGCTTGCATCCATCTACTCCCTTCTGTCTTCAGCGCTCATCCCTCGCTTTCACTCACACCTCAAGCCCAACATCCACCATTAGTGCTTTCAACACTCAATACAAGAAACAAGAGGACAACCCATTGCTGTTCCTCTCAGCAAGTACTGGGTAAATTTTACTTTATCAGACAGACTCATGAGACACCCCTGAGCCAGGCCCAGAACAGCCCTTGTCTCTAATACGGAGAGAGGGAAAGCTTCTGCGGAAAACACAAAACATGTCATTATGCAAGTAGAAGTGCTGTTGCAATCTAAAAAAGTGCTGAAATGTTTCTTCCAGGCATCTTCTTTCAGACAGCCTTTGAACTCTGCATTTTTTTTTTTTTTTTTTATTTAACATTGGCTGTTGTGACTCCAAACTTCTAGGTAAATCTATGAAGGATGAAATGAAATGCTGGAAGGAGTATATTTAAGGGAGGGACGACAAAGGGCAATGAGGTGGAGTTAAAGGCAGGACTGTTGCACCACGCTTCCTCTCCATAGCCCTTCTTCTACCAGAACATCTGAGCCAGTCATGGTGCAAGGAATCAGCCTGGTCCTGCACCCTCCACTGGCTCTGGACTCTGGATGTTTTGAACTTGGGCTACAAGGCTGGTCAGTCACTCAAGAAAGTTTCAAAGGTCTGGAGGAAGATGCTATTAGAAGCCTTGTTTAAATATTACAAGATTAGTTAATGATTTTGACTATATAAGGTCTGGATTATGTTTACTGTTGCCACACTGAGGGGGAAACCTTTCATAATATGTACACATGAATGTATGGAATTAAAGGAGTAGTGGCAGTATCTATACCTCCCCACTGGCACCTAGTGCAGTACAGTTCACAAAGTGAGTGCCATGATTATCAAGGCAGGTACTATATATCTGCTTTCCTTTCTGTGTATTTTTTTCTCACAGTAGACTCTAGATTTGGCAAAGTGCGAACCCACACTTAGCAAGTGGGATGTGTTTTTAAGTTTCCTGGTATAGACTTGTCTATTGTGACTATCTCATGTGATTTCTTGCATAATCCAGGGTACAGCACTTCTCTGAATTACTTCCTGCATCATGTCCAATAGCTGTGGTTGTTAGCATAGTTTAGAATTTGCAGGATTGAAAAGTCTTGTAAGGCAGTTTGAAAGTTGGCCAAAGGCTTAAGTCTCCTTTCCTCAGCTAATATGCACTTCATTTTTAATATAAATTTCTGTGGGTTTAACTTTCAGTGGCTGGAGTTTTGTGCACCAGACTGAAGAGACCACTGTTTCTCTGGGATTGTCTCCCAACATCCAGTATGACCAAAATTTTCCCCAAGCTTGTCTTGGTACTAGTCCTTATTTAAAGCTATTTATGAGCTATCATAACCCTGCAATGCTTCAAGTTACTCTAAAATTTTGTGTTCCAGGAAGTTTATGTATTTAGACTCATGAAAACTCAGAAATGAGTCAGTGCTTGGTCACAAACCAATATGTAAAGCAGGGATATGGTTGCACTCTTGAATGAATCAAGTTAGGTATGTAATCCAAGCTAGGTCACCCAGCATGAAGTTTCATTTCAAATGCCTGATCTGTGTCAGGCATTTGTTCATCCATGACAGGCTTATAAACTGATAATCTAATTAAATTATTTATCAGGACTGTGGAATTCATATATTTCTCTGGATGCACTAACACTGCTCTTTAGAACTACTGAGGAAACAGCTTGCTCTGGGTGAGAGATTCCGATTTAGAGGACACAAACCCAGAGGAGTGTGGCTCCAGCTGCATCTGGGAGATCATATCTGGCTCCAAAACACTGTGACTGTGTCCTGTCAGTCCCTAGCTCAGTGGAACAGAGGAGGACCTTAGGAATATCCAAATGCAGGTAGTTAATGAGATGAGTTTTAACTTTGCATCTGTTTTACAGATTCAGTAGTTGTTTTCTTAAATTCTTGAGTTCTTGGAATTCAGTAAAATAAACCTGATTTACCTTCTTGCCTAAATCTCAGCTGGTACTGAGAGTGATTTCAGTATATTGTAGAAAATGGAATGCTTCAAAATGGACAAACTGAATGAAGGTACATTGAGCCATTCCAAAAATTTCTTAAATTCAGCCCTGCAGATTGCAGTTGTTTCTTGTTTTGCTGAAAGGATTTACCTTGGGATTGATCAGCTTGAGATTTGTTATACTGAATTCCAAATAGCCATGCTTATTTATGTGTTTGACAGCCTCCATACTGTATTCTAGGGCTACAGAAAGAGAACATGTTATTTATGATGTATGACAAGTTAAACTTGTACCTTTAACACTGTAATTTTTATGTTGATGATGATAAAAATCATTCCCTCCTTTGCTATAATACAGAGTCCTTGGACCTTAATACAGAGGGTCTTTCTGCTCCACTAATATTCTCACTAGTCTGCCCTGAACACTAAATCTGCATGTCTCTCAGAATCAGCTGCAACAGGTCAAATGCAAGTCATCTAATCTCCTTAAACCCATGTGCTATTTTTCAATTCCTCCTAATAAGAATTATTTAAATTTAATGTGTTCATAGTATTCACATGCCTTCTAAATTTCTGAGTCATTATTACTCCTGAAATAGTCAGGTTGTTTATTTATACAACTTTGTTTCTTTTTTCCTTACATATGCCCAAACCAAAATTGTAAGGCAGGAAAGTTGATTTCTTGTATTGATTTTTTACAGTAACTAGACAGCTAATGTAAGTGGCATCCAGTATCAGGCATTTCTGTTATAGTTTAAAGAATTTTATATAGTTTTTCTATTCTTAAATGTAAAAGAAAGCAAAGACAAATATTAAAATAACAAAGGCCTGATGGCACAAAATTAAAGTAACTGCATCTTCAATAAATTGAACTGGGAGCTAGGAAGGTGTCTGGCTTTAATGCAGGTGAATTCTTTGAGGAGAATGTCTGACTTGAGTCATCTAAATGTAAGTGACACAGTAATATTAAACAAGAGATAACAACCTCCCAAATGCCTTTCAGAAGCAGAGAACACCCTGGAGATATTTCATAGCATTTGCTTACTTTAAATCATTGTCAACCAGCTGTCCTCCCAGCTTAAACCAATCCAACTATATGTCTAATATTCATAATGAGGTATTAGTGGGTATTTACTTTCCAGGACTCTCCTAATCTCATGTCACACCAATTTGTAATGTAAGAGAGAATCTACAAGAACGAAATGCATGATCACAGACAACTTCATTTTCACCAAACCAGAATTAGACCTTAACGTGACTTGTATAAAATGTTAGCCTGTCCTAGCATTATCTTGCATGAGCTTTACAGTGGCAGGAAACCTGCTGAACATGTTCCTAAATTTTGCCTAAGATATGTCATGCTCTTAGGATATGGTGTAAGCATGTCTTTCATGCTCCTGCCTGCATTACCTTGCACCTCGCCTACCCCTTCCTGTGGCATTTATACAGCACAAAACTGGATTCATACAGATGCTTTGTGCCTGGGGCCATTTTGTGACCACTTGCTTGTGCAGCTGCATAATTGGGTATCTCTTCCATGAGGCATTTATCTCTTGTTGAGCCTGGGATTTCTAATGAGCTATCCGTTGATAGAGTAAATAAACCTAGGTATTATCTGTGACTCACCAACAGCACTGAGACGGTTTATTTTTATTAGGGGGATCAGCAAATCTCTTAGACGGCTAGAGGACATATGAGATAATTTTAGTTAAGAACATTCAATTGCCCTCTTTGACATAAGGTTTTTCTGCAGCACCACCAACAAATCACACTCAACCCTGAAATAACATCATCCCGTCTGACATAACAGCTACTAAACTCTGTTCATTTCTTTATTACACTTAGATCAAAGCTGCACAAAGATTCACAGCAGGGCTTCAAACAAGCTTAAAATTTTCTGAGAATTCCCTAGCATGCTGTCCATAAGTAGAGGAAACATCTTTCAGCTGCACATTATTTTCAGTTTCCTTAAGTCAAAAGTAGCCCCCCTATATGTTTCATAATACTAGGCGTTTAAAGAAATGCCTAAGTGAGCTAGGACCTTGAATCCTGTTGGCTTTCAATGGAATTCAATTCCTAAAAGGCCTCTGAATGCCTACATTTGCTTTTGTACCAGGGGAGTTAGGCCCTGGTATCACTGCTGTCCTTTGTTGCACATACGGGGTACAAGATGCTCTGCAGTTCCTGGACCTTCATTGCCAGAAATATTTGAATAATGCAATCATTACTACATTATCTGAAGTTCTTATAACATAGTATCCCTTTAACATAGTATTCCTGGCTATTGTACTACAAAGATGGTGAAAAGACAGAGATTTAACTGAATTGGTGTAGCAAAAGGTGGTGCTCCCTTCCTCCCCATACCCCCCACATTGTTTTTTTTCTTTTTCCTGAAGAAGTTTTGTTTTGTTTTTGTTTTTTTTCTTTCAAGTACAGAATGAATGCTGAATGAGGCTGAGAGCCTCATTCTCTGAATGTTTGAGAGCATGTGAAGCAGGGATATAATGCAGAAAAGTAGCCAAAAGCAAGTTTTCTGTCCTGTATTTGAAGGCTGAAGGTTAGAGCAGTCTCACCAAATGGCCTTTGGAAGCAAGGATTACTCATTACACAGGGATATCTCGCTGCAGAATTTTCATCTTTTAAGCAGACTTTGTACAGGGAATGCAAATGTGCCTACTTACACTGCTCAAGTGGTGCAAAGGGTTTAGTGTAAGAGAATGAATCCCTTGCTGCTCAGAATCTCCAGAGATACTATTTGTCACAGGAGTACACAGTCTGTTAAAACTATCTAAGTGCTGACAGCACAAAAGAAACTCCAAGCTGAGCTCTTGTGCAGCAATCTAAAATGCACACCAGGTCAGTGTATTTTACACAGTGATCTCTGTTTCAGCCATAGCAAAGCATTTATGGAGATCAAGATGACTTATACTGGTTTTTGATGTTAGCATAACCCTTGCATAAGGGTCCACAATCAAACACAGGGCATAAGATGCTGTAGAAAACATATGTGCATACTTCAAGAGCCTGAAAGAAATGCAAATGATGGTCAAAAACTAATTTAAAAATATTAGAAAAGTATTCCTAATTATTTGTGTTTTGTATGGCTGAACTAGGTGGGAAATTGTTGAGGTTTTGTCCCTAAATCACATAAATTCTGTTTTGCTCAGTCCCTGAATTTTGTTGCAAGAGCTAAAGTGCTTGATTCACTATTCTGGAAGCCATCCAAGCCATAGGTCAGAAAAAGCTGACACCGTGAGATGTCCCACAGAGACCGGCTGCTTTCTGAAAAGCACTCAAGATGAGACAAGATGACCACCTAATGCCTTCAACAAATTTCAAAGAACAGCTAGAAGGAAGACATTCCCTCTCTTGCAGAAAAAGAAGAAAAAGAAAGAAAAAGAAAAAGAAAAAGAAAAAGAAAAAGAAAAAGAAAAAGAAAAAGAAAAAGAAAAAGAAAA